>OY728128.1:140689103-141939103 GCA_963277665.1 Viscum album | reverse complement strand
TGTTTTAAGTTCCCGGTTTCCAAGACACTAAACCTTAAAGATCCTTGGTTTCGTAAAATGTAATGAATGTTTATGTGATAAAAAGGAGGGATGCTATAGTTGGTATCAAAGGATGGTTTAGTTATTTGTGGAAATTAGGATATGAAAACTTTAGGAATAATCCTATAGAAAAGTTTATATATAATAAATCTTCCTGGTATTTTGGTGAGTATTGAGTAATGGGTTGCCAAGCAAATACATCCCTATCTGGATATGAGTAGGTAGAGGTGGCTCTGGAACAGATGTACATAGGGGTAAAACCTGAAAACACCGTTTTGAGATAGACTCAAACGGGAACTGGTACACGACAACGAGCCTTGCTACACTCTTAGTTACGAAACTCCCAATGGATATGCTTTGGTAAATTCATAAGCTTAGTATGAACCATTATTAAAGGAACAAAGATAAAATAAAATAAAGATTCACATAAGAATATATGATCATGGATAACCTAGATTAGAACCTAGGGGATCACAAGTTAGGATATACTTTTATTCTACAAGTTTATCCTTTTATGCTTAAAGATTCCTTTTCATGATTATTGGCTAAGTATTTAAGCCCCTAATTATAGTTTCTTTTCTTAGTTAATGGCGGGAAATGGAAGAACATGTCCCAACAACCAATGTGATAGGAAATGCAACGATTGCCGTATTAATATGACAGATATGATTAGGGGACTAAAAGATGATTATTATTTTGGAAGACGTTCACTATTTTGGTGACCCAATATGATCGACGTAAATTGATTACTACGGTATTTTCATTGAGGAGTAAGGTTGGCTTATATTTTGAAGAATAAATGAATTTAAGGTGGACTTATATTATTTAGGTTACTTATGGGAATGATTAACCTATCTTGGGTAAAATATGTTTAGGTTAGCTACTTTTGTTATAATATGTTAGGAGTGGTTGATGTTGTTTGGATATGAACAATGAAGTTTATTCTGGAAGACTATGTTATCAAATCCTTCTTGTATTTGGGTTTCAATCTTAGTTTGGTTTATTTTGAGGAATTTTAAGGACCGTTATTTATGGAATGGTCTATGTTGAACTTTGGGAAGTACCATAGAACTTTGAAGATTTAAAAGTAGTTTCCATTCCTATGGAATTATTTCTTTTGGAAGAGTTGTTTTACCTTACCCTTTCTGTTTTTTGGATAATGTTTAAAGATAGAAGAAATAGATAGTTAATCTTTTGTGGATTATGTGACTCTCTAGAAGATGATTCTTGTGCTTTTGATGAGACCAAGTGTTTTTGAATTCTCATCGTTTGGAGAAAAGATTAGTTTTGGTAGAGACTTATTAAAGGATGAAACTCTACTTTAAGGTAGGTATATTTTCTTATGTTTCTGTTCTATGTACTAAATGAATTCCTCAAAATTATGAAAAGGAACGTAAAACAAAAACGTTGTTGGTTTACGTTTCCTACTAGGTAATAAAAGATCGTTTACACACATCATAAGTTTGGGATTTTCTTATGGTTAACTTTCTCCTAATCATGTTTTCTATCACTCTCCCTCAGAACTTGACCCTTGTTTTCTCCTCCATGTCCATGTTTTCCTACATGGAATCCTAGTGTGGGTTAACTTGGGTGACCTTTGTACTTCCCTTTCTTTCTTTTAAAGTAATAGTTTTACTGACTCCTTTTCTGATATGGGACTTTCAATGAAATTTCAAATCCCAATTTTCGAAATTGTGAGGACACAATTTATTAAAGGGGGAAGACTGTAACGACCAGAAATTTTGAATAAATCTTGTTTCCTAATTTTGTGTGTTATTTTATTTTATTTTTGTACTCACCAAAAACGTTTCATTTGATAACATGAGTATAATTAAAATGAGACCGTTGGGTTTTGACTGTTATATGACCATTGGTTAATATGACCGCTATAAACTAAACGTTTTGATTATTGTCTCTAAATACAATTAATCTTGGTTAATTATTATAGAAAGAAGATTCGATGGCCTCACCCAGTAGTCTTGGACCGATCGAAGCCCATCTAATAGAACTTGGGAAGGATGTAGCACCACTAGGCTTTTCTCTGGACCAAACCCAAGCCGAAATTCATCATGTGAAGCTAGAACGGAATCGCCTTTGCGAGAAGTTCAAACTGATAGAAATTACTACTCGTGTGATGTTGGCCGAGCCTCCCTCAGATTCTCTTACCTTAGCACACCTTACACTTAGGTCATATGCTAGTGTGATAAGGGGCTATATAAGGTGACCATAACTGCCTTGTGTAATCCTTTGTTTTAAATAAAAATTGGGATTTCTTCTTATGATGAAGTTTATGAATTTTCAAATGACCGGTTAAATATAATATGCATATTTTTTATGAATTTTAGAAAAAGGATAGTTTAAAAATGTTTATGTAGACCTTAAATAATTAAAAATGTGTAATGATATTCAAAAAATCGTCTTCTACAATTATGTTCAGTACGAAATTTAGAGACTAATAAGATCAACTTGATTTTTGATGAATAGTAAATTATGAATAGTGATTTTATGCTTAGGATTAGTAATGTGACCAAATGAATTAGTAATCTCACTTAAAGAAAGTATTAATATAATCAAGGCACCTTGATTAAGTAATATGATTCAATAAAATGGTTAAATAACGGTTTCATAAATTATTATTCAAGTATTAGTTTTTTCGGGTGAATAGTGTTTTTAATTAAAAATTAAATTAAAAATATTTAGAAAAGTATTTTTATAAAATTGATTTCATTTTTGAACTCAGAGCATTGATATTATGTTAAGGTAATTTTTGGGGTTTTTTTCTGAAAAAATGAATTTTCGGTGAATAGTGTATTTATTTACAAATTAAATTAAAAATATTTAGAAAAATATTTTTATAAAATGGAGTTCATTTTTGAAATCAGAACATTGATATTTGGTTAAGGTGAAATTTTGGGATTTTTCTGAGAAAGTTGAATTTTCAGTGAATAGTAAAAATACCTTTTTAGGGTTTCAGTATGTTTAATGACATCATAACTGTGTCATGATGATGCCATGAGATATTTTAAGGGATGGTTGACCAAATGTGATTAATTACTGTATGGGGGCCCCATGTGGCCTAACTCTATGGGAAATACCATGGGAGAGCCCATGCTTTTGAGAAAACCACTTGTGAGGTGTCCCTTGGCCATTAATGCCTTGTCCCCTCACTTTCCCTATAAATACCAAGCCATCCTCTCATCCATTTCGACTCCCCACTCTCCCCCAACTAAGTTATGGTCTCATTACCTCCCAAGGAGTCCTCCCAAGGTGCACCCAATACCCCAAGGTCCCAACCATTGAGTTTTAAGAGTCACGTTTTAAGGTAAGGGATCCGACCTCTCTCTTTCTTTTCAAGTAATCTCTTTTATGTCATTTCTTTTATGCTCCATGTTCTTATGTTAAAGGATGTTCTTTTATATTCCCCTTACATCCCTTTTCTTGTTCATATAATGAGAGATCCCCTCTTACTCTGATTATTTCGTTTTATGATGTTTTAAGTTGCGTCGTTAGGCTACCGAAATTTTTGTAACAGATTCTTTCTCCCTTCTCATTTTTCATGATCTATTTTCATGTAAAGTCTTTCAAGTTTCTTTTTATTACGTTGGGGTATGATCTATATATCTATAATACTGATCTTTTATGATCATATTATGAGATACCCCATTTGATCCCTTCAATTCAGTTTTTTGAAGTTTTAAGTGACGTCGTTGGGCTGCCGAATTTTTAAGTGGTTCTTTCACCCTTCTCGTTTTAAAGTTCAACTTTCATGTCAAGTCTTTCAAGTTCCTTTTTATTATGTTGGGGTATTATCTCTATATCTATCATACTGATCTTTTATTATCATATTATGAGATAACCCATTTGATCTCTTCAATTCAGTATTTTGAAGTTTTAAGTGATGCTGTTAGGCTGCCAATTTTTTAAGTGGTTCTTTCACCCTTCTCATTTTCAAGTTCTACTTTCATGTCAAGTCTTTCAAGTTACTTTTTATTATGTTGGGGAATTATCTCTATATCTGTCATAATGATATTTTATGTTCATATGATGAGATACCCTATTTGATCTCATCAATTCGTTTTTTTATGTGACGCCGTTAAGTTGCCGAATTTTCATAAGAGAAATATTATTTTTGTCTTCCTTTCATGTTCTTCATTTCATATGGTATAACTTTAAAATTTCATTACCATGTTCTAAAATACTTTATATTATATCCCCCTACTGTTTTATGGATCATTTATGATTGTTTGACCGATGCCCCCTCTCTTTTCAATGTTTTCTAAAACCCCGAAATATAGCTGTTATGCTGCAGAATTTCCATCTCAAAATGTCTCTCTCTTTTTCTGAAGTTATTTTATTTTATTAAGTGAATACTCAATGATCTCTCTTATATAGGGGAATTCACATATATACCAAGCTGTACTATTTTAAATTCTGGGATTTACATACATGAGACCCACTTTCCCTTTCCGGGGGTTTAAAGTGACATAAAGATCATGTCTTTAAAGCAGTTTTAAAATGCTATGATGATGAAATGAAACCCATTTCTTTTATTCTATATGGGTTATTTATGAAATGATTGATGAGGATATATGTGGATCACATGATAATAAATACATGTCAGGGGTGCGCCCTGATAGCGCTCTAATGCATTGGGTAAAGACTTAATCTCTAGAGATGACCTTTTAGACTGATATCTTGGTGAATAACCTTGGTAATTTTTAGTGACACCTTGGGGATGGACCATGGTGAAACGAAATGATTGTCAATATTAAATGTTGTATCCACATCTTCAAGTTATTAAAAATGTTATTTTTATTATGATATATCTCATGATTTCTTTCTCATGCCTTAAAGTTCTTTTCATGACCTTATTGAAGTATCTCAAGTTCACATGTAAAATGTTTCTCTTGTTTCCCTTACTGGGCCTTCTGCTCACCCTTTATTTTGATGTATGTCCCCAGGTTATGAGATGCAATAATGAACCTAGGATAAACAAGAGGATAATTCTTTAAAGTGTCTAAGAAGAATGTTTTATGTTTTCATGTTTTAAGTTCCCAGTTTCCAAGACACTAAACCTTAAAGATCCACAGTTTTGTAAAATGTAATGAACGTTTATGTGATAAAAAGGCAGGATGCTATATATTAACATTTGAATATGACATTTTTAACTATTCTTTAAATAAAATATAATAAATATCCTAATCCAACAAAAGTGTCTTAAAAAGGATTATATTTCAAAAATAAGGCTGATTTGGGTCTAAATATACTTATCTATTTAAATTAGAACAACTTTTAGGGTAATTTTATGTTATTGTAATATTATTTTTACCTATAATTACCCAAATCATTTTTAACTATGTTAAATAAAATTCAAAAGAATCTATTTTGAAAAATTAATTTAATTATATTATAACAAAATTATTATATTGATTAAAACAATATATTTTTGTTTTTATAAATTCAATTCATAGAATAGGTAAAATTATCGTTAATGCGAATATGCAAATGTGGCAAGAAGGCAGGTAAAAAGACGTTAAAATGTTCAATGAGTTTTTATATCAAATTATATTATAAAAATGATTCCAATGACCTAAATTAAGTTAATATGTGTATTATTTATATATTTTTACATTTAAATAAATTTAATATTAAATAATTATTTAAATGAAAGAGGTGATGTTTTAACAATAATGATGTGTTTTTGACTATTCATCAAAAATCTAAGTCGTCAAAAAAATACTAAAAATTCACTATAAGCTAATTTTAATATTATGAATTAAAAAATGAAGTATATTTTCACAATTTAAATTAATAATAATGTCTAAAATTAATTTTATTGTTCTTCACAAAAGGATGTAAAAACTCGTTAATTTAAGATAATTTTATTTCTAAACATATAACAATTTTACCAAAACATATAAATTTCGTTATAAATATATTTAATGAATGTGAAAACATTATATATAACATCTAAAAATTATTTTTTAAATTTTATATTAATATATTTTATAGATAATATATAAATATATCATTTAAATAAAAACAACACTAATGTTTTGTTTCGTAGAAACTCAATCTTGTGTGTTACGCAAGCCAAGTTGATGTTTCATGCAACACAAGCTATTGAAGATAATGTAGTATGAAATATTGGGGTGTTACATTTTCTTCCTTATCGTTATTATTCATTTTGATCCAAAAATATTCTAACCATATTATCATAATGAATTTAATATCATTGGTACCTTTAAATGTTATTATATTCAAGGAAAAATCCATTATCTACTTCCCACTAATCCACTCAGAAAATGAAAATATTTCACGTGCGTACATCTAGACTGCCGAATCCATAGACAATGGGTATTTTCATCACTAAATTAAAAAGGGATCCCT
Organism: Viscum album; assembly: GCA_963277665.1. NCBI lineage: Eukaryota > Viridiplantae > Streptophyta > Magnoliopsida > Santalales > Viscaceae > Viscum > Viscum album. The sequence goes on along the minus strand of OY728128.1, from coordinate 141,932,674 downwards.
AATAATGTATATAATGAATAAATATTGTATTTGTAAACTAATTATTATTATTTAAAGTTAAATAACTATCTATGTGTCTTTATTTGCATCCTTTGAAAAATGAAAACATCGTTTGTGCGTATGTTTAGACTACCACCTCCATGAACGATGTGTTTTATTTTTCATCATCACCTTACATATATATTTATAAAATATTATTTATGGAATAAATATTTTATTTATAAAATTATTAATATTATAAAAAAGATAACACATTTTCTACCTTCCTCCCATTCAATGGATTATGAAAAGTTTGTTTGTTTGTACATGTAGACTACAACCCCCATGGAATGATGTAGTTCATTTTTTATCATCACCCTACATGGATGGTTATAAGATTTTAATTAATGAATAAATATTATTTTATTATTTAAATATTTTTTCCCTAGTGTTGTAAATGTAATATTAATATTAAACACATTAATTAATAAACCAATTTTATTCGTTAAACATTACTGACACTTGATAATCACATATTTCATCCTCACCAATCATAATCGAATATCTCAGTCAATGAAAATTAATCTTCATAAATAGTCATTGAACATATATTATTGTATATTAAATAATCTATAAATTATTAAATTTTATCAATGATTGAGTATCAACATCCACATTATGAACCATACATGAAATAATCAAGGATACTGACACTTGATGTTAAACATAATCAATAACTAGACAATAAATGTGTAATGAATTATTATAATTAAAATTTAATAAAGAAAATAGATATTAATAATTTTATGAAATGAGTAATTAGCATGGTGATATTTATTATAAGGGGTTAAATTTATTTCATGAAAATCAAGAGTTAAGGTAAGGGTTTCGTAACAAAATTTTCCTACTTTGAGATATATGAAATATTCACCACTTATTTTAAATTATGTGGTATATATAATGACTTGTATAGTTTTTGTATCACGCATTTCATAAAATTAAATTGAATTAAGAATTTATTTCATATACTATCATTTATGGGGGTTTAATTCAAAATATTATAAATTTGAAAGTATTTTCACCTGAATTCCTCTAAATTGTGTGATTATTTCATATTTTGAACATATTATTATTTTACATTGTTTAATAAATACCCAAATTTAATTATTTTATAATAAATCTCCTTAAATAATTTGATTTTCAATTCCATTTCATGTTATTTTAATTCACACACTACCCAATGTTTAAGGTATTTCACTAACCCAACTCTGTTTATTTGAGTTATAATGTTTCTTCTTGAACCTTATTCCATTTTGTTCTCTATATTCTTTAATTTATTATATCATCTTATATTCTCTTGTCTCCCACTAGGTAAATGGAATTTTTTTTCAAATATTATTATTTTATGAATTTCATTCTCAAAAAAGTATACTGTCATTAAGAATAATTCTCATCTTATTTAATTACTAACTTTCCTTCATATTCACATTTTTTCTCTCCCTAAATTATTTCTTTATTATATTGAAGTCAAAATTTGTATTATTTATTTTGATATTTATGTTTATATTTACCTCTTTTTAAATTAAAACTTTGTTAATATTTTAATTGATATGGGTTTCCGTAAATGTATTTTCAAATATTAAAAAATTATTATTTTTTAACAATAATATATTTTATCTTCCACTCCACATTTCCTATGGGAAACATTTATGTCTCTTTTAAGGATCCATTATTAGGATTTATTTTAAAAGATGTTTTAAAATGTTTTTTCTATTATCTTCTAGAAAATTATTTTTGAATGGGTCACATAACATCATATTTCTAGGAAAATGCTATGAAAAGTTTTTTAAAACATATTTTTATAGCTATTCTTCAATTTTCTTCGAAAAAATTAAAATTATATCTTTCTTATAGTTATGTTCCATGAATTACCTCTAAATAATCATATATTATTTTTTATGGTGTGTATTTTACTCATGGTATCAAATGATCCAATTCTTGATTCATTATTATGTGATGTAGTTTGAAGTCTTCTTGTAGAACCATCACTTCCAAGTTAGAATCCCTTTATCAATGATTTTTAAGTATATGAAGTGTGTGGGTGATTTTTGGGAGGTTTTTTAAGAATTTTGGAATGTTTTGGGGCTTTTATAAATTCTCACGATTTGAGCTTGGTTAGTGGAAACTGTGAAACTCCTACATGAAATCCTGTATAGTGAGATTGGGGCATCTTGGCAGTTGCACGATTTGGCCAAACCATGTGGTAACCTTAGAGAACCTGTTCACAAGGAGACAAAGATATTTTCATGGATGGAACACATTTTGTCTCATTGTGTGTCCTAACCATGCAAGGTTCTCTTTAAGGAAAAAGCTGGTGCACGGTTAGTGCACAGTTTTCATAACAGGGTGACTGACTACGAATGGTTTAAAAACAAGATCCTAAATAAGTGGATATTTATCAATATTATCTCTAAAAATCTAATTTTCCCACAATTTCCACCCTAAATTGATATTTTATCTTCTCAATGGTTGTGGAGTCTTTCCCCATTGATCCGAACACGATCAAAAGTCTTTTCTTGGTGCGTTGAATCCTAATTCCCATGGTAAATCATCATTTATGGTAGTTTTCTGGATTTTTCTTCGATATAGTTTCCTCTATCTCTCTATGATTAATATATCTACACTACTGTAGATATATCTAAAGTTTTTTATTCCAATATTGGTATGATTTTTATTTTTTGATTTTAAGGGGAGAGATCTAAGGATGATTTTTGAGATTCGACACGGTTTTGAGGGCGTTTTCATGTCGTTCTTGATTTTCATCATAATTTCTAAGGTAGGTGGCTTCACTCTAAAATCCTATTATTATAACATGAAATAAATGTTTCAAATTGGTTAAATTTCATGAATTTTATTATGAAATGTTTGTGAAATTATTCTTAGAAACCCTCTTTAGTGTTGGTTTGAGTATTTTATGCAATTGTGGAATTTTTATGAATTATTCATTATTGAATGATTCTAAAATGATTATTTTAAAATGGTGGATTGATAGATTAATATAAAATAGTTTTTTTGAATTGTTTTCAATAAACTAAATTTTTTATTGAAATGTTTTTAAATGTTGGATTTTAAATGGTTTTGGTATACACGGGTTGGTGTGTGTTCAAGATTTTGACATGACCTTGAATAAGGGGCATATACCATTGGGGTATAAGGGGGTGTGATCCTAAATAATGTGGTGTTTCATAGGTACATAGGGTGATTGGAAACCTAGTGAATGTAGGACCCCGGGACACCCTGAGAGGGGAGGGGTGAATCAGGGTGACCACTTTTTCTTTTAAAGTGATGGATCTTGTTCCCAAGTTTATAGGAACTTGTTGAACCTGTATGATGATTATGATTAGAAAGAAAACATTCACATGCACTGAGAAGACACGTCCCTTTTTACTTGGTTCACCACTAAGGGCTACATCCATGGAGCATACACCGACAGGTTGTCGGTCGTACCTAAATCCACTATGCTTCACTAGCTGTAGATTACAAAGGTTCGGGTACAGTCACTCTGTCCCAGGCTCACTGCCTTTACAAAGGTTCAGGGATAGCTCACTGCTTCCCTCGGGTCACTCCCATTGACTCCCCCTGGCTCACTGCCGTTGGTGAAGTCCCACTCAGTTTATAGACATGAAGGTCTCTTCATCATTTTTATAAGAATGCATCCTTTGTTGTATGTAGATGGTCTATTGAAGTCCGATTCTCACCAGAAGAAGTATATCACTTTTCCTCGAATGTATTGGGTAGTCTCTCGGCTTTCGTGCAGCTCTAAACAGGCCGGTGGGCTTCAGCAAAACCATGCGCGCTTCTCCAAGACAGTCGCGCAAGTCCCACTATGGCACGCAAGTCCAAACTGGCGCGCAAGTGTCATCAACGCACCTACGCGACTCTTCCTTCCCCGACTATAAACTTGCGCGGTCCACTTCCTTTCTCTTTCAAACCACCTTGGGCGCACAACCAACAACCGGAGCGCAAGCTCTACTTGCGCGACAAAACTACCACCTGCGCGGCTCGACCACCTGCGCGACGAGAGCTCGAACAATATCGAAGTCTTGAGCTCCGTTGGAAATGAGTAGGGGTGGTCCAGTATTTATAGGCAAACTGGACCCCCTGCGCGGCGGCGCGCAAGTCCCTCGACGGCGCGCAAGTCTTGTATCCAGAAACCTCTGTCGCGCAACTCACTTGCGCGACCCAGCCAATACTTGCGCGACCTTCTTTCCTTAGCCAAATTTTGACGTTATGATCCTCAAAAACATATGGCGCACAAGTCTTCTATCCTCCAAGACCTCGGTGCGCAAGTACCTTTTCCAAAAAAACTTAACTTTATTTGTTGATTTTTAGGCCCAAAAATTTGGCAAGCACTGGGAAACAGCGCCACCTTCACTACGGTTTTCTGCTTTGAACGGTATGATCTCTTTGTTCGTACACATCCTGAACTTCCACTGAGGATTGACAAAAAATAAAAACCTTACGCCAAATCATGCTTTGAAGACCCTGGTTCCAACAGTGAAAACATAGTGAATTGATGATAACCCAATCATTATTGTGGAACTTTCTGTGAAGCATGCATGTGTGGGTGTGTGGGTGAATCATCAAATGGGTATTCAAAAATGGAATATAAAATTGTTTAAAGTATTTTTTTTTGTTTTCTATAGAAAAATGGATTTTTTGGAAAACTTATTTGGTATGTAAATCATTATATATTCATATATAAACTATTTTAATATTTTTTATGTAAACTATTTTATATAAATTTGCTAACATGTTCTATCCTAGTGGTAGTAGTGTGGAAGAAATTAGGGGATAATCTACTGAGTCTCGTTAATCACCGCTTCTTTGTAACATTGGTGCTTTTTCATATATTTTCTATCCAGATATAGGTAACTATAAAGAATCACACATATTTAGTTTTTCTTTTTGATACATTAGCATCTAGTTGGTTTTGGGAGCTCTGAGTCATGTCTTTGGAGTCTTATGAGTTTCTATTGGTTTTTTTCATTCTGAACATTATTGTTAGTTGTCTTCCATTATGGTACTCTGATTATAGTTAGTTTCATTTTTTATTTGTTATACTTTGAGATTTATACATTGTTATCATACATCATTTTGTGGTTATTTTTTATGGTGTGTTTGGGTGGGTTGTTTTAGTTTCAAATAGAAAATCATCCCCAACTATTTTGAATATCTTCGAATTTATTTATATCCTTTAGGGCCTTAGTTATTTCACTTAAAGACATGTATCAATTCTAACTTGACTCAATCCAAAGGGAAATGGTTAGATGTTACAAATGGTATCAGTCTTGTCCAGTCAATCTTTTATTTTGGGAAGTGGTATAATCTTACATGGTTCTTGACTTACATGTGGTATCATTTATTTGATACTTAGTTATTAGTTGTGTTGGTATTGGAGTTGAAATTCCTTATGGTCTATTCCTTTTTTTGTGTTGATATACGGGAGTAATATTGTAAGGACGTGAAATGTTGATCTTAAAATGATGTCATTAATATTTTTTTGTTAAATGTAAATTTACAATGGATTTGGGTACATAAGTGTTTTGGAGACACTTAAAAGACTAAAATATCATTGTCATGGGTTTAGACAATGAGACGACCAGGATAAGAATTATAAAAATTACATCCCACTAGGATTGCATATTTAATTTTGAGTTATGATTTTAAGTAACTATGTTGATTTGTGAAAAGTTATTGTAAAATGTTTTTAATGTGTTTCTTTGAAAATAGCACGATATGGGTATTTTGAAAATGGGTTGATTTTAAGAAGCATGGTGATATTTTCAAAAATGGTTGAACATGAAAATTATTGAATTTTGTAAATCAATGGTTTGATAGTTATGATGTTCTAAAATATGAAATTTTTAAGCCTTTAGTTTCTAGAGAGTGATACTTGTGGCATTTATTATTTTCATAGAAATGGAACCTGATAGGCATAAAAGAAACCTACTAGAATAAGATACTAAGAATGTGGTTTCACCTGATCCATAGGTGAACCAACAGCTGGTTGAGAGTATATTCCAATATTTTCAGGCTATGGATATAGGGAATTGAAGGGATAAACTAAGGAAAGTGGATCATTCCATTTTTTTTTCTGAAGAAGAATCCACCCATCTTTCAGGGTAGTTTGGAACCAAAGAAGAGTGAGGTTTAGTTGAATTGGATGAATCGAATATTCAATCTCCTAGGAAAACCTGTAGATCTAAAAGTCAAATTGGCTCTATATATGCTGGATGATGTTTCATTCCAATGGTGGGATGTAGTAGTTCATACTAAAATTTACCAATACCATTATTGGGAGTATTTTGAAGAATTTTCTAAAAAAATTATATCCTCATACCTTCAGGATTTCTGAAACAATATAATTCATTATCTTAAATGTATATACCCTCACAGTGATAGAGTACATGGATAAATTAATGAATTTAGACCACTTTTCACCTAAATATTCTTCTAGTGTGTATTTCAAGAAATAAATTTTTTAATCAGTTCTAATGAATGAAATTCAATAGAATATTTTCATACTCTATATGAAAAATTATATAGAGATGGTTAATAGAGCAATGGTGGATAAATGGGGAATCTCAGGAGGTATGTGTGGAGGGAAAATGTTGATACCAATGCTAAATGGATGGAAATCTATTTCTAATTGGAATAGGAAGAGGGAAACCTATTACCCTGTTAGTGTTATGACTTATATCAAATGATTGGATTGGTGAATATTTTTCCACAATCCAAGTGCAAAGATGGATGTTTCCAATGTGGTTTGTTTGACCACATAAAGTGGGAGTGTATGAAACCACTAAGGGTATGCCACAATTAAAATTTGATGGGGAATATTCAATGCTATTTTCACAGTTCACTGAGTTCGGTTATTCGAGACACTTCTCTAGTTTCATATATGTTGTATTATTCGACAGTATGAGGGCAGTATAATACCACTCGTCAAAATAAAAAATCTATCTATGGTGATTCTAGTAATTCCCTGACTCCTCAATAAGTTAAATCTCAAAACATAATTAAGGAAAAATGTGTATTGGGATTATAATAATATAGAGTTGAGTAATTTATTATGGATGATAAATTTGGACCATAAACAGTGCATGGTACGATTATTTTTAATTCTACCCTTATGAAAGTTTTTTTAGATACGGGTGCATCCCATTCCTTTATTAATTCATATGAAGTTTATTTGATGGATATAAATATTGAGATGATTCCTTTTTGTTTGAAAATAAATACTATACTTGGTCAAAGATAATATTGAGAATTTATGTGTAGAGAATGTTCTACAACTATTGATAGAGATGAGCGGATATGAGATTTTTTAGTACTTTAGATGGATGTCTATGCTATAATATACATAGGGATTGGTTTTAAATGTTCAAGGAGCATATCAACTTTTATACATGGAAGGTTACTTTCATGAATGATGATGGTGTCAAGTATCTCTTTAAAGGATACTAGAGTGTAAAGGTATGTGAAATGGGCTTGTTGGCACTAATAGTTGGAACAATCTCATACCAGTGTATAGCATTGATTTTCAAATCAATGGAAGATATGATAATAGAAGTTTTTAGTGGGTTCTTATCAATTTCCATATGTTTTTTCCATTAATTTCTATAGGTTTCCACCCATAATGGAAGTGAAGTTTACGATTGATCACATTACTAGGATCATCCCTATCTCACTTCCATATTATCAAATGGAACCAATATAATTAATGGAATTAAATCTATAATTGGATGAGTTGGAAACAAAAGGGTTCATTTTTCCTAGAATGTCTTTAAGGGTAGAACCAGTATTATTTGTGAAAATGGAAGATGAAACTCTTTTTTTGTGGGTGTATTATCATAATTCTACCATGTTATGATTAAGAACATGTATCTACTTCCATGAATTGATGATATATTCAATCAATTTTGGGGAGCTCAGTGGATATCTAAAGCTGACATATGATTGGGATATTATCAATTACAGGTTTTGAAGGAAGATTTTATAAAAATAGATTTCAGAAGTACATTTGGCCATTATGAGTACATGGATATGAATTTCGGTCATACAAATGAACAAATAGTCTTTATATAATTGATGAATTAGATATTTAAAAGATATTTTTATTATTCTATTGTGGTGTTTTTAGATGACATATTGGTGAAATCAACGACATGGCTGAGCATGAGAAACACTTGGTGATGGTGTTGGGAATTTTTTGGGATCATTTTAAGTATGAAAAACTATCAAACTGTTATTTTTGGATACAAGAGGTATGTTTCCTTCTCCATTTAATCCTTGAAATGGGTGTTTTTGTGGATCCTGAAATGATAGAGGTTGTTAACTCTTGGAAACATCCAATGAATGAATTTGAGATAAACAGTTCACTTAGTCTATCAAGTAATTATCAAAGCATTGTTTTTTATTTTTATCAACTAGTATCACTAATGAAAGTATTTATAAGAAATAATTTTCCATTCCAATGGAATGATTAAAGTTATAAGTATTTCCAAGAGCATAATGTTTTCTTTACATCAGAACCAATAATTATATTACTGTAATAAGGACAAGATTATGTAATGTATTGTGATGCTTCGGGATCTGGGTTGGGATATTTTATCATATAGGGAGATCAGGTTTTTTATTATGCCTCAATACAACTATGTTTTTTGGAGAATAACTTCCAAAAACATGATTTGGAGTTAGCTATCATGGACTATGATTTGAAGAGTTGCAGCCAATACCTATTTCATGAGAAATTTATGGTGTTTATTAATCATAAGAACTTGAAACATATTTTATCACAAAGGGATTTTAATCTAAGAAAAAGAATATGGATGGAGTACCCCCAAATGTTCGACTTTGTAATACTGTATACATCGAGTGAAGGAAATTCAGTGGAAGATTTATTAAGAAGAAATTTATATGCTTAGTTGGAAAAAGAGTCTTGGAAATTGATGTCATACCTAGCTAACATTCACTTGGAATCTGAAGATAGGGGTGATTTTGTGGTTTTAATTCTACCTTTGGTCATTCCTAATTTGGTTACAATAGTTAAATATGCACAAACATCTAATTCAGAATGAGTTTCCATGAGGTCGAATCTCAATGGTGGGGAGAACAATGAGAGATGAATGCTGGATAAGAGTTCAATCTTGTGGTTTCAAAATCATATGGTGGTTCTTATGGATTGATATGAATAACTTCTTCATGGATACCACTATTTTAGATGGGCTGTTCATCCTGAAATTCCAAATATGTATAGGGAACTAAAAGAACTATTTTGGTGGATCAGTATGAAAAGAAAGGTGGTTGAGTTGGTTTCAAGATGATTAAAATGTCAGTAGGTTAAGGTAAAACATTAATGACTAGTAGTTATGTTGTAATCGTTACCTATTACTATTTAAAAATGGGAGAATACATCCATTTATTTTATTATAGGTATCCCATGAATAGTTTGAAAACACGACACTATATGGGTTATAGTGGATTAGCACCCAAAGTTTGCATATTTCATCATGATTCAGAAATCTCATATGGTTGTGGACTTTTCCAAAATCTATATTTGAGAATTGGGAGAGGCATGGGGTGCTAGTTTTAATAGTGTTAGAAAATGATCTGAGTTTTACATCTCGTTTCTATAAATACTTATTGAAATCCCATGGAACTCAGTTGATTATGAGTATGTGGTATCACACCCAGACATATTGACAATCCGAAATGATGATAAAATATTTGTGTACATGTTTTGGGCTTCTGTAATGAATTTTGGTGGCTCATGGGAACAGAACAAAAAATTAGTGAAGTTATCCTATAACAACGGTTATCAGGACTTGATATATATGGATCCTTTAAAATAATTTTTTATTTTCCTTATCATTCACCATTTTTTTCCTGTGGAAATAGGTGACAATTCACATGTTGGGAAGATCCATTTACACGAAAAATCGAGATGATTTAGTAGATTGAGAAGAGAATGGAAGTGGATTAGAGTCATTAAAAATCATATTAGGATCATCACTGATGGTTTGTCTTCATTCATACAAAGTGATCATGTGTTCTTGAGGATCTATCCAAGGCATTAACATCATCATTTTGGGAAGAGAGGAATTTTATCTACTAGATAAATATTCCCTTTTGAGACACTGGAAGAGGTTACTGAGGCGGCATATCAGATTGAATTACCACCGTGGTTCAGTGTAGTGCATAAATTATTTCATGTATCTCAATTGAAAAAATATCAACCTGATCCTAACCCTGTGATTTTATGGGATCACATTGACCTAGAGTCAGATGCTTTATTGGTTCATATCCCAGTATATATTTTTCATAGGAAAGAAAAGGTATTGCATTGTAAAAGTGTCATTCTACTTCTTTTTTGTGTGGAAATTGGCCAGATTTTGGAAAATACTTGGGAAAAGTAAAAGGAAATGGAAGAGAAATAGCCCAAACTCTTTCCAACAAATGTTAGTTTTCTACTTTATAAGGTTTTAAATGCCAATTTTGGGGAGAATGTATCATCCTTGGTTTCAAAAAAGAAAACCCTTCATTATTCTTTTTAATTATTTGAAGTGTTTGGGTGAATTTTGGGAGGGTTTCGATTAATTTTTAATTTTTTGGGATTTTATAAATTTTCACAGTTTAAGAGGGTTAGTGGGAACCATGAAACTCCTACAAGAAACTATGAATTGCGAGATAGAGGCTTCTGGGAAGGCACATGGTTAGGTGCACAGTTTTTCCAACCCGTATAGCCACCCAAGAGAACCCATGAAAAGTGGGATAGATATCTTTTTCATAGTTTTAAAATTGTCTATCTAACCATTCAGTCAAACTAAGTGAGGTCCTATATGAGGTAGATGCTAGTGCATGGTTAGTGCATAGTTTTTCTAATCATGCGACTAATCGGGAATAGTTTAAAAAATATATCCTAAAAAAGTTGATCGGTGACAGGAATAGAACTAACCCCATATTTTTCCTTCCATTTTTCCATAACTCCATATATCTTCCTCTAAATGTTTTTAGAGTCTTCCCCTATCGATACAGAGTTTATCCAAATTCTTTTCTTGGTTCGTTGAAGCCCGATTCACTTTATCATTCTTCGTTTGTGGTAGTTATTGGGAGTTTTTTGTAGATCTAGATTCATGTCTCTCTCGGATTCTTAGATATAGTGTATTTCGAATATATATAATGTTTTTTATGCTAATCTTGGTCATATTTGGATTTTTTTATTTTAGGGGAAGATATCTAGGGTAGGATTTTTTGTATTAAACTTGTTTTTGGGGGATTTTTTTGTACTTCTTCATTTTCTTCATGATTTCGACAGTAAGTGTTTTCGCTATCGACTCCTATTATTATAAATTAAAGGTTTATCTTCAAATTGGATAAATTTATTGAATTTGATGTTGAAATTGGTGTGAAAATCCTGGTAGAAACTCTATTTAGTGATAGTTTGAGTATTGTTTTCGAATTGTGTAACTATTATAAAAGATGATTTGTTAAATGATTTTAAAATTGTGATTTTAAAATGGTTGTTTGATTGATTCATGGAAAATGGTTTTTTTGATTTTTTTTCAAAAAAAGAAACATTTTTATTGAAATGGTTTGAAATATTTGATTTGAAATGGTTTTTTCATATAGGGGTTAGAGTGAGTTCATACATTTGATGTGACCCTGAATTACGGGCATGTACAATTAGGGTATAAAGGGATCTGACCCCGGATAAGGGGTGTGTTTCGTCGGGGCTCAAGGTGATTGTACACTTAGTGAGGACTTTATGGATGGTTCAAAAACTACTCATGATTAAGGAACTATCAGTGAGGCCTTCATATGTTGGTGTGTGGTTGGGTCTCTCAAAAATGAATGTGAATTGGTTTAAAATATTATTTGGTTGTTTTCATTCGAAAAATGGATTTGGTTTATAAAAATGTTTTGGTATGGAAATCATTTATATTCTGATATAAACTATATTTAATTATATATATATATATGGATTTATATAAATGTGCTCACATGTTCTATCCTAGTGGGTGTAGGGAAGTCATTTGGGGAAAATATACTGAGTTTCATTACTCACACCTACTTTGGCACGTTGGATCATTTGAAAATATTATCTATTGGGATATATGTAAATGAAATGCATCACACTTTATTAGTGGTGCTTTGTGATACATGGGCTTCGAGTTGGAGTTGGGATATTAGAGTCAAGTATTTGGAGTATTCTGAGTTTTTGATGGTTTTTTCACTGTGTAATTTGTTGTTAGTTGTCTTCCAATATGGCACCCTAATTGTTGTTGGGTTCATTATTCAGTTGTTATAAATTAAGAAATATACATTTTTATCATGCATCATTTAGTGGTTATTTTATAAAGGTGTGTTTGGTTGGGATGTTTTTTTTTAAGTTCAAATCACCCCCAACTATTTTGAATCCCATGTTATTTATTTCTAGCCTTTGGAACCTTGGTGATGTCACTTATGGCCAAGTAGAAACTCCACCATGAGTCAAGCCAATGAGTAGTGGTGAGATGTTACAGTTATTATTATAAAGGTTTTCTACATCTATGTCATAATCCATAAAAGTTATTATATTTCATTTGGTATATTACTTAACAATACCATCCACCTTATTTCTCTTGATGGATAATGATCGAGTTATTCTATTTATTGACTGGGGAAAGTATTGACTTCCCATGTGTTTATTATTCAATGTACAAGTTTATTTATTACTAAGGAAAATTGATTATGTAATGAATTATTTTTAATTTCTTTAATATAGTGATGCATGAGACTTAATGAAGTGAAGTGGGGGGATCAAAAATATATATCACCTTGATTCATTTTTAGGCCTCATTGGAATTTTATTTTCCGAATTTAATTTATAGTATCCCATTAATTAATACTTCTTTAAAATTGGGCTTTAGTGAGTAGGTCATAATGCCTTTGTAAGATTCGATGAATGTATTATTATGATACCTTATAATGTGGTATTGTCAATAATATCCATGATGTCTTGGAACATGTACTCAATGGTAAGATCATTGCTTCTTAGTTTGAGTATTTTAAGTTAAAATTAATATGTCCTACATTTTACATTCCATCATATGAAATAAGTAATTTTTAGCAATGTGAATATTTATATTGTTGTGTCATCCATGGATTTATATCATGTTCATATGATCAGTTATATAGAATAATTTGATTCTTATTTATTCCCGATGTATTATTCCTACCTTTATTGTTCTTTCATTACTTCTAATATACACTACACCATACTGAATGTTTCACATCACCCTTAATATGTTTCCATTTACCCATGATTTGAAAATAAGTATTACGAATGATATTTCTATAAGAGAACCATGTTATTGAATACATAGTGAAAAATAATAATTACTTGGTTTAGTGGGAAAATTCTCATTTAAAGGTATATATATAGGTTTTGTTAGTAAAAGGTTTATCTTAAATCTCTAAAACTGTAAACCTAAAAGAACTTGTGTGAAACACCCCAGACTATAACCCTTCCAATTTGGACTGTCAAAAGGCCTCAAGTGCGTCTCCCAATATGCCAGAGGCTATCGACTAGTGATGAGGGCCAAATCTATAAAATTGGGACACCATTCCCTCAAATTATATTGTAATAATATGATAAAATAACCAGACATCATACAAATCTATTACACTATAGTATGAATAAACAATAATCATACCCAATCACATACCTGATGTTTCTATACATAACATATATATCATATCACATTTATAATATCATAAATACATAACATTATAAAAATAAAAATCACTCACATTGGCCCTACTACCATCCTATATAATCATACACCCTGTCACCACATACCCATCAAGCTGCAACATCCTAATCCACTACACATCATCTGGAAAACCTGAAAGTGGAAAAAAAATTTGTATATACATCGAGATTCCCATGTAGGGTGTGAGTATATAACTATGTAGGGTGTCACCACATACCCATAGTTTACATAGTCATATTCATGTCTACACATGAGAAAAACAAATAACATAAACTAGCATATAAAGTAATCATGTGCTAACTAGGATTCCATGATCCCCAATAGGTACACTCACCTGTGAGGCCACCATGTTCTAACCATGAAACACCTTGAGATTTTTTTTATTTTTTTGAATTAATTTAATATGTTTATATTTTTCATTTCACGCAACATGGAATATTGATTTTTTATAGAAAATCACTATGTGTGTCTTGTATTATATGCAACACCAAGTAAAGAATGTTCTATACACAACACTTAGATTATATTTTGGTACACACACCACTTTTTTTCTTATATTAAACACAATTTTGAGCCCCTTTTATTGAGTGTGTTCTAAATAAGGTCGAGTTTTACCAAACTTCAAGATACTATTAATGTTTTTATTAAAATATTTTTATATCTACCACCTAGTTGTTTGGATGAAAGTTACAAATTAGATTAACTAAATTGTCGAAATATGATTTAAAATTTTATATAAAATGAATCAATTTGTTATCAATTTTTATAAATGAACATAATAACTATTTTAAAACAATGAAATTAATTTTCAATGAAAACTATTTTTCTATGAACAAACCCAATTTTATCTCAATAAAATAAAAAAACTTGTTTTGATTAATGTTATCAATAAAATTTATATATTATATCTTCAATAATTATTTTCAATACTCATCCAAAATGTTTTATATGTATAAGATTATAATAAATCTAATTTTATGAATAAAAAGATTTATTTTTCTAAATATTAATTTTATCAACTTTTACGACACCCGGACTACAATTACCTAGAGTAAATGCATTATTTTATTTCATTAGCATGATCACATGAAATCAAATCCTGAAGGACCGAACAGTTTAGTAGCCTTAAAAATCTAAAAACAAACATATGTTTACATTACATCAGGAAATGAAAAAAAACATAGTTTCCCATTTAAAAACACTCATATCCCTTATATTATCCCTATATGTCAGTCATAATATAATTCTTCTCATCTTGGGAAAAAATGAAACATAATAAAGTGGTGATATCAGATGCTCGGTAAGGGTAAACAATATAGAGAAAGCTATCATAAATAAGTATAAACCTTTAAGGTAAGGTATAAAATTGAGAAACTAGCCTTTTAAACATAATCTTCAACATTATATGGAAACAATAAATCAAATAATTCCCTTCAAACATTGACATATATATTATACTATTCAAATAATCACATGCAATATAGATAACTAAATTTATATAGAGGGAACTCATAATTCTGTACATCATAACCATACCATCAAGGCCTTGTACCAAGACCATAAATAATCATACCGTCAAGGCCTTATGCCAAAAAACTAGTTTATATAATGATACCTACCAATGAAAGTGGGGGGTATAGTGGTCCATGTCCATCACAAACTAAGTCCAAATCATTCCTCATATGAAAAGGCTGAAACATAACACAAACATTCGTATTAAAACTAGCATAATAAATATTAATAATTTACCATAAAACATTAATTGTATAAAAATAGCACATCCATAGTAAAATATATCATATTACCCTAAATAAATTATAGAAGATTGTATCATAATAAATCAAACTCATTTAAGAATAAAATCCAAGAAAGTATGTTTACATAGATGAAAATAATCTAAAAAAATCATTAAAACTCTTAGAGAGAAATATCCCTTTTTTACATTGAAATTATTTAAAAGACACCAAATTATTAAAGAAAACATTTATTATGAAAATATAATTTTAATATTGTAAGGATAGAATCAAAATTTTAATGCGTCATAACGGCGTAAAATAGATTTATCATTCTATATAAGTTAAAAACATTATTTCCTTAATTTGTTGAAAATGACATAAAGTGCCTCGTTTGGAAAATGATGGAAAGATTCATTTCAAAAAAATTTATAAAAAGTTAACCAATGGTAGAAATGACATTAAAAAATTTTCAAAAATATTTTGAAATACATTTTTATGAAACATGGATATGGGTAATAAGGATTTACTAGTAGATACTTACTTATAAACAACCTCGAATAAAGATGAGATTGTGAAATTAACCCTTACCCTGTACTTTTCTTTAGCTGAGGGTTCATTAAAGTCTTGTATAATGGTTAAATAATATTAATAAATTATAATAGCACAATATCCATATTTATTACATCATATATGATCCACTTATATCTTTTTGGTAACAATATTTTAATATTACTATTGGTTTGGGTGTAAACTGCTTCATTTTCCAATTCATGTTTCATCATTTAAGTCATGTTTGATATGAATAGGATGTATTTTATTCATATAATGAATTACATTATGTTCATAATTATTATTTTTAATCATCATATACATTTTATAATCATTATTGGATGGTTAACATGGAGAATGAATTTCACTATTTCATGGTGATGGTAGGTCGTACGTACACACGAACAACGATATCATTCGCTTGATAGTTAAATGGTATATAATTGGATTATATATTAATTATAAAAAATAATTATCATGTTATATTCCTTATTTATATCAATTATACTCATCATTAGACCTTTCTAATTAATGTAGTATTGAATAAAAAATTACACCATGGTGTGGAGACGGTAAGACGTACGTATGCACACATGGTTATATCGTTAATCATATGATGAATAAAATGAAAAATATGGTGGTCTCATGATTATAATAACATCTCAGTATATGTATGGTAATATATTTATTATTTTGATATGGAAACAACATAGAAAGTTGAATTATAAAAAAAAGTACTTTTAAAGAGGTGATAAAACAATTACCTCTTTTTCAGGTATCTCCTTGGGGTTTGAACAAAAGGGCTCCATAGAATAGATTTTTTCCAAAATTATAGCCTCTAGGATTAAGTGAGGGAATTTGGGAGGATAAATGGGTTGGGTTTCTTCCAAACTAAAGGGTTTTAGACATGTGAATTAAAGAGAAGGAACGGTCCCCATTTATAAGAGAGGTGAGGGACAGTTTTGGAATATCGTAAAATATTAATTTAATATAAATTTATTTTTCTTATAAAATATCTCAAAAGTAATTTTTTAGATTATAAGTTGAGTATTGATATAAATAATCTCATAAAACTATTTTTAAACAAGTTTAGCTCACAAAATTAACCTTATATTTTGGATTTGACCCTTTGTTAAAGAGTTTAACTCTTACCGTGTTTACGTGTCCTTTAACAATACAGGGTTAATATAGATACTATAAAATGTCAAAAAACACCAATTTGATCATTTATAAAAGAAATTAACAATATACTAGTTAGTTTGATGAACTGAATCTTTTTATGAATTTTGTATCATTTAATTAAATATTATTTATTCTAAAGTATCATTTATGTCAATTTTGATACTATTAAAAATTTTCAATTTTAAAAATATCAAACATATATGATAACTTCATAAAAATACCTAAAATAGGTCAATAAAATTTATATGTTATCTATAAATTTAATTTATATAGTTAATAATGTAAAATTATAATTATTTTAATATTTTTAATATCATTTAATTGATTCTTTCTTTAAGAATTCAATTATTGCAACATTATTGTGTCACTATTTAATTTAAATATTTATTTCCTAAAATTATAAATAAATTATGGTTATGTAGATAAAAAATTTACATTAATAAAACAATTTATTTTTAGCCATATCACTTATATATCCTCATATTCAAAAAGAAATAGTTATTAAAATTTGAATACGGCACTTTTAACGCTTCTTTAAATAAAATATAATAAATTTCCTAATCTAACACAATTCACTTAAAAAAGATCATATTTTTTACCTAAGGTTTATTTTATCCAAAAAATACTTATCCAATGAAATTAGTGCAAGTGTTAATGTAATATAATATTATTATAAAATTATTTTTACCTTTAATTACCCTATTTACCTTCAATCATGGTAAATAAAATTGAAAAGTTACTATTCCTCATAAATTATTTTGATCCTATTGAACCAAATTTTTCATTCTAATTATGACCATATATGTCAGATTTTCAAAATTCAATTCAGAGAAGCAGAAAAATTAGGTTTAATACTAATATGTAAATGTGGCTAGAAGGTGGGAAAAAAGGAATTTAAAAAGTTCAATGAATTTTTATATCTAATTAAATTAAAAAATTATCCCTATAACTTATATAGGTCTAATATATTTATTATTTATCTATTGTTACCTTAAAATAAATTTAATTTAAAATAATTATTTAAATGAAAAAGTCGGTTGTTTAACAATAATGTAGTATTTCTCACTATTCATCAAAAAGTGAAACATTAAAAAAACAAAAATTCACCATAATTTTATTTTGATATTATAAATTCAAAAATAAAGTCTATTTTTAAGAATAAAACTTATAAATTTCAAAATTTGGCTCATACTATCCATAACCGCTTTTTAAACGGCTAGTTTTACAGTTCATGGTACGCTCGAACTCAATGTTGTGTGCAGCGCAAGATATTGAATTATTTAAAAGGAAGAGTATCATAGAAGCTTGGGGTGTTACATTATTCCCTCCTTAAAATATATTTTCTTTGAAATTTCTAGAATATCTCTTAATAAAATGATTTGGTGGTTCTTCATTATAAGTTATTTAGATTCCCAGGTCACCTCTTCCATTTTTTGGTTTCTCCATATAACGTTTACAAGGAAAATAGTCCAATTTCTCAACACTTGTACTCTGGTATCCATAATCCTGATAACCTCTTCACAATAAGATAGATTAGGTTCCAGTTCTATTTTTTGTAGGTTAGTACATGTATTGGGTCTGGAAAATATTTCCTTAACATTGATATGTGGAACACATCATGAACTATGGAGAGACTTGGCGGTATTTCCAAATTATAAGCTACAGATTAAATTAGTTCCAGAATCTCAAAAGGTTTGATGTACCTAGGACATAATTTTCCCTTTTTACTGAATCATATAACACCCTTCTATGGAGATACTGTCAAGAAAACATAATCTACCACTTTTAATTACAAATCCTTTATTTATCAGCATAGATCTTTTTCCAATGTTGAGCTACTTTGATATGGGTATGAATAATCCTCACCTATTCCATAATTTCCCCTACATGTTTTATGCATATGAGTTCTCTTTCACCAACATCTTCCTAACAAGTTGGTATACAATATCTCTTTCCATATAATGCTTCATATGGTTCCATCTGTATATTTGAATGGAATCTATTGTTATTGTAAAATTCTACCATAGGTAAATAATTATCCCACATACCTTGAATGTCATGTGAGAAATATCTCAACATGTCTTCTAAGGTTCGAGTAGTCCTTTTTGATCTTCCATCAGTTTGAGGGCGGTAGGCAGTGCTCAAATGAAGCACAGTATCAAGGGCCTTCTGAAGACTTTTCCAGAATTTTGATGTAAAATGGACATCATGATTTGAAAAAATCAATAGGGGTACACCATTAATTTTTACATATTCATTAATATATTGTCTTTCTAAATGATTAAGTGGTAAATCTTCCCTTATAGCAATGAAATGTACAGATTTGGTAAAAATATCAACAATGACCCATATCGCATCATTTATTCTTGGAGTCTTTGGTAGACCCACGATAAAGTACATGGTAATACCATCCCATTTCTATAATGTTATAGTAATATGCTTCATGACTCCTCTAGGATGCACCCCTCTATCCTTCGCTTGTTGACAACCCAAACATATCAACACATAATCTATAATCCCCCTCTTCATGTAATCCAACCCAAAATTTTTCTTCAAATGTCTATACATCATAGTGCCATAAGGGTGTATATAGAAAATGTAACTTTGATCATCATCCAATAATTCCATTTTTAGATTAGGTATTGCCAAAACACAAAGCCTATTTCAAATGTTCAAAATAACATCTTCAAATATGAAGTCAATCAGTCTCTCATCATTCATAGGTTTTATTTCCTTTTGAAACTCCTCATCACTAGTCTAAGAACTTTTTTTCCTTTCTTGTAAAAAATGTTTGGAAACCATTTGAAAAAGTAGTGATATTTCACCTTCCATGCTAATTCCCATGTCCTTCTTTACTTGATCCATGAACATGGGATCCTTTTCCAATCTCATTTTATTTTCAAGTCCATGGTCTTTTCATCTAAAATGATCCTCCGCATTATTTTCCTTCCCTGGGTGGTAGTGTATTATGAAATAATAATCCTAGATTAGCTCAAGTCGTATCATTCGTCTCTTGTTGAGTTCTTTTTGTGTGAAAATATTTTTCAAACTACTGTGATCAGTATATATCTCATATCATTCACCATAGATATAATGTCTCTATATCATCATAGAAAGGAATACTACTACTAACTCATTATCATGATTTGGGTAGTTTTTTTCATGAAATTTTAGTTACCATGATGAATATAGAATAACACTATCATTTTCTTAAGAACACAACCATGTACTTTCTTTGATACATCACTGTGAATCACAAACCCATCATTCCCATATTTTAAATTAAATATAAGAGAATTTACTTATATTCTCTTCAAATATTCAAAACATTCTTCTCACTCTTTTTTCCAAATGAATTTATCCCCTTTATGTGTGAGCTTGGTTAATGGGTTTTCCAATTGGGAAAAATTTTGGATGAAACACTGATGTAACCTTCTAAACTAGTAAAATTGCATACCTCAATTATATTCATCGGTGGTATAAATTCAAGGATTGTATTTTTATTTTCATTATAAATATAGATTCCATCTTTGGAGACAATATGGCCAAGAAAAGAAATTTCTTGAATCCATAATTCACTCTTTCAAAACTTCCAATAGAGTTAATTTCTTCTAAGAATATTTAGAACAATCTGCATGTTTTTCTCATGGTCTCCATAGATTTTGATGTATACCAAGATATCATCAGTAAATACTACGAAACAATCATCAATATATTACTTGAACACTCTATTCATTAGATACATGAAAACAGAAGGTTCATTATTTAATCTAAATGGAATTAATGTAAATTTGAAATGAACATACCTCATTCTCAATGCTTCCTTTGGAATATCTTCTCTTTTTATAGAAAATTGATTATATCCAAAATGAAGGTCAATCATAAAAAAATTTGAGCTCCATGAAGATTCTCAAATAAATCATCAATACAAGGTAGTGATTACTTGATCTTTATTATAATATCATAGATTTCTCCATAGTCAATGAATAGCCTCATTGATCCATCTTTCTTCTTAACATAAATAACTTGGGATCCCCATGGAGAAACACTAGGGAATATAAATACCTTATTACTCAACTCCTCTAGTTGTTTCTTCATCTCTACTAATTCCACAGATTCCATTCTATAGGGAGTTTTTGATATTGGTCTTGCATTGAGGATTAAATCAATAGTAAACTCAACTTCTTTCTCTCAAGAATCTCTAGGTAAATCCTCTATAAATACATCAATATATTCTGGTACAATAGGTACATCATAAATTTTAATATTTCTTTCTTCACCCCAATATATTATTTCCTCTTCCTCCCCAATAATCTCATTCAGTAAAGATATCGGGGGTGTATTTTGATAAGAATTATTTGCTGAAATTTCATCTCTAAAGATAATGGATTCTACATCATCTTCACAAATCTCTACTTTCTTATTCTTGCAATAAAGTTTCACGTTATATTTTGATATTTATTCCATATCGAGGATTATATCAAATTCAACAATATTTTTGATGACAAACAAATCAGAGAAAGCATATTTATATACTATAATTGGAACTACCTGACACATCTTTGATGCAAAGAGACTTCCCTTATGGGTTTTGACTGATAAATCCCTTGTTAATGAGAATCAGAGATATCAAATTTTTAAATAAAACTGGTAGTATATAAAGGAATGAGAGGATCCATAACAAAAAAAATCTTGATCTAAATTTGTGAATACAATTAAAGTACTTTGCAACACATAATTAAAAACTTTAGCCTCAGTAGTTGTAATTGCAAACTATTGGACATAATCCATTTAACTTTTTTGGGGAATGTTTCCTTGATGTTTAGGACAATAATTTTAATAATGTCCCATATATTTAAAAATGTATCATTGAACATAGATAGATTATTTCTTCCCCATACAATCATGATCTTGGTGGCCTTTTTCTCTACACTTGCAACAAAATCTCATCCCCTTTAAAAAAGTATCAGGGTGTTTCTTCCGACAGTTACTACAGGGTTGAATCTAAAATTAACCCTTATTCACCTTATTCTGTTTTATAGAGTATGAAAAAGCTATGTTCTTCTAATTCTTTCCTTTATATTCATAAGATATAGAGAATCCATTTTTTCTCTTGATATCACATGACACAATATCTTCGTTATGATGAGAGAGATTTTGAGACCAGTTCCCATTTGAGGAATGGTATTAACCCATAAATTAATCAATAAATATTACTTCTTGGGTTACATATATACTCTTCTACATGAATTTCTAACCATGTGAAGTTAGCTTCATACTTTGTAATATTATTATCCTCCTTCTACCTCGGACTCAGAAATTGCCTCTCCATATCTGCTCATTTATCCTGAGGAATGAAATTTTCTAGGAACAGTTCTTCAAATTCACAAAATACTATATTTTCTAACTCATAATCCTATTTCATGTTTGGAATTAATGAACACCATTAATATTAATCTCCTGATATACTAAAAACTACCATAACATCTGTCTCCCTTTATTTACTCCCCAAAGCAAGAAATATTTTCTATAAATAACATATCCACTGCTCATCTACAAAATGATTGGTTGTCCCATTAAATTTTGGGGTTTGTTTACTCATGAGGTGTCTTGTCATTGATATACTACATTGTGGATCATGCTTGTCCATATAGGTAAGGTTATTATTCAAAACCTCAGTCAGTTTTCCCCATATGGTTATAATTTGTTCAGCGCTAGCAGTATCACTATATCCACTATCATTATCTAGCATAAGAGGTAAATCTCTACATGGATTATGTGTGTTAATACAGTTTACATTCCTTCAACTTGAATCCATTTATAAACAATGGAATACACTAGATTAAGTTATGAATCATAATGCATAATTCCAAACTTGTAACATATTCAACTAAATTATGAAAATTTATGCATATCTAATCCATAATAATAAAAATGGTTTCCTTAGGGACATATTTACTCATTAATTTTTCATAATGGTTTGTAATAAAAATGTGAATTATTCAAATCATATCCCTCGAGAGTGTCAAACCAGGTCCATTTTAAGGCCCATTGTCATAAAACAGGTTATCCTGAGTCACGCCTGAAACAACTAGTTGAATTTATTAATCCAATGTACGTTTGTTCCAGAACCATGTCCACTTATAGTATCAATACAGGAATTTATTTTCTAGGAATACCCACATAATATTTAGATTACCAAATTTCTAGGATGTTATTCTATACTTATCCTCAAAGACTATGTTAAGGTAATGTTCCCTAATCAAGGTTTTTTTAAATCTATTTTCAAAGGATAGTATTAAACTTCCTATGATACCAATTTTAATGCCCTAACCCGAGTTACCCAAATAAGGTGAATTATTTTGTTAAATTTTATTGATAAAAATAAATCAAATCTCAGAGTACTGATCAGGTAAGTAGCCTTGAAAAAACTGGATACAAACATAAGTTTTACATTACATAATGAAATTAAAAAAACATAGTTTCTCCTTTAAAATAAATCACATCCCTTAGATTATCCCTACAATTCAATCATAATATATATTTCATTATATCTTGGGGGAAAATGAAACATAATAAAGGGGTTATCTCTGATGCTCAATAAGGATAAACATTCATATTAAAACTAGAAAAAGAAATGTTAATTCTTAAATCATAAACCATGAATTGTATAAAAATAGAACATCCATAGTAAAACATATCAGAAAACCTTCAATAAAATATCGATGATTTTATCATAATAAATAGACCTCAATCAAGAATAAAATTCCACAAAAGATGTTTACATAGATGAAAATAATCTAATAAATTCAATAAAACTCTTTAAGAGAAATATCCCCTTTTTACTTTGAAATTATTTAAATATGGTACAATTAAAAAATTAAAAAAATTTCCATTAAAATATAAATGTAAATTTTTAACAAAAGATTTAATATTTTATGGTTTCATAACAATTTAAAATATCTGATTACGACGTATAAGTTAAATAAACATTCTTTTCATAATTTATAGAAAAGGTCATAAAGTACCTCATTTGAGAAAAAATGGAATGATTACATTCAAAATGTTTTATTAAAATTATAATATGGGTAATAATGTATTTCAAAAATTGTTAATAATATTTTTAAATAAATTTTTAAGAAACATTGATATGGATGATTAGGATATCCCAGTAGATACTTACGTATAAACAACCTCAAATAAAAATGAGATTGTGAAATTAACCCTTAACTTGTACATTCCTTTAGTTGAGGGTGTGTTAAAATCCTACATAATGGTTAAATAATGTCATTAAATTTCACTATGACTTTATCCATATTTATGATATCATATATGATCCTATTATATCCTTTTGGTAATAATATTTTTGTATTAACGTTGTTTTGGGTGTTAACTGTTCGTTTTCACATTCTTGTTTCATCATATATGTCATGTTTCTTAGGAAAATGAAATATTTTATTCATATTCATAATGAAATTAAGTTCATAATTATTCTTTTTACTCATTATATAAATTCTGTAATCATTCTTGAATGGTTAATGAGGAAAATGAATCTCATCGTGCCATGGAGACGGTTGGTCATACGTACGCATGAGCAAACGTATTGTTCCCTGGATAATTAAATGGAATGGAATTGGATGGTATAATAATAATAAAGAATCATTATTATGTGTTATTCACTATTTATATCAATTATACGCATCAGTATACATATCCGATTAAAGTAGTGTTGAATAAAAAATTACACCATGGCATGGAGGCAGTATGTCTTACGTACGCAAGCATCAGGACATCGTTATTTGTATGATGGATTAAATGAATAATATGGTTGTATCCTGATTATAATAACATATAATTATATGGATAATATTTTATTTATTATTTTTATATGTAAAAAATATATAAATAGTAAGTATAAGAAGAAAAAACTTTGAAAGAGATTGTAAAACAAATACCTCTTTTTCAGGTATCTTCTTTTGGATTGCACAAAGGGCTCCTTAGAATGGATTTAACCCAAAATTATAGCCCCTAAGATGAATTTAGGGAATTTGAAAGGAGAAAGTTTCAGAGTTTCTCAATCTAAATGTCTTTATATGTGTGAATGAAATAGAAGGAAGGGTGCCATATTATAAGATAGGTGAGGGGCACTTTTGGAATATCTTAAAATATTAATTTATTATCAATTTATTTTATGTTTAAAATAGCTCCAGTGTAATTTATATATATAATAAGATGGTTATGGGTATAAATCCTCTCATCCAATTATTTTTATACATGTCTATGTTACAAAATTAACCTTATCTTTTGGATTTGACCCTCAGTTAAACAATATAACTCTTACCGTGTTTATTTGTCCTTTTTAATATCGAGTTAATATATTTACAATAAATTTGAAATTGAACCCAAATTGGATCTTATATTAAAATTTTAACATTATACTAGTTATTTTTCTTAACCTAATGTTTTTATTAATTTTATTTCATTTAATGAAATATTTTTTATTTTAAATTATCATTTATCTCAATTTTGTTACTATTCAAAATATTAATTTTTAGAAACATAAAACCACCATTATAACTTAGAAAAATACTTCCAATATGTCACTAAGATTACTATGTTATATATAAAATTATTATATTTCATTAAAAAAGAAAAAATTTATTTATTTTAATATTTTTAATATTATTTAATTGATTCTTCCTTTGATAAATCAATTACTTCATCATTATTGTTTCTCCGTTAGATTTAATGATTTATTTACTAAAATTATAAAAATATTACCATTATTTATATAATAATGTTTTATTTAAAAATAATATCTAATATCGACCATATCACTTATATATCATCATATTAAAAATGATATAGTTATTAATATTTGAATATGACAGTTTTAAATCTTCTTTTTTAAAAAATATAATAAAAGTATTAATCATACTAAATTTTCATAAAAAGGGTCATATTTTAGAAATAAGGTTTATTTTTGGAAGAAAAATAATTATTCAATAAAATTAAGACATTATTTATGGTAAATTTATGTAATTATAATTTTATTTTTACCTTTAATTACCATATTTTTTTAACTGTGGTAAAAAAACTCAAAAGTGATTACTCACCAAAAATTATTTAGATCCTGTTAGACCACATATTTCCTACTGATTTCAACTATGTATGGGAATTTTTTTAAATTCAATTCATAGAAGTGATACAATTATTTTTAATTCTCATCAGCAAATGTGGCTAGAAGGAGGGTAAAAAGACGATAAAAGTATTCTATGAATTTTTATATCTAACTCTATTATAAAAATTATTTCTTTGAACTACATTGGACTAATATATTTATTATTTATCTATTATGAAATTAAAATAAATTTAATTTCAAATAATTATTTTAATGAAAACATTGTTTTTTTAACAATAATGCAGTATTTTGCACTATTCATTAAAAATTGAAACTTTTCGGAAAAATCCCAAAACATCACCATAAGTTAATTTTGATATTTAGAATTCAACAATGAAATCTATTTTGGAAAATAAAATTTATAAATTTAATAATATTTTTAAGACTATTCATACTTTATTTTTAAATGGTTAGTTTGATAAGTTGTTGTATACTCGAACACGATGTTGTGTGCAGTACATGATATTGAATTACTTAAAAATAATCATACCATGGAAGCTTTGGCTGTTTCACCTTTTAATGTTTACCCCATTTTAAGTATTATATTATAAACAATTTTAATTATTATTTGAAAAAATATTCTTAATTTATGTAGTCATAATATCAAAATTTATTTTGGGTGAATTTTGGTATTTTTATTAGAAGTTTCATTTATTGATGAATTGTGAAAACACGTGATTTTAATTCCAAATTATTTTTATTCAAATTTATTTATATATTTATTTATATTTTAGTTTAGTTTAAAAGTTTAATTAGACAAAATTTTCATTAATTAATCCAATTTAGGTCATTGGAAATAACATCACATTAAAATTTTATATAAACATATATTAAACTTTTGAGCCTTTTCACTTAAAAACCTGTTGCCAGGGTACATCCACTGGATAAATTTTTAATTAATTTAGGACACATCTATGATATTGATTTTCTAAATGGATTCCATATTTTGAATTTAAATAATTTAAAATTCATAATATTATCAAATTAGTTTTTGGCCAAAATTTTTAGTGAAAACGATTATAATTAATTACAAAGATTAAGAGAAAAGTTAGATTAATAAAGGACTATACCTTAAACATAAGGCCCAAAATGAATTAAAAAATTGTAAAAAAATCCATTTAATATAAATATATTTAACTTATACTCCATTTTAATGGGTTTTTAACACTATTCGATCCACTTTTCATTGGGAAAATGTGGGTGGAATTCCCTTTTCAAAAATTTACAAGGAAGTCACTCCACCTCCACTATAAAAAGGCACTAACTGATCCTTATTATTCACTCCTATATGCCATTTTTTCTCCAAACATCTCATAAAATAATCTCACAATATCCATCCATTCAACCTAGAATCTCCCCTTTGGAAAAAAATACATCCAATGAATCCCTTAAGTGAAAACCAATAAGAGTTACCCAAAAAAGATGTAATGTCCTTCCTCAAGCATCTTTGATTAATTTTCATTCTTCACCCCATCACATGTATTATTATATGATTATATAATAACTTCAGTATCATTAATATAATTATATGTTTTTATTATAAGGTTTATACCTACACTTACACTCACTTCCATCTAATTGGTAACAAACTTATCGTTCTTGTGTAAGATGAACTATCATCTCATGAGACAATGTTTTTAGTTTTTCCATTACAACCTATCATGGTTACAAATTGTGATAAATACTATGTTTTTATATGATATATATTACATTTATGATGTATTTAGGCTTCTATAATTATTATTTAAAACATACCTTCATGCATTCTATTTTTTTGTAGATACAATAACATTGTTTGTAGACGTGTGGACTACCACCCCCTCAAAGCAATGTAATTAGTCACACATTACATGAACTATATTAAGGATGGGTTTAGTGAAATTATATGATATATATTATATAATAATTCTACTTTAATGATTATATATATATATATATATTTTTATATTTCAGTTACTTTATTTCAATATGATAAGAAAATAGAAATAGCATTCTTGGGTACGCACGACATGTCGTCTCCATGAACGGTGTACTCCATTTCATATTTAATTGTTTTATAGATTATTGTAAATATTTTTTAATGAATATTTTATATATATAAAACTTGTTTTAAATTTCTTAAATCCTTAAATCATGATCTTTATAAGAGGATCAATAATAAAAAGTGAAATCCTATTTGAAAAACAATGCAGATATTACACAAAACATAACCTTAACATTGAATTGTTAATAAACAGGTAATATAAAGTAATAATAAAATAATATATTTTATTATATATAATAAATTTATTTTTTATAATTATAATAAACTTATATTCTTTATATAGGAGGGTTGAACATGTAAGAATAAATACAAGGCTTAAGGTAAGGGTTTTCTAGTCACACTTTTATTTTCTTTAATACACAGGTTATATTAAACTCCTATTTCTTGTATGTGGTGTGTATACTGACCACATATGTATAATATTATTAAAATAATTATATTTATAGGTATTTAAAATCCATTTTATTTTCTTTATTTCATGGGGATTATGTTTCAAAAGTTACCAAATTGGTAACTTAATTTTGACCAAATTTTTCTTCTTTGCGACACATGGAATGTTAGGAATATATATTACTTTATGAGTTGTATACAATACCCTTTTATATTTTGGGTAATGAATCTTCTTATTTTCATGATATTTTAAACTTCATTTAATTTCATTTTCTTACATGGGTATTATTATTTAAAGTTACCAAGCAGTAAGAGTTTATTGCATTAAACTCATAGTTTATTGTAATTGTTTATGATTTTGATTTCATTGATGAAACCTTTTGATTCATATTTTAATAACACTCATGAAATTTATGATTATATTTTTACACATTAAAACATCATTTTATTAGTTCCATTTTTTCATTCTTTGTAACTAGAGATAATTTATAATGTGTTTTTAACAAATCCCACATTATCTCACTCTCGGTCATAAATATGTGTCCTTCAAAAATATGTTTTCTAAAAATATTTTCTAAACATTCTAATATTATACTATGATCTGAAAAATAAAATTTTACTCATGTTTTACCTTTAAAACAAAATGTGTTTTAATAAATTAATCATCATTTCATTTTCTGATCAAGACACTTTTCTAAAAATTTTACGGCACAAAAAGAAATGTTTAGAATGTATAAATTTATCCTCTATCTTGACCTTCCATCATTTTAAGCATCCATTAAAAATTTAAAATATTACTTTTTAAGAAAGAAATATCCTAACATACTAGAAATGTTTTTTTAATAGTTATTTTCAAAGAAAAATGTTTTCAAAAAATTCTCTATTTAAAAAGTGTTTTCATTGATTTTCAACGATTTTTTTTATATTTTCAAAAGGTTCTTATCAAATAAAATGATTTCAATGATTTAAAATATTAATTTATAGGTAATCAAATTATTTTTAATGAAAACAAAATTCACTAAAATTTTATGTTTCCTCTTCCAATTAAATATTTTCAATTTTTTTTCAAGATTCCTTTATATGTTTTCAAATAAATGGTTTTAAAAATGTTTTCATGCTTATTTTTTCAAGGAAAATGGTTTTCTAGATTTCTTTATAAGTATTAAAGTTTATTTTTATATAAAATGGTTTTAAAAATAATTATTATTTAAAAGTCATTTTTTTCTAATAAGCAAGGATATTTTCATCAAGAAATGATTTTCAATGATATTTAAAAATTAGTTTCCATATAAGATGAAATATATTAGTATATCTCATGCCTCTAAAAAATTATGTGAAGGTTCCATTAATATTCATTTTCTAAATGGTATATGTTTTTATGGAATAATATTTATGAAACCAGTTTCCCTTTCATGAGTTATATGTTTATGAAACATGATTCCCTTTCATAATTTATATGCCTATAAAACCCACATCCTTTCATAGGTTATGATTTGATGAAATGATTATGAAACCATAATTTTTATATAGTTTAAGATGGTTTTGCATATTTGTGACAACCATTTCATTTCATTGGTTATGATATGATTTTTTATGATTTTTTAGAAAATGTGTTCATAATTTCATTATGAGATGGGTGGGACCTATATCTCCCGCAAATTCATTGGTTAATGATTTATATCTCATGATATAATCAAGGGAAAAAATAAATGGTCTTGATCTAAAATGGGAAATAGGTACTTCCTAATCTAAGATTTCAAACAGGTGT
The DNA here is from genome assembly GCA_963277665.1 of Viscum album. Lineage (NCBI taxonomy): Eukaryota > Viridiplantae > Streptophyta > Magnoliopsida > Santalales > Viscaceae > Viscum > Viscum album. Next base: position 141,902,025 of record OY728128.1, on the reverse strand, counting down.
GTCCTCAACAACTATGTGATGATGGGGAAACCCAATCCACTATGGGAATATGGGGACACCAAATCTCTTATAAGTAAAGGACTATAACGGGTAATGTTGGGGTGTCCAACCTAGTAGGTGTAGTCCCCATGAAGTTCCCAGACATGTTTTTGTAAATAAGTCATGCCTTAAAGGGAAAGCCATAAAATTTTTATGTGTTTCCCAAAATAATTATGTCTTATGCCTATGATATTCTCACATTGATCATGTTATTTATTATATTATGATTCATGTATTATAAACTAGTAATATTTAGTCCATGACTCATTTTTATGATCTTTTATATACAGGATATGATTTTAAAATGTAATGATCATGTTCTCATACCCTTATGTTCATTTTATGATTCTATATTTCCTTTATTTACCCTTACTGAGAATTCTAGCTAGCCTCTTTATTTTGGTTCCTTTTTATAGGTTGTGATGAAAGGATTTAATATAATGTACTAAATAGGATGAACTCTATGGGAAACATTAATGATCTTTCACTATTTTTTAATATTTTGTTCCATGTTTTAAAATACACTAAACTATTAGGGTCCATTGGAATAAACTTTCGTAATGTGCTTAATATTCATCAAAAATGATTTCATATCCAGATATGTTAATCATGGGATGCTATAGATGTTACTAAAAGAATGTTTTAGTCAACCATTGGAAACTAGGATGAGAATACTTTAGTGATATCCCTATGGATATTTATATGGCCTTTTCTAGGGATTTCCTTTAGGACAAGTCTATGGATTATTTAATGTTTATGAAATTGTCCTAGAATTTTGGTGAGAGATGTAGTGAGTTTTTTTTCAAGAAATAAATATCATTCAAGATACTACAAGTGGATGTGGCTCTAGCATAGATGTACATAGGGGTAACAACCCCAAAAACACTCCATAGAGCCAAACTCGATCAAGAAGTGGTGCATGATAATGGGACTTTCTACATACCTAGATTGAATCTCTTGTAGGGTATGATTTGTTAATTCACAAACATTTTATGAACCATTATGATAAATTTAAATAGAGGATGAGTATTAATAACCAATGATAAACCTAAAGTTTCACAGTTTAAATAAGTAATTGTCCTGATTTTGGAATCCTATATGTGATTTTTTCATGGATATGAGGTTTTCCACAGTGATAAGTGATGATCACAATATAATTTATGGTTTTAGTAAATGGAGTAAACTAGAAGGAACTATAATAATGTGGAATGTGATGGCAAATTTTATAATAATCATTCAAATGGGTTGATCACTGGAGTGAAGGATGTTGTGATCATTCCTAATCAATTTTTAGAGAACATGATTAACAATATATACCTTAAAAAACTCTTTGACTCACCAAAGAAGGTATGTAATGAGTCCATTGAGAGTTTGGGTAACAAAAACCATTTAAGAATGTAGATTTTGTTTTCTTTATGTCAATAATGTGAAAATATTCACCGAATTGATTGTATTGGAGTGAAAAAAAGTTATTTTGATTACGGAAAATAGGGACACAAATAAAGTAAATGCAAAGCAGAAATGAAGATTTAGGTTAATGAAATGTATGGGAATATTGGTCTACCTAATAAATCATTAAAGGTTAAATTCTTTCTGTTTGGAATGATTGTTCATTAAGAAAATATATATCCCATGTGAAAATATCTTGAATAGAATCCACAATGTGGTATGAGTAATTCATATATTGATGATGATTATAAGACTATAAATGAAATGTGAGATGAAAAATGTATTAAGTAACAGTATTAGGTAGCCTTATTAATTTCTTAAGGATGAATTAGAATAATTGATGTGTTTAAGTATTTGGATTAAAGAATTATGAATTATGAAATATAAAAGGATTGTTCAGTTTATATTTTTAACTAAGTATTTCCAAGAATATTTTAGAAAGGTTTTGATGGAAAAGAAAAGTGATTTAATGTAAAGTTTATATTCATGGAAAACACATGATTAAGGGAAAGATAACCCTTAACATGTTACTACTATTTAGATAATAATGTGTGGATAATGATTTTATGGATATGAATAAGTATATTGGATGGTATAGATTATCTTAGAAATGATAATGGATTTGTTGAAAAGTGGTTTTTGCTATCATTAATGAAGTTTTCATCATTTTTGGATTTAAGTAATATATCCAATAAACTATGGAATAATGAAACGTACATTTTTAAAATATGGATTTATAGAAATTAATGTTATTACTGTGTTTCAAGAGAGTATATGATGAAGGTATTAATATGTTTAGTATATTGTAACCAAGAGCTACCCTATGATATATGAAGGATCAATGTTAATCTAATATAGCTAACATATTTATGAAGACTTATATTTTTCATATTTTAAAATGGTTACAAGGTTGACTATTTATGTAATGGTTTATACTAAACAATGAATGATATTTTATAGATTAAAGTATTATATCACTATATGAAAATGTATTCATATTTTATAACTTGTGATAACCATTTTCTTGTGATGTTAACTAAAGAAATATGGAATTAATTATCATAATAATTATGGTCCTCAGGATCTGTTAATTCTTCATGGATGAAAATTTCACATTCATATCATGGAATAAGAGAAGAAGTGGAAATTGATCGAGAGGCAATAAAGGGTGAGGATATCCTGAAATAATTTAAGTGTATATTTTCTTTAAAATTAAACATATTTTGTAAAAAGTAACTTGAAACCAAAAATGTTACCCAAGTAATTTCATTTTTGATGAATCAAATGGCCCCTTATATCATTATAGGATTATGGATTTTTCACCGTTAACTTTCTCCAACCCATGTTCTCTATCACCCTCCATTAGAAAAATATATCTAGATTCCTATTTCATGTCTATGTTTTCAATTCCCACCTATGTTATCCTATGTGTAAACCTAGTTATGTGTTTCTAATTATGTTTCCAACTTTCCATTTTCAAAAGAATTTTTAGTATTCATTTTTATGATGTGAGTTTCTAAGAATGGAAAATTTAAGTAACAGACCTTTAATAACTCAGATGAATTTCAAGGGAGAAATTAATTTAAATTGGGGTATAATTTAATACCCTAAAACTTTGGAAATTATTAGTTTTGAATTAATTTAATATTTTTGTATTTTAAATTTCATACAACACTGAATACAACTTTTTTATACTAAAAAATATATTTTTTCTTATATTATATGCATCACTAAGTCACGATTACACTACATGCAATACTTATATAATCATTCAATACTCTTAAAACTTTTTTTCTTGTATTACACACAATTTTTAGTCCCAATAATAACTTCTGTTACACGAAAGGTCGAGTTTTACCGAACTACAAGATACTATTCATATTATATTAAAATACTATTATATTAATCCCTACCCATTGGAATGGAAGTTATGAATAATATTAACTAAATTTAAAATATATTATTTACAATTGAATATTAAATTAATCATTTTTATATCAATTTTTAGAGGTTAATTTAATAACAATTTGACAATAATGAAATTACTTATCTAAAAAATTATTTTTCTATTTACAAACACAATTTAATCTCAATAAATTAAACTAACAACTTTTTATTAATGTTTTCAATAAAATTTATATATTATATAATCAATAAATATTTTTTACACTCATACAATAGATATGATAAGTATAAGATAATAATAAATCTAATTTTATGAATAAAAAGATTTATTTTATAAAATATAATTCTATATCCTTTTAATGGAAAGACCATTTTAAATATGATTTTTTAATATTTTATAATTTTTATTTGATAAAAATTTCATTTTATGATGTTTAATATCAAAATTTACATTAGCATAATTTTTTTTATTTTTCTAAAAAAAATATATTTTGCTGAATAGTAAAAAACCCTGAATTTTAATTCAAAACTTCCTTTCCATCTAATTTATTTATATAATTAAATTATAGTTTGGTTTGGTTTTTAAGTTTAATTATACAATTATTACATAAATAATTCCAATTTTGGCAACTAAAAACAACTTGACATTGATATTGGATATAAAAACTTTTCAAACTTTTGGACTTTTTCTCTTAAAAACCCACTGTCGTGGCACATCTGTGGGGATAATTTTAAATTGATTTTTTCCACTTATGTGATTTAAAATTTGAAAAATTTATTTAACATTTGGAAAAAAAGCAATTTATTATTTCTAATAATGTAATATTATTTTTTTCCAAAAAGATTAGTGAAAGTGATTAAAATTAATTATAGTGATTAAGAGAAAAATTAGATTAAGAAAGGACTAAACCTTAAAATTAAGGCCTCAAATAACCTAGAAACATGTAAAAATGAAATTTAAGTTCATATTTATATCCTATAATCTATTATAACAGTTTTTACTCTTATTGGATCTACTTTTCATGGGTGAAATATTTTTGGAATTCCCTTCTCAAAAATTAAGAAGAATATCACTCCTTCTCCCCAATAAAAAGTCACCCACCCCTTCTTCTTGTTCACAAACATCAAGACCTTTGTCTCATCCAATATATAATCAAATATACTCCCAAAAATCCTCTCATAATTATAAAATCATCCCTTTGAGTATAAATCCAACCAAAAAATCCCTTTGGTCCAAACCAAGAGAAGTTACCAAAAAAATATATAACATCCTTTCTCAAGATCCTTTATATTATTGTCAATATACAGTTAATAAATTATTATTTTAACATTATTATATAATAAATAATATACTCAAAATATTTAGATATTTTCATTCAAATTGTTTTATCTAAAAATAAACACACTTCCATATAATGGGTAATGAATTTACTGTTTTGTGTACGGCGAACAACCGCCTCATGAAACGACGTCGTTCGTTTTTTTCTTTACCATCTATCAAGATTGTTAATTATTATGGAATATATATTTACATATTATATATATTATATTTCATATATATATATATATATATTAATTTGTAATTATTATATAAATCATACCTTCATTCTTTCCATTTTGTGGAGATATGATAACTTTGTTTGTGGACGTGTGGACTTCCGCCTCCCCAAAACGATGTGATTCATTAACACATTACATGGAATGTATTAATGATGGGTTTAGTGAACTTATATGATATATGTGAAATAATAATTATAATTTAAAAATTTTATATATATACATATATTATAATTACTTTCTTTCTTTCAATATGATAAGAAAATGGAAACAATGTTCATGCGTACGTACGGTCTACCGTCTTAATGAACAATGTATTCCATTTCATATATCTATATTTTATAGATTTGGATAAATATTTATATACTGAATATGTAGAAAATATAAATTATTTTTTAAAATATTTAAATATGTAAATCCTGATCTATGTAAGAGGATCATGAATAACAAGTCAATATATTTAGAAAAAACATCACAGATATTACTCGAAACATAACCTTAACATGAAATTGTTAAGAAATGGGTAATATAATTTAATAATAAAATAATATATGGTATTATATATTTTAATAAATTTATGTGTTATATTTATAATAAACGAATAGTTATTACACTTGAGGGTTGAACATGTATGGATAAGTTTAAAAATTAAGGTAAGGGTTTTCACATCTCACTTTTATTTTCCATGAGACAGAAGCCATGTTCACCTGCAATTTATTATATGTTTTGTGTGTACTAACTATGTATGTATTCTATTATTCATGTACTTAAATATATGGGTTTGTACATATCCATTTTATGATATTTTTGTAATGGGTTTTATGTTTCAAAAAATACAAAATCAGTAAAGCAATTTTGTCTCAATTGGACTTCTTTGAGACAAATGCCATGTTGTGAAAATATATTATTATTTGATGTGGGTTAAATAAAATTTTATATTTTATCTCATGAAACTAATTATTTTAATGTTATTTTATGATTCATGAAATTTAATATTCTTACATGGAGAATATTATTTAAAGTTACAATGTGGTAAGAGTTTATTACAACAGTAAAATAATTAATTGGGATTTTTTGTGATTATGCTTTCACTGATAAGAAATTTTTATACACCTTTAAATAACACTAATAAATTTTATTCTCCTCTGGTTAGACATGATAAATTCAGGTTTTAGTATAATTTTTTTACTTTTTTCTACTAAGATAATTGAGAAATATTTTTTAAGAAAAACTGACATTATCGCCCCCTTCAATTGGAAATATGTGTTCCTAAAAAATATTTTTTTTTCAAAAAATGTTTTCAAAAATGTACGTATACACACCTATAATCTTTACTGGACATTTTTTACCAATGTTTTTACTTTTAAACAAAATAGTTTCTAAAAATTAATCTTTATGTTATTTTTCAAAATTGACACTTTTCTAAACATTTTACGGTGAAAAAAAAGAATGTTAGACATGTATAGATTTATCCACCACCATGGTAGTTATTAATTTAATGCTTCCATTTTAATATTAAAATATTACTTGTTAAGAAAAAAATATTTCCCTAAAATTTTTTATATCCATTATTTTTAAAAGGCATTTTCAATGAAAAATATTTTCAAATTTTTTTATGATTATAATTTGTTTTTATTAAATTTTAAGGCCCCCTTTATATGTTTTAAAAAGACTGTATTGAATGAAAAAGAATTGAAATATTTAAAAGATTCATTTCCATGTTTTAAAATTATTTTCAAAGAAAAATATTTCTAAAAATATTTTAAATAAACAGTTCCAAATAAATTATTTTCAAATAATTTTCAATATTTAGTTATAATTTTCCAGAGAAATGGTTTTCCAAATGGATTAAAGCTTTTGTTTTCAAGGAAAATTATTTTATATATTCATTTATGAATATTCAAATCTATTTTTCAAGAAAATGGTTTTCCAAATGTTTTATGTTTTAAAAATATTTTTTTTAATGAAGAAAGTATATTTTCCGCAAGAAATGTTTTTCAAAGATATTTCAAAATTATTCTGTATATAATATAAAGTATATTAGTGTTAATCATGAATTTTGTTAGGTCCACAAGGCTGAATACCCTGAGAGGGGGGGTGAATCAGGGTATGACTAATTTAAAATTAATGCTTATTCTGATCTTGTTTCACTATTAAGAAAAACCCTCTTATCTCTCTTTCCTATTGCACAATATAAACAGAAAGTAAAGTAAGCAGAGGACACAACAATTTAACTTGGTTCACTGCTAAGGGCTATGTCCAAGGAGAATACGCCGACAGGTTTCCAGTCATACCAAATTCCACTATACATTACTAGTTGTGAATTACAAAGTTCGGGCACAATCACTCTGTCCCAAGCTCACTGCCTTTACAAGTTTAGGGTCAGCTCACAACTTTCCCAAGGGTCACTCCCAATTTCTCTCTCTCTGGCTCACTGTCGGTGGAGAGGATCACCTTCTTCCTCTTCCTTTGCTCACTACTTCAGAAAGGAACCAATCACAGTTTATAGACCTGTAGGTCTCTTCATTTTCATGAAGGAATGCATCTTCCACTGTATGTAGATGCTCTGTTGAAATCCAACTTTCACCCGAAGATGAATACCTCTTTGCACTGAAGGTATCGGGAAATCCCCGAGCTTCCACGCAGCCCTGAATCACTGCCGGAAATCAACCGTACATGTCTAACTTCTTTAAGGTGGAACGAAAGTCTCAGCACACAAGTCAACATGGGCATGCAAGTATTTCTTAACACTTGCGCGACTCGAGCTTAAGCTTCTCCAAACATGCGCGACGCACTTCCTTTGCTGCCCAAACCACCTTAGGCGCACAAATAACACTTGGAAAGCAACTTCCAATACTGGCGCGCAAGTCCCACTTGCGTGACACACCACCACTTGCGCAACCACCACACCTACGCGACGGGAGCTCTGAATTTTAAAAGTGTTGAACTCCAGTAAATAATGAAGAGGGGTGGTCTAGTATTTATAGGCAAATTGATCACCCTGCGCAACGGCGCGCAAGTCAAACCTCGGCGCGCAAGTCTCGACTCGCAGGTCTCTTCCCCTACAAGTAACTTGTGGAACCCACTTAAAAACTTGCACTAACCTCTTTCCTTTGCCATATTTTGATCTTCAGATCCTAAAAAACAACAGGTGCACAAGTTTCCAAGCCTCCTAGGCATCGGTGCGCATGTCACATGCGCGACCAACTTAATACTTGCGCGACCCTTTTCCGTTTTACATATTTTTATGTTCTAATCTCCAAAAACATATGGCACACATGTTTCCTCTCCTTCAAGTGTGTTGCGCGCAAGTACCTTTTCCAAAAACACTTTTATGCATTTGTCGATTTTCAGGTCCAAAAATTTGGCAAACACTGGAAAACAGCACCACCTTGTATCTGTTCTTTTGTACCGCCTCCAGATCATCCATTCCTTTTGTCAATGTTCTTGAATCAAACATGTATCGTTGACCTCATCTCTTGAACTCAACATTCCATCATGAAATCCTCTTTGTCAAAATTATTTTATGTCATTGTTTTTCATTTTCAACAATCACCACTCAGATGTGCACTTTGTCAACAAACACAATCACCTCAAAAATGGTTCAATGATACCTTGAGGGATTTTTTCCCAACAATCTCCAGCTTTGGGTTTGTGGACAACTCTTCCAAAAAAAAGGATACATCGTTGATTCTTCAGCCACCATTCACCTTTTTCGATTCTGATAGCAATCAAGGATTTACTCAATACATACTCTAAGACCACATGAGCAATGCTCAGTGTGAGAAATAAGAGTAAATGAAAAGTTCATCAATGAATCACTTCATCTCTGACATCCACTGTTGACACAAAACTGATACCAATTTTTACCAAACTGGTACCAATTTTTGGAAATATTCTTCCCACATTCCAACATCTCTCTTTTTCTTTTATCACGATCCGTATCTATTGTGATATCTATCTGTTGATCGATCACGTCTAGCATCGTCAGATTTTAAAACGGTCCCCCTTTATGTTCACAGCTTCATCCCTTGTGAGCTTCAAAACATCTTTAGACGCATTTCATGTGTTGTACAAGCTAAGCTCTGTCTAAGAATGTTTAACTAGCTACAACTCCCCCTATATGGATTCTCCACCTTTCAGATTCTCCCCATATCATTCACGATTTACTAAATCTCCACATTGTTCCCCCTTTGAACAATCACTATTTTCTCCCCCTTTGTCAATGAACCCAAAGGTCACTCCTTTGCAGTCTGTAACAGAGTATAGAATGCATCAACACATTAGGTAAAACACATCATTCCTCAGGGATAGGGGGGTGTTCCGCATCCACACTATTTCAAGTGTGGAGAGTCTACTGAATTCCCAGAGCCAGTCGATGCCTCTCAAAAGCTTCCTTAGGTAAGACCTTTGTTAGAATGTCTGCAACATGTTGCTCTGTAGGCACATATTCCAACTTCTGGATTCCCTTCTCAACCTTCTCCTTGATAAAATGATACTTTATCTCAATGTGCTTTGTCCTTGAGTGATGAATGGAATTTTTGCTGAGATTTATAACACTTGAGTTATCACACTAGATTTTGATCAGAGACTTCACTTCAACTCCCATATCTTTAAGCTACTTATTCATCGAAAATAACTCTGTGCATGCTTGAGTGGCCTCAATATACTCAGCTTCCGCAGTGCTCAATGAAATGCAATATTGCTTCATGATGAGCCAAGAAATACACAATCCACCAAGATAGAATGCACCACCTGACGTTGATTTTCTATCATCCGCTGAACCGGCCCAGTCTTCATTAGTATATCTAATAACTATGTCTGATATTTGTCAGTATATGTCAAGTCGAAGTCCACCGTGCCCTTGATATACCAAAGTATTCTTTTCACTGTGAGCATGTGACTTTCCTTGGGATTACTCTAATATCTCACTGCTTGACATGTGGCGAAAACAATATCAGGCCTTGTCGCGGTCAAGTACAACAAACTTTCAATAATTTGCATGTATTCTGTGATATTAACTGCCTTTCCAACCTCATCTTTTGATAATTTCATCCGGGTAGCAACCGGAGTTTTCATCTCCTTGGAATTTTCCATGCCAAACCTTCTTAACACCTCCTTGGAATATTTATATTGAGAAATGAATGTTCCATTCCTTCCTTGTGTCACCTGTAGACCAAGGAAAAATGTTATCTCTACAATAATTGACATTTCAAACTCATTTTTCATGAATTCAGAAAACTGTCTACACTGAGCTTCATCTGATCCACCAAATATTATTTCATCAATATAGACAAGTACCATCATCCTTTGAATACTATTTTTGTTGAAATAGAGATTGTAATCAACTCCACCATGGTGGAAACCAAGCTTCTTCAAGTACTGATCAAGCCTTGAGTACCATGATCTTGGTGCTTGTTTTAGCCCATACAATGCCTTCTTCAGCCTAAAAATTTTTTTCTCATCCTCATGAATGAGAAAACCATCTGGCTGCTCAATGTACACAACTTCTTCTAGAACCCCATTTATAAATGCAGATTTGACATCCATCTGGACCACTTTGAACTTTCTTTTTACTCCTATGGCCAAAAATAATCTGATTGTCTCCAGCCTTGCAACTGGTGCAAATGTCTCATCAACATCTATACCCTCTATCTGGGAGTATCCCTTGCACACTATATGTGATTTGTTCCAAATCACTATGCCATATTCATTCATCATGTTGTGATAGACCCATTTAGTCCCGATGACATTCTTGTCTCCTGGCCTCGAAACAATCTCCCATGTCTGGTTCTTCTCAATCTAATCAATCTCTTCATTCATAGCCTGAACCCAATTTTCATCTTCAGCTACATGGGAAAAACATTTCGGCTCCACCTAAGATAAAAATGATGTTTGCTGTAATGATTTAATTATTTGAGTCTGAACTGGAACTGTCTGATCACCAATGATATTCTGCCTATCAATTTCAACTCGACTCTTTGGATTCCTTATAGACACAGACTTGACACTTTCTTGTTCATCAATAGTATCTTCTTCTGAGTCAGCCTCTTCCACTTCTGCTCCCCCTGTGTTTCTTAACTCATCATCACTTTCATCCAGGAACTGTTCACTGGTTCGTTGAGTATTTTGTTCATTTTCAACTATAGTGACATCATTGCTCTCAGCAATTTTTCCCAGCCTTTAGTTGAAACATTTATATGATTTGCTTTTCCCTGAGTATCCAAGGAATATCCCCTCATCTCCTCGTGCCTCAAACTTCCTATTATTTTCTTTGTTGAGAATGAAACACTTACTTCAAAAGATTCAAAAGTATTTCAACGTTGGATTCTTTCTGTACCACAGTTCATACGGAGTCTTCCCATGCTTCAGACATAACAAAGACCTGTTCAAAACACAGACCAATGTCAAAAGTACTTCCTTCCAAAATTTATCTGGTAGGTCTTTATCAATATGAATCATTCTAGCCATGTTGTTTATGATCCGATTTCTCCTTTCAACCACACCATTCTATTGGGGAGTTCTTACTGATAAAACTTGATTCCTTATCCCATGTTTCTTGAGATAGTTTTCAACTTGACTGTTTGTGAATTCTGTACCGTTATCAGTATGAAACTTCAGAATTTTCTACCCAAGCATCTTTTATGATTCCCTCCTATACTACTTGATACAACTGAACACCTCTGTCTTATGGGTAATGACAAAAACCCAAGCCATTCTGCTAAAATCATCAATGAAAAAAACAAAGTACCTTTGCCCATTTATATCTCGTGGTGAGATTGGTCCACATACATCAGCATGCACTAATTCGAGAACTCTAGTTGATTTGTGTTCCTTTGGCCTATATGTCTTTCTGATGATTTTCCCTTGTTGGCAAGCATCACACGTATGAGTGTGATCACGTGATAGTTTGGGAAGGTCTCTAGCAGCATCACACTTTACCAGATCTTCCATAGATGGTTGGCATAGATGACCAAGTCGCTTATGCCATAGCTGGTTTTCTTCCTCTCCGGATAAAATACATATATCTTCTTCCCCACTTACAAGGTAAAGATTTCCCTTTGTCCTTTTTCCTTGCAGAACAACTGCCCCATCTTTTCCCATGATAGTACAGGTCTTCTTGGTAAACCGTATAGAATGTCTTGAGTCACACAATTGACTGACACTGAGCAAATTGTCACTGAGACCTTCTACAACCAAGACATCAACACGTCTGATTTCTTTGCCCCGAAACCTAGCCTTTCCTAATCCAATTATCTTCAGGCCTTCATCATTTCCAAACATGAAAACTCCTTCTTTTTCATATTTTATGCCTGTAAACAGATCCTTGTTTCCTATCATGTGAGACGTACAACCACTATTAAGAATCCACACACCAGAACGATCTGTTGATTTAAGGGAAATTTCAACAACTAATGGCTTCTATGCTTTCTTCTTCTTGGTCCATATTTTTGTCTCCATACTCGGTATAGATTGAGACACATGATCATTCTCAGAGTAAGATGGACCATCTTCATCTTGAAGAGATGCAAATCTGTTCTGAACTTTTAACTCACTTTTCGGTTTATTGATCTGCTGCTTGCGAACATTTCGATTTTGCTTTGGCACATTTCTCTGAATGATCGAAGTGCAGTACCTAGCCATGTGCCCAAATCCTCTGAACCAAAAATAGTTTCCTTCAAAATATGTTCTAGAAACCATTCTCTATTTGGCATCCACCTCTGTTCGTGTTCCCTTCTATATCTCTTGGTTATGGAACACACATACTATGAATGTCCCATCTTCCCACAACAATAACACCTGATATAGGGTGAATTCCTTCATGTTACTTCAGTACAACGATTTTCCCTTTGGGATCTCTGAATATTCTGATTCTGTTTTGTGCCCAAATCAACCTTCAATTTTGGGAAAGGTGCTTGCGGTCTGACATCAACAACCACAAAATTTTGTTTCTTATAAATCCCTGAATCAACCTTAGCATTTGAGCTTTCTTTTTTCTTCACTCCTGCTGAACTACGAGCCTCCTCTTTCATATTCTCTGTCTTCTGAATGGACTACTTTTCTAATATCACATTGGGGGTCAAGAGTTATTCTTGATCCTTCATTTTTCATCGCAGACTGACCACTTCTTCTTCAATCTCTTTGATACGTCTGACCTACTCCTTTAATGTGTTAGTCAAACAATCAATTTCCTTCTTTTCTTCCTCAATTTTAAGCTTATGCTCAATACTATTTTCTGATCTCTCTGTTGTTGAGGATTTTAGTTTTTCAATTTATTCTAACAGGTCAGACTTTTCTTCATCCTGTTGTTTCATATAGAGTTTGTCATCACGGACCACTTTATTGGATTTCTTTGTTTTGTCTCTCCAAACGTCTATCTCCTCAAGAGCTGCTTCCAATTCGTCTTCCATATCAAATCTCCCTTAAATTTCTTCTTCTTATTCCTTTTTCGGAGAACTACCAACAATCACCACCAAGGAATTTACCCCATGATCTCTACAATTTTCTATCTCCTCAACCTCTTCATCCTCAAACTCATCAGAACTTTCAAATTCTTTTGAAAGAAGATTCTTCTTCTTGAAGAAACTTCTCTTGAATTGTTTCTTCCCTTTCACAAATGATAAAGACTTATTCTTGGGAATTTTGACTTCATCTTCATCATTTTATTCTTGAAACTTTTTGGGAAATATTGCAGCAGATGACCAACATTTCCACATCTAATGCAAGAGAGTGGATGTTTCCCTTTGAACTATCCTTTTCCTCTTTGAAGATTTGAGGAAAGGAATGAAATAACCGCATCTGTCTCTTATTCTTCCTGAGAATATTCAATGGTGAGCTTTTTCATGGCCTTAATTTCCATCTCTTTGGATTTTACCTTTTCCATATCCTCGTTGTCATCATTCCTCACCTCATATGCAACCAAGGTACTGTGCAAGTTGTCCAGTGTTAGCTGTTTGGTATCTTTATCTTCTAGAACAGAAAATTTCCGATTGAACCGAGGTGGAAGTTTCCTCAAGATGTGCTTTACGATCTTTATGTCTTCAATGACTTCACCATGACCTCGTACATCATCCACAACAATATTTACCCTGTCAAAGGATGCATCCACATACTCATTTGGGTTCATCTTCAGATCTTCATACTTTTTCCACAACACTTGAAGCTTTGCCTCTCTGACCTTTGTATCTCCTTAATATATATTCAATAGATTTTCCCACATGGAACATGAAGTTTTACATGAAATCACCTTTGTATAGATAGGATTGTATATGGCTCCCCCCTAAGGCATTGATTGATTTGGAATTTGCATCCAACTCTCTACATTCATCTTCTGATAATGCACCAATATTAATATCAGCTGTTATTCCATGCATTGTTGTTGTGAATACATCCATTCCCAAATATTAGAAGTAGTGTTTCATCCAATTCTTCCATAGATGAAAGTTGTTCCCGTCGAAGATCGGAATACCTTTATGATTGGTGACCTCCATTGAGAGAAGAACTAATATCAACCTTCGACCTCTGATACCAATTGATAGGTCCACAAGGCTGAATACACTGAGGGGGGGGGGGGGGGGGTGAATCAGGGTATAACTAATTTAAAATTAAATCCTATTCTGATCTTGTTTCGCTATTAAGGAAAACACTCTTCTCTCTATTTCCTGTTGCAAAATATAAATAGAAAGTAAAGAAAGCACATGAAACAACAATTTAACTTTGTTCACCGCTAAGGGATGCGTCCAATGAGCATACGCCGACAGGTTGCTGATCATACCAAATTCCACTATACTTTACTAGCTGTGGATTACAAAGTTTGGGCATAGTCACTCTGTCCCAGGCTCAATGCCTTTACAAGTTTAGGGTCAGCTCACTGCTTTCCCAAGGGTCACTCCCTGTTTCTCTCTCTAGCTCACTGCTGGTGGAGAGGATCACCTTCTTCCTCTTCCTTTGCTCATTGCTTCGGAAAGGAACCACTCACAGTTTATGGACCTATAGGTGTCTTCATTTTCATGAAGAAATGCATCTTCCTCTGTATGTAGATGCTCTGTTGAAGTCCAACTTTCACCCGAAGATGAATATCTCTTTGCACCGAAGGTATCAGGCAATCCCCCAACTTCCACATAGCCCTGAATCATTGCCAGAAATCAACCGTACATGTCACCCTTATCTAAGGTGGTGCGCAAGTCTCAGCGCATAAGTCAACACGGGCGCACAAGTTTTTCTTAACACTTGAGCGACTTGAGATTAAGCTTCTCCAAACTTGCGCGACACACTTCCTTTGTTGCCCAAACCACCTTAGGTGCACAACTAACACTTGGTACACAACTTCCAATACTGGCGCGCAAGTCCCACTTGTGCGACACACCACCACTTGCGCGACCACCACACATGCACGATGGTAGCTATGAATCTTCAAATTATTGAACTCCAGTAAAGAATGAAGAGGGGTGGTCCGGTATTTATAGGCAAATTGACCACCCTGCGCGACGGTGCGCAAGTCAACCCTCAGTGCGCAAGTCTCGGCGTGTAGGTCTCTTACCCTGCAAGTCACATGCGTGACCCACTTCCAAAATTGCACGAACCTCTTTCCTTTTCCATATTTTGATCTTCTGATCTTGAAAAACAACAGGCATGAAAGTTTCCAAGCCTCCTAGGCATCGGTGCACAAGTCACTTGTGCAACCAACTGAATAATTGCACAACCCTTTTCCCTTTGCCATATTTTGATATTATGATCTTCAAAAACATATGGCGCGCAAGTTTCCTCTCATTTAATTGTATGGCGTGCAAGTCCCTTTTCCAAAAACACTTTTCTGCATTTGTCGATTTTCAGGTACAAAAATTTGGCAAACACTGGAAAACGGCGCCACCTTGTATCTGTTCTTTTGTACCGCCTCTAGATCATCCATTCACTTTGTCAAAGTTCTTGAATCAAACATGGATTGTCGACCTCAGCTCTTGAACTCGACATTCCATCATGAAATCCTCTTTTTCAAAAAATTTGTATGTCATTGTTTTGCTTTGTCAACAATCACCACTCAGATGTCCACTTTGTCAACAAACACAATCACCTCAAAAATGTTTCAATGATACCTTGAGGGATTTTTACCCAAAAATCTCCACCTTTGGGTTTGTTGACAACTCTTCCAAAAAAACGGATACATCTTTGATTCTTCAGCCACCATTCTCCTTTTGCGATTCTGATAGTAATCATGGATTTACTCAACACATACTCTAAGCCCACATGAGCAATGATCAGTGTGAGAAACAAGAGTAAATGAAAATTTCATCAATGAATCACTTCATCTATGACATCCACTATTGACACAAAACTGATACCAATTTTTACCAAACAGATACCAATTGTTTGAAATCTTCTTCCCACATTCCAACATATCTCTTTTGATTTTATCACGATCCTTAGCTGTCGTGATATCTATCCTTTGATCGATCATGCCTAGCATCATCAGATTTTAAAATGCTCCCCATTTCTGTTCACAGCTTCATCCCTTGTCAGCTTCAAAACCTCTTTAGCCTTATTTCCGATGTTGTCCAAGATATGCTCTTGCTAAGCAAGTTCAACTAGCTGCAACTCCCCCTATCTGGCTACTCCACCTGTCAGCTTCTCCCCATATCATTCATGATTTATCAAATCTTCACATTGTTCCCCCTTTGAACAAGCACTATTTTCTCCCCCTTTGTCAACGAACCCAATGGTCACTCCTTTGCAGTCTGTAACAGAGTAGAGAACGCATCAGCACATTAGGGAAAACACATCATACCTCAGGGAGAAGGGGGGTGTTCCACATCCACACTATTTCAAGTGCGGAGAGTCGACTGAACTCTCAGAGCCAGTCGATGCCTCTCAAAAAATTCCTTGGGTAAGGCCTTTGTTATAATGTCTGCAACCTGTAGATCTGTAGGCACATATTCCAACTTCACGATTCCCTTCTCAACCTTCTCCTTGGTAAAATGATACTTTATCTCAATGTGCTTTGTCCTTGAGTGATGAACAAGATTTTTACTGCGATTTATAGCACTTGAGTTATCACACTAGATTCCGATCGGAGACTTCACTTCAACTCACATATCTTCAAGCTTCTTCTTCACCCACAATAACTGTGTGCATTCTTGAGTGCCCGAAATATACTCAGCTTCCACAGTGCTCAATAAAATGAAATCTTGCTTCTTGCTAAGCCAAGAAATACACAATCCACCAAGATAGAATGCACCACCTGACGTTAATTTTCCATCATCCGCTGAACCGTCCCAATCTACATCAGTATATCCTAACAAATCTATCTGAGATTTGTCAGTATATGTCAAGATGAAGTCCACCGTGCCCTTGATATACCGAATTATTCTTTTCACTCCAAGCATGTGACTTTCCTTGGGATTACTCTGATATCTCCCTGCTTGAAATGTGGTGAAAACAATATCAGGCCTTGTTGCGGTCAAGTACAACAAACTTCCAATAATTTGCCTCTATTATGTGATATTAACTACCTTTACATCCTCATATTTTGATAATTTCATCCGGGTAGCAACCAGAGTTTTCATCTCCTTGGAATTTTCCATGCCAAACCTTCTTAACACCTCCTTGGAATATTTAGCTTGAGAAATGAATGTTCCATTCCTTCCTTGTGTCACCTGTAGACCAAGGAAAAACGTTTTCTCTCCAATAATTGACATTTCAAACTCATTTTTCATGAATTCGGAAAACTTTCTGCACTGAGGTTCATCTGATCCACCAAATATTATGTCATCAACATAGACCAGCACCATCATCCTTTGATTAATATTTTTGTGGAAATATATATTGTAATCAACTCCACCAAGATGGAAACCAAGCTTCTTCATGTACTGATCAAGCATTGAGTACCTTGATCTTTGTGATTGTTTCATCCCATACAACGCCTTCTTCAGTCTACAAACATTGTTCTCATCCTCATGAATGAGAAAACCATCTGGCTGCTGAATGTAAACCTCTTCTTCTAGAACCCCATTTAGAAATGTATATTTGACATCCATCTGGAACACTTTGAACTTTCTTTGCATTGCTATGGCAAAAAATAATCTGATTGTCTCCAGCCTTGAAACCGGTGTAAATGTCTCATCAACATATATACCCTCTATCTGGGAGTATCCCTTCCACACTAAACGTGCTTTGTTTCGAATCAATGTGCCATCTTCATTCGTCTTGTTGCGATAGACCCATTTAGTCTCAGCGTGCAGGTCTATTCCCCTGCAATTCACTTGCGCAACCTACTTCCAAACTTCCACGAACCTCTTTCCTTTGCCATATTTTGATGTTTTGATCTTGAAAAACAACAGGTGCACAAGTTTCCAAGCGTCCTTGGCATCGGCGCGCAAGTCACTTGGGAGACCAACTGAATACTTGCGTGACCCTTGTCCCTTTTACATATTTTGATGTTCTGATCTTCAAAAACATATGGCATGCAAGTTTCCTCTCCTTCAATTTTATGGCGCGCAAGTCCCTTTTCCAAAAACACTTTTCTGCATTTGTCAATTTTCAGGCCCAAAAATTTGGCAATCACTGGAATATGGTTCCACCTTGTATCTGTTCTTTTGTATTGCCTCCAGATCATACATTCCTTTTGTCGACGTTCTTGAATCAAACATGGATCATTGACATCAGCTCTTGAAATCGACATTCCATCATGAAATCCTCTTTGTCAACAAATTTTTATGTCATTGTTTTGCTTTGTCAACAATCACCACTCAGATGTCCACTTTTTCAACAATCACAATCACCTAACAAATTCTTCAATTATACCTTGAGGTATTTTTTCCCAAAAAATTTATGATTAAATAATCCAAAGGTTCCATTCATATTATTTATATGAATATTTTTTTGTTTTTATGGAATAATGTTTATGAATCCCATTTCTCTTTTATGAGTTATATGTTTATGAAACCCATTTGTCTTTCACAGGTTATATGCCTATGAATCCCACTAAATTTCATGGATTATTATTTGATGACATAATTTTAAAACCTATATTTCATAATGTTAAAGATATGATTACATGTGTATGAAACCCATTTTATTTGATAGAATATGATATGATTGTTTATGATTTTTTGGAACATTTATATTTTATTTCATTATGATATGGGTGGGACCTATATCTCCCTCCAATGCATTGGGTAAATATTTATATCTCATGAGGTAATTTTGTAAATAATTCGATGAGCTTGATCCAAAATGGGAAAAATGTGTGTCTTGTTCCAAAATGGAAAACCGGTGTGTTTTGATCCACTATTGGTATATGGGAAACCCAATCCATTATGGGTAGATGGGGAACCCAATAAATTTTATAGAAATGAATAAGATCGGGGAGAGTGGTGTGTCCTGCCCAGTAGGTGTAGTCCCACTGAAGATCCCTAATAATATTTTGGCAATGAGAATTGACATATAGGGAATGATATTACATGTTTATGTGTTTTTCACAAATTATATGTCATATGACTATGATATTCACCCATGGTTCATGTTCTTCATAATCTTATGAATAATGTCTAATGAAATTCCAATATTTATTCCATGTATCATGTTTTAGATCTTTTATATACTGGATATGATCTTCAAATGTTATGCTCATTTTCTCATACCGTTATGTTCATTTTATTCTTTCATATTTCATTTATTTACCCTTACTCAGCATTCAAGATCTCCCCTTTATTATGTATCCTTTCCCATGGTTATGAATAATGTTTTTATGTATAACTACTAAAGGGGAAGATCATTGTTGAAACATTGATGATATTTCCACAGGTTAGATGATTTTGTTCAAAGCTTCCAAAGATGCTAAACTATTATGTTCCTCAAGAATTTACTTTTGTAATGTGATAAATATTCATAAAAAATGATGTAATATCCATGTATTTTAAGAAAAATTATCTTCAAAGAAAGACACTATATAACCCAGTAGTACCTACACTGGCACCATGTTGGAATCCACATGTATCCTCATGTCATTGTACTAATACCCAACCCATACCTAATGAATCAGGGATGGGCAGCATCCAAAACCACAACCTGATACCAGAAGACACTAGGCATGGTCATAAATCCATAATCATTAACTCATCTCTCTCACTCAATGGTGTTCCATTGATCCCATATCATCCCATTAACTAGCAGCCAGGGTAGTCCTCTTCCAAAACCCAAGCTTCTCAAGAAAGGTCTAATACCATTTTCAAACCATTCCCTCTCACTTAGAGTATTGTAATCCAGTTCCTCCTACTTTTTCCCAAGACCCCTTTTGGAAGCACTATCTCATCACTCAATTTATTGTCTGTCTACATGCACCCCAACCCATTCCACACATGGAAAGTTCCTCTACTTGATACCTAAAGCATCAAGGAATGAACATCACTTGGGCTTATCCCCACAGTCTTTGGGGATGTCACATCACACCAACCCATCCCCACCAAACTAATGGGAGGTCCAAAAGGAACATTAAACACCAGTAGGGATCATATTCCATCACATATATAAGTTGATGATCCTAGGGTGTTAGTCACTTCAGTAATAGATCCTTGTTGAAACATGTCCCAACATGCCTGATAGGGCTCCCACTAGATCTTTAAGACCCATATTAATTTATAATCATTGATACCATCATGATCCCATCACTCTCTAATGACATCCCTAACTAAGGTCTCCTTCGATCCAGGCCCAAAGGTATGATCCAACCATAGAAAAGTTCCTCAAAACTCTTGGTTCCACTACCCTAGGACATTTCCAATACATTGAATCCTACCAAGCTTCTTCTTGATAGGATGGGGCTAATTTATAACGAAATAAAACTGTGTAATATCAATGATAGGTCTCTAATAACTCATGAGACCCTGACATGGGTCTCATCTCACATCTCTAATGGGAGATCCCTAATCTCATTACTCGGATTAAACCCACCTCATCATCTTATTCCAGTCTCTGAAGAATAAATACCACTCAAATCATACACTAAGCCTAATATCTAACCACAAGAAATATTTTCCATTATCCATGATACAAATAGAAATCTTTTCCATCATCATATGGCCCGAATCCATCCATGCATACCAATTAGATCTAGGTAACCCATCCAAGGGTATCTATATCTTAACACACACCTCATGACCTTCACATGGTCTCATGTCTTCTAAATGGAACTCTCGACCCTTGGAAACCAATTCATCATGTAATCCAAAATCATCCAAGTACTCTAGAGCACTTATTCCAAGTCTAATCAGCCTATCAGCATCTTATCCCATCTTCCCATGGAAATTAAAGTCCAGAAATCACATTACCTATCTCATGTACAAATTAATGTATCCACTATCATGTATGTACATACATATAAAATTTTATTAAAGTGGACACCTACTTCGAAAATGGAGCTAAAAATTCGGAATACTATGTTGAGCATTTTCCAAGATCTACACACCCTCCACCAAGCATGTCCATGATTTTGGGAACCTATATATTTCTCAGAAACATATAAAATTAATTATATATATTTATAATCATTTATTTAACTTAATTAAATTAGTAATAATTTCTTAAATACTCACTGACCAATGTCTCTACACCTAAATCACGACCAACCACCTGTAGAAGGTCTTTTAATCCTCCTAAACACCAATTTGGGTGACAACCATATCACTTAAACAGATTCCATCATAAATTAAATTAAATTAAATTAAAATTCACAATTAAATTGATCGGGATACATTCCTTTACCAATATTGATTCTGATGGCATACAAAGAACATCTCGGGGCATCCGCTTCACACTCATATTGAAAAACGTGTCACCCTCAGTTGAATTCACTATGCTCAAGTGGAATCGACATCCTAAACCAATCCCAAACCAAGAAAAATTAGTGGTAGTGAAAGGAGGTAACCTAAAATCTTAAGGGGGTTATGAATATTATATTACTAGTATTCCATCGATAACCCCCCCCCAAACACCCACTATGTAGTTGGTGATTAGATGGCCTTCCACTGGTTGGTTAGTGGCTACAATGTCACACCATCTACCCTAGACAATCCTCCTAGAACATCCAAAGCTCCTAAACATCTCTAGGTCCCTATTACATGATGAAAACCACCTATTATAGTGGTTATAATACATTAAAATTAATCACTAATCTTATTTCTCAAAATGATCCATTCACCAAATGGAAAATATTAAAATTATATCTCAAAACATAGTGACCTAAAACACTGGGGTAATAATAACTCCCAACCAAAAAGCTTATCATCCTTAAGAATCCATGGTAAACCTCAAAAAACATCTTATAATCTATCCTTATCATAAAAGGAAATAACTCATTGTTTTCATCCCTAAATATTATCCTTTAGTCTACTACACAACTATAAACATAAATCATGATATTCATATCAATCCGAGCCTCTCTATCACTAAGGGTGTCAACATCAAGTAAAAGGTCAGTATCACCCATCTCTTCTTGACTATGAAGAATCAACCAACACTTCATCTTGCATACCAGGTTCCTCCCTATAATAAGGCTTCACTCATAAGGAACAATCTAAAGATATGGTGATCCCCATAATATTGGTTGACTGTTGATAATGCTCCCCTAGTAGTCCACCGACCTTCCTATTGTTTTATCAAAATTATCCTAATGTGGTATCCATATCACTACATCCAATTACTTATTAGAACACCAGTATGACCCTCCACTAGTGTAACTCTATAGAAAATTCTTATTCTTACTTTCTGATTACTCTTTCCCTACCTGATCATTATACCTTAACATATAGAGTCAATATGAGATCATTAAAGCACTAACACGGAAGTTTGAACCCCAAATCTCACTATAATTTAATGATCAAATCATCAACCATATTCTCTAGCCACCATGCTCCTACCCCAATCACCAGCACCCCCTGATCAGACCCACTCTTGGGTCACTCCAACTCTACTCTAAGCCTAATGACAATGAACTGACTCAAACACGCATCACATATGAGATATTAAGTGATAATTTACCAGGGAATCAGGATTACAAAGATATCCCCACACAAAAAAATCCTGATTCCCACATCATCTATCCCATAACTGATCTCATAGTATCTACGACCACTTCTAATATCAGGTACATTCACGCACAATTAATTCTATTCACCTCATCATACAAATATCATTACCATCACCACACCAAAAAAATTATTTATATCTATGGTCCAATCTACATCCATCACCAAATGTGATGAATGGATGTGTTTTTCTTACTAATAATAGATTTCCAACACCAAACATAAAATTTCACCCATTATTTCTCACTGAGAACACCACCCTATCATAGACAATGATGTGATCACCACCATATGGATTCCCCTACACTGCTCTTCAAGAACCAAACCAAATAGATTCTAACACTACATATGTTTATCTCCACCGGATTAATGCTCACTCAATAAACCAACTCTATAACTTCCGTCAAATTTTGGATTGGATCGACTATGCCTATACACCCTATCCATTTCTGACATCACATATTCACATAGGGGGGCATCTGAATTCTCATCCAAACCCTAGGAACCCATACACATGATCACCTAACCAAACACATTGATAACCTCACTATGATAGTTAAATCATTCAAAAACAACCACTAAATTAACATTGTGGTATTAATAAGGTTCCTCTATAACCTGAACATTTCATATTCTACTCACTGATTTGGGACTCAAACAGGCACCATCCATACCCAGTGCATACCATCTTTTCTCACCAAGACACCCCAAATGTCTATAAAACACCACTATCCTATTATTGGGAATATTAGACCACCAAGAACACACTAAAAGGTTTTAACACATGATAATTCCCAATCTCACAAGAGTCTAATGGTCACATGTTCCCATGCAACCCTATCACACCACAAAACTCATCCTCTCATGAGTCAAGTCTCATGTATCCTAGGTCAAGTGGATAACCCACTAACCATGCCCCAAATTCATGTAAATCACCAAAAATATACCAAGTTTTCTCATTCCTTCTTAGTATAACAATACAGTCACTAAAACACAAGCATCATTCCTAAAACTATGAGTTCCTACTCACACTCCAACCGCACCACCAAAAGTACATCCATAACTACTAAGAAAGGAACACAACTGATCATGTCCTAGAAACCCAACCTTGAAACCAATATCACCTACAATACTCCAATTCATAAGAAAAGTTATATGCTTCATTCCTTACTCTACACCACCCCGGGGTTTCCACATCCCCAGTGAAACTCATTCATATCCTCAAACCAATATTTTTGGCATACCATTTCCTCTATGATCCAATACCTTGGAATTAATGCAAAATCTTATTGATGATGGGCCTCCATACATTCCTTGAGGAAGGGACTACATTTTTTCACCAAAACACCACTTAGCATATGACCATCATGACTTAATATCAAAAAAATTTGTTGTAATCTAACTGAGTAGAATTCGACCAACAAGTCATATAGAAAACCATTATATATGTTTTTTTTTGACATTCTCAATAGTAGGGCCCCTCATAAATAACAACCAAAGGTAGGAAAAAAAAAGTCATCTGAACCCTATATTCCTATCATAATTCATGTGACACCACTTATCAATAGGCCAAGTGCAATTCTCAAAAACAATAAATCGAAAAACTACATGTGCATCACCCATGTTGAAATCATACTCCTAAAATGTCAAAAAAGAAAGAATAGTATTCACATTCCTTGGTAACATAGACATCCTACCAAAAATGTTTTCTCAACAAACTATATGATGTCCATACTATCTAATACATGTTACTAGACTAAGTACCTCCCATATCAACAAATTATAAGACAAAAAAAGATTTGATACAACTTTTTAATTCCCTGGATAGAGACTAGTCCCTGTTAAAGCCCCACATAACCTCAAGCACACCTCCCCATATGACAAAGGATACTGACTAGTGGTGAGGTCCTAATCTTTATAATGGGGAGACTAAGGACTCAAATCAATGTATAACAATATTAGAAAATAACCAGGAACCAAAAACATCCATAACATCATTGTAGTCATCAAAAATAAAAACATCCAATCACATACATAATATAGTCATACATAACATTGGAATCATCACCCTTTATAAAATCCAAAATAAAAAAAAAATTAAAAATCAAAATAACCAACACTACACCTACTACTATCCTTGGGCCTCTCACACTCGGTATCTAGATACCTATAGATGTGAACAAACTCAATCAACATCACAACCCATGAAAAACCCAAAAGAGTAAACAATAGTGTGTATACACTATGATACTCATGAATGGTGTGATCATATAGCTCATTAAAGTATCACTAAGCACCCCTAATATATTCCTCTATATGAGTATGTAATCATGAGGGACAAAATTGCATAATAATTCTCTTTATGTTATTTTTCTCTAGCAAGCCCATTATGACACCTAAAGATTACAAGAACCCATCAGGACACTGTGTTCTAACCAAGACAAAATTATGTCTAACCATACCTACTTCTGCACCATTCTGGAATCCACCAACCACCGTAAAAAATCATATGGACTCCCAACCCATACTCGAAGACTCGGGGTACGGAGGCATCCAAAAACATGATTTGATATTTGAAGACACTAGGAACTATTATACATACATAAGCCTTGACCCATCTTACTCACTCAAGGGAGGTCCATCAGTCCAACATTGTCCCATGAACTAACCCCCTTGGTGATCCTCTACTATAACACAATATTCTAAAGCAAGGTATGTTTCCTTCATTAACCAATACTCTCTCACTGAGGAAACAGTTAGCCAGGACCTCTCAATCAGGGTTAAGTCCCCTTTCAAAACCACTACCTATTGCTCATGGTATGGATAAACTATATATAGACCGACCCAATCCACATGATTCGTGGTCCTTGACTTGATACTCGATGTGTCAGTACATGGTCATCACATCAATACATCCCTGTAAACATTGTGGAGGTCGCATCACACTGATCCATCCACACCATACTCTAGGGTTTTTGAATAGCAACATGCCACACGATAAAGCCCCACTTACCATCACATAGATTAGTGCATAATCCTAGGGTACTAGTCACTCGATACCTATCACCACATTACAACACATCCCAACTCTCTCGATACGGTATCCAATGGACCCTAGACACCTATCTCATCCTCTCCTCACCGGAACCATATATAGTGACCCAAATTTTTGATACATGACTACTGAATCATTTTTATGATAAATAACATAATTATAATACATTATAGGATTAAAAGGTTTAGTATTAGGGAAAAATTTGGTCCGTAAATCACTTGTACATAATAAAACATAGAATGTTTTTTATTCCATCTTATTTATCCTCATAAAACCTCTCACATTCTATTGATTATATGTAATCACCTAAGGATATTCATCAAATAAAGGTGTGAGATAAAATCCTAGTAAGGGGAGGATTAATATAGAAGGAATAATGGATATTAAACAATAGTACATGGGTGAGAATAATCAGCATCATCATATCATAAACATAGAATAATTATCATAATAATTAGGGGGAATTTTGATAAAGGCATGGAATATGGAATATTATTAATGTTAAAATATTATAATATATTTTTAAAATACCACCCATAATTGTGAATAAAGCTAGAATCATGTTCACGCATAACGTATGTGTTTAATTTGTAGTATCATAATTTTCAACCAAGATAGAATCATGTTCATGAATAATACAAAAAATATGAAGAGATATGTCACATTACCCATTGAAATGAAGGGGTATATAATTTCAAGCCATCCCATCACATCACAAAAGTTTCATAATATAGTATTCTATATAGAAATGAATCATATAATAATCATAGTCATTAAATAACCCCATGGAAAAGAGTGGTTTTCAAAAAGGATTTATTAATATCAATTTCATTAATCACCATTGAGTTCACAAATTAATAATGGAAATAATTTTTTTCATAAAACATAATCATTCTTGAGTGGAAAATAAATATCTCAAGTGGAGTCGATGTGGTGTTTTAAAAAATAACATCTCTTAAAAAATCATTGTATTTGGATTAAAAAATAGTTAAACAAGGAGAAAACATGTATATACCAAGAAAGAGAAGGTAATTAATATTTAAATTCTATTTTAATGATATTAGGGGAAAACTAATATTGGAAACAATATGAAATAGATGATTACCCAAATATAGTTGTCTTATAGAATCCCCTTACCTTAAATCTTTATTTACTTAATCTCTTTTCCACCACATTTATTATAAACATTGGTGTATTAAAAAATGTAAATAGAAGTGAACTTAACAAATTTTTTCTATTGATCAATTATAATCATTTAATTCTGTTCCTTAATTTCCTTTTTAAAGGTGAAACATGTTTACATCAAATTTTCATTAAAATGTCTTATATTTAGTTATTGTAGTGATCTTTCTTTATTTAAATTTATACATTATTAAGATTTACAATATAATATTAAAAATACATGTATTTATACATGTATTTATTTTAAATAATTTATTATATTCATTCATATTTGTTTAGATAAATAGAGAGTGGGAAACATCCTCTAGGGAGGATAGTTGATCGTTAACGAAACATTGTCCAAAGAGAAGGAAAGAGAAGTATGCCATAAAATATATCAAAAATATAATATTTTTAGTATATTAAAATCATCAATATAATATTAACATACTAATAAACTAACATTATAATATATTTTCTAAATGAATAGAAATAAAGAGGAAGAAAGCCGAAAATTAATAAGAAAAGTTGGTGAAAACCTAACATCTAATTTGTGTTTCTTATTTTCAATGGAACTATCCTCATTGAGTTATTAGAATTAAAAGACTTTGGGATGTCCCTAAAAATTTAAAGGGTCTTTGTAGATGCTATTTGGGTAGATATATTTCTTTTGTAAGTATAACCTATGTAGTTTCCCAATGGATGGGTAAGGGGTTATTTATACTTGAGGAAATGGGAATGTTAAGTATAAAATAATTAAAAAAATATAATTTCTAGAATAAAAAATATAATAGTGATATTCATGAAATTTTAATCCACATTTGAATAAAATATAATTATTTTTGTAATTTTATGAATTTCCAAAATTTAATTAATAATTTTACTAAAATGGAGAGTGGAAAAATGGAAAAAAATTAATTTAATGGATTACATTAGAATTTAATATCTATAAAAAACTATTGATGTTGGGAAAAAAAATTATTGTATTTAAATTAATTATTAATCTCATTAAATACATTTTTAGTTGGGAAAAAATTTCGATAGCTGATTGTGAAATTATAACATCATGAGTGAATTATTTTAAAACACAATAGTCCTAAAAAAACTTTATTTTTGACTACTCACCTAAAAGTAAAATTATTGAATAAAATCAGTGAATAATAACCATTATATAATTAAAAAATATTTATTATAAAAATTAAATTAATTTTATCAAAAAAAATTATAACATATATTTTTATAAAATATATTAACATATACTTTATTTAAAAAATGCTTATAATTTCATTGAGTTTTTAATCTTGGTATTTAGTTTATTGAATTAAACTCCATATATTTTATTAAATAATTCATGATAAATATTATTTATATTATATTTTTTTATTTTGAGGTCAAATTACTACTTTGATGATCAGGTTACTATTCCCAATGGTCAACTTACCATTCCCAATGGTCATGTTTTTATTCTTAATATCTAGGTTGATCTTATAATGATCACATTACTATGTCGACATTCATATTACCTCCTATAAATTCTGCTTCATTTTTCTAATTCAACATTCACTACAATTCCTCCAAAAGATCTAAACTTTAATTTTCTAAGATGTTGATTAGTTTACTAATATTTTATTTCTTTTCCATAGTGTTTATCTTGTGGGTGATGATTTGAGCAGGGCAGGATTATCCAAATTTTTCCATTATAGGTTTTATATTTTCTAAGATTTTTCCCTTGTAATATTTGGAATTTTCATGGGTCTAGTTTTTGACTAATGTAATGATATTTATTAATGAAATAATGTGTTATACATTTTTTATATTTTTTGTATGTTTATAATAATATATAATATAGCATAAATTGATTCATGAAAGAAATATCACTTAAAAAATCAAGGTCGTTACATTATTTCTCCTTTATAAATTCTATCCTCAAAATTTCAATTCATATTCTCAATTTATAATAGATGAGGGTACTTATATTTCATTTTTTCCTCTGGTTCCCATGTCACCTATTCATATTTATGGTTCCTCCATAACACTTTGACAAGGTGAGTTATCTTATTCCATATAAATTTATCTCTTTAATATAAAATTTTCACCATATACACCTCATAAGAGGGTTCATGATCTAGTTTTGACACATAAGGATTCAGTATATGTGAGGGATCAAGTATTTTTTTCCTTATGATATATACACGGAACACATCATGAACATGATTGAGGTTTTTTTTGATGTATTAGCTTATAAGAAACTTACTCTATGTGATCAATAATCTAGAAGGGGCCAATGTACCTAGGGTTGAACTTTCCTTTTTTATCAAACCATGTGAATCACTTCCAAGGTGATATTCAAAGAAAAAAAATATCTAACTTCAAACACTAAGTTCCTTTGAATGTTTTCATCATAACTCTTCAATTATATCTGAGGAGAATTTATATGATATTGGATGTCTTGATTATTCTTGTCCATATCTTTCATAATATCAGGTTCAATTTAATTTAATTCATCTAATTCTTCCAAAAAATATGAGTTTTACATCACTTTCCATATAGATCTTGGTGGAATTTCTATACCTGAGTGGAAGATATTTTTGTAGGAGAAATATGGTAATGGGATATGTTGATCCCATTCTTCTTTAAATTACATTGAGGTATATCACAATATATGCTTGATATTTTGACTAGCCCCTTTATATTTTCCATCGCTTTAGGGGTGATAGGCCATACAAAAATCCAATTCATTGATAAGATCATATAAAAGACTTATCTAGAATTTAGAGGTAAACCATGAATCATGATCAGATATGACTAAAATTTGAACCCCATGAAGCCTCACCGTACCCTTTATATATATCTTAGTATTTATTCAATAAATAAATATTCATGAATAAATATGAAGAGGTATGTCTTTGTGTGTTGATTCATCACCACCCACATCTCATTGTTTCCTTTAGATGTTTTTAGGAGCCTTTTTAAAAACTCCATAGTGATTTTTTCCCATTTACATGTGGGTATAGTAAATGGTGGTATCATACCCCTTGATTTATTGCACTTTTATTTAACTTACTGATATACCAAGTACTTTGTGGTATACATAGATATATATTTATTTGTGTTATCCCACCAAATATTGTCTTAGTGATCATTATTTTTATTATTACTTCTAGTATTGATGGAGAAAATGAAGTATATATATTTTCCAATAGCTCTTTCTCAATATCTTATGATGAAGGCAAAAAAATCCAAATTTAAACTAAATTACACCATCTTAATTGATATGGAATTAATGAAGCTTATATACCTTTAATTCATTAAAATTATTTTAAAGATATAAATAATACCTTTGTGCCTCTTTGTTCTTATCTTGGATATATAGTTGGGTAATATTTTGGGAAATGTAGTATGCATTCCCTAGTTTTATGATTTCCATATTATTTCTTTATATATTCATGAAGATGGGGTCCTTCCCAATCTGCATCATGGATAGAGTAGAAGGTTCTTTTCTTATAAGGGCATAAGATTTTTCTTTTACCTTACTAAGATGGTACTAAATCTATAAATCATATTACTTTATAAGTTCTAACCATATTCACTCTTTCATGTTGAGGCATTTGTGTGTGAATATTTACTTTAGACTCTTGTGACATGTATATATTCTTCATTTAATATCATATAGATAGTGCCTCCAAATATTCAAAGAAAATATTACAAATGCTAAATCTAGATCATGCATCAGGTAGTTATGCTCATGGATATGTAAATTTTACGGGAAATAAGCTTTCAATTTTCCATTTTGAATGAGTACACAACTCAATCCATTTATCAAAGCATCGGTGTATATCACAAATTCATCTCCACATGAGATTAGTGTGAGTACTATAATAGTGATTTGCCACATTTTAATAACCTTAAATCTATCATATAATTCTTTCATCTAGACATACTTTACTTATTTCTATGTTAAATTTATTGGTAGGTGAGAAAGTGTTGATAAATTTCTCACAAATTTTTTGCAATACCCAGATCATCCAAGAAAAATGTGGATTTACATCACACTAGTGGGTATGTTCCATTACTCAATTGACTTGCTCATTGAACGGTCCATATAAATTCTCTCACATTTGATCACATGTCAAAAAAAATGTGACTTAATGTTTACAAAAGTACCACTTTTTGAACATTACATAAATTTTATCCTATTTAATGTTTCCAAAACAATCTATAGATTCTCTTAA
The DNA here is from genome assembly GCA_963277665.1 of Viscum album. Lineage (NCBI taxonomy): Eukaryota > Viridiplantae > Streptophyta > Magnoliopsida > Santalales > Viscaceae > Viscum > Viscum album. Next base: position 141,870,550 of record OY728128.1, on the reverse strand, counting down.
TTTTAATTCTTACACTTGTAGTAAATGAGAATACATTTAACAAAGAAAACAAAAAAATGTGAAGGTAGTATCTAAAGAATATATTATTAAAATTTATGTATATTGAGGGGTATTATTATGACCTAAGGTCATATCTATGAACTCATAGTGTCATTACATTGTACTAAAGGATTTATTTTGAACATCTTTATTATTTAACTTCGGCCGATGTTATCCAGAACAAAAATCCACCTTCGAGAAGTACTGATCTTCTCAAAGTTGATCGAATAAGTCAAAAATACGTTTTATTGGATAATTTTTCTTTATGCTCATCATTTTGAGCTCCATGTAATCAATTTACAACCAAATTGATTCATCCCTTTCGTGATAAAGATCACTAACACATCCCAATGCAATGGACTAGGAAATATGAACCATTTTTACAAATAAGAATTCAGCTACTTCATTAACTCCTTTAGTTTCATGACGTACATACTATAAGGTAATTTGGAGAGAATATTTGTAACACCTTTATAATTTATTATATATTTATTATTAAAAAAATTAAATTTTTTTGATAGCTTGCATTACACGCAATACCGAGTTTAAATGAATCGTGATCTACTACTAAAATATTTTGTGGCCATTATAACCTAGCTACTAAAATTCCAATTCAGGAATTGGAAAAAATTAATTATGAAAAATTATATATAAAATATATTCATTTATTTTCAATTTACTATAAATGGAAATAAAAATCATTTGAATGTAAAATAGAGGGTTTTTTGAAGAAAAAAATTATATTTTGAATTTTTTTCTTAATAACTCAAATTAATCAGTATTGGTAAATAATTTAAATGAATAATATATTTTATATATTAAATCAAATTCATTCACATTCGTCTAATTTTTTTAGGAATGAGATAGGAATAAATAATGTTTTTAGGTTTATAAATGTATTTTTCAAAAACAATAGTTATCACCACGATTTTTTCACTTATTTCAAAATTAATATTTGACACTTATAGGTATTGAATTTGATAAAATGGATCCCATATTTTGAATCTAGAGTTTCAATGTGTTTATACAGGAGGCTTATATTTTTAGTCATTATGAATTTTAACCGTGGTAAAATTTATCACCTCGGTAAATGGTAAATTGGGTTAATGTAGGTTAAAACTAAATGTTAAGGTCACCATTTTTCAAAAAAATTCCAATTTAATGAATTAATTTTCTCTTTTATCGCCATATTATTTAAATTTAATTTTTTATGTGACACTTCTCTAGGAAAATTAAAATTATAATACTTAAATCAAGGAAAAATACAAAACAATAATTTCTCACTTTTATATATCTATGAAGTGTTAAAAAAAGGATAAAGACATGTGGTTAAGGAATATAGATTTTTCTTTTGATAATAATAATATTATCTTCATGATGGTAATTTACTTCTAATTTTTATGGATTATATAATTACATTAAATTCTTACACACCAATGACATCGTATTTATTAAATTAATATAAAAAAATAAATGATTTTAAAAATATTAAAATTAAAAAAATTGGATGATTTATTATGATATATTAATTTTTGTAGATAAATATGACATATTATGGATATTAAAATGTTATATATTCTAATTAAACATTTTATTGATGTATTTGAAGTGATATTTAATTAATAGTGTCAAAAATTATAATAATGATATTTGAAGAAAATAAAATTTTACTAAATTATTTAAAAATTATTAAAATCTTTATAGTGGAAAATGGGGATAATATATGGTCTAAAATTTTATACCTTGTTGATTTATGTTTCAATTTTCCCCAAATAAGTAAAATTATAACCTTTTAATAGTGAAAACAAGATTAACATGTTTAAGATTAAAATAGGTTAACTTAATACCACTTAAACATATAAAAATTTTAACAATTAAAGATATTTCAACCATATACTACAATAAATATAAATATATGGTCATTTTGAATCATTTTTATTTAGAATTAATTATTTATATTTTAATCTTTTTAGTAATTCCAAGTGTGGCCTTTCCCACCATTATAAAAGAATGCCCATTTCTTCCCTTTTTTACACCACTTTTGAAAATCTAGATTGACCAATCCCTAACTATTTCTATTATAAAAATACATATCCATGTTCTAGATTTCATATCCTTTCCAAAATACCAACCCTATGTTCCTTAAGAAATGACCTAAAGTAGGTCTCCAAAAGAAGTGGTAATTGCCTTACCTGAACCCTATCAATTTATTTATTATTATACCTCCTCTAGATTTTTGGTATTTATAATAAAATTATATATTAAGTATCTTAAATATATTTAAATTTTATTGTTATTATGAATCCATAATTATCCACCTTCTTTTCCACAAAAGGTAACATTAAAGTATTTCTCATGTGTATGTACGACTTGTTATCTCCACATGGTGATACAATTTTTTTTTCATAATAATCTTTTATAGATGGGTATTATGTTTTTTTTAATTTTTATATATGATATTTATGACATAATTATGATTCGTTAATTATAATATCACATCAAACTTAATATCTCCCAATCCATTGGAAAATGATAATGACACTCGTGCGTAGGTGTGGACTACCACCTTCATAAAGTGATGTTATTTGTTTTCCATTTTGTTTTTAATTTAATGGTAATGAGGATATATTTAATAAATATATATGATTTATATGTAATAATTATTATTCATCAATTGTGAATTATTATTTACCATTCTTTCATTCGAGTCTCCAAAAAGTGAAATTAACGATCATGTTTGTGTATGAGCTACCATCTCTATAAATGATTTAATTCATTTTTATATCTCTATTTTTTATTGATTACTCTAAATAAATATTTAATGAATATATATTATATTAATAACATTTTTAACATTTAGGATAAGATGTAACCATCATAAAATTAATATTACCAAAACTACCAAACCAAAACATACATAAAAAATAAAGCAGTTATTACCTAGAACCGTGATCTTAAAAAATAATTATTAATACAAAGGTGATAAAAGATTATAAGTTAATCATATATGGTATGATATATGTTATTTTGGGTTTGGAATATATTTATGATAAATATATATTTATTATATTGGAGGTTCAGACACATATGAAGGAAGTCAAACCTGAGGTAACAATTTATTTCATAATCTCATTATTATTTAGGATGATTTACGACTAAGTATATGTTGGGAGAATTATTTAATATTTATTTCTTAAACTCAATATATTTCCTTCTTCACTGGTTATTTTTATATGTTACATTTTTCACATTTCATTTTCCTCTCTTTAATTAATCAATATTTAGAAATAATGTTTTTATGGAAAACCATCATTTCTTCATGTTCAGTAGAGAATCATTCCCTTCCATGTACATATCCTCCATAAAATGTATAAATATATATTTCAAAATTATCCCATTATTTATTAAAAACAGTTATTGTTTTTATAAAATTTTTCAAAATGAATCATCTTGTCATTTTCAGAACAAGATACTTTTTGACCATTTTACACATGTGAAAGGAAGTCCTTTTAACTTATATAGCGTGAATAGAATTTCCCACCATCATGATTACATATTTTATTAAATATTATATAACAATTTTACATGTTTATTTTAAAATAAAAAATTTCACATAATATCTGGGAAATATTTTGATAAGATTTCAATGTGAAAAATTGTACTTTCCTCAAGAAATTTTCCAATAATATTTTGAAAGTATTTTCATATATGTCAACAAAATTTATGAAATATTATACTTTTATAAAGTTATAATATTATGATAGAATCCACCATACTTTTTGATATTTTATGATCATCTTGACTTGGGAGATTTTTGATATTCTATATGCTTTTTCTTTCAATATGGACATCTATTTATTTTTAAAGAATGTTGATTAAGTTATATTTTGTATTCATATGATGAATGAGTTAGACTTATTAAGTGATGGGTGTGGACTATAATTAAATAGCCCTGCGATGCATCAGTAGGTCTCATGAGTTGGACTAAATTAGTTATTTGGCTGAATCCTTACTCATTTATAAATATGTCTTGGCACAAGGCCTTGATGGAATTTTTATATGGATTTGTATGAGGCCTCAGTGGTAAGATTCAAATTACCGACATTAATAATTTCATATTAATAAATATATTATTGACATCAATGAGTTTACATGAATAGTTTTATATCCATGCGTAAGATTCAAAATCAAGTGACTATTTATTTGAAATTATTTGATCATCATTTATTCATGTCATATTATTCATGTCTCATTTAGATTTTGTTGTTTGTATTTCTTTACTGAGAATTTAAATTCACATATTTAATTTTTTTTACTTTACCCATGATTCTATGAAATGGTTTATAATTTATATGTATGTCTATTCAATATAGAATCAATAGAATCCCAAAAAAATTAGTATTTTATATTATGTTTTCAAAATTAATGTGGGATTTAACTTTGAATCTAGTTTACCAAGACTACAAAACCATTAATTCATTTAATATGTGATTACTTGTATTTATTAGCAATGTAATGAAGTAACCATTGGATTGGGGATTCTATGATTTTGGTATTTATTGATGATCATAGGCAGTTTATTAAAATCCTTGGGAACTATATTTAGGAAAACATAGATTAGGTAACTTAACCCAGTGATGGACCTTGAAAATATTCCCAAACAAACCAAGATTATTATTTTGAGATTAGTTATAAATAATTTTTAAATATAAGGTACGTGTTTTAATACATTATTATTTATAATGTTATAATCTAATCTAGTGTGTTCCATTGTTTAGAAATGGTGCCTATCAAAAGGAATGGAAACTATATTAATGCATATAGGTTATGTAAGGATTTACCCCATGGGTAAGAAAATGAATTTGGGGTTAGAGATGTAGTTAGATATGAATAAATTATAACTATATTGGGACACCTGACTCTGGTTAGGACCAATGAAAATGATCATATGGATCTTCCTACTGATCCATAACATGATGTATCAATGCTAGACTAATTCATGTTTCAACAACCTACATCATTCAATATAACAACAAATCCATTTGTAGCTGATAAATGGATAAGTTTCTTAGAAAATATATTTATCACTTTGTGAATTAATGAATGTGGGAAGGTTTTCATGTAATTTTATCATCTCCCAGGGGATGTGGAAAAATGGTGTCCATTGATTCAAAGCACTAAGGATGAGTAGAAAGTAGCGAGCATGGAATGGAAAGATTTTAAAACAAATTATTAGAAAATTATTTTCCTCTCAAACATTGAGTGGATATGGAGATAAAATTCTTGATTCTAAGTCCAAAGAAAGATGAAAATGTTGATAATTTTCAAACTAAATTTACAAGGTTATCAAGGCATGGTATAGACAATGTACAGAATCTAAATAGTAAGAATAAGCTTTTATTTGATTGGTTAATTCCAATCCTTCAAAGGGAACTAGTCTCCCAAAAAAATTTCATCATATTATGATATATTATCATGATATTTCAAGAAAAAGAAATAATTCTCCATGTCTTATTGCATTGAACAAAAATAATAGGATAAAAGGATGGTAGAGAAAAAAAATATATAAGAGGAAAAATAGAAATAACAATTTTCCAATATATTATAGTTGTGGAAGGAAACACCTTGGTGAATTCTTAAAAAGTAAAAGAGTTTCCCTTAACTGTAGAGGAAAATGCCATCATGATCATGAATTAAAGGGTAAGGGGAAATCCATCAAAGTATATTTATTTAACTGCAAAGATATGGAACACCGCACCAACCAATTCCCCAAACATCAGGGTAACATACCACAAAAGAATCTAACGGGATAATGTCAATCCTTTATAATTAATATATCCAAAATGGAAGTTCCTAGTGATGTGGTGAAAGGTACACTTATCATCCACTCCATAAATTAAATTTTTTTACTTGATTCTATTTCTACGCAATATTTTATATCTAAATTTTTCTAAGGGTATCATATCCCCACTTTAATGATTAGATATTGAGTTTGTGGTGAAAAATCCTAATATCATGATGACTAAATATCAATTCTATAACTCCTCTCTGTTATATTTTTATTGGATTTTTCTTATTGTGAATCTTATTATTATTTGTCTAATCAAATTTGATGTGATTTTAGGTATTGATTGGTTCTCCCAGTATATATCCCATATAAATTTTCAAATAGGGGAAGCTACATATGATATTTTTAAATAACCTTAAATCATATATCAATGTGACGAGGAATATATTCACCAAATGGAAATTACTTCCATCATATGGGTTTTACTACCTCTATAGGTGGGATATTTATCTCAAATATTTGGAGAGAAACTCAACTTTAAAAATGTAACTATTGTTATGAAATATGATGATGGTTTTTTGAGGACTTTCCTAGTCTTCCCCCAAATCATGTATTTGTATATTCAATAGAACTCATAACCAATAATATTCCTATTTCACAGATATTATATAAAATAGACTCAATTGAGTTATAGGAATTGAAGAACCAAATCCATGAGAATATAGATAAGGGATTCATTCTTCCATGTTCTTCTACATGGGGTGAACGTTTTTCTTATTCAGAAAAAGATGGGTCCATACAGATTTTCATTAATTATCAGGAACATAAAAAAATTAATATTAGTAACAAGTACCTTATACCCCTTATTAATGGTATTTTTGATCAATTATGAGGAGATCATTGTTTTTTTAGATTGATCTTTAATCTGGATATCATCAACTAAGGATCATGAATGATGATATACCTAAGACAACCTTCCATATGAGGTATGGTCATTATGAATTCATACTAATATCATTTGTATATACCAATTATCCTAATATCTTTATAAATTTATTGAATAATGTCTTCATAAATTACCTTGATCAGTTTATTGTAGTCTTTATAGATGATATTATTATATATTCAAAGAGAAAGGAATAGAAGGAATAAAATTATAGAATTGTGTTGATAAACCTCAGGAAAGAATAGTTGTATACTAAATTTTCCAATTGTGAATGTTGGCTTAAAAAAATATCATTATTGGGTCATATAATCTCACTTTAGGGTATATCAGTGGATCCCACAAAAATTGACATTATTAAGAAATGGCTTGGACCAACTATATTAACTGAAATATGTAATTTCCTTAGGTTTTTTTGGATACTACTAACACATTGTGAGATATTTCTAATGACTGTGTAATCCCCCCACCATGTTTAATTGGAAGAGGGTTATGTTATTATTCCTTCCTGAATGGCCCGAATGCCTTCATTTTTATTGATTTTTGATAACCCCCCTTTCAAGGGATGAGGGGGAACCCTTATAAGGCCCATAGGCTCAGAGATTAAATGGCCCGTAGGATTAGGAGATTACATGACCCAAAGGTCTTAGGGAATTCAACCAGACTATCTACAAAGAACTGCCCCTCCCCGGTATCTGCATGTTAAGTTATTGTGGATAGGTGAATGTGAAGAGAGTTTCAGAGAACTAAAGAGAATGTTGGTCTGTGGTCCTGTGCTAACACAACCCTATAAAGGATTAAAAAAAATTAATCTATAGGGATGGATACAAAAAGGTAATGGTATGTTTCCTCATGAAAAAATCTATTGTGATATCTTATTCCACATGCCAATTGAAGGTTTATGTGAAAATTTACCCGTCTCATGATTTAGAGTTTGTAGTGGTAAATTTTTCATTGAAAATATTGATTCATTATCTATATGTTGAAAGTATTGATAAAAATATTGATCATAAAATATTTAATTATATATTTAAATATAAAGAGTTGAATACATTCTAGATATTATATTTATAGTTTATCAAGTATTATGATTGGTCAATACATGACCACCCTGTGAAGGAAAATAGGGTTGTTTATTATTTGAGTTGGAGAGATGAAGATAGATTTTCCATGATGATAATTTAAAAAAGATCCAATATTTATGTATTTTCAGAATATTTATCTTGAAATAATGAGAAAAGGGGAAGGATATTACCTTTATTTGATTAGTGTTCAACCTTCCATCCATGAGAGGATTAATAACATGTATAAGGATGATGTGGAATTACAAAAGAAAGTGAGTAATGTTCCTACGTTCAACCATGACCGTACTAGAATGATAATTTATTGAAATAAAGTATTTTTACCATAAATAGTAGACTATAATAAGGAGTTCTTGGATGTGCAACGTTGTTCATTATTCTATATTCACCATGGAAGTACGAACATGTATTAATATATAAAAGATTATTTCTAGTGGGAAAACATAAAGATATATATTTTAGAGTAAGTATATTGATGCTTGATATACCATAATGATGAGGTTGAGAAACTAATGTCTAAGGGGGTTTTACAAACATTACCCATACCATAATGATAATAATAAAACATCACCATGTATTTTTTAATCAGACTCCCCAAAATTTCAAAATGCCACAATGATATTTGGGTTGTAGTTAATCACCTTACAAATTCAAAATTCTTAATTTCAATCATAGAAAATTTATATCATGATCAAATTTATAGAATATACATTAAAGAGGCAGTAAGGTTACAAGGATTACCAATTTCTATTGTATCTGATTAGGATCTTTGGGTTACCACATAGTTTTGGAAAAGTATTAAGTGAGATCCTGATACAAAGTTGAGTTTCAATATAGAATATCATCCTCAGATAGATTATCACTCTGAGAGAACCATTAATCCTCTAGATTATATAGTGAGATCATGTTCTATGGATTTCAAAGGTGGTTGGGATCAACAACTTACTCTGGCTGATTTTTCTTATAATAATATTTTTCACTCAATCATTTAGATGGATCCTTATGGGGCCCTATATAGAATTAATAGTAAAAATAATACTTGTAGTGAAGATGTTGGAGAAATAAATTTAGTGGGGTCTGATTCTACTTATTGAATAGAAAAGAACGATATAGTCATCCAACAACACATCATGGTAGCTCAAAGTTAACAAAATTTTTATGTTGTCAACCATTGGTGTGATATTGAATTTTATGTTAGTGAAAATGTTATTCTATGAATTTATCCATGGAATAAAGTTATAAGATTCTAAAATAAGATAAATTTGAGATGTGGGTATATTATCCCTTTCAAGATTATTGATCGAGTAGGGCCCAAATTTTATTCCGTGGTGCTTCCACTAAACCTCTCTCAAGTTCTTGACTTATTTCATATATCTATCTTAATGATGTAAACACGTAATCCTCCACATTTAATCAAATAAAATGTTATACCATTGGATCATGATATTTCTTATGAGGAACAACTAGTTGGAATATTGTATTATAGAGATAAATTTCTATAGAAAAACAAAAATCACCTAGTTAAAGTTCTCCAGATGAATCAGTAATTGAAAGAAGCTACATAGGAACCCAAGGATGTTATAAAATATAGATATCCTCATTTTTTTGTAATGGAATAAAGGTATTTTGAGGGATAAATTCATTGTAAGGAGGGTAGAATGTAAGACCTCAAAAATTTATGATATATCTCTTTTAAAATAAATTTAACTTCCTCAATATTTCATGTTACAAGTAACACTGAGTTCAAATGAATCCTGATATACTACTATAATTTTATGTGACCCTTATAACCTAGATATTAATATTATTGAGTATTAATAGGATTAAATAATTTATGAAAAATTTATGTCTAAAATATATTCATTGATTATCAATTGATTATAAATGTAAATAAAAATAATTTTAAAATAAAATTTAGTTTTTCTAAAAAATTGTTTATATTCATGATGTGTTTTTATATTAATAATTTAAATTAATCAATATTAGAATATGATTTTAATGAAATTTATATGTTATATTAACAATTTTTTTTAACATTAATCTATTTTATATTCAATGATTTAAATGTTACTAAAATAACTTAATATATATTGTTAATTATTATGAATGGATTTAATGTAATAATGTCCTTGAGTATCAGTTGTGTTGATAAGGTCATATCAGTACACTATAATGATGAGAACCTTGATAATTCATGATGATATTCATAAATATTGTTCTATGGTCAGATAACATAAAATGATGGGACACAAAAAACTTGATTTTCATATGTGAGTACTCGTAAGTGGATGAGGTTTCTTCTAATGAAGATCACACTTAGTAATCTCTGAGATGGGAGAACATGAGAACAGGTCCACCAGTAAGAATTTTGTTTGTTTTTGTATCATTATATATTCCTATTTTAGAGTGTGTAAGGTTCCTTACCTTTTAATATTATCATTAATTCATTTCCCAACTTTCACAATTAGATTTACTAATAAAAACCTTCACTCCATATATTGGTGGGAAGTTGGGTATGTTGGGTGTGTCATGAATGACATGTTATTAATGGATAAGTCAAGGAAGGATTTTCCCCTCCATATTTATGGAATTTGATATCTCGTCTCTTTGATTGGAATAGATCCATCACATTGCATTTCATGACCAAGGTGTAATGATGTGTTTATTTGAGATAGTAAAAGAATAATGTGTTGGGCATATTGGTGGGTATCACATATGTGAAACCTATTTTATGAGATATTGAGATAAAGGGATTATATTATATAGTGATAGCTTTTATGTGATCTTCTTCATTATGAAATTAATTTCTTTCCCTTGGGGGTCTTGACCCATTTCTTGGCAGTAATCATGGACTTTAGGCAAGCCCATCTAATGTCAATGAGAAATAATTCTAGTGGGTAACACACTAACTGTTTCTATTGATATCAATTGTATTCTACTATAATTTAATTGATGGAATAAATATTATTCTCAAGACCAAGAAATAATTTTATTAATGTTTTAATCAACAACTGATATTTATTTATGAATAAATTATTTAACAAAACGATTTATTCATGTGTTCAATAAATATTAGAGGAGTTAGAATGGACCAAGATTGTGTCCAGTGAAAAATATTAATTTATAAGCTGATTAGAAAATATTTTTTTGTATACATTAACATGAGAATCATAAAATATTATTATCATTATCATTAATATTATTGGAATGAAGTTTAATAAATATTATTATATTATTTAAGGTCATGTATTTAATTAAATTATATTTTAACATAAACCCTATATCTATAAATATATGGTTATTTATATTGTGTAATGTTAATCAAGATATAAATAATTTTTGTGCACATTTAATTTACTCTCGAATTCCTTTTTCGCTCTCCCTATCATGATTGATAAATGCATGAGAGATTCCTTCAAGATCAAAGGATGAGAAATCAATATGAATGATGAATGAAAATTAATTCATCTTTCTAGAACCTAGAAGTAAATTATCCATTCTTGGAGAACAAAGGATCATGTTGGGATCACATCTAGAGGGATTCTACAAATCAATCCATACATCATAATAATGATAATCTAGAAAAGGGATTTTTATTGATCCACAACTACATCGAAGAAAGGATCCTAATAAGGGTAAAAAATTTATTCAGATCTAAATAATTTTATTATAAATTTAATGAACAATATCTTCTTCAGTTTTTGGTATTTCATTATTCAATGTATGATTATAAAAAAATCGTTGTTCATGGTGTTCACTTCACTGACAATATTTCAAATGATCCATCAGATCAACAAAATCCTTTTAGATTTATCACCCTACTCAACGCTTCCAATGCACCAAGAACCTACATTAATCACTATTTTTAAATTATTTTAATTAAATTTTTTTTTCATATTCAATAATATGTTTTATATTTCATCTATTTTTTTTATAAATGAGATAGGAATAAATCCAGTTTTATGCTTAAAAAATATTTTCCTAAAAAAATGGTTTTCTTCTCCATATACACACTAATTATAAAATAATTTATTCCAATTATAGTTATTGTATTTTATAACATCGATTCCATATTTGGAATTAAGAAGTGAAAATTTGGAAAATAGGTTCATTTTATTTCTTTGCAATATAAATAGTAATATTGGTAAAAATTTATCTCCTCAGTAAAGGGTAAAACGGGGTAATATAGGTTAAAAATAAGTGTTAAGGTCACCATTATTAATAACAATTCCAATTGGATTAATTTAATTGAAACTTTTTCACCTTATTCCTTAATGTAAATTGTTTAAGGGACACTTTTCAGTAAAAATGGACTATATAATATTTAAAGAAAATAAAAAAACATAATATCATTATCTTACTTTAATATATCTCTTATGTGTTCACTTAAGGGAAAACGAATGTGGTGAACAAATATAATTTTTTATTTTGACCATAAAAAATTATTTTCATGATGTTCAATTATTTATAATTTTGAGGTATTATGTACGTAACATCCCCCAATCCAGCACTCTCTCATGTGGTCAGAAAGGGTTGGTTATGAGTCCTCATGCACACCTCCCCATATGCCAGATCCTGCTAACTAGAAGTTATGTTATATACTGTATAGTGGAGAGATAACACACATTGGTATGAAGTGTCATAGTAGTATAAACAAATCATATTAAGAGAAAAAAATTCAAATTTTACATATAGAAATAGATAAAAATAAAAATTAATTGAATAATCTAACAAATAATAAACAAATAATGAAATGACATGATATAATGTAATTAAATGTCATGATAGAAAAATTCAAGAAAAGTACTGGAATATTCAAATAAAAGACTCAAGGTCCTAGGCCCCAAACCCCATGTTGGTCCCATCTCCAAACTCCAGCCCAATCGAAAAAAAGCAATCAATAGTGAGGTCATTTTCTATTATCCAAACCCACATCCATGAAATATTCACAGGAGCCAAATGGTGGCCCGAATAGGGTGTGAGTGTAACTTAGTAGGATTAGACCACCATTTCTAAAGAAAATCAATCTGATAATATTTTTATTCAATAAATAGATAAATATGTTCTTTAATTAATTAACAAATTAAATAAATACAACAACATATATTGGCTCCATGTCAAAACACCTTTACGAATGTCTTACAACCATGAAAACCATATTCATATAACCAAGGTAAGATAACCTACTTGGGTGCTATACTGAAATATCTCTCAACATGTCTTACAACCATGCCAACCACAACCATATAACCATGGTATAGTTCTAACAAGTCATACCAAATTCCAATAAACATGACTACATTTTCTAGGCCAAATCCCAATAAAAATTATAGTATGGGACTAGGAATGGCCCTCTATCTATAATCAATATATCATGGACTAGGCTGAGCCTTCTCAATATTAGCATTAAAGAATATAAGTGTGCATGTTCTTGGTCCAAGACACATTTATAATCATTACAACATGGAACACAATACCTATCAAATAGCATGGATATCACAATATCACATCCCAATTCTCAATGTTTAACTACACAAATTTTCATTCTTTCTCTACATAACACTTGAAATTTAATTCAAATTCTATTATCAATTATATCAATATGAAATAATCTACAATTTACGGATTCAATATGAAGAAATCTCCCTAGGTCAAATATCATGATAAAAATACTTTAATACACTAGTTGATTTCATTATATTCAAAGGTTTTCCCACACAATGGGTATCTATAATAAAGGTAATGATCCAATTGAAAAAATAATAATTCAAGGAATAATCCCTATTGTTTAGTTGATAAATTTGTCACATAAAATGATGAAGCAAAAAAAATATTGTATAAACTATGTAGTTATCAAACCATAGGGTTAATATTTTAACTCCTTCCTTTAACAGAAGATCCAAAAAATGCTTCCAATTGCCAACTCCCATGAGGAAAAAGGTGTGGATGATTGAAAAGAGTTTCCTAGATCAAAACTGAATAGGATAAAAACCAAAAACATAGATGGATAAAGGATTTCACTGTAATGGTTGGACAACCAAAGGGGAGAAATAAGAAACCTAACCAAAGGAACTTAATAAGTATTGAAGATGAAAATGTAATGTCTGGAAGGAAGGTTTGAAATCCAAAATCTCTTGGAGAATTACCTAGGATCAATATGAGATGAGTTGAAGTGAAATATAATAAATTATAGCTACATATCATTTTTAAAAAACATGTTGGGCTTTTACATGGTGTGTAATGTAGTTACACATTGTGTAAATGTTTTTAATGGAATTTTTGGAAAGAACCCATCACCTCATATTTAATTTTTTTAAAACCCTTGAACAATTAAATGATGTGTAATCCCTTTATAAGACATGTAAATCTTCTGTAGTTGATTTTTAAGTCCATTTTCCATTAAAACAACACAACCACCTTTAATGATTCTCAACTTACCATGGATCATATTAACACTTATTCCCATTTATAATCAGACTCCATTAACTCAAAAAAAACATACAACCCCAATATTTGGGCCATTTTCTCCAATAATTTAATCCATCTTTGAAAGAGATTCATCTACCAAGGCTCAAATAAAAAACTTTGAGAGAAATTTACCCAAAAACATATAGGATCTAACAACCTTAAAAAATTATAATATGTTATCACCAATCCGATCCAAGGATTACTATAAGGTTTCATCGAACAATCCTAGCAATTTTTTTTTCATATCAGACTCCCTCCCCAAGATCTCCTTCGGAACTCACCCATGATGCCACTGCACGCGGAGCAACGATATAGTCCAAACTTGAATATATTTATTACTAGAATACACAAACCATATCATATTATCCTAAAAGGAAACATCATCACAAAGCTCAATGTCTACTAAATCTATCACATAGGAATGTTCTGTATGATATCATTTTAGTTTTTACATGTAGAGCACATCATGCATGGAATTGAAGTATTACGGAAGGGATAAATGGTATACTAATGGACTGACCATTTCCATTATTTTAAATGACCCCACAAACCTAGGTGGTATCTTTACATGTTTCTTTATATGGAATTTCTCCAATATAGGTGACTCCCAAAGGAAAACATGATGAACAACCTCAAAGTCCAAAGGTCATCTCTGATGGTCAATATATGATTTCTACTTACTCTGGGTAGTCACCCACCACTATATGATCAACTAAACCTATTTAGATGTATTCTATATGAGACTAGGTCGAACAAGTGTCCACTCACCTACATTGAGCCAACAAATAGGTGAATGGAACACACTTCCATAAAAATCATCAAAAGATTCCATTTGGATTGATGGATGGGAGATATTATTATATGAAAACTACACGAGTGCCATATGTTGCTCCCATAAACAACCAAAATCCAAAATATGGTCTCATAATATATCCTCCAGAACATGAATAGTCTTCTTAGATTGATCTCAATCTATGGATGATAGATTATTCTTAAAAGGGCTTGCGATACTATGGATTTATCAATACCCTTCCAAAAACACAACATCCAATAAGAATATCTATATGAAATGATACTCCTCAAAGCACCGTGAAATCAAACCACCTCGAGAATGTAAAGGTATCTTAGATAATCAAATATAATGGTTTCCTTAACAGGTAAGAAATGTTATACCTTAGTTATTTGATCCACAAAAAACCATAAAACATCATTCTTATGGGTCATCCTAGGTAGTCCTATCACAAAATACATCATGAAATCATACCATTTCCACTCTGGGATGGGTAAATTATGAAAAATACCAGATCACCATTGATTCTCAGCTTTTACCTGCTAAAAAGTGAAGCATCAATTCATGAATCTTTCCACCTTCTTCATTCTTGACCCCCATTACGGTCTATGGAGATCATGAAGCATATGTTTTAAACCAATATGCACCATCCATTTAAGGAATGAAAATCCCCCCATAAACTCCACGCATAAGCCTGTAGGAACCCATACTCAACCATAATAAAGAATATAATTACCACTTCCAAGAGGCCATCCTAATGACATCTCCCCACCATATAATTTTTCTCCCATAACTGATACCTCTGTATCAAAATACTTCGTGGTATTAATCCAGTCTAAAAGCATGGGTATAACAAATTTCAAAGTCAGAGATACTTGTCCCAAAGATTCATGAACATCCATATGCATGTTAGCCAAAAGATCCATTATTCTCCACTAATCACAAGACTCATTTATTTATTCTATATGTGTATTCCATATCAATGTTTCGGTAATGACATTTACCATTCCTAATGAATATTCCAATTCAATATTGAAAGACTATAGATACTTGACCCACCTCTTCTGTCAAAGGTTAAGGTCATACTGTGAAAAGATACACCTGAGGATCATGTGATCTGTGTATACAACAAACCTATCCCCATGACATAGTTTCTCAAACATATCAGGGCATGTACTACTACAAATAACTCTAGATCGTCAGTAGGTTAATTACTCTCATGTGGTCTTATCTACCTGGATCCATAAGAAATCAAACGATCCTCCTTCTTTAGAACTACTCTGAGTCTAACTCTCAATGCATCACAGTACATGGTATATTATTTACCCAACATAGGTAATATGAGGATAGGTTCTAGGGTCATCCTTAATTTAATCTCCTTAAAATATCTATTTCAATAATCCGACCAAACAATCATCACCCATTTCTTCATCATCCAAGACATCAGTGCTTCCAAATGGAATAAATCTTGGATAAAATGCGGGTAATGACCTGAAAACCAATAAATATCCAAATTATGAATATTTTATTGGGTTATTATGAAGATACCATAATTGTGACTTTCTCTGGGTCCACTGAACTCCTTCATATGAGATGAAATGGCCCAATAAGTGCATGTTGTTTATCCAAAAA
This sequence comes from Viscum album, assembly GCA_963277665.1. Classification (NCBI taxonomy): domain Eukaryota; kingdom Viridiplantae; phylum Streptophyta; class Magnoliopsida; order Santalales; family Viscaceae; genus Viscum; species Viscum album. The sequence goes on along the minus strand of OY728128.1, from coordinate 141,853,808 downwards.
CAATATATAGTATACCTGGAGTAAATTTGATGCTCTCTCAATGAACTCAAGATGATGTAAATATGTTTAGAATTATCATATTCTAATTGGGGGTATAAAAATATATATTCAATGAAACCCACCAAAAAATGATCAATAAATGGTTGAAAGATCCAAATTATTATGGACATGAATATTGTGGGTTCATTAGTCAACCCAAATGGAATCACTATGAATTCATACAAGTCATACATGCTTTTAAAAGTAGTATGAGGTATGTCTAAAAATATCACCCTTAACTGATGATATCCTCATCTCATGTCAATCTTGGAGAAGATCATAGAACTTCTCAACTGACTGAAAAGATTATCAATGCATGGAAGTGGATATTGGTTCTTGACCATCATCTGGTTCAGCCTTCGATAATCCACACATAAGAGAAAATATCCAACAGCCTTCATGATGAATATAACTAGAAAACCACAATGATATATACTCATTCATATGAATGCTTTATAATATAGATATTTAAAATGATCCTTCAACTCTCGAATCTATATTGGTGTCATTCAGTAAGGCGGGAAACTTGATCTTCTCCTAAGATCAACTCGACGGTGAAATCGACCTTTCACATGGGCGGTAATCCATAGAAGATATCGGGGAACACATCCTGAAAGAGGTATACCATTGGAGGAAGATAATCCTAAAATATTCCAAAATTATCTAGAGAAATACTAGTGATATGAGTCATGATACCATCCAATATGCACTAAATTGGTCATGCATGACCAACCAGAAGACGCCACTTAACCTAGTGAGAATAGCTTCTTCCTTCTAGAGATAAGAAGGTAACTCCCCTCCTGTAATAGTTGATATTATCTTGGTATAGAACTAACAAATCCATATCAAGAATCAAGTCTAAGCCTATTATTTCTTTTATGAATAGTTCCCTAAACAAATAGTGACCAACAATATCTAGAGAACATTCCTTGAAACATTTGATATTCTTTGACCATACTACCAACACTGTGTCGATGGTTAACACATGATTTAATCTTTCCACCTACAAGACCAAAACGTTTTGGAAAGTATCATATATGAAAGAATTTGATTCACATGTATCAAAAAAACACATTCTAATGTATATGATACCTGAATTGTACCTCTAATGGTAGACGATACCGCATCAATGTTAGGTAGATTATACTACATAACATGCAACTAACTTGTCCCTATACCCTGGGCTCCCATCTAAATAACCTGATCTTTTTCCATTTCAAGGTAATATTGCTCACGCTCTGGGTTCCCACGTCCCCCACCTCAGCCTCAATGTCTTATAGAATCCAATCTATATTATTGATGTGGGGTATTTGAGCCCCTTCCTGACTATGTTACCATTCTTGATCCTCTTTCACTAGTATTCTATGTAATGTTTTCAAAAAACCTATTAATATTGCCCAACCTTCCATATATATGACACTTTAATGAAGGGTGAGGACACTGCGGGTGTTTATGGCCAAACTTGCCACATTGATAACACTAGAATGGAACACAATCTTGATATGGGATCCACTTACCAAACTACTCTTCCCAATGTTAATTTTACAGAAACCATCATAAAAATTCTTCTTACCTCTCAAAGAATAACTTAAAGACCACCCTATTGAAACATGATGACCACTGCTCGAGGCCTCTCTCAGGTCCCCTTTTGTGATGAGTGTCTGATTCATCACATCTTCAATTATGATAAAATAGAAAACATTTACATGTGACTTGATCCCATAATAAAGACCTTCCTAGATATGTCCCTCACTAGTGATCTCCTCAGCTTCCAAATATTGTGCAATGTGTTGTAGTTCATTAAATCATCCATCATAGTCCATCAATAATAAAGCCTCATGTGTGAGATGCATTAACTCTTGAGCTTTTCCATTACACAAGTTTTTGGGAATGAAATGGATTAGGAACATCATCTTGAATTCCTTCCAAGATAGCTCATCATACTACCCATTCTTCTCTAGAATATCCCAGCAATGCTTGGAAGGTCTATGAAGCATATACATAGCATACTTCACCCTCCTATCTGAGGGTGTATCAAGATTCTTGGAGAACATCTAGACTGACTCAATACAAAACATGGATTCTTGGGCCCTCATACCTAGTAAAAATAGTCATATGATAAAGTTGAAACTCTCTTTTTTAATCATACATCGATGGTATGGTATGAACAGTCTCCCTTTCCATGGATCGCACAACCCTCAGGAAGCTTCCGCGATGTTGAACATCTAACTACTCCTCAAAAACTATAGGATGCTCTAGTTCATCTGAATTATGAGAATGTAAATTTTCAATCTCTTATCACTCAAGTTGAATATGAAGATGATTAATTTACTCTACAAGATAAACACACACCTTAGAGAACTGACTAGCCAAAAGTCCAAACAAATAAGTGACTGTAGTATAGAACCACTAAGTCTTGGCCCTTCTAGACAAGTATTAGAAGTATTTTAGCATGACTCATCATTTCAATTCATTTATCCAATGAAATATATATCACTTTTTAGTGTTCAACATGCATGTATTTATCACATGAAAAAATATATATGCCCTAATTATGAACAATGTATGTCAATATATCCCTATATGCCTATTAGGATGCATGTTTTATCAGATCATGCCATACTGGGCCACAAGTACAATCTCAATGAATAATATCATTATAAAACAATATCCTCACACAATATGTGAATCACCCATGGTGAAATAACATCAACGTAACAAGAACACAACACTAAAAGCAATCTCATCCCTAAAAACTCATATATTCCCCCATACATGGGTTAGCTACTCCCATAAGCAAGATCATTACCATTTTTGACACATCCTTTTCAAATTTTTAACTTTTCCCAAATATTAATGAATTATAAAAGAAAACTCACTCCTCTGATACTAATTTGTTCTGTCTCCTAATTTGTTACTCTCCCACATGTCCAGAAAGGGTTGTTTACGAGACGTCAACCATGCCTCATCGAATGCAAAAGGTTGTTGACTAGCAATGGAGCTTTAAAGTATATAGTGGGGATACTATAGCCCCTGGTATGAAGTGTCATATAATTATAAACGAGTCATAATAAGTGAGAAATTTATCAAAGTATACACATTATGGAAGAAAATAATAAAAGCTAACTGAATAACACAACAAATTATAATGGAATAATGTAATTATGTGATGGAATGTAACTAAAGGTCATGCTAGAAAAATACAAGAAAATAAATAGAAGAATCAAAAAAACAATCAATGTACCAGATCTGGAACCCCATGTCGGTCCCATCTCTAACCTCTATCAAAACCACATGCAATCAAAATTAAGATCATTTACCCTTGTCCAAACTTTCATCCATGAAATCTACCTAGGTGTAAAACTACATTCGGAATAGGGAGTGATTATAAATCAATAGGTAGAAACCACTATTTAAAAAACTAGTATGAAAATAACTCTATGAAATAAAGTGATAAAAATGTTTATTAATTAATTAAACAATTAAATAAATACAACAATGTGCTTAAACTCTATATTAGAATATCTCTGAGCATATCTTCAAACCACACCAACCACAATCATATAACCAAGGTAAGGTAACCTATGTCAATATCATTCCAGAATATCTCTGATCATGTCTTACGACCATGCCAACCATATCCATATAACTATGGTATAGTCGCAACAATCCAGGTCAAATCCCTATACTCAATACATCATTTTCTAGGTCAAATCCCTATAAGCATTATATTATGGTATTGGGAATATCTCTATCTCTATAATCATTACATCGTGGATTTGGCCAAGCCTAATCAATATCACTATTACATTATATATGTTTTCAAGTTCCACGTTCAAGACCAATATATAAGCATTACAACACGGAACATAATACCTATCAAATAACTTGGATAACACAATATCATGTAAAAATTCTCAATATTTAATTATGTGAATTTCCATTATGTTGTCATATTCTACTTTCAATTTAATTCACAATTGATTAAAAATTATATTAATAAGAAATAATCAACAATTTGTTTTTTTTATAGCAATAAATCTCCCTAGATCTCATGTGATTCGAAACATACTTTATGTAACCTTTAGATTCAATTATATCCAATTGTTTTCTCACCCAACAGATATCCACAAGCTAGGTTAGATGCCAATTGAAAAACAATCAACTCAATGAGTAATCACAATTGTTTATTTTATTAATTTGGGCACATGTAATGACCGAACAATGACAATATTTCATAAAATTTACAATTATAAAAAAATGGGTTAATATTTATACCCCCTACCTTTAACTGATGATCCAACAATGCTTCCAATGGTCAACACCCATCATGAGGAAGATGAGGATGATTTCAAATAAGTTCCTAGATCAAAACTAATCAATATCAAAACCAACAATGAAATAAACCAAAGTATTTCACCACAAAAGTTAGAGAACCAAAGTGAAGAAAGAATAAACCTAGCCAAAGGAACTTACTTGGGATTGAAGACATAAACAGAATGTCTCGAATAGAGGATGGAACTCCAAAATCGCATGCATAATGCCCTGCGATTGACGGGATATGAGAAGTAATGAAATGGAATGAATTTCATTAAAATATAATTCTTAAAACTATAGTTCAATATTTTACATAACATGTTTTGTGGTTACACACCATGTAAACTTTTTTAATGGAATTCTCTGAAAAACATGTCACCTAGGATTTAATTTATTAAATCCCTCAAATAGTGACACGACATGTAATCCATTTAAATGTCATGTAAATGTTATATTGTTTATTTTCCTCACATTTTCCATTTAAACAACTTGAACCCCCTAAAGAGATTCTCAACATACCAACAACCCATATTAACACTTTTTCCCATTAATACCCAGACATTATTAACTAAAACAATCATAACTCCATGATCCATAGATCATATTCACCAACAAGTCCCTCTGTCTCCAAAAAATACTCATCCACCAAGGCACAAATTAAATAATCCAAGATAAATGTACCTATAAAAATATGGTATATTACAATATAATTACCTTAAAGTCTTATGCAATGTTAACATGATATTTATTTAATTGAAAGAAAAAATAAATAAATGATTTTGAAAATATTAAAATTAATTGTATTTTGGTGATTTATTATGATCACTATTTTTTTTGATAAATATAACATATTAGAGATATTTGAAGTATTTATATTTCAATTAAAACGTTTTTTGATGTATTTAAAGTCAAATTAAATGAATAATGTCAAAAAAACGATAAAGGTATTTGATAAAAATAATATTTTATTGAATTATTTAAAAATAATTAAAATCATGAAATATTATAAGGGGTAAGATATAGTAATTTATTTCATAACATATCTATTTATGTTAAAACATTAACCTTATGAGTAAAATTATATCTCTATAATAGATAAAAGAATGCTACCGTGGTTAAGGTTAAAATTGGTTAACTATGGTGTTAAACCAAAAGATATGCTTTAAAATACCAAATAAATGTATCGAAATTTTATTTTTTCGGGATATTTGAACCATAATCTACCTTATATTAAAATATATTCCCATTTTGAGTAAGTTTTCTTTATAATGACTTAGCTATATTTTAATATGTTTTGTAATTACATGTTTTTTATTTCCTTCCCTTATAAATGAACACCCCTTACTTATCTTATTTACACCTCTATGATCAAAATATATTTACCAATACATAAAAATTACTATTATTAACATAGTTATACAACTTTTTTAGGTTCTAGTATCTTGAAACGACCAAACTTATGTTCTTTATGAACATATCTAAAAGAGGCCACCCAAAGTGGAGGTAATCATCTTACCCGACCTCTTTAAATTTATTTCTTCTTCTACCTCATCTAAATATATAGGTTTTAAAATAAAATAATAACTTATGTATCATAAATATAATGAAATTTTATTATTAGTATGAAACCAAAATTATCCACCCTATTTTCTATCAAATGGAGAGTGAAAGTATTGCTTGTGCAAACATACGGCTTATCATCTCCACGCAGCGATACAAATAATTTTTCACCCCATTTTATATTTATGGGTATTATTATGGGTTTAAGGTTTATATATAATTTATATGAAATTATTATGCTTCTAGAGTTAAAATATTATATCTACCTTCTTACCTTCCAATCCCTTGGTAAACGATAACATCAATTATGCGTACTTTTGGACTACCACCTCCACGAAACTATGTAATTGGTTATCATTTTTTTAAATTAGATGGAAATGATGAACGATTTATTTAATATATATGATTTATGTTTTATATTAATTATTCTATGAATATAAATTATTTTTTATATTTCTTTCATTCCATCCACTGAAAAGTGAAAACAATGTTCATGTGTACGCATGGCCTACCATCTCTATGAACGGTGTAATTCATTTTTCTATATAAATATTTTATGTATTACTATAAATACATATATAAAGAATAGATGTGATATTAATATAATGGTTAAAATTCAGGATATTATTTAACCATTATAAAATTAAAATTATCAAAAAATTTAAAGTAAAACACACATGAAAAAACAAAGAATTTATTACCCAGAACAATGATTTTAAAAAATATCTATTAATAAAAAAGTGAATAAATATCATAAGTAAAAAATACATAGTATGATATATATATGGCTATGATTTTTTAATAGTTTCATAATAAAACTATATTTAACATACATGAGATTTGGACACATATGAAGGAATTCAAACCTGAGGTAAGGGATTATTTCATAATCTAATCATTATTATGGATTTCTTATGATGTAATATTAATTAGTGTGATTATTTAATATTTTTATATTAAAACCAACATTTTTTATTCTCATTTAGTTATTTATATAAATTACATGTTTTCCTTCAGTTATACACTCTTTAATAACTCAAGACACCAAAATAATGTTTTTATGGAAAACTGAACTTGCTTTTATGCACGGTCAAGAATTTTACTCGTTTATATCCATATTTTGTTAAAATATCTAAAACAGTGTTTTCTAAATTATAAAATGATTTATTAAAGAAAAATTATCTATTTTTATATTTTTACTAAAAAATTAAAATGAATATTCTTTTCATTTTCTGAATGAGGTATGTTTTAACATATTTAAAAAATTGTGGAAGAATTGTTTTTTAACTTATATGGCATAAAAAAAGTTTCACACTATCACCACCTCTCATTTATTTGAATATTACCTTATGATTTTAAAATATTATTTTGAAATAAAATTTTTTATTAATATTTGGTGAATGTTTATATAATTTTTCAAAGTGGATAAGGGTATTTTCCTCAATAAATTTTCCAATGAAATTTTGAATGTATTTTCAACTATATCAAAAGAAATTAGGAATATTATACTTTACTATTGTTATAATATTATAATACCATACCCCATATTTATTTTTATGGTTAATGATCTATTTACTTGGGAAATTATTTATATTTTATATTACAGTTCTTTCAATATGGATTTTTATTGATTTTTGAGGTATGTTTATTATGTTATGTCATTTATTCATATGATGGATCTATTAGAATTATTATGTGATGGTTAAGGTATAAAATTATATAGCCCCTCAATGCATTAGTATGTCACATGAGTTAAACTATATTGGTTATTTGGACATGGCCTACAAATTTATGTAGATTTCAGGGCATGAAGCCTTGATGGTATTTTTAGATGTCTTAGCATGAGGCCTCGATAATAAGTTTCAGATGTCTGCCATTATGAGTTCCATCATTATGAAATAAATTATTGTTTTCCAAGAGTTTATGTGAATAGTTTTTATATCCATGAATAATTTTCAAACTGATAATATTATTTATAGGAAATTATTTGATCATCATTTATTCCTTCCATTTTATTCATGTCCTAATTAGCTTTCTCTATATGAATTACATTATTGAGCATCTGAGCTCACCCCTATCTTCTATTTCTTTTCCCCATGATTCCAAAAAAATTATGATTGATATATAGGGATATATTATAGGGAATAAAGATGATACCAAATAAAACACTATATTATATTTTATGTTTTCAAAATTAATGTGGGATTTAAGTATATATCTAGTTTAACAAGACTACTAAACTATTGGGTCTTTTAGGATTCTATTTATTTTATTAATTACTAATGTAATAATGTAACCATAGAATCTATGCTACTAGATTTGTGGTCTTTGCAGGAGTTTCACTATGTATAATCTCTATTGAGAACTCCACCTCAAAATCTGGTGGAAGGTCATGTATTTCTTCTATAAATATATCAGTATATTCTCATATAATAAAATTTTACTTAATTTTGATACTTTTATTTGACTCAAACATCTGGGAAATTTATTCTTCTTCATTGGGTATCAATTCATGCACCATTTAAGGATTTTAAAATGGATACTCGTGATATTGTATTTTTATTGGATCATGTGATGGTTAGGAATATAGAGGGAAATTTAATTTTCCCCACATTTGATGTGATATCCATCTAACTAGATCAAATGCATGCCTAGTGTAGTGTAAAATTACACCAAGGGAAGGATTATGAGATTCACTGGATGAGTATTCCCACATACTCTAATAAGACTAATGTATAACAATTGGGTTGCATTGATTTCCCAATTGTGAATTTTAAGGATTTATCTACTTCAAGGTAATATGGTTTTGATTCAATACATCAAAACAATTTAAAGGATATAAATGAATGTGTAGAACCATAATTAAATAAAACATTTTCCATTCTTGAGTGAATAATAATTATACCATGTATGAATTCATATTCATTTTTCATCTCAATGGAATGGAAGGAATAATATTTCCCTTGATCCTTTGGATTTGGTGGTTTCTAGGGTTGATTACTCTCAATGACCAATGGTTTAGTGCACTAACATGAATAATAAACTTTCTTCCTAAAGTTGAAGCATTGAACCATGTGTGGGTATTTGAAGGTTACTTAATTTCCTTCATCATGCTATCCAACATCATTATCTATCATCAAAATTCATCAGCTTAGTAACCTTCTTTCCCGTACTTAAGATATTTCATTATCACTCTGAGACAATTCCCATAATGTTTCTTCCCATATTTTTGACATGTGGATTGTTAGATATTCTTTCCTCATTTTTCATTAAAACCTCCATATTGAAACTCCGTTCTTATCTTATTATTTTCATGTCTGTGGGACCATTATCCATACCACATATCTACTTTTAGATCACATCAAAATAATTTGTTGTAGCTCTCAATGTCTCAGTTAGTTGTACACATTCACAGGTTTGGTATTAAACAATTAAATAATATATTTCAATCATTTTTTATTGTAATACTTGAGGTGTATATTTCAATCCTCGTTAAATTTTATTCATAAATAGTGAAAAATTTACCATTTATTTTCTCAATATATATGATTTATCTCTACATATTTAATAAAATATTTAATGGGAAATACATTTTTAGAAATATCTTGTTAATTCCTTTCTACTTCATTTCTTCTATTTCATATTTCATCTTCATATTCTTTATCAAAACCCAAAATCAAACAACCTATCTACATAAATGATAAAAAAACCATGGTAATATTCTCCTTATTAGAACAATTTAGCATAGAAAATATATTTTCCATTGAGTAAACCCACTATTCCCTGACATGTGGATTGGAAGATCTACTAAATTTTAGCGGTTGTTTTCATATAAAGGAATCAATATCTCGTTCTTCCTTTTGGGAAAAGGTGGTTGATCGATATGGTTCAAATTATTTTTCATGGTATAAGACAACTATGTAATCACCACCATGATGTTTTGAACTTCACATCTCATTACATTGGGAATTTCATTCAAACAATCATTACATTGACCCTCACAGGAGTTGTTGGTTTGGTTTATCTGGTTTCCCACAATTTTCAAAAATAAAAAAGTTTTGAACAAAACATAATTCAATAAATCATGTATAAAAAAATTTATTTTCATTAATATGTTAATTATAAATTCATATATTATGGGATCACTCTATTTATCCTTTTTTTCAAATGTTTCTTCAAGTATCATGTACTTTAATAATTTTTTTACAATAAATAAAATAATTAATTTTTCTTATAACCATCATAATGTTTTTATAGAATTTGTGATTAACCGAATCATATCCCTTGGGAATGTTAAAGCATATATGTAGACAGGAATCTTTATCATGCACTGGTTTATAATCAGTATAATACCTAATATACCCTTTTGAAGTTATTACCCTTAGGCACATGTGTTCTAGAGCCGCATAAACTTTTTGTATCCCGATAGAGATTTCATTTCTAAAAAACCACATGCTCTTATACCTTACCAAAACATGATGATATTTCCCATTAAAATACCACATATATTTAGGGTTTATACTAACATTCTATTATACAAATTGAAAAATATAAAAACTGTGATATGATACCAATTATAGTGACCCATCTTTCTAATACATAACTATTAAATCATTTATAAGATAAAATACATAATAAAAATGAATTCCATGATCAAAAGGTGTATTATCTTGGGAAATTAGGTTTATAAATAAATTGTAAATAGTAAAACATAAACATTATTTAAATCCTAATTATTTAACCACCTAAAAGCTCTCACATTCTCCTTATAACATGTAATCACCTAAGGACATACATCAATGAAAGGTTTGAGCTAAAATCCCAGTAAGGGGAGGAATAAGGGACATGAATCAATAGACATGGGTGAGAATTATCATCATCGTCATATAATAAGCATATGGTCATTCTAATTCTCATTTTTTTCTATATAAATATTTGAAATATATCTAGTAGTATTTTTAGAGCTTAGTGCTGATATTGCATAATATTTCGAGGCCCATATTTCAAAATATTAAACATATTAATATCACTCATAATAATTTTTCCCAAAAAAATAGAATAAAACTCAAATGGAGGCTTGGATCAAAATTTTGAGGCCACCACTGAGTTTAGAATGTGGGATTTACCCTAGGTGTAACATAATGTTTGTGGGCATCGAGTGTTGATCTTGGGAAACATCATTGGATGATATATAATTAAATAAATTAATAATTTATTTTATTATTTAATTAAACCCAAAATCCTAGATTCCTTTATAAATACATTGTTATAGAAAATTCATAGGGTTAACTATCTAACCTAGCTAATTGGAAGAGGGTGTTGGAGAATATCATTGGTGAAAAATGACAGATCAGAGGATTGGATAGATACCATTTGGATATTCTACACCAATGGAGTTCATGGATTTCACCAATAAATATGATTTAGGCTCATTATTCAATAGTTTCCAATCCTAACATGAGGTAGGAAATTAGATTTATGTGGATTCATTTTGTTTATTTATCTAATTTTGAACACGAAACAATTGCACTAACAATAATTGATTCATGAATCGAATATTGATTTATGTTTTAGTTGATTTAATTATTGTTGGAAACTTATTCGTCATTATACTAGAAATGAATGAAGAAAACCCAGATCTAGACTTAGATGTATTACTCATTTTTTTGGTTTTTTCTTTTCTTTTCCATTTATATTCACAGTCATCGTGGGAAATTGCTTTTTGCCATAGTTTGATAGATACCCGGTATTCGATCATTACACAGTCATTCTTCAGCACAATGGATCAGTATCGTGGGAGTAATTCATGATGGAGGATGTGATCGATGTATGGAAATGATGTAGGATGATCATACGTGGATCGAATTAGATTGGAAATTCGCATTATTTCTAGTTTTATATGGGGCTATGGATTAAGGCAATGGTGGTTGATTTCCAAGTGGATCTAATCCTACATTCCTTATAATGGTGATGGCATGTCTCGACCAAATGAGGTCTACAATCTCTTGTAAAGGTCGATGGGATATCTAGATATGATGGTGGTTCAATCATATGAGAAGGATGATCGTGGGTTTTGGAAAATAACATGGTACATAACATGTAATCCATATATACACATCATGTGGGTTCCCCTATGTGTGGTGATAGGGTTTTCATAAAAAGATATATATCACACTTCATGTGACACATGCCATGTGTCATGTGAACAGATGTTGGAGGCCCAAAATTTACTCTAGGAGTACACCAAAATGGACATTTCTAGGAAACAAATCACAGATAGAGTATGTGGGCATGGACTGGTACTCATACATGGTTAGGTGTACATGGGCCTGGTCAGGTGTACATGGGAATGGGAATAGGAACATAGAAACAAACATGGGTGGGTCTGAGGTTATAGGTACATGTTGTGTACCATCTATAAAATTCATATACCTTCTATAAAACATCTTGGATACTTTTTCCACAGTATAGGCCAGGTTCTATTGAGTTTAGTTACATGGTCCATACCAATTAGGTTATAGTACATCATTACATCCTCATCATAGTATTATGATCCTATATATGAGTTCTAAAACATATTGATTTCTTGGTACCCCTCCATGAGTCATGGGGTGTGATCCTCTATCATATAATAATAGGTTGGGATCATAGTATTAACATGACCACAATGTATAGGGTATTGATCCCCTATTTAGAATATTGATCCAGTATAGTTAATCATGCCCCCCAATGTTCCTTGGTGTGATCCCCTATTTAGATAGTGTGATATTTTAAGTTACATTGAGAAAATTTTTGGAAAGGAAAAATGGGAATGAACTCTCAAATGAGCATCATCAAAAAAAGAATATCTCATAGAGTGAGTTCTCTAAAAATGAGCATTAACTGTAATCCTCAAGAAGAATTATATGGGTATAAATATTTTTTGAGACCACTTAAGACCAAATTTCTATTATTAGTATATGTAGTTTTTCATTATTGTTTTATCTCTTATCATATTGACATATCTTTGGTTGAGCTTAAAACTCTTAATGATTTATTCTTAGTGATTTCAGGGATTCCTAATATGTATTGTAATACTCACCCCTAGATGGGTTATCATACATGCATCAAGTATTATATAGATGATTAACCTTCTAACGGTATTCTATGAAGACTTAGAGAAGGAAGATCTTATCTTTTCAAAGACAGACCAAGGTTTTTATCGGGTGTTCTATTTGACTGTTTCACCCTCCTTCTGAGTAGTTTGGACTCCTTTCTAGTTTTTTGTTAGGATTTATTTGTCCCCTTTATCTCTTTCAGTGATTTTTGTCATAATATGATGTGGGATATATATAGAGGAAAAATTTATTATATTAGCAATTTTTTACTTTCTCAACATTTTATGGGCTTAGAGATGTGTGTGTATGTGAGTACAAGTACCTAAGTCTAATTCCTCCCATGCATGTGATATGCCTACTCGATGCTGGTCTCTAGCCCCTGGCCTATTAGAGGTGAGATTTGTGTAGTAACACTCGACTTATCATAATCCAGGTAAGCCTCAGTGGGTCATACCCTAACATAATGGTATCTGAGGGTCGGTTCTATCTTATCACTAGAGCATATATTTTTTTCTAGCTATGAGGTTGGTTTGGGATTCATGAAAATAGTGTAAATTTTTCTGAGTTCGTCTTTCAGTTTTGGGACTCCAGTGTTGGTGTGTTGGCTGATGTATCCATTCATAAGGACTGTAGTAACCTATTTTTTAAATCTATATATGTAAACACTAGTTTTAGGGAAAACATTTATACATGCTTCATAAAGGTTTTGTTTTTAGTCTCTATCCCCTTCTTGAGTTGGCTCCCCAAATATACTCATTTACCATGATGTGTATTTTTTATTTCAGGATGCCTCCTCGATGATAGCTTGCTAGGATTTGGGTGCATGATCATGAGGATGATCTTTCAAGTGGTGAGGTTTCTGTACATGGAATTTTACAAAAGGTGGTACCTCGATGTGGTTTTCCCGTTATGACAACACTCATTTAGCAATATATATCGCTAGCAGCACCATCTATGGATGAACATACACTAAGTGTTCTTCATGAGTTTCAGATGTGGTGACCACCCATGTTTTGGGGCGATATGGACCCCAAGTAGTTAAGGATAGGCTAGAGGAATTCTTATAAGTTTTCTACCACATGGGGAAACATAAAAATCATATGGTGATCCTAGTGGTGAGACTTATTTAGAGATCCACTAGGTGACGTTTGAGTCTTCCTACTCAGTCACATGATCAAAAATCTCTCTCCTTGATAGATTTTGAGTGTCTCTTTATATAGGAGTTCAATATGAACATGTTGTGATCAATGGATATCTAGGAACTTCTACATTTATAGTAGGGAAGTATCACTGTGGAATAATATTCAGGGAGGTTTATAGACATCTCAAGGTGCACCCTTGATATGGTGTAATATTTATTCCAGAAGGAACAGACCTTTGATTATGTATTATTTCAGGATTTCATGGATACAATTATATATATTTTCATTCCCACCTATGCTGGAGTGTTTGATTGATCCATATTAGTTGAGAGGTTATTGGAAGATAATATTCTAACAACGGGTGCTGGTAGTGTTCATGCAAGAGTTGAGATGCCATTATATGGTATTTGATGGTATTCACATGAATTGGAGGCATGTGAGACACTTTAATAGACGATCCCACGATTGGGGATTGTCATTTTAGATCTCTCAAGACAACTTGATTTAACCAAGGGAGAGGTGGTTCTTCACATGTTATGGTCGAGGACATCTTTCTCAAGATTGTATGATCCATCATATAACTGATAGAGAGATGATAGACATACCACCTAGAAATATATATAGGTTAGATTAGGAAGGTTATCAAGAAAGTGCATGTAACAACCCGAAATTTTGAATAAATCTTGTTTCCTAATTTTATTTGTTATTTTATTTTTATACTCAACAAAAATGTTTCATTTGATAACATGAGTATAATTAAAATGATACTGTTGGTTTTTGACTGTTATATGACCATTGGTCAATATGACCACTAGAAACTAAACGTTTTGATTATTGTCTCTAAATACAAGTAATCTTGGTTAATTAATATAGAAAGAAGATTCGATGGCCTCACCCAGTAGTCTTGGACCAATCGAAGCCCATCTAACAGAACTTAGGAAGGAGGTAGCACCACTGGGTTTTGCTCTGGACCAAACCCAAGCTGAAATTCATCGTATAAAGCTAGAACGGGATCGCCTTTGCGAGAAGTTCAAACTGATAGAAATTACTACTCGTGCGATGTTGGCCGAGCCTCCCTCGGATTCTCTCACCTTAGCACACCTTACACTTAGGTCCTATGCTGGTGTGATAAGGGGCTATGTAAGGAGACCATAACTGCCTTGTGTAATCCTTTGTTTTAAATAAAAATTGGGATTTCTTCTTATGATGAAGTTTATGAATTTTCAAATGACCGGATAAATATAGTATGCATATTTTTGATGAATTTTAGAAAAAGGATATTTTAAAAATGGTTGTGTAAACCTTAAATAATTAAAAATGTGTAATGATTTTCGAAAAAAGGTCTTCTACAATTATGTTCAGTACGAAATTTAGAGTCCAATAAGATCAACTTAATTTTTGATGAATAGTAAATTATGAATAGTGATTTTATGATTAGGATTAGTAATGTGTCCAAATGGATTAGTAATCTCACTTAAAGAAAGTATTAATATAATCTAGGCACCTTGATTAAGTAATGTGATTCAATAAAATGGTTAAATAATGGTTTCATAAATTATTATTCAAGTATTAGTTTTTCGGGTGAATAGTGTTTTTTATTTAAAAATTTAACTAAAAATATTTAGATAATTATTTTTATAAAACGGATTTCATTTTTGAACTCAGAGCACCGATATTATGTTATGGTAATTTTTGGGGTTTTTTTCTGAAAAAAATGAATTTTCGGTGAATAGTGTGTTTATTTAAAAATTAAATTAAAAATATTTAGAAAATTATTTTTATAAAATGGAGTTCATAATTTTAATAAGAGCGTTGATATTTGGTTAAGGTGAAATTTTGGGATTATTCTGAGAAAGTTGAATTTTTGATGAATAGTGAAAATACAGTTTTTAAGTTACGGGTGTTTAATGACATCATTAAATGATGTATTAGGTTTGTAATCAATATGTTCGAATTATTAATAGTGAGATAAGGTATGAGGTGTCCCAAGTGGCCAATACCATGGGCAAATACCATGGTCAAGCCCATGGTTTTGCCAAAACCACTAATGAGGTGTCCCTTTTCCATTAATGCCTTGTCACCTCACTTTCCCTACAAATACCAAGCCATCCTCTCATCCATTCGACTCCCCACTCTCCCCCAACGAAGTTATGGTCTCATTACCTCACAAGGAGTCCTCCCATGGTTCCCCCAAGCCCTCAAGGTCCCAACCTTTGAGTTTTAAGAGTTATGTTTTAAGGTAAGGGATCCGAACTCTCTCTTTTATTTCTAGTAATCTCTTTTATGTCATTCCTTTTATGCTCCATGTTCTTATGTTGGAGGATGTTCTTTTATACTCCTCTTACTGCCCTTTTTATGTTCATATAATGAGAGATCCCCTCTTGCTCTCATTATTTCGTTTTATGAAGTTTTAAGTGGCGCCGTTAGGCTGCCGAATTTTTGTAACAGATTCTTTCTCCCTTCTCATTTTTCAAGATCTTTTTTCATGTAAAGTATTTCAAGTTCCTTTTTATTATGTTGGGGTATGATCTCTAAATTTATCATACTTATCTTTTAGGATCATATGATTAGAGACCCCATTTTATCGCTTCAATTCAGTATTTTGAAGTTTTAAGTGGCGTCGTTAGGCTGCCGAATTTTTAAGTGGTTCTTCACCCTTCTCGTTTTGAAGTTCTACTTTCATGTCGATTATTTCAAGTTCCTTTTTGTTATATTGGTGTATGATCTCTATATATATCATAATGTACTCTTATGTTCATATGATGAGAGACCCCATTTGATCTCTTCAATTCAGTATTTTGAAGTTTTAAGTGGCACCGTTAGGCTGCCGAATTTTTAAGTGGTTCTTCACCCTTCTCGTTTTGAAGTTCTACTTTCATGTCAATTCTTTCAAGTTACTTTTTGTTATGTTGGGGAATTATCTCTATATCTATCATACTGAACTCTTATGTTCACATGATGAGAGACCCTATTTGATCTTTTCAAATCATTTTTGTTGATGTTTAAGTAACGCCGTTAGGCTGCCGATCTTTCATAAGAGAAATCTAATTTTTGTCTTCCTTCCATGCTTTTCATTTCAAATTGTATGTCCTTGAAATTTCATTACCATGATCATGTATCCTTATTATTCTGTCCATGTACTATTTTATGGGTCATTTATGAATGTTTGACCCATTTTACCTCTCTTTTAATGTCTTTTAAAACCTCGGAACATAGCCGTTATGCTGCAGAATTTCTGTCTCAAAATGTCTCTCTCTTTTTCTAAAGTTCTTTTATATTATTAAGTGAATACTCAAAACTCTTTCTTATAAAGGGGTATTCACATATATACCAAAATGTTCTATTTTAAATTCTGGGATTTACATACATGAGACCCACCTCCCTTTTCTGTGGGTTTTAAAGTGATGTAAAGATCATGTCTTTAAAGCTGTTTTTTAAAACGTTATGATTATGAAATGAAACCCATTTATTTTATTCTATATGGGTTATTTATGAAATGTTTGATGATGATATATGTGGCTCACATGATAATAAAGGCAAATTTAAGGGTGCACCCTGATAGCGCTCCAATGCATTGGGTAATGATGTAACCACTAGAGATTACAATTTTCACGATACCTTGGTGAATAACCTTGGTAATTTTCAAATGACACCTTGGGGATGGACCTTGGTGATATGTTCATGATTTCTTATGTTAAATTATGTAGCCACATTTTCAAGTTATGAAAAATGTTATTCTGATAAGCCTCTTTATTTCATTCTCATGCCTTAAAGTTCTTTTTCATGACCTTATTGAAGTATCTCAAGTTCACATGTAAAATGTTTGTCTTGTTTTCCTTACTGGGCTTTTTTCTCACCCTTTATTTTGATGTATGCTCCCAGGTTATGTGATGCATTAATGAACCTAGGATGAACATGAGGAGAATCCTTTCAAGTGTTTTAGAAGAATTTTTTTTGTTTTCATGTTTAAAGTTCCTGGTTTCCAAGACACTAAACCTTAAAGATCCTCGGTTTTGTAAAATGTAATGAAAGTTTATGTGATAAAGAGGCGGGTTGTTATAGTTGGTATCAAAGGATGGTTTAGTTATTTGTGGAAATTAGGATATGAAAAATCTTGGAATAACCCTATAGAAAAGTTTAAATATAGGAAATCTTCCTGGTATTTTGGTGAGTATTGAGTAAGGGGTTTCCAAGAAAATACATCCTTGTCTGGATACGAGCAGGTAGAGGTGGCTCTGGCACAGATGTACATAGGGGTAAAACCTGAAAACACCGCTTTGAGCTAGACTCGAACGGGAACTGGTACACGACAACAGGCCTTTCTACACTCTTGGTTACGACACTCCTGAGGGATATGCTTTGGTAAATTCATAAGCTTAGTATGAACCATTATTAAAGGAATAAGGATAAAACAAAATAATGATTCACATAACAATATATGATCATGGATAACCTAGATTGGAACCTAGGGGATCACAAGTTTGGATATACTTTTATTCTACATGTTTATCCTTTTATGCTTAATATTTCCTTTTCATGATTATTAGCTAAGTAAATAAGCCCCTAATTATAGTTTCTTTTCTTAGTTAATGGCGGGAAATGGAAGAACATGTCCCAAAAACCAATGTGATAGGAAATGCGACGATTGTCGTATTAATATGACAGAGGTGATTAGGGGATTAAAATATGATTGTTATTTTGGAATACGTTCACTATTTTAGGGACCCTATATGATCGAGGTAAATAGATTACTACGGTATTTTCATTGAGGAGTAAGGTTGACTTATATTTTGAAGAATCGATAAATTTATGGTGGACTTATAGTAATTTAGGTTACTTATGGGAATGATTAACCTATCTTGGGTAAAATATGTTTAGTTTAGATAATTTTGTTGTAAGATGTTAGGAGTGGTTGATGTTGTTTGGAGATTAACAATGAAGTTTATTTTCGAAGACTATGTTATCAAATCATTCTTGTATTTGGGTTTCAATCTTAGTTTGGTTTATTTTTAGGAATTTTAAGGACCGTTATTTATGGGATGGTCTATGATGAACTTTGGGTATTACCATGGAACATTGAAGATTTAAAATTTGTTTCCATTCCTATGGGATTCTTCCTTTTTGAAGAGTTTTTTTAACCTTACCCTTTCTGTTTTTGGGATAATGTTTAAAGATAGAAGAAATAGATAGTTAATCTTTTATGGATTATGTGATTCTCTAGAAGAGGATTCTTGTGTTTTGATGAGACCAAGTAGTTTTGAATGCTCATCGTTTGGGAGAAAAGATTAGTTTTGGTAGAAAATTATTAAAGGGTGAAACTCTACATGAAGGTAGATATATTTCCTTATGTTTTTGTTCTATGTTGTAAATTAATTCCTCAAAATTATGAAAAGGAACGTAAAACAAAAACGTTGTTTGTTTACGTTTCCTACTAGGTAATCAAAGATCGTTTACACACATCATAAGTTTGGGATTTTCTCAGGGTTAACTTTCTCCTAATCATGTTCTCTGTCACTCTCCCTCAGAACTTGACCCTTTGTTTTCTCCTCCATTTCCATGTTTTCCTACATAGAATCCTAGTGTGGGCAAACTCGGGTGACCTTCGTACTTCCCTTTATTTCTTTTAAAGTAATAGTTTTACTGACTCCTTTTCCGATGTGGGACTTTCAACGAAATTTCAAAACCTAATTTAAAAAAATTGTGAGGACGCAATTTCTTAAGGGGGGAAGATTGTAACAACCCGAAATTTTGAATAAATCTTGTTTCATAATTTTATGTGTTATTTTATTTTTATACTCAACAAAAATGTTTCATTTGATAGCATGAGTATAATTAAAATGATACTGTTGGTTTTTGACTGTTATATGACCATTGGTCAATATGACCACTGGAAACTAAACGTTTTGATTATTGTCTCTAAATACAAGTAATCATGGTTAATTAATATAGAAAGAAGATTCGATGGCCTCACCCAGTAGTCTTGGACCAATCGAAGCCCATCTAACAGAACTTGGGAAGGAGGTAACACCACTGGGCTATGCTCTGGACCAAACCCAAGCTGAAATTCATCGTATAAAGCTAGAACGGGATCACCTTCGCGAGAAGTTCAAACTGATAGAAATTACTACTCGTGCGATGTTGGCCGATCCTCCCTCAGATTCTCTCACCTTAGCACACCTTACACTTAGGTCCTATGCTGGTGTGATAAGGGGCTATGTAAGGAGACCGTAACTGACTTGTGTAATCCTTTGTTTTAAATAAAAATTGGGATTTCTTCTTATGATGAAGTTTATGAATTTTCAAATGACCGGATAAATATAGTATGCATATTTTTGATGAATTTTAGAAAAAGGATATTTTAAAAATGGTTGTGTAAACCTTAAATAATTAAAAATGTGTAATGATTTTCGAAAAATGGTCTTCTACAATTATGTTCAGTATGAAATTTAGAGTCTAATAAGATCAACTTAATTTTTGATGAATAGTAAATTTTGAATAGTGATTTTATGATTAGGATTAGTAATGTGTCCAAATGGATTAGTAATCTCACTTGAAGAAAGTATTAATATAATCTAGGAACCTTGATTAAGTAATGTGATTCAATAAAATGGTTAAATAATGGTTTCATAAATTATTATTCAAGTATTAGTTTTTTCGGGTGAATAGTGTTTTTTATTTAAAAATTTAATTAAAAATATTTAGATAATTATTTTTATAAAATGGATTTCATTTTTGAACTCAGAGCACCGATATTATGTTATGGTAATTTTTGGGGTTTTTTTCTAAAAAAAATGAATTTTCAGTGAATAGTGTGTTTATTTAAAAATTAAATTAAAAATATTTAGAAAATTATTTTTATAAAATGGAGTTCATATTTTTAATCAGAGCGTTGATAATTGGTTAAGGTGAAATTTTGGGATTATTCTGAGCAAGTAGAATTTTTGATGAATAGTGAAAATACAGTTTTTAAGTTACGGGTGTTTAATGACATCATTAAATGATGTATTAAGTTTGTAATCAATATGTTAGAATTATTAATAGTGAGATAAGATATGAGGTGTCCCAAGTGTCCAATACCATGGGCAAATACCATGGGAAAATACCATGGGCAAGCCCATGGTTTTGCCAAAACCACTAATGAGGTGTCCCTTTTCCATTAATCCCTTGTCACCTCACTTTCCCTATAAATACCAAGCCATCCTTTCATCCATTCGACTCCCCACTCTCCCCCAACGAAGTTCTGGTCTCATTACCTCCCAAGGAGTCCTCCCATGGTGCCCCCAAGCCCTCAAGGTCCCAACCTTTGAGTTTTAAGAGTTATGTTTTAAGGTAAGGGATCCGAACTCTCTCTTTTATTTCAAGTAATCTCTTTTATGTCATTCCTATTATGCTCCATGTTCTTATGTTGGAGGATGTTCTTTTATAATCCTATTACTGCCCTTTTTATGTTCATATAATTAGAGATCCCCTCTTGCTCTCATTATTTCGTTTTATAATGTTTTAAGTGGCGCTGTTAGGCTGCCGAAATTTTTGTAACAGATTCTTTCTCCCTTCTCATTTTTCAAGATCATTTTTCATGTAAAGTATTTCAAGTTACTTTTTATTATGTTGGGGTATGATCTCTAAATTTATCATACTGATCTTTTATGATCATATGATGAGAGACCCCATTTGATCGCTTCAATTCAGTATTTTGAAGTTTTAAGTGGCGCCGTTAAGCTGCCGAATTTTTAAGTGGTTCTTCACCCTTCTCGTTTTGAAGTTCTACTTTCATGTCGATTATTTGAAGTTCCTTTTTGTTATATTGGGGTATGATCTCTATATCTATCATACTGGACTCTTATGTTCATATGATGAGAGACCCCATTTGATCTCTTCAATTCAGTATTTTGAAGTTTTAAGTGGCGTCGTTAGGCTGCCGAATTTTTAAGTGGTTCTTCACCCTTCTCGTTTTGAAGTTCTACTTTCATGTCAATTCTTTCAAGTTCCTTTTTGTTATGTTGGGGAATTATCTCTATATCTATCATACTGAACTCATATTTTCACATGATGAGATACCCTATTTGATCTTTTCAAATCATTTTTGTTGATGTTTAAGTAACGCCGTTAGGCTGCCGATCTTTCATAAGAGAAATCTAATTTTTGTCTTCCTTCCATGTTTTTCATTTCAAATGGTATGTCCTTGAAATTTCATTACCATGATCATGTATCCTTCTTATTCTATCCATGTACTATTTTATGGGTCATTTATGAATGTTTGACCCATTTTACCTCTCTTTTAATGTCTTTTAAAACCTCGGAACATAGCCGTTATGCTGCAGAATTTCTGTCTCAAAATGTCTCTCTCTCTTTCTAAAGTTCTTTTATATTATTAAGTGAATACTCAAAGCTCTTTCTTCTAAAGGGGTATTCACATATATAACAAAATGTTCTATTTTAAATTATGGGATTTACATACATGAGACCCACCTCCCTTTTCTGTGGGTTTTAAAGTGATGTAAAGATCATGTCTTTAAAGCTGTTTTTAAAACGTTATGATTATGAAATGAAACCCATTTATTTTATGCTATATGGGTTATTTATGAAATGTTTGATGATGATATATGTGTCTCACATGATAATAATGGAAAATTTAAGGGTGCGCCCTGATAGCGCTCCAATGCATTGGGTAATGATGTAACCGCTAGAGATTACAATTTTCACGATACCTTGGTGAATAACCTTGGTAATTTTCAAATGACACCTTGGGGATAGACCTTGGTGATATGTTCATTATTGTCTATGTTAAATGATGTAGCCAAATTTTCAAGTTATGAAAAATGTTATTCTGATAAGCCTCTTTATTTCATTCTCATGCCATAAAGTTCTTTTTCATGACCTTATTGAAGTATCTCAAGTTCACATGTAAAATGTTTGTCTTGTTTTCCTTACTAGGCTTTTTGCTCACCCTTTCTTTTGATGTATGCTCCCAGGTTATGTGATGCAGTAATGAACCTAGGATGAACATAAGGATAAGCCTTTCAAGTGTTTTAGAAGAATTTTTTATGTTTTCATGTTTAAAGTTCCTGGTTTCCAAGACACTAAACCTTAAAGATCCTCGGTTTTGTAAAATGTAATGAAAGTTTATGTGATAAAGAGGCGGGATGTTATAGTTGGTATCAAAGGATGGTTTAGTTATTTGTGGAAATTAGGATATGAAAAATCTAGGAAGAACTCTATAGAAAAGTTTAAACATAGGAAATATTTCTGGTATTTTGGTGAGTATTGAGTAAGGGGTTTCCAAGCAAATACATCCCTATCTGGATACGAGTAGGTAGAGGTGGCTCTGGCATAGATGTACATAGGGGGTAAAACCTGAAAACACCGCTTTGAGCTAGACTCGAACGGGAACTGGTACACGACAACGGGCCTTGCTGCACTCTTGGTTACGACACTCCTGGGGGATATGCTTTGGTAAATTAATAAGCTTAGTATGAACCATTATTAAAGGAACAAGGATAAAACAAAATAATGATTCACATAAGAATATATGATCTTGGATAACCTAGATTGGAACCTAGGTGATCACAAGTTAGGATATACTTTTATTCTACATGTTTATCCTTTTATGCTTAATATTTCCTTTTCATTATTATTAGCTAAGT
The DNA here is from genome assembly GCA_963277665.1 of Viscum album. Classification (NCBI taxonomy): domain Eukaryota; kingdom Viridiplantae; phylum Streptophyta; class Magnoliopsida; order Santalales; family Viscaceae; genus Viscum; species Viscum album. The sequence goes on along the minus strand of OY728128.1, from coordinate 141,830,009 downwards.
AAATAAGCCCCTAATTATAGTTTCTTTTCTTAGTTAATGGCGGGAAATGGAAGAACATGTCCCAAAAACCAATGTGATAGGAAATGTGACGATTGTCGTATTAATATGACAGAGGTGATTAGGGGATTAAAAGATTATTGTTATTTTGGAATACGTTCACTATTTTAGGGACCCTATATGATCGAGGTAAATAGATTACTACGATATTTTCATTGAGGAGTAAGGTTGACTTATATTTTGAAGAATCGATGAATTTATGGTGGACTTATAGTAATTTAGGTTACTTGTGGGAATGATTAACCTATCTTGGGTAAAATATGTTTAGTTTAGATAATTTTGATATAAGATGTTAGGAGTGGTTGATGTTGTTTGGAGATTAACAATGAAGTTTATTTTGGAAGACTATGTTATCAAATCCTTCTTGTATTTGGGTTTCAATCTTAGTTTGGTTTATTTTTACGAATTTTAAGGACCGTTATTTATGGGATGTTCTATGATCAACTTTGGTTATTACCATGGAACATTGAAGATTTAAAATTTGTTTCCATTTCTATGGGATTCTTCCTTTTTGAAGAGTTTTTTTAACCTTACCCTTTCTGTTTTTGGGATAATGTTTAAAGATAGAAGAAATAGATAGTTAATCTTTTATGGATTATGTGATTCTCTAGAAGATGATTCTTGTGTTTTGATGAGACCAAGTAGTTTTGAATGCTCATCGTTTGGGAGAAAAGATTAGTTTTGGTAGAAACTTATTAAAGGGTGAAACTCTACATGAAGGTAGATATATTTCCTTATGTTTTTGTTCTATGTTGTAAATTAATTCCTCAAAATTATGAAAACAAACGTAAAACAAAAACGTTGTTGGTTTACGTTTCCTACTAGGTAATCAAAGATCGTTTACACACATCATAAGTTTGGGATTTTCTCATGGTTAACTTTCTCCTAATCATGTTTTCTATCACTCTCCCTCAGAACTTGACCCTTTGTTTTCTCCTCCATGTCCATGTTTTCCTACATAGAATCCTAGTGTGGGCTAACTCGGGTGACCTTCGTACTTCACTTTCTTTCTTTTAAAGTAATAGTTTTACTGACTCCTTTTCCGATGTGGGACTTTCAAAGAAATTTCAAAACCTAAATTAAAAAAATTGCGAGGACACAATTTCTTAAGGGGGGAAGATTGTAACAACCCGAAATTTTGAATAAATCTTGTTTCCTAATTTTATGTGTTATTTTATTTTTATACTCAACAAAAATGTTTCATTTGATAACATGAGTATAATTAAAATGATACTGTTGGTTTTTGACTGTTATATGACCATTGGTCAATATGACCACTGGAAACTAAACATTTTGATTATTGTCTCTAAATACAAGTAATCTTGGTTAATTAATATAGAAAGAATATTCGATGGCCTCACCCAGTAGTCTTGGACCAATCGAAGCCCATCTAACAGAACTTGGGAAGGAGGTAGCACTACTGGGCTTTGCTCTGGACCAAACCCAAGCTGAAATTCATCGTATAAAGCTGGAACGGGATCGCCTTCGCGAGAAGTTCAAACTGATAGAAATTACTACTCGTGCGATGTTGGCCGAGCCTCCCTCGGATTCTCTCACCTTAACACACCTTACACTTAGGTCCTATGCTGGTGTGATAAGGGGCTATGTCAGGAGACCGTAACTGCCTTTTGTAATCCTTTGTTTTAAATAAAAATTGGGATTTCTTCTTATGATGATGTTTATGAATTTTCAAATGACCAGATAAATATAGTATGCATATTTTTGATGAATTTTAGAAAAAGGATATTTTAAAAATGGTTGTGTAAACCTTAAATAATTAAAAATGTGTAATGATTTTCAAAAAATGGTCTTCTACAATTATGTTCAGTACGAAATTTAGAGTCTAATAAGATCAACTTAATTTTTGATGAATAGTAAAGTATGAATAGTGATTTTATGATTAGGATTAGTAATGTGTCCAAATGGATTAGTAATCTCACTTAAAGAAAGTATTAATATAATCTTGGCACCTTGATTAAGTAATGTGAATCAAATAAAATGGTTAAATAATGGTTTCATAAATTATTATTCAAGTATTAGTTTTTTTGGGTGAATAGTGTTTTTTATTTAAAAATTTAATTAAAAATATTTAGATAATTATTTTTATAAAACGGATTTCATTTTTGAACTCAGAGCACCGATATTATGTTATGGTAATTTTTGGGGTTTTTTTCTGAAAAAAATGAATTTTCGGTGAATAGTGTGTTTATTTAAAAATTAAATTAAAAATATTTAGAAAATTATTTTTATAAAATGGAGTTCATATTTGTAATCAGAGCGCTGATATTTGGTTAAGGTGAAATTTTGGGATTATTCTGAGAAAGTTGAATTTTCGATGAATAGTGAAAATACAGTTTTTAAGTTACGGGTGTTTAATGACATCATTAAATGATGTATTAAGTTTGTAATCAATATGTTCGAATTATTAATAGTGAGATAAGGTATGAGGTGTCCCAAGTGGCCAATACCATGGGCAAATACCATGGGCAAGCCCATGGTTTTGCCAAAACCACTAATGAGGTGTCCCTTTTCCATTAATGCCTTGTCACCTCACTTTCCCTATAAATACCAAGCCATCCTCTCATCCATTCGACTCCCCACTCTCCCCCAACGAAGTTCCGGTCTCATTACCTCCCAAGGAGTCCTCCCATGGTGCCCCCAAGCCCTCAAGGTCCCAACCTTTGAGTTTTAAGAGTTATGTTTTAAGGTAAGGGATCCGAACTCTCTCTTTTATTTCAAGTAATCTCTTTTATGTCATTCCTTTTATGCTCCATGTTCTTATGTTGGAGGATGTTCTTTTATACTCCTCTTACTGCCCTTTTTATTTTCATATAATGAGAGATCCCCTCTTGCTCTCATTATTTCGTTTTATGAAGTTTTAAGTGGCGCCGTTAGGCTGCCGAAATTTTTGTAACAGATTCTTTCTCCCTTCTCATTTTTCAAGATCTTTTTTCATGTAAAGTATTTCAAGTTACTTTTTATTATGTTGGGGTATTATCTCTAAATTTATCATACTGATCTTTTATGATCATATGATGAGAGACCACATTTGATCGCTTCAATTCAGTATTTTGACGTTTTAAGTGGCGCCGTTAGGCTGCCGAATTTTTAAGTGGTTCTTCACCCTTCTCGTTTTGAAGTTCTACTTTCATGTCGATTATTTCAAGTTCCTTTTTGTTATACTGGGGTATGATCTCTATATCTATCATACTGGACTCTTATGTTCATATGATGAGATACCCCATTTTATCTCTTCAATTTAGTATTTTGATGTTTTAAGTGGCGCCGTTAGGCTGCCGAATTTTTAAGTGGTTCTTCACCCTTCTCGTTTTGAAGTTCTACTTTCATGTCAATTCTTTTAAGTTCCTTTTTGTTATGTTGGGGAATTATCTCTATATCTATCATACTGAACTCTTATGTTCACATGATGAGAGACCCTATTTGATCTTTTCAAATCATTTTTGTTGATGTTTAAGTAACACCGTTTGGCTACCGATCTTTCAAAAGAGAAATCTAATTTTTGTCTTCCTTCCATGTTTTTCATTTCAAATGGTATGTCCTTGAAATTTCATTACCATGATCATGTATCCTTCTTATTCTGTCCATGTACTATTTTATGGGTCATTTATGAATGTTTGACCCATTTTACCTCTCTTTTAATGTCTTTTAAAAACTCGGAACATAGCCGTTATGCTGCAGAATTTCTGTCTCAAAATGTCTCTCTCTTTTTCTAAAGTTCTTTTATATTATTAAGTGAATACTCAAAGCTCTTTCTTCTAAAGGGGTATTCACATATATACCAAAATTTTCTATTTTAAATTCTGGGATTTACATACATGAGACCCACCTCCCTTTTCTGTGGGTTTTAAAGTGATGTAAAGATCATGTCTTTAAAGCAGTTTTTTAAAACGTTATGATTATGAAATGAAACCCATTTATTTTATGCTATATGGGTTATTTATGAAATGTTTGATGATGATATATGTGTATAACATGATAATAAAGGAAAATTTAAGGGTGCGCCCTGATAGCGCTCCAATGCATTGGGTAATGATGTAACCACTATAGATTACAATTTTCACGATACGTTGTTGAATAACCTTGGTAATTTTCAAATGACACCTTGGGGATGGACCTTGGTGATATGTTCATGATTTTCTATGTTAAATGATGTAGCCACATTTTCAAGTTATGAAAAATGTTATTCTGATAAGCCTCTTTATTTCATTCTCATGCCTTAAAGTTCTTTTTCATGACCTTATTGAAGTATCTCAAGTTCACATGTAAAATGTTTGTCTTGTTTTCCTTACTGGGCTTTTTGCTCACCCTTTCTTTTGATTTATGCTCCCAGGTTATGTGATGCAGTAATGAACCTAGTATGAACATGAGGAGAAGCCTTTCAAGTGTTTTAGATGAATTTTTTATGTTTTCATGTTTAAAGTTCTTGTTTTCCAAGACACTAAACCTTAAAGATCCTCGGTTTTGTAAAATGTAATGAAATTTTATGTGATAAAGAGGCGGGATGTTATAGTGCATGTGGTAGAGGAACATGTAATGTTAATGAATGTGGAAAGTAGTTTTACTTATTCCCACCACCACCCCTAGGCGGTCCGTTCCAAGCATAAGGAGCTGGTAGACCAGGGATGGGATAAATAGAGGAGGTGGAGATTTATGACCCTGAGGCTCATAACATGATTAGAGATATGATATTTTTATTCTATAATTTAGACATAGTACTGATAGGCATGGTTTCAATCCACTCTTTTCATACCACTTCTCTGGTTCAAGACTTAGAGATTCTGATTGAGGCCTTGGATCGACCATTATGCATGGAGACTCTAACCAGAGGAAACTCAACAATCATACACTTCTACCAACAGTGTGACCTCGTGATTGGAGAAAATATAATCTTATGGGATCTATATAAAATAGCACTGAGACCATATGATTTCATCTTATGTATAAACTAGATATCCATTTTTCATGACCATATAGACTCTTCCAGGTATAGAATTTTGTGTGACCATGGTGATGGGATTTGGTTTTCCTTTTTAGGTGAGAAATAAATCCAGGAAGAGTAGGAAGGTATCAAATATAGGATGTTGATGTTGATTGCTCACTAGTCAGATAGTATGACTCTTATACAATTAGATGTTATGGGATACCATTATCCTATGATAGTGGTGGAGTAAGAGGATGTCTTTCCAAATGATGTGTCAGGCATACCTCCCAACTAAGATATAGACTTCTGTATTGACATACACCCCATGATGACCCTAATATTTGTACCATCATATCAGATGTCATCCATAGAGTTTTGAGATATAAGGGTACAGTTGAAGGACTTATAGAGGAAGGGCATCATGAGACCCAGTGTTTCCCCATGGGCATCCCCAATGTAGTTCACCAAAAAGGTGGATAGGAGCATGAGGTTGTGTGTGAATCATGGGTTCCTAAACTAGGTAACTACGAGGAACAAGTTTCCACTATTGAGGATTGATAACGTATTTAATCAGTTGAGTGGGTTGCAATGGTTCTTGAAGATTGACCTCAGATCAGACTATCACTATTAATGAGTAAAATACAAGGATATTCCAAAGATGTAATTATGATGTATCTATTATCACTATTAGTACTTGGTGATTCCTTTTATCCTTAATAACACTCTAATAGTGTTCATGGTACTCATGAAAAGTATATATTATCCATTCATAGACTGGTTTGTATTTGTATTAATTGATGATATCCTAGTATACTTGGGATCTGAGGAGGATCATGTGAGAAACATGAGGACAATTCCTGACATATTTCGAGAGAACCAGCTTTATAGGTAGCTCTCTAGGTTTCAGTTCTTGATTCATGAGGTACACTTTTTAGAAAATTTTATCTCATGTGATGGAGTAGAAGTGGACCTGGACAAGGTTCAGGCAAAGTTATATTGTGATCCACCTAAGAGCGTGATGGAGGTGCAGATCTCCCTTGGGTTGGAAGACTACTACATGATATTTATACACAATTTTTCTAGGATATCCGTCCCATTGACCACTTCAACCTAGAAATAAAATCTTGTTGTTTAGACAAAGAGGTGCCAGTAGGATTTTCAGGAACTATGATAGATATTTATGGGATCCCCCCACAATATTGATCTTTCTAGTGGAGTGTGTCTGGTACATACTGTTTTGTGAGTCCTCAAGGAACGAACATGGTTATGTTCTAATGAAGATGCAACCTTTGATTTCCTTTTGATCCTTCCAGTTGAGACCAAACAAGCAGAACTGCATAACCCATGATATTGAGTTTTCATGAGTAGTATTCTTCCTTTAGATGTGGTGACCCACCTTATGAGGGAGAGGATTATCATCTACTCTAACCATTAGATTTTTAAGTATATAATCTCTCATAAGTACCTTAACATGAGGCAGAGGTGATTGATAGAGTTCCTCTATGATTATGGCTTTGTGATAGTCTATACTCTTGTGAAGGGAAATGTGGTATCAGATTCTCTAAGTAAAATATCTGGCTCACAATTATTCATAGGGGTTTCAAAGTAGATTTCGTCATTGTAGTTTTCCTTATTGAACAATGATGATTCTTCATATCTATAGTCGATAGTGGTTACCCCATTGCTTATATAACACTTTAGGGAGGTTTAGCATGAATATATTGAATTTGAGACCTTATGTGCTCAGATATCCACTCGACTTTCTCCCAAACAATTTTATAAAGGTGGGGAGCACATAATCTTTTTTAGAGAATGATATATGGTACCAATCATGTTGGGGGAGGATGTTATCAGTAAGCTTCATACAACCTATTTGGTGTTTCACTCATGTGTGGAAATGATATACCATGACATCTTGTGTCAATTCTAGTGGCCTTGAATGATGAATGGTGCAACAAATCTTTTTCCTCAATGCCTTACTTGTCAGCAGGAGAAGCTTGAGCACGAGATTCCCATATGTTTAGCTCACCCCCTTAAAGTTTCAGAGTGTAAGTGGAATGGTACATCTATGGAATTCATGATGGGGCTACCACATATTTTTAGAGGACATGATTACATCTAAGTGATCATAGTCTATCTCTACATGTCATCCCACTTCTTAGATATATGAGAGTGGAGTCCAATAGAGAGTATAGGATACCATTATATTAAATAGATAGTCTTGATCCAAAAAATTTCCTTGAATTTCTTTTTTGACCATGATTTATGCTTCACATTATGATTATGGATAGGATAGAAGGAGGCCTTTGGGACTTAGTTGCCTTTGCGAATGGTGTTTCATCCCTAGACTAACAACCAGATTGATTGAACTATTTATGTTATAGAGGACATGTTGTGATCTTTCATGTTATAATTTTTTTCATAGTTACAATGATTACCTACCTTTAGTAGAGTTTATTTACAATATCAAAAATAATTCCTCTATCGATATGGAACCATTCGATCCAGTCTATGGGAAACCTTGTAGGTCACCACTACGTTAGACTGGCACATGAGGATCAACACTTATGGGCTCAGAGTTGGTGTAAGATATGATAGATGAGGTGAAGATCATCCATGAGTGGATGAGAAATACACAAATCCATTATAATTCCTATGTGGATTGGTGATGGGGGAATTTTGAATTTGAGGAGGGAGACAATGTGTTCCTAAGGGTCTCACCATGATATGGATTTTAGAGATTCAGTAAGGGTGGAAAGTTATCATAGAGATCCATTGGCCCTTTCCAGATACTATCAAGAGTCGGTTTGGTGGCATAGTACTTGGATATACTACTATAATTAGACTAGTTTCATGAAGTCTTCCGTTTATCTTAGCTAAGGAGTTATGTTCATGTCCTGTGACATGTTATTGATTGGGGTGAGTTGGACATCAAATATGGGTCTATATTTACAGAGTACCCAGTGGATGTCAAGGATAGGAAAGAGAAGATCCTATGTGGGAATGAAATTCCTTTATTTTGTGTCTGGTGGCAGCATGAGAATCTTCAAGAGAACACCTTGGAGTGGGAGACCTAGATTCCATATGAGTTCCTACATTTTTTGAGTATTAATTTTCTCTTTTTGTGATGAAAAGAACTAAGGTGGGGAGAATATAATATCTTGGTTTTTTTCTTGTAAATAATTTAAATATATCTAGTAATATTTTTAGAGCCAACCAATAGGATAACATGAGATTATAATACCCAGTGATCCTGGAAATTATATTTGAAAAATATTAAATATATTAATATTACACATGCAGTTTTCCTTGAAAATAAAATAATTATCGAATGAAAGATCCAATTGGAAATATAGGGCCATCATTGAGTTCATAACTGCGATTTTACCCTAGTAACAAAATAATTTTGGCATTGCTCATGTGTTTGTATTGGGAACCATCTTGGGAGGAAAACTAATTAAATTAATGAATAATTTAGTTAATATTTTAATTAAAACCAAAGAAATAGATTCTCTTATAAATATAAATTTATGGAAAATTTAAAGGGTTAGCCATATGACCCAGAAATTTGAGAGATATCCTTGGAGAAGGTTGTATGTAGATAATGAGGGATTGGAGGATCAGATCGATACTATTGGAATCGTCTACTCCAATATAGTTCATGGATTTCAATAATAACTACGACGTATGATTGTTCTTTATCAGCGACTAATATGAACTCAATGTAGGAAATTTTATTTATGTGTATTGATACTATTTATTTATCTTGTGTCAAATGTGGATCAATTTGGAGGACAAGAATTGATTCACACATCAATGGTTGATTTATTTTTTGGTTGATTTAATTATTGATAGATATATGTTCTTCATTTGAATGGAAATGAATCAAGTCCAAACCAAAAACTAATTAGGTTAATTCCTCATTTTGTTATTTTTTCTTTATTACCCAATTTCTTTGCACATTATTTGTGGGAAATTTATTTGCCTCATAGTTTGATAGATACCCTGTATTCAATCATTGTGTGATCATTCATTTTTGAAAAGGATTGATATTGTGTGTGTTGTTCACGATAGAGGATGTGATCAAGGTCCAATGACGAAAAGGATGATTGTAGGTGGATAATATTATTCTAAAAATACTATTTCTTCATGGTTTGACATGTGATGAAGGTAAGAGGTGAATTTTGATGATCTCTAAGTCGATCGAAGTACATATTCTAGCCAACAGTGATTACAGGGCTCGGTTGGATGAGATCAACGATCCTGGGGTGAGTTTATTGTAGGATCTAGAGGCAATGATGGTGTAACAATACATGGAGGAGAATGATGGGTTTCTAAAAATACCTTATGATGCAGAATGTAATCCTAAGATACATACTTTGTGTGACTCCTAGCTATAGTACTATTGTTTCTGTGGGATGTAAAATATCACATGTTGTGTGACACATGTCACATTCCATATGACTCAATGTTTGTGTCACAACATGTACTCCAAGAGTACAAGAGTGTGTACATGGTGAAGCACATGAGAATGGATAAAGTACATGAGCACAACATAGTACGTGGACATAGATAGGTGTACATTAGAATGACTAAGTGTACACTGGAATAGGAAGAGGAACATGGGCATGGACACTAGTAGGTTTGGGGTTAGTGTTACACATTGTGTACCCTCTATAAACACCATGTACTTTCTCTGAGAGAGAATAGAAACATTCATTTCCTCAATATATAATGGGTTTAGTTGAGTGTGGTTCCTTGTTCTATCCTAATGAGGGTACAATGTGGCATTACATCCCCAAAATAGTGTTTTGATCACCTCTAGGGGTTCTATATATAATAGAGTTATCAGTATCCTTATGTAAGGCTTAGGATGGGATCCTCTATCATATCCTTCTATGCGAGGTTTGTGGCATCGGCATGACCACTATACACTGGGTGTTGATACCCTATCTATAATATTGATATGTTGAGTTAGTGGAATCCTCGTGTGGTCTTGGGTGCGATTACCTATCTGGATAGTGTGACCTTGTAAGATTCAGGGAGAACATTCTTGGTAATGTTAAATTGGAATGAACACTTAGAAGAAAGTTTTTAGTAATAGTATACCTTAGGGAGTGAGTGCTCCAAAAATGATAATTACTTAGAAGCCTCGATCAGAATCCTATGACTGGAAGTATTGGTTGAGACCACTTGAGACAAGTTGTCTGTTATGAATATATCAAGGTTTTAATTATTTTTATGTCACTTATACTATTGACATATCTTGTGTTGAGCTATACACTTGATGATTTATTCTTCATGATTTTGGTGTACCAAGCTAGGTATTTTTATACTCACATGTGTATGGTATTTCCCAACATGAATTGTGTCTTATGAAGATTATAGACCTTTTGATTGTATCCTCGGAGGATCAGGAGTTGTTGAAGCTTAGTTTGGGATAGACAAACCAAGGCATTTACTGTTTGTTTCATTTGACCATAGTACCCTCCTCTCAATAACATTGTACTCCTTTTTATTTTTTGGTTTGGATTATATTTGGACCATTTACCACTTTCTATACTTATTTTCATACTATTATGTGGGATAAATGTTGTTCATTCATTTATGGTATTAATTTTTTTTACTTTCTCATCAATGTATGACCTTGAATGTGTGTGCATGGGTATAGTTACCTTAGGATAATTTCCCTCATTCATATAATATTCCTACTACATACTGATCACCATCCCTTGGTATATTAAAAGAAATCTTGAGGTATTCACACTTGGATTACCACCTTCCTAGATGGCCCTAATGGGTCAGGTCATGGAAATCATCATCATAATCATGTTGAATTTTTTTTATAAATCCATGGAATGTGTCATATACATAATAATGAAGCATTATAATATCGTGGTCAAATATCACAAAAAGTTTTGAACAAAACTAACACCATGATCACATATAATATATATACATAATTCATAACATCATAATTATGAAAAAAATCCGGCATCATTTTCATGAATAATAGACAAAATATTATTATATATATCATATTTCCCAATGAATTATAAGGCTATATAACTATTGGTCTTCCCTTCACATCCTAAAATGTTCATAACTAGGCATGAAACATTGAAAGGAAACATATATTAATCATTGTCATAAAATAAACCCATGGAAAGAAATGGGTTTCAAAATGTATTTCTCAATAATAATTTATTGAATAACCTTTGAGGTTTCCAAAAAAAATAAGAGAAATCATATTTTTTTTAAAAACAACATTATTATTTCATGGATAATAAATGACACAAGAGGAGTCAATGAGGTATTTTGAAAATTAATCTCTTCGAAAAATCTTTGTATTTGGATCGGAAACCATTTAAAGGAGATGAAAATATGTATATACACTAAAATATATGGGAAATAATATTTCAAAAAATATTTTACATATATGATAGTAATATAAATACTAAAAAATTTGAAATATAAGATAATCCAAAAGGAGTTAGGTTTGAGAATCCCCTTAACATAAATCACGATATATTTCATTGCTTTTCCGCCTTTGGTATAATAAACTTAGAATTACTAAAACATGAAAATATAAGTGAATTATGTTTAATTTTTCACTATTTATCAACTATAATAATTTTATTATGTTCATTAATTCCATTTCTTAAAGGTGAAACGTTTTAATATCATATTTTCCATAAAATAACCCTTCTAGTTATGATTTCAGGATTTTTATTTATTAGAATTTATAGAAAATTAATATTAAATTTAGAAGTTATAAATAAATATGTTTATAAATTTATATATTATAAATAATTTATTATAATTATTTATAATGGTTGTGATAATTATGGAGTTTTAGACATACTAGTGGGTAGTAAACTGACTATTGGTGGGATATTGTCAGAAGAGAAAGAATGTGAAATATGAAATGAAAATTATCATAAATATAATCATTGAAGAGTGATAAAATAAATAATATAATGAAAAAATGATACTAAATTAATCTTATAATACATTTATTTGGAAATAATAGACACAAAGACTAAGAGAAGAAGAAAATGAGAAGAAAAGTTGATGAAAAATTACCCTCTTCTTAGCATTTATTCTCTTCTATGGCACTAGATTCCATGAATTCTTATAGTTGAGAGGCTATAGAATATCCCTAATTATTATAAGTAGAATAGGTGAGGGGATCTAGATATATATTTTTCTTTGTAAAGTGTAAGGTAATTGAATTTCCAAGGGAGCGGTGAGGGGCTATTTATACTTGAAGAGAGGGGAATTTTGTTTATAAAATAATGGATAAAATATAATTTATATAGTAAACATTATAATGGTGATATTAATGAAATTTTATTTAATTTTGTAATAAAATAATATTATTTTATGACTTTTAATGATTTTAAAAACCGAATTAATTATTTTATTAAAAAGGAATGTGAAAAATGGCATATTTTTATTTTGATTGATTACTTTAGACATTACACATTGTAAAATACTTTTTACATTCATAAAATAGGTTTATTGTATTTAAATGACACATCTGTCACATTAAATATTTATTTGGTCGATCCAAAATTTCAATAATTGATTGGGTCATTATTACATCTTGAATAGTGTAATTTAAAACACACCAGTTGTAGAACAAATTATATTTGTACTATTCACGTAAATATGGAATTATTTCAAAGAAAATTACCCAAAAAACCATTAGAATATTTTGATAGTCTAATTATAAAAATGACATTTATTTTTTAAAAAATAATTTTCTAACATATGTAATTTTAATTATTAACAAAAAAATTATGATTTTTTCAAAATATATTAAAATATAATTAATTAAAATATTCTTAAAATATAGTAGATTTTTTAATTTTTTGTATTTACCTTTTATCATTAAAATATTTATATTTTATTAAATTACTCATGATGAATATTATTTATGTTAAATTTTATCATTTTGAGGTCAAATTACTATTCTAACAGTCAAGTTACTATTCAAAATGGACATGTTACTATTCCCACCTGCCCTGTTACTATTTTGAACGGTCATGTTACTATTATAATGGTCAAATTAATATTCTAATGGCCATATTACCTCATTTAAACACCATTTTATTTATTCATTAAACATTGACTACAATTCCTACCAAGCTTCAATATTTTTATTTTCTAAGATGTTGATTGGGTTATTAATATTTTGTTTATTTTCCATATTATTTTTCTTGGGGGAATGATTCTATAATGTTAGGATGATCCAAATTTTCCCATTCTAGTTTTTCTACTTTCTATTTTTCATACTTTAAATACTTCAAAATTACATGGGTTTAACTGTAGACTAATGTAACGATCTACAATAATAAAACAAATTTGTGCCCATTTTTATATCTATTGTATGTTAATAATACTATATAATATTACAAACATTTATTCAGGAAAAACATATCAATTATAAACGGTGGAACATTACACCATCCTGAGCCCATCGCCAATTGGTGATATCCCTGGTTGTAGGCTCCTCTGACCCAAACCCCATGGTCTATTCCAACCTCACTGGAGTCCCTATGAACCCTAAATCCCACAACGTAGGGATTTTACTAAGTCATCATGTCCATCCCAACTGTGTACTTATAGGCGTGGTCTAATTTCCATGAAAAATAACCACTTGGTATTTCGATTCTAATTCCCAAACAACACTAGATGCCCAGAAATGGGCCTTTTCTTGAATCTCCTAAGGGATATACCTTGGCCCTTTACCCTAAAGAAAACCTAATTTACATCCTCCAATAATACCCAAATCACTTATCTCACTCACCTCATACACCTAGAATTACCTCTATCCTCGAGAAGTAATTCTTATCATCGGTGAGACATACAACAAACCCACCCATCATCATTTGTCCCCATGACCCTCTTTTCTTCCAACTAGATCTGGGTAACCCAACCTATGTTATCTATTTCTAAACATACACATATACTCCTTCCTAGTGGATCACATCATCTAAAATATACAATTACCCCTTGGAGTCCAAGTCAATGGGTGATACCGAATCATCTAATTTCTCAGGCGTTCTTATTCCAAGTCAAGGAGAGCTAGCTCTATCCTATCTCATCTACCCAGGGAACCTATGATCCCTAAACCCTATTCCCAAATAACTTACCTATGAAGGCATGAATTCTCATTTATAAACACACATATTAAATTTTAATAATGGTCCACCGGCCTTGAATATGGAGATAACCCATTGGATATCTCTTCAGAGCCTCTTCTAATCTCTACAAACCCTCAACTAAGATTGTCTATGATCCTGGTAACCTCTCTCATTTTAGGAGACATTATAAAAATTTATAATAATATATTTAATTTCATTAATTTAGGAAATATTTCATGAATACTCATTGAACATCATCATTTCACCCAAACAACAAACAACCATCCATATAAGTTCTATCACACCTCCTCGACACCAATTAGTGAAAATTCATATTACCCATCCTTGATTCCATCATCAATGTAATTTAATTTATTTGAAATTATTAATATAATTCATTCACTGATATACCTTTAACAACAAAACTTTTGATGATGTGAAGAAAACATCTTGGTGTGTCTTATTCACCCGCAGAGAAAAAACCCCATCACCCCTAATCGATTCCACTATGCTATGGTGGAATTGAAACCCAAATCCTAGCCCAAACTAGTTTAATAATATGGTTGAGAAAATAAGGGTAAAAAATTAATATCCTAGGATGAAAAAACCTCAAATCACCAATTCGAAACTCCATGATCCATCCCCCCACCATGGGGGTTCAAAAGAGGAAAAAGGGGGTAGATTTAGCCAAAATGGCATCCCACGTAACCCTTGTCTTCCTAAAACCCAAGTGTCAATGACTGAAAAATTACTAGTATTCCCTTGATAAAAATTTTCCTAAAACATTCCCAATAGCTAGCCTCATTATTCTCACCTTTTATATGATGATCCCTGTAGGGCTACAAGTCTACTACCTTGGCCATTAGTTGGCCTCTAGATATAGTACAACCTCCACCACCCCAAAATATACTCTAGAAACCTCTTGATCTCCAGAGATGCCTCACAATCCCAATTGCATGACCAAAAACTACTCCTATATGTGTTTGAATGTGCATAATTTTTTCTTGAAGCTTGGTTTTCCAAATGAACCGCTCACCAAACAAAAACAATTTGAAGTCCATTACAAAGCTTGATGTCCTAAGACTGCGGAGTGTTACACCAGGTGTGTAACTGAATCAATATTTTTTCTTGTTTTTTAATTATGGACATTTAATTTTTCATTTCTATAATTTATTTTCAAGTTGGTATGAAATTTATGTGTTTATTATCACTGGATCCAAGAGTGCGGGTTTGATGTGTCATAGTTGGTATCAAAGTTAGGTTTATATAAAATTAATGGTTTAGAGGAGTCCATGATTGAGGTATATGTATCCCTTGGTGTTTTTATGTGATTAAACATTAGTTAAATCATGGAAATTTTGGTAAAATACTAATATATTTTTGGAGTATAAATTATTAAGGTATATATTTATTTGTAAGTGATTAATCTTTTTTAGGGATAATAATTATTTTTAATTTTAGGAGTATATGTTTCCATGAATTTTGGTTTTATTATATATTATGAAATATATTGATTTAATTATTATTAAAATTTGGTATGAGAACACATTCATATAAAAATTATGGGTAAATCTATATATAGGATAGCATTATAATTTTTTTTTAAAGTGGAGATTGTATTGTTTCCTAGAAATGGAAACCCTGTTTACACACAAAAAAGTGGATATTGGGTATGAAACAGATGCACTAAGGGGTAATAACTCTAAAAAGGTTGGTTGGGTATTAACTCAATCTTCACCTAGTTCAGAATAAAAAGGCATAACTACACACCCACATTGACACACTAGTGGGAATATGCTTTCGTTGATTCACATGCTATTTAGAAACCATTATGAATTGCTTATACAGACTTTGATATATAACTAGTTAGGTTAGATACCCTAATATGAATACGACCATTGACAAACTATGCTAAACTGAAGGAGTTATGGGTTGATCAAATTATATCATAGAGGAATAAAAGTATCATATTCTGTAATGAAGGTTTTGTTAAAGTAGTTATCTTAGGATTGATTTTTTATATATGATCATTTACTCTGATAATATCAAAACCATTTTTGCTTTAGTATTTTTTTGGGAAGAAAGATCTTGGAAATGAATCTATAAAAGGTATTCCTCTACAAACTCTTAATAATTATAGATATCTAAGGAGGAATATTTGGGAAAAAGTATATAGAATCTCAAAATATGCCTATTATAGAGGCAAATTTATGTTTTATAGTCTTTCCCATGATAGTGACTATGAAATTAAATCTTTATTAATAATTTATGTTATTTTTTATTAGGTAATAACACCCAAGAAATTATAATACATTAAATTTATGATAACTTATTTCAAACACAACAATGAACCGAAAAAAATTATGATACAATCATGAACCAATCTAAATCACCCATCCATTGGACACCTGATTTAGCTCATGGAAAGGCTTGAGGGGTTTTCCTAATCCCCAAGGGATGGAAATAACCACCTTAGAATAATATTTTCAAAGTGGGAATAATTTTTCCCAAATAATTAAATTATATTTACCTAGAATTATAATTCATCCAAAATTCATGCATTATGCTTCCATACATTAGACACCCATGCCCAATCAGATAAGAAAAATAAAATAATACTTAAAAAATGTGACAAAAATAATATTAATATAAATACCTAGAAATCCCACAGATCACCTCTAAAACCCTCACATAAAACAACACCTTTTATTCCACATCCATAAATCCACATGCATAAACACCACCAATAAAAAAAAGAATCAATTTAACAAAACAATAGAAAAGTGAATTGAATTATTTGGCTGAAACTACTAAGGTGTAAAAAAATTAATACTAAACATAACTAGTTAAAATACCCATGTTACCTAAGGTCACGCTCTATCCAAAACCAATATATCATTCTGAACATGAAATCCATAACCTGAAAAGTTCACATAGACTATAGACACTAAGTTTTGTGAATAGTCTATGAGAATAAATCGAGTATTATGAAATCCATATAGATTCCCTACGTTTCTATTTAAAATAAATTCTATAAATTTTATTTTTTAAAAATAACATTAGAAAAAAATTATTATTGTTTTGGGAATAAAATTGATAAATTTCATTTTATTCAAATATATTAATTAAAATTCCAAAATTTTCTTTTCAATGTCCTTAATATATACTTTAGAAGATATAAATAGAAATACCTTTATTAAAAATAACCCATGAAAAAACCATTGTTTTAAATCCCCTTTCTAGTATTACATGTTTTATGGAACCGAGATGTAAATCCATAGGTAATGAAATTAAATGGAAATAAAAAAATAGAAAAAATATACAAAATAATGGATTAATGATATAATAAATGGAACAAATTAGGGAGATTCAGTAATAAATAAAATAATGCTAAATAAAATATTGAAGAACATAAGGGATAAACAATAAATATGTATAAGGTAAATAAAAAGTAATAATAACATTATCTATAAAATATAGAGTCGGAACTAAATAATGTGTAACAATACAAGCATAATCGAAGACACATGGGGAGTTGATTTGACCAATAGGTTCCAAATTTAACATGAATTTTCTAATGGAACACAATTAGTATTATGTGATCCTAAATAAGTAATACAACTCAATCATCTAGAGGTCGTCATAAATGACCCATGGCTAGCATTAGTCATAAGTCTAGGGCAGCACCCATTCAGTTACCCACTTACATATGGAATCACATGTTCCAACCACAAAAAATTATGTATATAAATCATTATTTCCATTAGAAATTATATCCCACAATCAATAACACAATTTAGAACCATACCTCCTTTTATGGAAAAACCCTTTGAAAACTCAATTGAAATTAAAACATTTTCTTAGAGGACATTTTTCTAAAAATTGGTATTCTTAAACAAGTTTTTATATGAAAACCCCCCTTTTAAAACACCTCTTGGAAAATATATTTTAAACCAAAATTCAAAAATCAAGTTTATATTTAAATACTAACCTTTTAACAGTATATACATATGAAATTTCATATATATATACACATCCATATCTCAATGCACATATTAACATATTGTAATACAAATACATGAATATATATAAATATATATATATATATATATATATATATATCCATAGAGACATGTATAATAACCAATCATGAACAGTTACATCAGAAACATTAGACCTAAATAAATAACACCCGGATAAAATAAATAAACTTGAAAAAGTTTTCCCAAACAAGGAACCCATAATTGATTAATCCTTTAGAATCATGTTCCAAATATTAAAATTTCCAAAACAAACTCAAATAATTTTAAAACATTCATTTCCCTATGAAAACTATTATAGTCATTTTATTAGAAAAAATAAAAATTTATTCTTTGAGTGTAGACAATAAACAGTGGGATGTCCATAAGAATATACTAGAAATCAATTGTAATCTCCCAAAATCCTCAAGAAACAAGAATTTTTTAATCCAATTTAACTCAATGGAAAATATAATTTTAAAAAAAACCAATTTTAAATACCTATGAATCTGTGAAATATTTGTTAAAAGAAAAACTATGGAACCATATACCTAGGGAAAATGAAAATGATTTGAATTCTTCAAGAATGAAGAGAGGAAGATCCTAAGGACCCATCACACACCTAAGAAATAAGATCCACATGAAATATATAAAAACAAAACTTATGGATTATCCATCATCAATCCACAATTACGAGGGACAAAAAAATAAAATAATAAAAAGTGTATGAATAAGGAATAGTAATAACTATTTCTTAGTTTGAATCCACTAGAAATCATCATTGGTGGTGCTGGAATTTGATGGAGGAGGTGGGGTAGGGAGAACCTAATAACTCCTTCAGTAATGTGTAAAAAATGATGTAGGGGGATGATTTATGATTAAATAATGAAAGGGGATTTTTTTTATCTTTCTATCATAAAAAACAAATTATATCCCATGGTTGTCACACAGTTTATCCAAGTGTACACCAATCATGTTCCCTTCAGTATGAACACCTAGGAACTCACATATTTGGTTTGAATGGTTTGAAAAACTATACACCAACCCTGAAAATTGGCTCTGTAACATTGTAGGCCTCATTCACAGAGAAATAACTCTATTTTGATTAACTGTGTGTTAACCTTTTAAAGGGTTTAATTCATTAAATTTCCCATATATTTCAAAGGGGAAAACCTAAAAAACTTCATATAAAATAAATTTCAACGAATAAATTAATAAATTATGAAAATAATTGTTGATGTGTCATAATTATCCCCATAATATTTATATATCACTCTAAAAATCTACTTCACATAAGGGGGATATTAAAAGAATAATCTTAGTCAAGAAATAAATGAAAAGATATGACACAATCTTGAAAATATATGTTCATCCTTATGCACTAGAAAGTGTCTCCAAAATTAAAATAATCCTTAATTTCTCAAGGAATAACTTAGACACAACCATAAATAGGTAAATAAAGAAATAAAGGCCTATAGTGGGTCTCTATTCCATTTAAGAACTCACCTAGAATGGTGGATCAAAAATAATAAAATAATATCCATAAAATTTGTACAAGAGAAAATACAAACCCTCAACTATAGATCTAAAACCAAACACTCCCCTAAAGACACACCCAAATTACATAGGAGTAACCACTTACTATCCCATAGTCACAATATATAAATTATAAATACAATAAAATAATCATCGATAGGAAAGGGGATGTACGAAGAGAAACCTAAAAATCCACAATGAACCATTCTCAAGAGAGTCTATAACATTATGAACACTACACTGATTTGATAACATGGAACATCATTCCAACGACCATTATCCTTTAACTAGGAATAAGGGGAATAAGGAACAACCAATGAACATTCCACTTAAAACAATATGTGTTTGAACCTTGGGTCAATAATAAAGAAATGGTAATCTAGGACCTTGTTCTTATAACATTTACATTGGTGATCCTATCAAACAAAACGAATACCAGTTAGTGTATAGTCACTTTAGGTTCATATTTTTATTAGTTACCTGAAGCACACACCAAAGGTTTCTCCCATGTTCATAGAATTGAAATCAAACCTCACAAACCCTAACAGTACTCCAAAGTCTAATGATATATGAAAAAAACCAGAAACATTTAATTCACTATAAATAACTATGAAAGATCCCAAGTAGTTACACCCCTAAAATAATTACCCCAGAAAATAGGTTAATTATACCCTCAAAATGGATGATCACAAAAACCCAAAAATTATTGCAAAATTCTTGAGAGTCATACATTCAATAACCGGGAGAAACATATGACCCAATTTAATGTTATCTAAAACAAAACTCACCCTCATAAAAATTAATATATCAATTAAAAATAATGACTTCAAAGGAATCATACACAATCACCATTGAAGAGAATAAAAACAATAACAAATCAAAATAACCCGTTTGATCCTTCTTAAAAATTCAATGTCAAATTATGAAATATTACAGTCCCACTCAATAGAAACACCACACATTGATAGCCAATAGTGCTCTCCCCACCATATGGCTTACCATACACTACTCATCAATCATTGACTAAAATGGGTTACAATACCACATATGTGTTTCTCCTCATGACCCACTCTTACTCAACATACCAACTCCATCACATCCATCAACGTTCAGTCTCATTCAATCTTTGCTCCATGTCATATCGATTTCTGATGGCATCTTGTCACATAGAGGGACATCCCAATTCTTATCTGATCCCCAGGACACCATGCCCCTATGTGCCTAACTGAATTCTTCAGTCACCACACTTTTAGTGTGAACCCCTAAACAAAACTACTACCAAATTACCACCGCAATACTACTCGAGTTCCATTACAAAACTATCATTTATAAATGAACCCAATCAAAGTCTACTCAATGATTAGAAAATCAAACAAGCATTGCACATACCTAGAGTGTACTATATTCACTCACTGAGACTTCCCAAAATTCTCACCAATGCCACTATCCACCTTCAAGGTAGAGTGGACCACTGGGATCCATCTCATGGGTTCTCACTCATGATCTCACTTGATATCACATGAGTCCGAATGGTCATGGGACAATATATATGCATCCCAATCGCACCACCTAACTCATCCTCCCATGAGTCACGTCCCATCTTTCTCGTGATCATGTACCTGGCCCACTTAGCATGAATCACATACATGTTATTCATAACCATCATCCTAAGGAATATTATGCATTCTAAGGCTAACTACACGATCACCACTACATAGGTAACTTACCCAAAAATGTGATCTCCAACTCACACTCCAACTGCACCACCCAAAGAGAATCCATAAATAATGGGCTAGAACCTCAATTATTCCTTCCTTAAAACCTCAACCACAATACCCGGAGCACCACCCATTATCTATATCACAATCCAATTAATATCCATCATTCCATTTCCGAGAACCCATCAGGTTTTCAATATCCCATGGGAAACTCATGAGCACCTCCATACGACTCTCTCTGGAATACCATTCCCTCATTAATCTATTTCTTATTCATAAATTCATGATTCCACCCATGGTTATCATCTGTACATCCATTTATGAAGTGATTAAATTTTAATCACTGGAACACATCCCACCATAAGATCCATATCACCTACCATCAAAAGAAAATATTTCATGGTCCATCTGAGTATAATTCCACCAAATATTTATATGGTAAGATACAATATATGTTGTTGTTGGCACTTTAAAATGTTGGACCTCCCATAAATAAATAAAAATAGTCAAGAACTTTTATTTCATGTTAATATTATGTTTATTACATGTGACATGTGATTCCTTTTAACAATTTTCCAAAAAATATTCTCATAAACTATAAATCCAAAACTACATGTGTGTCACCCAAGGTGAAATCATAAAACTGTAACATAAAATAAAAATAAAAATAATACAATATCATGATAACTTATATTTCCTACCATATAAGTCTTCTATATACACAAGTTTAACATCCATCATAAGCTCCAACATATTAATAAACCACCTATCTACCATCTTCTTAAATCCTAAAAAAAATATGACGCTACTCTGTAACAACCTGACCCAAAACCCATCCAAGCTGAAGCACTACATGACCTCAAGAGACCCTCCATGTATGATAGATGATATTTACTAGAAGTGAGGTCCTAATCCATATAATGGGGAGGCTATGACCTCTAATAAGAGTGTAGAAATATGGAAAAATGACTAAGAATTAATAACATTTATTAATAAAAAATAAACATATCCAATCACATATATAAAACTATAATACATAACATATTACTCATCACTCACATGGATGATACTAAATACAATAAAAACTAAAAATAAAACAAACTCACACTAGCCCTACTACCATCATTAGGCCTCTCACAACCTATATCCACATACCCCTTGAATTTCACCTGCCCGACCCATTGTACGTCCCATACCAATCCTAAAAGAGGAAAAAACATTATGTATTCACACTAAGATATCTATGCAGGGTGTGAGCTTATAACTTAGTGGGGTCTCAGAATGAACCCCTAGTATACACTACCATATGAGTGTATATGCATAAGTAATATAAATAACATAAAAATTATCTTCACATCATCATGCACTAACCAGAATTCCATGACATTTGATGAGTACATGCACCTATGAGGCCACAATGTGCAAACTAGGCCATCATGTTTCCCAACTGTATCTACTTCAACGCCATGTCATAATCCACACATTATCTCATTAAATTATACAAATTCCCAAACCAAGGTCGTAGACTCAAGATAAGGAAGCATCTGAATCATTGACCCAATAATTAAATACATCGGGATCGATCTTATATCTATAAGCCTCGACCCATCCCCTTCACTCAAGGGAGGTTCATCATTCCTACTTCATACCATGACCCAACCCCAATATTAGTCCTATTCCACAACTCAAGATTCTTAATAATGGTCCACTAGAATTATCAACTCATTCACTCTCACTCATGGTGTGGTCATCTAGTTCCTCTCACTCAAGATCAATGCCCCTTTTGCAACCACTACACTATCACTCGAGGTATGGAATGTATATATGCACACCAACCCAAGCCACACGTGGAACGGTACTAAACCCAATACCCAAAGTGTAAAGGAATAATCATCACACTGAAACATCCCCCAAAAACTCTATGGAGGTCACATCATACCAACCCATCACTCTAAAATATATGGAGGTCCAACAGGTGCATGAAACATAAGCAAGGATCATATCCCATCACACATATCATTAGATGACTATATCATTAAAGTCTCTTGAGACCTACCCCGTTGTCACAAAATATCCGAAATCACATGATTGGGTATCCACTGGATCATCCGGAAGAGTCTCTAGCTCTCCTCATTGATACTATCATGAGACCATTACTCATTAGAGACATCCTTCCCGAAGTCTCCTCTAACCCAGACCCTAAGGATTGGGCTAACTTCTCTAAAGTTACTTAGTTCCCTTGGTCTTACAATCAAGGTTGTATCCCAGTCCACCATTCCTTGCCTAACCATAACCTCATATATGGGTCCAATTTCCAATAAAATCCCCCCATGGAATGTTGATTTTATGTCCCAAACAACTCCTAAGACCCTAACATGGGTCTCATCTCACATTTATTAAGGGAGATACCTCATCCTGTGTCATAGATTCAACCAAACCAACTATCCTACACCATGTCTTGAAGTACTTATCCTACTCAACTCATATACCAAGACCCACCTCTGGCCTTAGGATGGAGTTCCCATCATCTGTGAGATATATAACAAAACATCTCACCGCCACCCGGCTCTAATCCACACATGTATTCTCATTAGTTTTAGGTAATATAACCTAGGCTATACACATATCAATATGAACAACATTGTTGGTCGGAGTGGACACTCAAGAGGGGGGTGAATTGAGTTCCAATTAAAAATTTCTGTTAAAAACAATTTCTGTTAAAATCCCCCAATTTCAAAAACAAATTAAACTGTAGAGAATTTATATAGATTATAAAGGTTCAATTAGTTTCTCAAAGATTGATTAATTCTCAGTTAACTTAATCTTATGATTAAATTAACTTTTGAAACTAACTTACTGATTTATAACAAATATAAACACTTGCGAATTTAATTATCAAAGTAGCTTTGAAGATAGATTATATTTCAAAGTAATAGCAGCGGAATATGAAATAAATATGTATAGTATGGATATAGAGTATAACTATAAACACAGAGAGTTAACCAAGAGGTTCAGTCTCAAGCCGAGACTTAGTCCTCTCAAAAGTTTATATAAAATGATCCACACCCTGGATCGGGGTTAACAACAGTGAACACACTGTCCAGGTCACAAGACCTCTACCACAGTTCTTCGTGGGAAAACAAACAACAGCAGCAAGCTGTCCAGGTCACAAGACCTCTACCACAGTTCTTCGTGGGAAATGGGGTACAAAAAGATTTGCTGAGGATTTACAGATCCTCCAGTGAAAGTACAGGAGTCAGTGTGTGTGTTTAATACAGCAGATAACACACACTGCTCAAAATGTAGAATAAATCACAGAACAAGAGATGTAGAGTTTAGAAGTGGTTCTGGTGATCTCAGTGTAGCTCTTGTATTCTATCAGAAGAGAGTTTGAGTCCTCTTCTCGTTTCTGTTTGAGAAACAGAGTGTTGTATGCTCCAGGTTCACAGGTAGTGAGAATGTAGTCGATGAAGTTCTTCAGGGTTCTTCTCTTGTATGCACAGAACACTTCTCGAGTATACTTGATTGTCTATATGCTTCTCTGTGTTCTTGATGGAACTCATTTTTTATCTTCTTGTGTTTCTGGTATGTTTCGTCCACCACGCACTTCTCTGGTTCGCATTCTATTTTGGGCAGCGTAGTCTTCTCGTATTTATCTCCCGACAGGGGACATAAAAGATTTCTTTTCAGCAGGTACGAGGTACGGGTTCCTGACATCCGACAACCTTTATCAGATATTTGACAAATCATCAAAATGTATGATATGACCGTTAGATAGATTAAATGAAGGAAATAAAGAAATTAAAACAGTGAGTCGAGAATGTATGTCACTGTTGACTTCAGCTGTGGTCTTCCAACTGTGGACTTCCAACTGTGGACTCCCTTCTGACTGCTGACTTCAACAAAGGGCTTGCTATCTGTAGTCTTGCAATGGTAGCTTTTACTCCATGTAGCTGTAGCCTTTCTAACTGTAGACTTGTAACATCAAATTTGTAGAACTGTAACCTTTCGTCAACTGTGGACTTCGATTATCAGGAGACTTAGTCGACAGAAGCTGTCTAACTGCAACCTTGACTGTAGGCTTATGACTGTAGGCTTGTTCGACTGTGAACTTGTTCCAACTGTAGACTTGTTCGACTGTGAACTTGAGCAGAGAAAACTTTGAACAGAAGTCTTGTAATTGTGACCTTCGTCTGTGAGCTTTGACAATAGATAGTAGTAGACTCGTAACTGTAAGCTTGTATTAGTCTTAGACTGTAACCTTGTAACTGTGAACTCATTGCAACAGTAACTTAAGGTGACAGTTAACTGTAACTGTGACTTTGAAAAGAAAACTCTGACTGGTAGCTAACAATACCAAACTTATGTAAATACTACTGTAAGCTGTTACAGTAAAGTTATGAGAGTAAGAATATGAACTGTTTAGAATAAAATACGCTTAAGCATAGAATAATAAGATTAATGCAAAGGTGTGATACATCATAATTAATGTTTAAGCATGATTTGGGATTATCAAAATAGGTGATTCCAACAATCTCCCCCTTTTTGATAATCACAAATTATGTCAGTATGAAATATAGAAGTATCAGAGAGAAGTGTGCAAAACACAGTATTAGTAATATGAGCACAAAAATTAGGTATAATCCGCAAGGATTTCTCCTCTTTGTATAGGTTCATTTCTCCCTTGAGTTTCCCTATTTCTCCCCATTTCTCCCCTATCTATTTCTCTTTATTTCTCCCCCGTTGTGATTAACAAAAAGAAAGACAGAGTGAGAGAAAATAAACATTGTATTAATAATGAGTACATTACATGACCCAAAACGTGAATACATGATCCCTATCAAAAAAAAAACATAAACAGACTCAATCCTCTTCATCTGGAGGTAAGGGATATTTTCCTTTGGAGGAAGAAGATGGAGCAGGAGGTGAAATATCAACAGGCTGAGGAATGGCAGCAGGAATGTCTGGAGGGGCAGCAAAAGATGCTCCTGAAGGTCTGTAGTGAGTAGCTTGCCGAGGGATCAGTGGTCTAAGGCTTCTGAGGGCATCAGCAGGAGACATTATGGAAGAACCACTGGGGTTAGAGACAGGTAGGGCAGGAGGAACTATAACAGGTGTGCAGTCCACATGAAGAAAAGGTAGGAGCAGATTCCTGAAATCCATTATGATGTTTCCTCCTCTGTCCATGGCAGATAAGAAGTCATCTTTTTTTTCCAAGAATTTATCCAAAGCCGGGGTCAACTCTCGTAGCTTGCAAACTTGTTCGTTGAAGGCTTGAGTTACAGGAGACAGCTTCATAGTTTCTAGCATGAGCTTGAAGTGATTGTTCAACTGATGCTTGGTGAAAATCCGATCAAAGTAATAATCCACTTTACTTTTGATGGCCTCCTGAGAAGCAGTAGCAGCCTGCAGGTGCTCACGAACAAAGCCACTGACTTCTCTTGTAGTAGCAAGGATCTGTAGGTCTGATGTGTCATTTGCACGGGCCTGAGTAAGCTCTTCTCTGAGCAGGCTTCTAAACTGCTCAAGGTCTACAGGAGAGCTAGATGAAGGAAGGGACTTGACTGAGAATGCCACTGTCTCCTTGAAAGACTGAGTCAGATTTCCAATCACTTTCTGAATGACAGCATCCTGATTGCTAAAGTGTTCTTTTACTGATTTCTTGAAAGCCTCAAATACTTCCACAAACTGCTTGACCACTTCTTTGATGTATCGAATCTCACTGGCTACTTGTGTCTGAGAACTGCTCAGGGCAGTTAAAGAAGCAACTGATTGTCTGAGGGCCACTACTGCTCCAGTCCAGCTTTCAATTTGAGTGTGGCACACTTTCATTTCATCCATCAGTTCTTTGATTGGACTTCCCACAACACATCCTAGAGATAGTTCTAAGGATTGTTCTACATTTTTCAGCTCATCAAAAAGACTTGTTTTCAATTCAGCAACAGACTGTCTGATGGTCTCCTTCATTTCATTCTTTAAGGATTCATGGTCTTCCTTGGTTGCCAATCTTTCAGTTTCTAACACTGGAGAGCTGTTAGGTAGGATGACTGGATTTCTTGGTGGTTGGTTTTCCTCATCTGAATCCTCATAATTGAGTCCTAACACCATGTATCCTGGATCTGAGGTCCATCCTTCTATATCAAACATTACAGAGACTGAACCAAAATGCTCCCCCTCACTTGGAGGTCCTTCCTGAACACTTTCTACTATCTGTTCAACTCTGGGTAACTCTAAGTTCTCTTCTGTAGCTCTAGCAGGTTCCATACTTGCTTCCTCTGTAGGTTCAGCAGTGAGGTTAGCCTCCTTCTCTGTTGGGTCATCAACCACTTCCATGACAACAGTAGTAGAGACCACTCCTGCTTCCTGGTCAGACACTGACTTGTCTGTATACCCTATCAGAGGGCTCATACTAAGTTCTTCTGCAATAGTTTCTTGTTTTTCATTTAAAGCTCCAGCCTCTTCTGCTTCGACTGTATCATCCTCATCAGAGGTGTCCTTGACAAAATATTGAGATTCTTCTTCTTCTTCTGTAGTCTCAGTCTCACTGTCTCTTAGAGCAGGTTCTCTACTAGGTAGTTCCTTTGGAGGGCTTGCTGCTCCAAACGTCACTGTCCTGACAGGACTGTGAGTAGTATCAGGATCACTCCCTTCATCAATTGGGGTGTTCTCTCTTGCAGAGTTACCAACTACTGCAGTCTGTTCATCATCAGAGTATACAGGTTCAGGCTCATCAGGCTTTAAGCCTGGATCTCTCCTATCTCTCGGTCTAGAGGGATGAGTAGAAGGGCTAAAATTCTCATAGATTCTCTCCTCATCATTCACCCATGATTTCTTCCAGGGATTCCAACTGATCTTCATGAATTTGCAGATTACTTTCGAGATACATACACTGTTCTTTGCCACTATCAACTCTTCCTGACTTCCAGCTGCACCTTTCACTTTCAACATAACCGAAATGAGTTTAGCATGAAACAAGGCACTTGATTTTGAGCTTGCCTTTATCATGTCCTCCATCTGAGCCATCAGCAACCTACAAAGGTTGACCTTCCTTCCATGTTTTAATAAGTACATCAAGTAAATATCCTGATGCTTCAGAGTTGCAAAATCTCCTCTTCTAGGACTCAGCACATGCTGAATAAACTTAAACAGAAGCCTGTCCTCTCCACACATTTCAGCAGCAATAATCTTCCTTACTGTGCCATTACCTGTCAATTCTTCCAGAGCCGTCTCATGATCAAAGATTCTACTATTTGGAGGAGCCGCTCCAGAATAGTAGTTGTAAATACCCTCATGAGGAACTCTTAAACATGCAGCCCATTCAATGGATGAAAAACTGACTTCATTGCCGTTTACTCTGGATACCAGTCTATGCAGATCATCCTCTTCCTCGAACTGTAGATATTCATAGAACTCCTTCACCAGCTTCGGGTAGTACGGTCCATTATTGTTTGCGAAGCATTCGGTCCATCCTTGATCATTAAGCACTGCCAGCACTAATGATCTGCTCGATAAAATCCACTCTTCACTTAGCTCCTTCTCAACAACTATTTCTCTCTTAGTCAGATGTGGATTAACAGGTCTTATCGAGGCGTTCCCGGTGCCACTGGATTCGACTTGAGTCCTCTTTGGCATTGGTGCATCTTCGTTGACAGTCGGGGGTCGCTTTGTTCTGGCCATTGGAACTGAATGAGGTTTCGAGGTTCGGTTGAAGGTTTAGGGTTTAGGACTTGAGAGAGCAAGGGTCGAGATGAGTGGATTGAGATATGTTCGATGTTCTCAATTTTATCATTTAGGGATTTAGAAATAAAAGTATAAAGAAAAGAAACGGTTCGAATTCCCGCAAAAATAAAATAAGATTAAACAGCGAAACAGCCTACAGAGAGATGTAACAGTGAGGTACACCGGTGAGGTCTAACTGTGAGGTTCTAACTGTGAGGTTTCAACTGTGAGGTTTCAACTGTGAGGTTTCAACTGTGAGGTTTCAACTGTGAGGTTTCAACTATGAGGTTTCAACTGTGAGGTTTCAACTGTGCGGTTTCAACTATGAGGTTTCAACTGTGAGGTTTTAACTGTGAGGTTTCAACTGTGTTGTAGTTAATCATACCTAACTCATGTTTGATGTAACTTAATCTCTCAGAATTCAAGGGCTTTGTAAAAATATCAGCTAACTGATGTTCAGTGCTAATGAACTCAAGAGTGATATCACCTTTTTGATAATGATCCCTCAGAAAGTGATGTCTCACATCAATATGTTTTGTCCTAGCATGAGATACTGGATTTTTAGAAATGTTAATAGCACTTGTATTGTCACACCTTATAGAGACATGTTTGAATTGATATCCATAGTCTAGTATAGTGTGTTTCATCCACAAGATTTGTGCACAACAGCTACCAGCAGCTATATACTCAGCTTCGGCAGTAGACAATGCAACAGAATTCTGCTTCTTACTACACCAAGATACTAGTGACTTGCCTAAAATGTGACATGTTCCAGAGGTGCTCTTTCTATCTAACTTGCAGCCAGCAAAATCAGCATCAGAATAACTTAATAAATCAAATGACTGTCCTTTTGGATAAAACAATCCTAAATTGGGAGTATGTTTTAGATATTTGAAAATCCTTTTAACAGCAGTCAAATGAGACTCTTTTGGATTGGCTTGAAACCGAGCACACATGCATACACTGAACATGATGTCAGGTCTACTGGCAGTAAGGTACAGTAGACTACCTATCATACCTCTGTAATTGGTTTGATCCACTAGTTCACCAGTTTCATCACTGTCCAACTTGCAAGTGGTGCTCATAGGTGTGTCACTGCCTTTGGTGTCATCCAAAGAAAAACGTTTTAGAAGATCTTTAATATATTTACTTTGGTTCAAAATAATACCATTTTTATTTTGAAAGATCTGAAATCCAAGGAAAAATTTGAGTTCTCCCATTAAACTCATTTCAAACTCATTTTGCATTATTTTTGAAAAATCAACACATAAAGAATTTTTAGAAGATCCAAAAATAATATCATCCACATAAATTTGTACTATTAAGACATCTTTAGAAATCCATTTAATAAAAAGAGTAGGATCAGCTATCCCTTTAGTAAATCCTTTTGAAATAAGAAAAGAGCTGAGCCTATCATACCAAGCTCTTGGAGCTTGCTTTAAACCATATAAAGCTTTAGATAGTTTAAAAACATGATTAGAAAAATGGGGATTTGTAAAACCAGGAGGTTGTTCCACAAATACATCCTCAATTATATATCCATTTAGAAAAGCACTTTTAACATCCATTTGATATAGTTTGAAATTCAGATGAGCAGCATAAGCAAGTAATATCCTAATGGCCTCTAGTCTAGCCACGGGTGCAAAGGATTCCTCATAGTCTATTCCTTCTTCCTGACTATACCCTTGTGAAACTAGCCTAGCTTTGTTTCTGATTATGTTACCAAACTCATCAACTTTGTTTCTAAACACCCATTTAGTGCCTATGGTAAGAGTGTCTTTAGGTCTTTCCACTAATTCCCAAACTTTGTTTCTTTCAAACTGATTTAGTTCTTCTTGCATAGCCATTACCCAGAATTCATCACTGATAGCATCATTTACATTTTTGGGTTCAAGCTGTGAAAGAAAAGCTTGATGTTCAGCCTGATTTCTTAGAGAAGCTCTAGTTTGTGTTCCTCTATCAAGATTACCAACAACAGCATCTAAAGGATGATTCTTTAGAATCCTAGTTGATTTGGTAAAGGTTGGACTAGAGATTTCAGGTTCATCTATAGGTTCGGGTTCCACAGAGGAAGATTCTGGAAAAAGTCCAGAACTGGATGTTTTTATTGCAGGTTCTTTAGATTTGTCATTTAGGTCCAGAACAGATAAGTCTTCTTCAACATCTTCAAGAGAAGTTTTAGACTCATGTGGATCAGTCTCATCAAACTTTATGTGAACAGATTCTTCCACACATTTGGTTTTCTTATTGAACACTCTATAGGCCTTACTAGACATAGAGTAACCTAGGAAAATTCCTTCATCACTTTTTGGAGAAAATTTATCAAGATTATCTTTAGTATTCAGAATAAAGACTTTGCAACCAAAAACTCTAAAGTAATTAACCTTAGGCTTCCTATTATTCCACAACTCATAAGGGGTTTTCTTAAGAATCGGTCTAATCAAGACTCTATTAATAACATAGCAGGCTGTATTTACAGCTTCAGCCCAAAAGTAAACAGGCAGGTCATATTCATTAAGCATAGTCCTTGCAATTTCTTGCAGGGTTCGGTTTCTTCTTTCCACTACACCATTCTGTTGAGGTGTCCTAGGGGCAGAAAAGTTATGAGAATAGCCATTGTGTGAGCAGTAAGATTCAAATTCTTGATTCTCAAACTCACAACCATGATCACTCCTTAAGGTCTTAATCTTGAGTCCACTAAGATTTTCTACAGACTTGGAGTATTTAACAAAGTAAGAGCAGGCTTCACTTTTGTGAGCTAGAAAATATACCCAAGTATATCTAGAAAAGTCATCTACAAGAACATAAAAATAGTGCTTCCCATTTAGACTTGAAATTCTTGATGGTCCAAACAAATCCATGTGAACCAGTTCAAGTGGTTGAGAAGTTGAAACTTCTTTCTTTGGTTTAAAAGAAACTTTGTGTTGTTTTCCTTTTTGACAGGGATTACACACTTTGTCATTTGGGAATTCAAGCTTAGGTAGGTCTCTAACTAGGTGTTTCTTAGAGAGTTTTCTAAGCGAGTGAATGTTGCAGTGACCTAATCTCCTATGCCACAGCCAAGACTCTTTATGAAAACCATTTAAGCAAGTAACATTATGTTTAGCTAAAGTGTTTAAGTCAACAGCATAAACATTTTCATTTTTTAAGGCAGAAAATATTAAAGCATTTTTGGAATTATAAACATCACAAGAATTGTTTTCAAACTTGACATTAAAACCATCATCACACAATTGAGAAATGCTAAGTAGGTTGTACTTAAGTCCATCAACAAATAAAACATTGGAAATTAATACTGAGTCAGTGTTACCAATCTGGCCTAAGCCGATGATTTTTCCTTTTGAGTTATCACCAAAAGTGACATATCCTCCATCAACCTTTATTAAGCTTTTGAAGCACGAATAGTCTCCAGACATGTGTCTTGAACATCCACTGTCTAAGTACCATACCTTCTTGTAATTTCTTTTCAAACAGATTTCCTACAAAACAGATTAGACAAGAAATGACTTTGGTACCCAGATTTTCTTGGGTCCAGATATGTTAGCAATCAATGATTTAGGTACCCAGATTTGTTTTATGGGTCCCATACAATTAATAGATGCAACAGATTTAGAGAGATATACTTTACTTGATCGACAACTATTTAAATAACCAGTTGAGGCATACGAATTTCCAAAACTGGAACTAACAGGATTTTTTCCAGACTTGGAAATAAATCGGGTTTTAGTAAACTGTCTTTGTCCAGGTTGGTATCCCAAGCCAGTAGCATACTTAGGTGCAACTCGCTTTCCTAGCAGTTGGGTTAGAGTATCTTTTCCATTTGTGAATGTTTCTAAGTCCTTTCTAAGTTGTTCATTAGATAGTTTCAGTTCTGTATTCTCCTTTAATAATTGAAATTTTTTCTCTTTTTCTACATCAAGTGCAGACTTGACACTTGCAGTAAGAGCATGCTGTTTCTTTAAAGACTTATATTTATCCTTTAGTTCATTACACGTTTCTTCCAGCATATTACAGTATTCAGTCAATTCATCTTTAGACATATTTTCAGAATCAGAACCAGATTCTGCTTCACCTTCAGAATAATAAGAGTTTAAAGTGGGAGTGTCTAAGGTTACCTCAGTTGTGTTTGTCATGAAACACATATTAGCACGATTTCTTTCAGAATCACTGGATTCTGATTCACTTGTGCTGTCTTCTGAAGCACTCCAGGTGGCCTTCATATCTTTCTTATAATTCTTGTCCTTGTACTCATATTTCTTCTTGAATTTTAACTTAGGACAGTCAGCTTTGATGTGTCTTTTCCTTTTACATTCATAGCAAACTATGTCTTCTTCTTTATCAGTTTTCTTCCAATCTTTCTTCCACTTACCTTGTCTATCATACTTACCCTTGTAGTTTGGTTTTCTGAAGAACCTCTTCTTCCTATAGAACTTCTTGAATCTCCTTGCTATTTGTGCCATCTCGGCATCACTGTCAGAATCTAAGTCTTCACTAGATGAGCTTTCAGTTGGTATATGCACTTTCTCCTTGTCTTTTCTCTTTGATGCAGTAGACTTAAAATCTACAGATTTTCGTTTTGGTTCCTAATCTTCCTCTTTATTTACCTTGAGCTCTTCTTCGTACATCATCAGCTTACCAATTAACTCCTTGAAAGGCAAAGTTCCAATATCACAGGATTCTCTAATTGAAACGGATGTGCCTCTCCATCTGTCAGGCGGACATCTCAATAATCTCATGATTTGCTCCTTTGCTGGAACAATCTTCCCGAGTGAGCTCATTGTGTTGACTGTCTCATTAAACCTGAGATACATATCAGAAATAGGTTCATCAGCTTTCATCTTAAAGTTATCATATTTGATAGTATAAGTGTTTAACCGCATTTCCTTGACATTAGTTGTTCCTTCATGAGAAACAGCTAAGGTGTCCCAGATTTCAAAAGCAGTTTTACATGCAGAAATTCTATTGAATTCCTCATCTCCTAGAGCACAGTAGAGAGCATTCACAGCCTTACAATTATTATTGTAAGCTACTTTAGTAGGTTCATCCCAAGTTATTCTTTCAGTTTCTGGAATCTTGTATTGAGACTCTATAGCAGTCCAAATATCAAAACCCATACTTTCCAAATGAATTTTCATTTTGAGCTTCCATTGGGCATAATTCACACCATTAA
This sequence comes from Viscum album, assembly GCA_963277665.1. NCBI lineage: Eukaryota > Viridiplantae > Streptophyta > Magnoliopsida > Santalales > Viscaceae > Viscum > Viscum album. The sequence continues at coordinate 141,795,696 of OY728128.1, read as the reverse complement.
AGAAGGGTGGCCTGTTAGTAGCAGCACCTTCTAGTCTGTTATCCATAAGGAAATTCTAGAAAATGTTTTAAAGAGATAAAATTTAGAACTAACAGAAATTTAAGATCTTTTAGATAAAACTACAATCATAGTTTTAAAAACAGAGAGTTAAAATAAAACTTTGAGCAAGTATAACAGAGATAAACACAACCTCTGATACCAAATGTTGGTCGGAGTGGACACTCAAGAGGGGGGTGAATTGAGTTCCAATTAAAAATTTCTGTTAAAAACAATTTCTGTTAAAATCCCCCAATTTCAAAAACAAATTAAACTGTAGTGAATTTATATAGATTATAAAGGTTCAATTAGTTTCTCAAAGATTGATTAATTCTCAGTTAACTTAATCTTATGATTAAATTAATTTTTGAAACTAACTTACTGATTTATAACAAATATAAACACTTGCGAATTTAATTATCAAAGTAGCTTTGAAGATAGATTATATTTCAAAGTAATAGCAGCGAAATATGAAATAAATATGTATAGTATGGATATAGAGTATAACTATAAACACAGAGAGTTAACCAAGAGGTTCAGTCTCAAGCCGAGACTTAGTCCTCTCAAAAGTTTATATAAAATGATCCACACCCTGGATCGGGGTTAACAAAAGTGAACACACTGTCCAGGTCACAAGACCTCTACCACAGTTCTTCGTGGGAAAACAAACAACAGCAGCAAGCTGTCCAGGTCACAAGACCTCTACCACAGTTCTTCATGGGAAATGGGGTACAAAAAGATTTGCTGAGGATTTACAGATCCTCCAGTGAAAGTACAGGAGTCAGTGTGTGTGTTTAATACAGCAGATAACACACACTGCTCAAAATGTAGAATAAATCACAGAACAAGAGATGTAGAGTTTAGAAGTGGTTCTGGTGATCTCAGAGTAGCTCTTGTATTCGATCAGAAGAGAGTTTGAGTCCTCTTCTCGTTTCAGTTTGAGAAACAGAGTGTTGTATGCTCCAGGTTCACAGGTAGTGAGAATGTAGTCGATGAAGTTCTTCAGGGTTCTTCTCTTGTATGCCCAGAACACTTCTCGAGTATACTTGATTGTCTATATGCTTCTCTGTGTTCTTGATGGAACTCGTTTTTTATCTTCTTGTGTTTCTGGTATATTTCGTCCACCACGCACTTCTTTGGTTCGCATTCTATTTTGGGCAGCGTAGTCTTCTCGTATTTATCTCCCGACAGGGGACAGAAAAGATTTCTTTTCAGCAGGTACGAGGTACGGGTTCCTGACATCCGACAACCTTTATCAGATATTTGACAAATCATCAAAATGTATGATATGACCGTTAGATAGATTAAATGAAGGAAATAAAGAAATTAAAACAGTGAGTCGAGAATGTATGTCACTGTTGACTTCAGCTGTGGTCTTCCAACTGTGGACTTCCAACTGTGGACTCCCTTCTGACTGCTGACTTCAACAAAGGGCTTGCTGTCTGTAGGCTTGCAATGGTAGCTTTTACTCCATGTAGCTGTAGCCTTTCTAACTGTAGACTTGTAACATCAAATTTGTAGAACTGTAACCTTTCGTCAACTGTGGACTTCGATTATCAGTAGACTTAGTCGACAGAAGCTGTCTAACTGCAACCTTGACTGTAGGCTTATGACTGTAGGCTTGTTCGACTGTGAACTTGTTCCAACTATAGACTTGTTCGACTGTGAACTTGAGAAGAGAAAACTTTGAACAGAAGTCTTGTAACTGTGACCTTCGTCTGTGAGCTTTGACAATAGATAGCAGTAGACTCGTAACTGTAAGCTTGTATTAGTCTTCGACTGCAACCTTGTAACTGTGAACTCATTGCAACAGTAACTTAAGGTGACAGTTAACTGTAACTGTGACTTTGAAAAGAAAACTCTGACTGGTAGCTAACAATACCAAACTTATGTAAATACTACTGTAAGCTGTTACAGTAAAGTTATGAGAGTAAGAATATGAACTGTTTAGAATAAAATACGCTTAAGCATAGAATAATAAGATTAATGCAAAGGTTTGATACATCATAATTAATGTTTAAGCATGATTTGGGATTATCAAAACAGGTGATTCCAACAAACATGAACTTCCCAAGGTCTATCATCAAATCAAATATACACTCTCTCCTTGTTGACCAAGTCATCGGGGGATCACAAATCATCCAAATTCCCATGATCATTGATTTAAAGTCCAGGAGGCCTAGAGCCATCTTATCTCATCTACATAGGGAACTTATAGTCCCTAAACCGCATTATCAAACCTAAGAACATATATATGAATTGATTCTCATGTATATACATACATATTAAATATTATTAAATGGGTTACTTATCTTAAACATGGAGTTATCCCAATAACAAGATATGTTGAGCCATGTCCTAGCTCTGCATGCCCTCGCCCAAGATCATTCATCCTATCAAGAACCTATATAATTCCATGAGTCATAAATAATTAATTATAACAATTTATAACCAATTATATAATTTTATTCAATTAATAATAATAATAAATACTTACTGAGCATCATATTTGTACCAATATTGTGGCCAACAACCTACAAAGGTCTATCACCCCAACCTTACACCAATATGGAAAAATTCCTATCTCTCAACACTAATTCCATAATAAATTTATTATAATTAAATTTAAATTATAAATTAAACTCGTTAAACAACATATCTTCACAAACATATCTTCTGATGGCATGAAGATAATGTCTTGTGACATTCTCTTTGCATGTAAAGTGAAATCCCCATCACCCATAGTCACTTACCCTATGATTTGGTAAAATCCATACCCAAAACCAAGCCCAAAATAATCCAAATTCATTGAATTGGAAGGAGGGGACCAACTATTAAGAACAAAGGATGATCATACCTCAAATATCCAATTGAACACACCCAAATCCATGCCCCCTCCAAGGGAATAATAGGAGGAAGAGAGGGGGAGAGCCAACCAAAATGGAATCCCTTGTATCCCAAGTCCAACTAAAACCTAAGGGGCATGATCAGTAAATTATTGGTATTAATTTTATTAAATTTACCCCCAAATATCAACATTGGCTTGCTGGTTCATCCAACAGGGCTACTGCTCCGACCACCATCTAGTCGGTGGTGGTATTGTAGCCTCATCCACCTCAACCACTCCTACAATAAATTTCTATTCTACTTGACTACCTCTAGGGACCACTTCTATGATAAAAACCACCTCTTAGAGGGTTTAAATGCTCAAAATTTCATCCCAAATCTCGAATCTCAAAATTATCTTCCCACTAAATGGAAAAAATTCAAATTCTGTCTCCAAATGTAATGATCTAAAACCATGGAGAACTACAAAATCCCCAACTATAATGATTCACATCATTGATAATATTTGGTAAATTTAAAATCATGTATCCCAACCTATCTCAAACATCCAAACATCTAGAACTCACCATATTCCACATTTAAACCCAAAACATTCTTCCACTACACAACTATAAACATAAAAAACACAATTAATTTGACGTTGTGCCTCTCAGTCACTAAGGGAACCAACACTAAGAAAATTTTCACCTACACCTATCTCTCCCAGATTCTAAAGCATCATCCATTACATTATCCTAAATCTTATGGTACTCCCCACTATAATATTTCACTTACAGGGGATGATCATGAGCGATGGTTCTTCCCACAATATGGGTTTCCTACTGAAAATCCTCCTCCATTACTCCACCAAACATATATCTATGTTGCTAGAAACACTCCTGGTGTGGTCTACACATCACTGCATCCAATTATACATCAGAAATCAAATATAACCCTCCATTAGATATCCTCTCAAAAAATGCTCAATCATACCAACCAATGTTCTCTCACCCTTACTGTTCATGATGCCTTAACATTTGGAGGCATCGTGACATTTTTCAAGAACCTACACCACTATTTTCACCTGACTCTCAGTGTAATTCCATGGCCAAATCACCAACCAACTTCAACAAACACCATGATCATACCTTGACTCGCACACCCCCGATCCAACTCACTATTGGATCACTCCAGCTCTACTCTGATCCCAATGCCAAAGCACCAAATCAAATAGACATCACATCTGAGTTTTGAAGATATTATTTACAAGGAACCAAACCTAATGAGATCTACCCACACCTTGATGTCCTAATTCCCTCCTTGAACATCCAATGATCAGTCTCATAGCTTCCATAACCACTTTCATCTTGAAGGCCATTTTCCCATGATCGATTTGATTCTCCTCACTATAGAAGTATCATTATTATTTCTTCACTATACCAATATCTTGATCTAAGTAGACAATACTTATTCAATCACTGAATGTGATGACTATATGTGGTCATCATACTCATACATGTGTTCCAACACTAAACATTAATTGCCTCCCATTCTGCCTCACAAGGAACACCACCCTCTAACACCCAATGGTTTAAACCCCATCATATGGATTCCTTTACACCTCTCCTTGAGAAATAACCCAAATGGGTTACAACACTACACATGTGTTTCTCCACTCATTCCACACTCACCCAACATGACAACTCGGGATCTACCATCATGTTTTGGCCTAGATCAGTCATGAATCCACACCCAATCTATTTTTGATTTCACCTCCTCGCATGGAAAGACATTCCAATTCTTATCCAGTCACCTAGAAACAAATCTCATGTGAATAAAACCGAATTCACTAGTCCCCTCACTCTAATATTGATCTTGAAGCAAAAACACAACTAAATTATTTTCACTTCATTACATAGATTCATCCATAACCTGATCATTTCTCATAACATCCACTCATAGTTTTCTCACCAATTCATGACTCGACCAAAAACTGTGCATACACAGCGTGTATTATATGCACTCATTGGGACTTCCCAAAGTATTTCCAATTACTCTTTATCCTCCTCTTGGGTATTTAGGATCCTTGAGAACCCTCTCATGGGTTCTCAATCATTATCCCACTTGATATAACATAATCTTGATATTTTCATGCCCCATTAACTTGATTTCACTATCAGGCTCAACCTCCCATGAGTCACGTCCCATATATCCCAAGCTCACACACCTAAACCATTAACCATGTCCAAAATTCATTTTAGTCGCAACCAATTCATATAAGGGATCTCACAAATTATAAGGCAAATGATATGAGCACTGCCACATGAGAACCATTCACAAAACCATGAGCACCTAATCGCACTCCAACTACCCCCACTAAATATGTATCCATAACTACTGGGTCGGGAAACTAACTGGTCTTAACCTATAAACCCAACATTGATACCAAGATAACATTTCAGGATATCATTATAGTAAAAGGAATATCCCTTATGAATTTCTCCACAACCCCTAGAGGATTTTACATCTCCAGGGAACCCTCTCCCTATCCTCAAATAACTCTCTCGGGCATACCATGCCCTATTTAATACATTACTGAGTCATTGATGTCTGATCCAACCTAGGCATGGTATCCATACATCCCTTAATAAAGGGACTATATTTTCATCACTAGAACACCTCATATCATTATATATTCATAAAATTCAATAAAAATAAAATATTTTATGGTCCAGTTGAGTAGAATTCCCCAAACATGTTATAAGTGAAAACATTGCATAAGTTGTTTTTAACACTTTAAAAATTGGGACCTCCAAACAATAACAACCATAAACAAGAACAAATATGTCATGTGAATCCTATGAGGCTTTCATGATGCATGTGATTCCTCATTACAATAGTCCATGTGTTAAGATCATAAACTACAAATCCAAAACTCTATGTGCATCACCCAAGGGGAAATCATAAAACTATAAAATTTAAATAAAAGAAATGAAATATTATTCCCTAGTGACATTACATTCTTAAAATAATATTTTTTTTCTAAATGAAGTAGTTTGATATCCATCATAGTCTCTAACACATTCCTAGAACACCTTTCTACCATCTCAACAAATTATATAGTAAAAAATCTATGAAAAAACTTTGTAACACCTTATCCCAAAACCTATACGATTCGGAGGACTATATAACCTCAAGAATTCCTATTTGTACGCTAGAGGCTACCAACTATCATAAATTGGATAATCTATATAATAGGGATATTAGTTCCTCAAATCATAGTGTATCAATAGGAGAAAATTTCCAAGAATCATACACTTCCATACCATCAAAGTATGAATAAACAAGGAATATATCAAATCACATGCTAGATGTTGTCATATATAACATAAAACTCATCATAAATTATACCAATAAGAAATACAAATCAAACTAGAAATAAAAATCATGCTATCTGGCCTTACTACGATCCCAGACACTATCCCACCTTGTTTAGATATACCCAACAAGCTTCCTCATCCCAATCCACTACACATCCCATGCCGAACTTAACCAGATACATAACTTCAACACAAGCACCAAGATTCTTATGCATGCTCTGAGCATATAACTCTTTAGTGTCTCCCAAATATTCCCAAATATACTCCATTATATTAATTTTTATGCACGATGAAAAGAAATAAAATAAACATGCTCATCATGTCATAATGCGCTCACTAGTCCATCATGATTTTTGATTAATACATTCACCTATTAGGTCACCACATTCTAACCAAGACACTATGGTGCCTGACGGTAATTGATTCAGTGTCATTCTAGATTCCACCCATTTCCCGATTCTGTCAAACCAATTCTCAACCCATATAAAAATACTCAGGGTAGTGTGGTCTCCAAAACCTCAACCTGATACCCAAAGATATTGGGAATGGTCATATATCCCTAATCCTCAAACCATATCTCTCACCCAAGGGAGGTATATAGGTCTTGCATTGACCAAAAACCCATCCCCCATGGTTTCTTTCTGCCACAACCCAGTATTCTTGAGCAAGGTCCATTTCCATCATCAAATCATTCCCTCTCACTCAGGACATAGTCATCCATTCCCTCTCACTCAATGTCAAGGACCCTTCCACAACTACTACCCTATCATCTTGTGTTTGAATAGATTACATGCACACTGGCCCAAGACACATATGGCAAGGCCCGTAACAAAATAACCCAAGAACTATGGAATTTTCATCACACTGACCAATATCTGTAGACTCTTTGGAAGTCACATCACATTGATCCATCCCAGCAAGCTATAGGGACGTCTAACATGACACTACAACACATGAAGTGTGTGAAAACCATAAAAAGTATCATCGGTTGAACCTAAAGCACCGGTCTCTTGAGACATAGCCCCTCGTCAAAACATGTCTCAACTTACCTACTAGGGATTTCATTGGATCATTTATACAAATATCAATCTATCCCCACCTATACCATTACTAGCATGTCACCCAATGCTGAAATCCCTTACATAAGGCTCCTCTGACTCGAACACCAATTTATTATCCAAACTTGTCAAATTCCATCATTTCACCTAGTCCCAATACCTAGGGATTATCCCAACACATCACACCTTCATGGACCTTGGTCTCATAGAAGAGGTCCAATTTCCTAGTAAATCCCACCTTCTCATGCTGATGATAATTCCTGATCAAATCATGAGACCTTGACATGGGTCTCATCTCACATCTCCGAATAGAGATCCCTCATCCCTTCACTTGGAGATAACCAACTCATCCATCCTATTCTAATATCTAAAGGAATTTTCATTATCATACCATACACCAAGACTCAACTTCGAACTTATGAGGGAGTTCCCATTATCCATGAGTCATACGTTACACTCACTAATCATTATCTGTCCCCAATACACCCATTCCTTCCCAATAGATCTAAGTAAAAACCCAAGTATATATGCATCTCAAAATGAACCTTGAGACCTTCCCAAATAATCAAATCATTTTAATGATACACTCACCCATTATAGATCGATATTTCGGGTGATCCCAAGTCATTAAAGCACATTAATCACCTATTCTAAGTTTAGGAGGCATGGAACCATCCAATCTCATATACCCAAGGAACTTTTGGGGCCTGAACCCCATGACTCTTGAACCAATTCACATATTTAGGCATGAAATATCTTATATATACATATATATAAATATATATGTAATTTTATTAATGTGATTCCCACCACGAACAAGTATTTAACCCCTTGTAAAGAACTATTGGTCCTTGTCCTATCTTTTGACACCCTCTACCAAGCTTGTCCACACTACTAGGAACATATCTCATTCTAGGAGAAAAAAATAAATAATTGAAAAAAATTATAATCAATTATTTAATTCAATTCAATTTTGAATAATTTCATAAATAATCCATGAGCACTAAATTTACACTTAAACTACAATCAACCACTTGTGGAAAGTCCGTCACAACTCCCTGACACCAACCTGGGTGAAATCCATATCACCCGAAATCAATCCCCTTATCAATTTAATTTAATTATATTTAAATTATAAATTATATTTTCCAAGCAACATAACTTAACTTACACCAATTTGGATAATGTATAGACAATGTCATTGGACTTCCTCTTCACTAGTAAAATGAAATCCCAATCACCCTATGTTTATTGTAGCATTTTCAGGTAGAATAGACACCCAAAACCTATACTAAACCATGAAAAACATAGGAAGTGAAAGTATGGGACAAAAAAAATAAATAATGGAGGATAAACATACCTCAAATCACTTCTTGAATGATATGGGATCCATCCCCTCACCATAGTATATCATAAAGAAGATGAACTGGGGAAGAACTAACTAAAATGGCCTCCCCCATTACCCCAATCATCCTAGATTTTTAGGGGGAAACAATTGCTAAATTACTGATCTTACCTAGATTAAAACACCATAAAATATCCCATCGTCTATCTTATGAGAACAATAGAGTTGTAGGGCTACTGCCCAGGCCAACGGCCAGCCGGTGGCCTCCCACCCTAGCCACTCATCTTATACACTCTTGAGTTCACAATATTCATCTAGATCCCCCTTAAATGGCCAAACCCACATAAAATATTTTTTTGAATGCACAAAATTCAATCCGAAGGATCGATTATCAGAAATATTTTCCCAAAAAATGAAAAAAAATAATTTTTTTTCACATAACTAAATGACATGAATCAATGGGGTATTACACATGTTGTGTAAGTGATTCAACATTTTTTTTGATGTTTTAATTATTGATCGTAGAGATTGGGTCTTTTTTTATTTAAATGGTGTTATGTAATGTATGTGTTTATTAACACCAAATCTTGGAGTATGGGTTCGAGGTTCCACAGTTAGTACAAAAGCTAGGTTTATCTAACATAAGATGTTAAGATAAGTGTGTAATATATGTATAGGTATCCTTTAGGATTAGTATCTGATTTGATATTAAGGAAATTTAGGATATTTTGGGAAAATATTAATATCATTTTGGAGTATAAACTATTAAGGTACGTAAGGATTGGTATATGATTAATATTTTTTGGGGATAAGGATTAAGCCGAATTAGGGGAGCCTAGGTCTCCATGAATTTTGGGTTTAATATATAAAAATAAATATCATGATTTAATTATTATTAAAAATTAGGACTAGAATACACTAACAAAACACTTATGAGTGAATCTAAATATAAGATAACATCTTTAAAATTTGTTAAAGATGATATCTATAGTTTCCTAAAAATAAAATCATTTTCTAAATAAAATCAAGTGGATGTAGTCTTAAGAACAGATGCACCAAGGGGTAATAACCATCAAAAGGTTTTTATGGTATAAACTAAATCTTCATAGGGTGTACAGTAAATATGTATAACTACACAACTGGTTTAGTACTCAAGTGGGATATGCTTTAGTTGATTCCCTTTCTCTTTAAAAACCATTAAGAAGTAATTAAATAGTATTAAATTTATAACTAGTTAGGTTAGAGAACCTAAAAGGAATATGTACATGGATAAAAAGGTTAGGCTGAATGAGTTATAGGTTTATGAAATTATATCATAGGGGATCTACAAATATCACTGGATGAAATGAAGGTGTAATTGGATAATACATCTAAGGATTGATTTTTCATATTCATATGATCATTTTCTCTAATATTATCATATCTATTTTGTTTTTAGTACTTGGTTATAAATAGGCTCATGGAAATGAATCCCTGAAATTTATGCCTCTAGAAACTCATAAGACTTATAGATATCTAAGGATGGATATTTTGAACAAATAGTATAGAATCTCGATATGTGCCTATTATAGTAGAAAAAATAGTTTTATAGTCTTACCCATGATAGTGAGTATGAATTTATATACTGATTAATTCCATTCTCTATTTTTCATTAGTGAGTAGAACCCTGCAAATAGTAATATATTAAAGTTATGATAACTTTTTTCACATGGAACACCGATCCAAAATGAACAGTGATACTATATTAAAACAACCCAGATCGCCCATCTTCTAGACACTTGATTTCGCACATGGAAAGGCTTGAGGGGAATTCCCAATCCCCGTAAGATGGAAACAAGCTCTTGAGTATCATATTTATTGAGTGTGAAGAATTTTCCCCAAGAATAAAAATATATTTAACTAGAAACATGATTCTACTGAAATTATAGCATGAAGCATCCATAATTTGGAATCCCAAGATAAATTAGATAATAAGAATAAAATAAAACATAAACAATAGAAGTTGAATAAAACATATATAAACAAAAAATAAATCCCACAACTCACCTCCAACTCCCTTGAACACAAAATCTCCTTTTATTAAAGATACATAACTCTACATGAATATACACAACCCATAAAACAAAACAAATTATTTAACAATATACTATAAAAATATAATTTCTAATTTCCTAAAAACTAAAAAGGAGATAATAATTAATATAAATTTACTGATCAAACTATCCCATGTGACCCAATGTTGTGCTCCATAAAAAATTTAAATCTCATTCTGAGGGTCAAATCCAGAACTGGTAAAATCCACTCAATCTATATACATAGAGTAGTCTAAGTAGGGTGTCAACATAAACATATCTCTAGGTACTCATTGTGGTTTATATGTTTTACTTTTATAATAAATTTCATATATTATTATTTTAAAAAATCCCATAAGATAAAATATTTTCATTTTCTTTATAGAAATAAAATTCAAAAGCCTTGTTTTATTCCAAGGCATTAATTTAATATCCAAAGTTGTCTTTTGAAAACCTTAAAACAACCTTTAGAATCTAGAATTAGTAATCCATTTTTTAAACCATCCCTTGTAAAATGTGGCTTTGAATTCCTATTTCTAGTTTTACTTTCAAAATGTCACTAAGAAGAAAAACATAAGGTAATGAAATGAAGTTAAAAAACAATAAAGAAAGTAACACAAAATTAGAGAGGGGATAGAATAAAAAACAAATCATGGAGATTCTGTACTAAATTAATCAAGGCTGAATAAAATACTAAATTGCAAAATTTTAAAACAATATAGATGAATAAGGGAAATAAATAATAATCATAACATCATATATAAAAGTGAGAGTGGTAACTAAAAAATTCATAACAACACAAGAATAATCTAATACACATATGGATGTGTTCTTCCATATATTACAAAGGTAACTAGGACTCACTCATGGAATACTAGCAAGATTATCTGGTCCTAAACATGTAATATAACTTGGGCCACTTTAGGTCACTTGATGTGACCCCAAGCTAGCACCATGCCTAAGGTTAGGGAAGCATCTGGCAAGGTACCCACCTACCTATAGTCACCCATGTCCCAACAAAAATAATTTCAATATAGAAATTGTAAAATCCTAATATTTTAAATTAATAACTAAGTTAAAATTCATACCAAATATGCACCATCAAGTGTAATCATACCATGAAATATTATAATAAAAATACGGCCATTATAACCTAGTAATTAAATTTTTAGAAATGAAAAGGATTTAGTAATTTTAGTAATATATGTATATGTATATATATAAAGGTTCTAAAAAATAAAAATGTATTGATTAATTCTTATGAAATAAGCACTCAATTTTTATTAAGTCCGTTTTATATTTCATTGATATGTTTTCTTCAAAAATGGTTTTTTTACTTTTTCTAAGAGAATAATAAATTAATTTCTAGAATAGTTAAAAATTTTATTTTATAAAATAAATATCATTTTTATAATTATCATATCAAAATTATTCTGCGGTAAAATTTTGAAATTTCTCTAAAAAGTTTTATTTTTCAATAAATACTGAATATACTGATTTTTATTTAAAGATATATTTTATTTTAAAGTAATTTAAATGTAAAACTATATTTTGGATCAGTTATAAACTTTTATTAGTAAATTTTGATTTAAAATAATCCAATTATGGTGTTTGAAATTAATTTAATACATTATTTTAGTATAAAAACATTTTTTATTTAAAAGGTGAACTTTTCTTAAAAACAATTTTTCATCGTGTTTTTTTGTTTAATTTTAAATTAATTTATACCACATTATTTTTTTTGATTTTAAAAAAATTTATTAAATATTTGGAAGTTTTGGTTCCAAATTTATTAATTAGGTCCCTCTTATTTTAAGACATTATCAATAGTAACATTAGAAATTTTGTGTTGCCACGGTAAGGGTAAATTGGGTAATTAAGAGTTCAAAATTATATGATAGGGGATAGAAAATGAAACTAAAACTTAAATTAACTTTATTTAATGATTAAATTTCATTCATACTCCAAAAATATTCATTCATGTGATCTTTGTTCCATTTGTATGTGATTATTACCTTTATAATATTTTATGTATAGAAAAGTCAAAAATGCCACGCTCTTGTTTTTAATAACAATAATATTATTAAAAAAGGGATAAATATAGCTTATGTTAAGTTATAAATAATATTTTGAAATATAAATTATTTAACTTCATCATGTTAATTTATATTTAATTTTTATAGAAGAAATAATTGCCTTAAATTCTTACACAATGTTGACGCAATAATTATCCAATTATTGGAAAAATAAAACAAATGATATTCAAAATAGAAAAATAATATAATTTGAAATAATTAATATTATCCACGAATTGTTTTGATAAATATAAACTTTTTTTGATGTTTTAATTGAATATATTATAATTTCTTTGTGATCTAGATGTTTTAAAAGTCAAAGTAAATGAATAGTTATAAAATTGACATTGTTGATATTTTACAAAAATAGTATTTTATTAAGTGGTATAAAGTTATAAAAATAATATATGCATAAAATTGATTATTATATGTTTTAAAATCTCAAAATGGTATATTTATGGTATTTTTTCTATTTATATTCACTATCATGTCACTCAAAGACTAAAACCCCTTATTTTCTTGGCAAGCGTAAAAACAGTTAAAAGGGGGTTGAAATCAAAGGATAAGGGTAAAATATGATCCAAAAATGTCCAAAGTTTATTTTATGAGAGTGTGTAGATTAATAATCATATTTTATTTAAATATTTTCAATTTTTATCCTTTTTTTACTTCACTGTTAATTTTTATTAATTTAATATTTTAGGAAATTTCCAAACCTCCCCTCCCCTCTCTTATAAAAGGGAACCACATATTCACATTTATTCATACATAAAAACCCTTTTTTCAATCTATAACTACCCATAACCCTTAATATAATCCTTAAAATCATTCTATTAGTATTTTTTAGGAATAATACCATCCTTAGAAGGATTAAAGTATTAAGAAAAGGAAACTTTCCAAAGAAGAGGTATAATTTTTACCAGAGATTTTTGTTTTATTTCTTCTTCCATATCCTTAAAATATTCATAAACCAGGATAATATAATAAAACCATTATACTCCATATATTACGATTTTATTATGTCAATTCATAAAATATATCTATCTCCAACATCCATCAAATGGGAAAATAATCTATCATCTGTGTGTATGGTGGACTACCGCCTCACAAACTGATGTAATTAATTTTCTATCACTATCTCCCTTGGGTGGTTATAGTGATGGATTTAAGTTATATATATGATATTAATGGAATATTTATCATTCTTTAAATATAATATAACTGTAACATCCCATCCATGCATGAAGGTACATATCATTGGTCTTTAAATTTGAAATCCCTAAATAGCCCTAATATTGATGTCTATTCACACCAATGAGGTGTTGACTATGACTAGGAATATTTCGAATATTGTAGCTATAAAACTAAAAGAAAGTATACTATAGGATTTGTCTACAACTGTAAGACCCTGGGTTTATGGTCGTATGATTGGTTTCAAGTTTGGGACAGATCTATTTTTTACAATTTGTGCATTGGTAGTCAAACCATGTTTCTAACCATGTGGTGTGCCCCTATATAGTAGTAAACTAAGCACTGTTTCTGCACAGTTTGGTTGAAACATGTAGTTTTGTATTTTTGGGAGAAATTGTATTTCCCCCCCACTTAAGTTGTATCCCTTTTTCCCTTTTCTTCTCTCTCTCTCCAGTGGACATCCTTGGTTTTCCATCTCTTCTTAGCTCAAGAACACCTAAATCTATGCATTGAGCTAGTGCCTTTGTCCAGTGTATGTTTCTCAATCTTTTTGAAGCTTTGTATCTATCTTGATAAGCTCCACTAGTCTCGTAACTCTTATTAAAGTTTCCCTTCACATCAATTGTTCTATTTAGGTGCATGTTTGTTTTCCATATTTTCATGTTGTTGGACTATTTATAAAATTTGTTACAACCTACTCTGAATATGATTCCAATATTGGGAAAGGATTCATCTATGTCCTTGAGGTATGTGATAAAGTCATTTTCACTTTGAGTTTTGATGTTTTGAAATTATTTCTTTGTTATGTAAAATATTTTTTTTGAGTAACTCCTTTTAATTTATTTCTTCATATAAAATTGACCATTTAATCTTATTAGAAACGTATTGAAACTTGTTTGGTATTTAATAGGCTGGATGCTCCTTCTATGGTCACCCATTATGAGATCCAAGTGAAATTGGCCCTTATGGATCATTTTAATAAGATTCTGGAACTCCGTTGTACCTTATGGTTAGATATTAAATGAAATTTACCTTGATACATTTGTATCAAATGGAACCAAAAGAAACAATTAGAAGTTTATCCCTCTTATAATTGGAATTTCCCAAGTAGGCAATTGAATTTTTTCCCATGTCACCACTTAAGTTACCTATTGAGCCTCATAATGAAATTGTGGGGTTTTGGTAAATTAAATGAGTTGAATTAAATGAAATGGATAATGAATGATGGATTTACATTTTTGAAATGAATTAAATGTATTAAATGAAATCGTTATGAAGGATTGGAAATCCATTCCTTTGGTTATGCTTTATTAAATTCTTATCCTAAATTTCATTACCTTGAATGGTATTGAACTTTAATAAAGGAACAAATGAGAGGTATTGCCTCACGTGTTATATTTTAAACATGAGTATTCCTTATTTATATTTAAAGGCTTGGTAACCATGTTATATGGGATGTACTGCCTCATGATGAATATTATAATTTTGAATACACCTTTATAGAGGTTGTGGAACGATGTTAATGGACCTATTGAGCATGATAGTGTCATGTTCCCTTACATTGGGTGTTGGTCATGATATCTCACACCATTGACGTGAGTTTGATGTTGGGCTTGATGTTCCATGTTCCTTTCTTATAGTGATGACATGATGGCTCACTCACCATCCCAAGTGTCATTAACAGTGTCTTAGACTCTTATTGGGATGTAGGTTGTGTACCCTGTTACATGAGCTTATAGGATCATTATCCAGGTCATGGATGTTTGAGTTACGCCCTAATCCAGCCAACAACTAGTATTACAGGTATATAGCAACTTATGTACACACTTACATGGTTCATATAGCTAGATGATATATATATATATATATAATTATACTATATGTATATTACTACTATATATATAGTGATTGTTCATACTTACACTCTCGCCGTGACTCGAACCAGGTTAACATGCCAGTTTTCCTATAGAAACCTCATTGGATGGTTATTTATTTCATTATTTCAATCATATTTTTATGCACATTGTTTCGTTATGAGCACTGCTTGGATTAATCATAGACACCATTGGTGTTGGATTACTAAGATTTTTATCTCACACTATAATTGGGTTTACTTTGGTACCTAAGGAGATTATCTATCCACAGGTATTGATAAGGGAAAGCACCCTTCTATAGGTTGTTGACATGCTTTTCCTTATAGATTGATCTTAGGATCAGAGGACTGTGCATTATCTCAGGATTCAAATAGAGTAGCTTTTGATATTTTACTACTTTTGGTATAGTATATTTTTATTTTTATTCCCTTATTCCCCTTTATATATATTATCATTCCACGAATCATGTATTGACATTTCCCTAGTGATTTTTTTCACAATTATCTATAATTATTATGTATTATATCTTATTATTTACTCTTTCATAGTTTATTGATTATTATTGTTTATATTATTATTCCACAATTGATTATATATGATTTTATCCAATGTTAAAATATTATATGAGGGTATAGTATCCCCACCATACCACTTTTAGACCCTCACTACTATTCTCTGGCCTTTAGAGTATGGGGAGGCACACTTGGGGCCATGTGAACCACCATCTCTGGGCATGGATTATGTGGATCTCAGGTAGATATGTTACAAAGTGGTATCAGAGGAGTTTCCTTTCTTACTTTTTTGTTTATAGATTATATATTTTAGATTGGTAATGCTTGGAACATGGTCATAAGTCTTGCTTGGTTTTCTTAAACCCAAGTTCAAAGTGAAGGCCAGGTTGCCTAAATTAAAATTATTGTTCAGGTTTTTTCTATTACATTTGATATCATTTCACCATTGAGTGATGCACATGCTTGTTGTGGTTATTATTATTATTTTGGTTGAATATTTTTTTCATTCTATTTTCAGCGTGCATTTTCCTATTGAATATTGATAATTCTTGGAATATATATTTAATTGTGATGAAACCACTTGTAGGGATTAGAAAACATAATTGATATTTAAAGTTCCTTCCTTATCCTAACAGTGTTTTCCAGAATATGTTAAATGATACACCTTAAGTTGTCAATTACAACATGTTGATCCATTTATGATTCATCAAATGATCTTGAACGTGTTTTGGTGTGAGTTGAATGTATATTATATTTTGGTTCATAAGGAGTGTGGGACCTTATGGATCAAAATTTTTATACCATCAAATCCAACCATTTTAAGTAATTTAGACAATTGAACAAGAACAAATTAAAAATGACAATGAAATCTAAAGTAAAATTGGTTGTATTATACATGTGAATCAAAGACTAATACCTAAACCCATACTTATTAGTGGGTAATTGGGTATATCTTATGTTCTTTTGGCATGTTGTGGTCTCTTTCTATCATCTAGACCTAGATTTTAAAGTAAGAATAGGGGCATGGTCATTCTTATAAGATGGATTTACTCAGATCCAAGAGTCATAAATTAAATCATTTCAATTGATTAAATAAATTTTGAGGTGTGTGTTTGTAATTATAGTGTCATATCACCATGATTTCCATCATTCACGCACCATGATGGCAGTGACGACCAACCTCCTAAGGTAATGGGCACTGAGCCAATAGTGATTCCTCCTATAGTTATATCTATAGAACCTCTACCTATACATGATATTGGCACGAATGTCCGGTTATGAGAGGGTTTTTTGTATATGCTTTAAAATATGCATGGTGTAATTCAACTTTCCCTAAGTATGGCAGTGTTAAATCATGAATTTCAACAGTATAATCCTCCCACCTTTTGTAGAGATGGAAGAACTCGTGTCGTAGAATCTTGGATTAAAGCAATCGTATCTATATTCGAGAAACTAGAGACGCCCCCTAGCCAAGGGTCAAGATTGTAGCTTATATGCTATGTGAATCAGCTATGTGGTGGTGGGATGTAATCACCTAGGAAGATCTATATAGATATCTAGTACAAGGGGATTTCTATATGGTCTTTTATGATTAAATTTTCCCTTAGTCTTTGAGGGCTGACAGAACTAGATAATTCATGAACCAGAAGTAGGGGAGCATGTTAGTTATGGAATACTATTCTAATTTCATAGAGCTATAAAGGATATCTCCTACTCTATAAGGTGATGATATTAATACCCCTAGGCGATTCAAGGATGGGATAGTTTATGCCATATGGTCATTGGTTAATGTGTTCAGGTTGAGGACTATTTATGAATTCATCAACCAAACCATTAATATATAGAGGAATCTAAGGGAAGTGGATGGTCTGAGACATGATAGTTTGAAACATAAATCAAGTATTGAATCTTCATCTATGAATAAGTGTCATTTCAATGTTTCTCATAGGGGTAGCGGCTTCCAGGATCCTCAATTTGACAACTTCTTGATATTTTATCGGTATGGGAAGCTAAGAAACATGAATCTTATGTGCTTGTGGGGTCTATTAGAATACATAGTTTGTGTTAGGATAGGCCATATTTAGTGTTTCTACATGATCTTTCCAATAGTACCCAGTGAGCGGGGATCTACACCAACTCCATTATTATGAGCTATTCTAGCAGTATCACGAATGAAAGGTAGCTATAATACCATCGACGAATACAGATAAGGTGGAGATCATGGTAGAGGATGTCAAAATTATGATTCTCAGTTCCATCTGAGCATTCATTCTCATAGTAGTTAGGTAGTGACTCAGAGTCACGATATAGGATAATTACATGCAGTCCATCCTACGGCGGAGG
Organism: Viscum album; assembly: GCA_963277665.1. Taxonomy (NCBI): domain Eukaryota; kingdom Viridiplantae; phylum Streptophyta; class Magnoliopsida; order Santalales; family Viscaceae; genus Viscum; species Viscum album. Next base: position 141,776,984 of record OY728128.1, on the reverse strand, counting down.
ATAAAGTTCCAGACCTTCTACTGTATGATGTACTATTCTAGTTGCCTCATCTTTAGTGTCTTTTTATTGGACATAGGTGTGTATCACTCTTTTATATATGAGGAAATCACTGAGTGTATAGGCCTCAATATTGACCACTGATATGGTATTATTATGGTATACACCCAATTAGGTATCTTTTCAAATGGAATTCTCCATTGTATGAATTTTTCTCTTGACATAGGTGGTTACCATCCTATATGGAATATTTACGTCCTCCACAAGACTGTCTTTGACGTAATCATTGGGTTACACTAGTTATTTCCCTATCAAACCAATTTTCATCTCTATTATTATAGGGTGGAGTTTAAATCACTGAATGGAATTATGAATGTGCATAAGTGAGAATGGGATATTAGAGTGACTTGAGATTGACTTGTAAAGAAAAGGATGGGTAATGTGACAACACATATCACCAGTCTTTTCCTTGGTGAGTAAGTGTTAAAACCTACTATTTTTCATCCATTAATGGATTATTTATGGTATGTATTTGATAAAGAATTCTTTGGTGTACCTCCAATGTGAGAGGTAGAGTTTACTATTGATATATTACTAGGATCATCACTAGTGGCCATTCCTCCATATAGGATAGCACCTAAGGAGCTCCTAAACCCAAGAAAAAGTTGGAGGATCTAGAGGATAAAGGCTTCATACAACCCAACACTTCTTCTTGGGGTTCACAGATCCTTTTCACCAAGAAGGTAGATGGTACCCTCAGGCTCTACATGGATTACCATTATTTTAACAAGATTACTATAAAGAATCAGTATCCACTTCCTATAAAGATGACCTATTTGATCATATCTAAGAAATGAAGGTGTTTTAAAAGATATATTTGAGGTCAGGATATCATCAGGTGCATGAAAAGACTTCATACATACCTCACACAGATTTCAGGAGGAGGTATGTTCTATAAGAGTACCTATTTATGTTGTTTGTAATCATGAACTAACATTCAGTATTTATGTCTCTTAAGAAATGTATTTTCCTCCCGTATTTGGATTCATTCATGGTAGTATTTTCATGATGATATCTTGCTGTATTAATGCTCTAGAAGTAACCATTAAACTAATCTTGAGATCATGATGAATACATTGAGAGATAATCATTTCTATATTAAGATCAATAAATTCCACTTTTCAATCGATAAAGTCCACTTCCTAGGTCACATCATCTCATAGTAATGAGTTTTAGTAGACTCAAATAAAGTGAGAAATGTAGTTTCCTTGTAGCATACCTATAACATCATAGACATTAATTGTTTATTAGGTATTTTTGAATATCAGATATGCTTAATTATGGATTTAATACTCCTTATAGCGATGCTTATGGGCTTGACAAATAAGGGTGTGAAATTTGTATGGTCAAAAGACTGTGAAGTAGCCTTTTAGGAGTTGAAGTTTCATTTGACTTCATCACCAATACTAATTCTATTGGATCTAGGAAGGAGATATACTATATATTTTGAAGCATGTGGTATTGAGTTTGGATTTATTTTGATACAGGAGGTGTGAGTCAACATGTTTTGGACTCATCAGTTGAGTCCTCATGAGCATAATTACCCAACACATGACCTTGAGATCTCAACTGTTGTGAATTATTTACACTGTTGGAGACATTACCTAGATAGATATAGTCTTTTAGTATTCACTGGTAACAAAATACTCAAATACATCATAACATAGTGGGATCTTAATCTCATGCAGTATAGGTGGGTTGAGTACCTACAATCATCTGATTTCAAGTTTTCCTACTTTCTTAGAAATGTGAATTTAGTAGCTGATGCTCTGAGCCGAAAGACTCAGATACAGGAAGTTCTGGAATCCTATAAAGAAGGAAATATTATTTCCTTATTCTCAAATATACATGTATAGGTTCAAGAGAACCATCGTTAAACAATCCTCATAGCCTTAGAGGTGACTTTTACTCTTCTATAATGGGGGAGAATGAGAAATATTTATGATATCTATGGCCGTGTCCCAAGGGAATATGTCTTAGATGATGATACATCTTCAGTTTGGACTATAGATCTATATGATACTCTATTATTCCATGGGTGAGTATGGATCCAAGCAGACATCAGAGAGGATATGATGTGGGAATTTCATGACTTATCATGGGTGGGTCACCTTAGTGTCCCCAAAATGTATTAGGATCTATGATTCCTATATTGGAGTCCTAGTAAAAATGTGAGATTTCAAGATTCATCACTAGGTTTTCCACCAGTTATCATGTGAGGGTGGGACAATAGAAAATGGCAGGGATTTTATAGTTGTTTTCCATTACCTGGTGTAAATGGGATGATGTTTCAATGGAATTTGTGACTAGTTTACCCAGATCACATCATGGAAATGATGTAGTGTGGGTTCTTGTTAATGAGCTGATGAAGGTCGCATGTTTTTTACCCATGCGAGAGACCTTCTCGATAGATTAGATCTGATGGTTGTAGATCACGGAGGTTGTATTTGTTCATGGATCTCATTGTAGTATCTTTTCAGATAGAGATTCTCATTTTACATCATTGTTTTTCAAGGGGTTGTAGAAGGACTATGGTACATAGGTACTTCTGAGCATGAACTACCTTATACAGACTGATAGAAAGATGTAGCATACAAACTAGTTTCTAGAGGACATTATTTTTACCTATTTTCTTGAATTTTTAGGTTCTTAGGAGAATCACCTTCCTCTTGTGGAGCTCACTTACAAAAACAGTTTCCATGCCACCATTGATATGGATACTTTTGAATCATTGTAAGGTAGGACTTTTTTCTCACCTCTTTACTGGATAGACGTGGCAGACGTAGCAATACTTGGACTCTATCTCAAGTAGGAGACTACTGATCTGCCCTAGTTTATCATAATTTTCATGATGGTAGCTTGGTATAAACAATATTCATATGCCAAAATACACCGACAACAACTCAAGTTTGAGGTCGGAGACTGAGTTTTCTTACGAGTCTCACATAGGTTTGGGCATAGGCAATTTCATAGGCCGGGTAATCACTTACCGAGGATTTTCAGAACCTTCGAGGTTTTGAAATGGATCGAACCAGTTGCTTACCAGTTCAAACTTCCTTAGAAATATCAGTCTATGCATGATATATTCCATGTATATCAGCTTAGTCAATATCGTCCCAACATGTCACACATCTTTCAACCTTTTGAGGTTGAATTGGATATTGATGCTTCCTTTAAGGAGTATATTATTCATATTGTTGATTTAAGAATGAAGACACTCCAAGGATGGTCTATTACTTTGGTATGAGTGATATGGAAGCACAACTGAGTACAAAATGAGACCTGGGAATGGGAAGATGATATATGATATCAGTGGAAGGAACACATTGCTGATAGTACCTATTTACCCCTAGAAGGCCAACTCGGGGATGATTTTCTTTATGGAGGGGAGTTTGTAATGACCCGTCCCTTCATGAAGGTACATATTTTTGGGTTTTCAATTATAAGTTCCTAAATGGACCTAATATTTATGTATAATCATGCCAAGGAGGTCTTGGGTGCATTTCAGGCTCGCTCAGAGCCCAGATATCCAAAATGGGAAGAATGGACTGGGCAGTAAGATTTTTCTACAGTCGTGCGAAAAAGGGCACATAACCATATGGATGGATTCAGGTTTGTGAAAGAGACATTGTGTATGGTTTGCACAAAATTAGTCAAACTGTGCACCTAACCATGTAGTGTTCCCCTACGTAGTAGTGAATTGAGCACAGTTTGTGAATGGATCGTCCAAATCATGTGCAAGTGTATTTTTGGATGAAATTACAATCCCCCCACATATGTTGTAACACTTTTCCTTTTTTATCTCTTCCTCCAGTGGCCATCCTAGGTTTTCCTTCTCTTTTGAGCTGAAGAATACCTTAATCTAGAATTTGAGATAGTTCCATCATCTCGTGTCCATTAATTGATCATGATAAGATTTTGATCTACCTTAGTAGGCTCCCCTTGTTTATTAACTCCTATTCATGTTTTCCTTTGAATTCATTATGCTATTTAGGTGCAAGATCATTTGCCTTATTTTCAGGGAATTCGATCATTTCTCAAATATAATCCAACCTAGTCCGAATATGAGAACACTATTGAGTAAGGAGTCATCTATGACCTTGTGGTAGGTGGTAATGTCCTTTTCCCTTTGAGTTTTGATGTTTTTTAATTATTTCATTGTCCCACACATCGGATTTATCTGACCATAGACTTTTAAATGATTGCTTCATATCAAATTGACCAATGCATCTTATTATTCTCCTATTGAACCTCGTTTGGTATTTCATAAGATGTATATAGCTTATATAGTCACCCATTGTGTGACCCAAGTGAAATTGGCCATTATGGATAATTGTCTTAAAATTTTAAAACTCTTTTATACCTTATGGATCAGATTTTAAATGAAAATTACCTTGAGAAATGAGTATCAATTAGAACCAAAGGCACATATTAGGTGTTTATCCCTCTTATAATCATAATTTCCCAAGTAGGAAATTGACTTGTTTCCCATGTCTCCTCCGAAGTGACCCATTGATCCTTATAGTGAAATTATGGTGTTTTGGTAAAATGAATGAGTTGAATTAAATGAAACGGATAATGTATGATGGGTTTACATTCTTGAAATTAATTAAATCTATTAAAAGAAATGGTTCTGAAGGATTGAAATTACATAACTTTGGTTATGCTTTATTAAATTCTTATCCTGAATTACCTTGAATTGAATTGAACTTTACTAAAGGAACATAAGAGAGGTATTTTCTCATGTATTGTATTTTAAAAATGAATATTCCTTATTTATATTGAAAGGATTAGTAAACATGTTGCATGAGACATATTTCAACATGTTTAATATTATAATTATTAATATTCGTTTATAGAGGTTGTGGTGTAATGGTAAGGGGCATGAGGAGCATGACGATATCACGCTCCACTACATAGGGTGTTGAGCATGACATCTCACACCATTGACATAGGTTTCATGTTGGGATTGACGTTCCACATTACTTTGTTAGACTAAAGATGTGATGGTTCACTCACCTTCCTAAGTGTCATTCATGATGTCTCACACTCCTATTGGGATATAGGACGTGCACCCTATTTCTTTTTCTTATAGGCCTGTTATACTAGTCATGGATACTGAGTTATGCCTAAGGCCAACCAGTAACTAGTATTCCAGGTATATGTCCTCATACATCCACACGTACATGGTTCATATAGGTTGATTCAATATATATATATATACTATATATGTTACTACTATATATATAGTGATTGTTCAAACATCCATTTTGGCCATGAGCTGAAGTACGTTGACCCACCAGGTGTCCTATAAGAACCTGAGTGGCTAGTTATTTATTTTAGTATTGCTTTCCTTTTATGTATTTACATGTACACTATTTTGTTAGGATAACTTCTTGGATTACATGTAGATATTGTTGGTGGTGTCTTGCTATTATTTTTATCTCACACCTTACTCGGGCTTCCTTTGGTACCCGATAAGATTATCTGTTTATATGTATGGATAAGGGAAAGAGCCATTTTATATGTTTTTGATATTATTTTGATTATAAATGGATCTTAAGAGAAGATAAATAAGTATAATATTGGGTTTATTGTAGAGAATATCTTTACCTTTTTGTATATTTCATATAGAATGCTTTTATGCCTATTCCCATGTTCCCATTTCTATATATCAACATGCCATGCATCATGTATTGACACTTACCTAGTGGATTTTCGTATTATTATATTTCTCTAATTATCTATACATTCTTATTATTTATGATTAAATAGGTTATTGATTATGTATTTTTATACTATGTTTCTAATGTTTATTATATCTGATTGTATCAATTGGGCCCCTTAGGTATGAGGGTATAGTCTCCACACCATACCACATTTACACCCTCGCTCCTAGTCGACAACATCCAACATGCGGGGAGGTGTGTATGAGGACATGTGACCCACTAGATTAGGGAATGGATTAAGTGGATCCCATGTCAGTATGTTACAATAACACATTTTTTCATACCATTCCATGCACTATAAAATGATTATGTCGCTCGTGCGTATGTGTGGATTTCCACCTCTAAGAAGCGATGCGATTCTTTTTTCATCACCACGTCATATGGATGATATATATAAGCATAATTAAATAAATAATATAATATTTTTTGATATTATTATCATTATTTAAAGATAAAATGATACTTACCTTATTTCTATAATGTTCATTGAAAAATGGAAAGATTACTCATACCTATATATGGTCTTCCATCTCCATGATTGTAACACATGTCATTTTTCATAATCATAATTCACGATTGGTTTTTATATTATAATTAAGTTATAAAAATTATAATTATTTCGTGACATTATTCTGTAGATGATGGAATAATGTCCTCTTTGACCATTTTCGACTTACTGAATCCATTTTGGACTTCTGAAATGAATATCGTCAAAATGTATGAAGTGAAATTTATTAATTAGAAATTTAATATACCATGGTAGGATATAAAATTAAAGGAATAATAATCATTAAAATGTTCTTAAAAAAGTAAATAATTAAGCTATGTTTATTATTTAGTAATATAAAGAATGAATGTGATGATTCAGACTCAAGGTAAAGGGATTTCTTTTAAAAATATTCTCTTAAATTTTCCCTAAAAGCTCATTTTATTTGATGTTTATATTTTTTAAACTTATTTTAATGAAGTATTTATATGGAAATGATTTATTTATAAAAGTTATTTTATTTTTCTTTTGAATTTATTTCAATGGTTTTCAATGTGAATCTTTTTAGGGAATGTTTTGAATTTCAATTCAAAAGATAAGAAAATATTCCATTTTATTGTATACAATGAAAATGAATTTTCCAACCACTATAAAAATATTTTTTTTGTTTGGATTAATTTATAATATTTCAATTTTTATTCAATGAAAAAAACTATTTCCCTTTGTTCTATAATTTATTTTATAAATGGGTCTTAAATGAAAAGGTTATATCAATTTACAAAAAATGTTTTCTTATGGGTGAAAATAGTATTTTTTGGAGTGAAATATTTCATTTATTAGGAATATTTCATGGAAAATGAGAATTTTTTATATGGATGGGTGGTTTTGTAATAAACCAAGATTGAGGGAGCTCGTTGTTGATCTCTAATGCATTGGGTAAAGGGATAGAGTTAACTGGTTAAGTTTCTCCTAATAATTTATGGGAATATACTGTGATAGTTATTAAAAAGATGGAATGGAGTTAATCAATTAGGTTTATTATAAGATATTATGGGAATATACTAAAATGGTTATTCAAATTATTAACATGATGGTTATAACATGTGTATCCATGATAGTTACACCATATGTAAGAGTGATATGAAAATGATGCCATGAGTTTCCTACTTTTTTTTAACTATTATTTTTTTAGGTTTTAAAAGTTTAACTTTAGAAAAGAGTGTGTGTGTTTCATATGGAAATTATTTATTCCATAAGATCAAATAATAATGGGTTAAGATATATATTTTAAGGGTTTTCATGTTTTTCACAAGACTGAAAAATTTATTGCTTTTTATGTCCTTTAATGAACTTTTTATGCTTATCCAATGTTTTAAAATGATTTTCACAGGGTTTAAGGATGGGTAGGGTTAAATAATATGTCATTTTAAAATTCATGAAGATTTTCCATAGAAAGAAAACATGTTTTATTTAAAACTATTTTTATTTTGAGAAAATTGGTTGCTGAGTAGAAGTGTCCACCTTTTAATTTATGGGTTATGGGCTAATTTTCTAAAAATATTATCCAAAAGGATATTTGGGAATTTAAGAAATTGAATTGTATTTTACGTTTACTAGAATACGTAATGTCTAAGGATGGGTACTTATAGTTAGTATCAGAGTAGGTTTTATATAACTTTAGAGGTTAGGATGTTATTTGAACAAAAGTTAAAAGTCCTCTGTAACAAAAAAGGATAGCATGTTAGAGAGAATTATAGTTATTTTAGATAAATGAATTGAAGTTGAAGATACCATGATTAAGGATATTGTAGTGTTTATCATTCTCATAATATAGTTTATTATGATTTTATTAATATGCTCTTACTAACGTTCTTCCCTTGAGTATATGGATAGATCTATCAAGAACCAATGTAACAATGGATGTAAAGGAAAATGTGGTGGTTTTCTGAATGAGAAACCAAATTAAATGTTATTTGTGATGATAATTCATATGGTTATTCTTAACCAACTATCACAAGTTATGATTAAAAACATGAACCAAGGTGACTTTCACAACTCATCAAATAAGATAGAAATGAAGATCCATGGAATTTAGGGTGATAAAGGACCTATAGGTAAAAATATTCAGTGTCTTGGGTGTCATGAATGTGGGAATTACCAACTAGGAAAATGTCTTAAACGAATGGGAATATGTTATTTATTTTTTAAAGGAGAGAATAAATCAATAATATTCCAAGGAAAACATGAATCATTAAACAAACACCAGGAAGAGGAATAAAGATATTCCCATGGAATCCATTGAATGATTTAAATTTTAGGATAATGGAATTATGTAAATTGATTCCCTAGGTTTAAATCTCAAGAATAATATTAGTATGAAGGTACAGAAGAATTTTTAGTAATGGATAATTCTATTACAGTTAAAAATGAATAGAATCTAGTGACATATGAAAGGTATGGATTATAATTTTTTATATTTTTTTTTATAGTTTAATCTTAGTATATGATTCATATTTTTTATAGAAAGGATGTATTAATAAATAAGATGAAAAATACTGGTTAATAAATAATGTTGAATAATTGATGTTTCTACACATATGGATTCAAGTGTTATGATGTACTGGAATATTTAATGTTGATCATAAGTTAAAAGTCTTAAACACCCCTTTTGAGGTTTTATGTGATGTAAATACTTTGGTAGAAATTTATATTTATTTTGGTAAATTGTTGGGGTATATTTAACCCATAAGTTTAACATGAAAAAATGTCACTTAATGTGAATGACATTTTCATTTTTGAACATAGGATTAAAGGTATTGATAACCTTTAGGGTTTATATTATCTTTAATGATTAAGGTTATTTTTTACGATGTTATTTATATTTTTGGAAAATCCATAAGAATAATATTGATATTTATTTAGTAAGAGGATGACCCATGGGTCGTGTGAAATCCAGTCACATCTAGAAAGGCTATGGGGCATAAATCCACAACCTAAGGGAGACAAGGGTATAGATCCTACCACTAAATTATCTAATTTTCTAGTATATATGAAATATTTTTCTTACTTAAATGGTTTGATAGAAATTTATTAAGTTTATTTTGGGGATAAAAGGTAATTTTATTATTAGGTGGTTAATGTTATTTCAGAAGAAGTTCACAATTTGGGAACCTTGTTTAATTAAAGTAAATAGAACATTATGGTATTTTTTAGGATTGAAGATTGAATTATATTTTAGAAGAATATATGATTTTATGGTGTATTTATGAATATTCTGGTAATTATGAAATTATTAACATATAGATCATATTATATGACTATGTCATATACATTTTTGGTACGATATATTAAGAGCAATAAATGTGATTGATAGATAAATGTTATATTTATATTGGAAGAATATGTGACCAAATGATTATAATATTTTTTATTCAAGAATTTTTCTAGAATATTTTGATTAATTTTATGGGTATTTGTTTATGGAATGAATTATATTAAACATTGGGTATTACTACTAAATTTTGGATATTAATGTTTTATTTATTCATATACAAGATTATTCGTTTTTGGGAGTTATCTTATAAATATCAAACTATTTTCGTTTTTATTAATGTATAAAGACATGAGGAATAGATTTTAATATTTATATTATTAGTCTAGATTGTAAAGGAATTACTCAACTCTAGGAAAGAGGTCTGGAAATAAAATTTTATATATTTACTTTTCTTTCTCTTGAATCAATGGCCTTTTAACCCATCACATATTTATGGTTTTATGATGGTTAACATTATCATGACCATGTACTTTATCACTTTATATTAATCCTTGGGTGTCAATTTTCTCTTCCATGTCTATATTTTTACTTCCCACAAATTTTTTTCTATTTTTAAACCGATTGTGTTTTATCCTAAAAGACTGCCATACTTCTATTTCTCTCTTTTAAAGAGGAAGTTTTATCAACCCTTTTTTACAATGTGAAATTTCAATAAAAGAAATTTAAAATATCAACCTTTGATTACTAATATAGATTTCAAAATTTTGAGGATTCAATTTGTTAATGTAGGAGAATGTAACTTTCAAATATTTTAAAATAAATACCATGTTCGATAGTGTATAAAATAAGCAACATTGAGCATAATTGTACCATGAGATATTATTATTTAAATATGACCATTATAACCTATCTATTATATTTTCAGGTATGAATATGATTAAATTATTTTTAATATATATATATAGTTTATAATAAATATAAATTCATTGATTAATTTTAAGTAAATAAGCACTCAATTCATAGTAAAAAAATTTTATTATTAAAATAAATGTTTTCTTTAATAATTGTTTTTTTCTTTTTGGGACTAAATAATTTAATTAATTTTCAAAATAAATTATAAATAATATATTATAAAATAAAAAAAATTATAAATCACCACATCAAAATTATCCTATGTTGAAATTTTGATATTTTTTGAAAAGATTTATTTTTCAATTAATAGTGAATATAATGATTTTTCATTGAAACTTTTATTTTATTTTTAAGTATTTACAATGTAAAATTATATTTTGGATTAGTTTTAAAATTTCATTAGTTCATTTAAAATTTAAATAATCCAATTATGCATTTTTAAATGAATTTTATACATGAATTTGGAATAAAAATATTTTATATTTAATAAGGGGATTTTTCTAAAAAACTGATTTTCATCGCATTTCAGCGATTTAATTTTAAATTAAATTATTCCAATAATTTTTTTGAATTATAAAATAATGCATTACATATTTTTAATTATTTTTTCCAAAATTATTAAATATGACTCTTTTATTTTTTAATATTATGAATAGTGACATTAGTAATTTGTATTTTCACGGTTAGGGTAAATCAGGTAATTACAGGTTAAAAAATATGATAAGGACAATAAAATAACCCTAAATTTTATTAAATTTTATTTTATGAGTATATTTAATTCATAATAATCCAATATTAGGTTATATGGACTTTTTTCATTTGGTTTTGATTATATCCTTTATCATATTTTATTTAAATAAAAGTAAAAAATGTCACAGTCTTGTTTTTAATAACTATTATACTTTTAACATGGGGATAACTAGAGGATATGTTCAGTTATAAATATTGTTTTACGTATAAATTATATATATTCATCATGGTAGTTTTTTTTAAATTTTTATACAAAAAATAATAACCTTAAATGCTTACATGACACTGATAGTGTAATTTTCCATCTAATGGAAAATTAAAATAATTGATATTAAAAATGTTAAAAAAATATAATTTGGGATAATTAATGTTATACCCAAAATTATAAAATAAATATAAAATTTTAAATAAAATTTAATTGATTATATTTTAATTCCTTTGTTATATTAATGTTATAAAAGTAAAAGTTAATGAAACGTTCTAAAATTAACATTATTTATATTTTATGAAAATAATATTTTGTTAAATGATATAAAATTCCTAAAAATATTATATTCATCCATGTGATTATTATATGGTTGAAAATATCAATCGTTGTCCTTTTATTTTTAGTTTTTCCATTTATAGTAAACTATCATGACCCTCAAAGAGTAAAAAACTGTTGTGTCATGGAAAGTGTAAAAAGGGTTAATGGTGGGGTTAAAGGAATAAATAAGGGTAAAAATGTGATCCAAAAATTCCCAAATTTTATTTTATGAGATTATTTAGGCTACTAATCATATTATATTTTAATATAATCAATATTTATACATTTGGACATCAGAATTAATTTATACTGTGATAATATTTTAAGAAATTCCAAAATTTCTCCTCCCCTCTCTTCTAAAAGGGGACCACTTATTCTCAATAACTCAAACATAAAATCCAATTTTTTCAGCCAATAACTACCCAAATACCTTAAAACAATCCCTAACCTAATTATATATTTCTTTTTAATGCATAACACCAACCGTAGAGGTATTAAGATATTAAGTATAGGAGACTTTCCGAAGAAGATGTATAGTTTTTAACCACATATTTTATTTTTATTTCTTCTTACACCTCCATAAAATATTCTTAAACCATGATAAAATAATTAAAATAGTATCATAATGATACTTATACATAATATTGTTAATTTTATAACCTATATCCATCTCCAACATTCTTCAAATGGGAAAAGAATCCATCGTTAGTGTATACAAAGGACTACCACCTCACGGACCAATGTAATTCTTTTTCCATCACCGTATCTTATGGATAGTTATAATGATGAATTTAAGTTATATATAGGTTATTCATTAAATATTTATTATTCTAGAATGAAAATATAATATATATTTTATTACAATTTCATACACTAGAAAATGATAATGTGGTTCATCCATATGTGTGGACTACCACCTCCAATAAGTAACGTAATTTTTTTCATCACTATATCATATGGATGATATATATATTTATAAATATATTTATAATTTTATATTTATGATATTATTATAATTATTTAAAGATAAAAAATAGACTTACCTTATTTCCCAAAAAATCATTGAAAAATAGAAATGTTACTCATGCAAACATGCAACATACTGTGTCGAAGATTATATCATCGTTCATTTTTCATAACCATATTTCTTGATTGGTTTTAAAAGTTTAATTTATGTATAAAAAATATAATTATTTCATTTGTTATTATTCTTTATATGATGTAATAATTTCCTCTTGGACCTTATTCAAATTACAAAAACCATGTTGGACTTATGAAACCAATGTCGTCAAAAAATATGATATTAATTTAATTAATTTCATAATTAAATATAGAATGGTAGGAGATAAAATAAAAAGTGTAATAAAAAGGAAAATATTTCTTAATAATGTAAATAATTATCCTTGGTTTATTAGTCAATATTATTGGGATAGTATATAATGATTCAGACTCATGTTAAGGGACTTTTTTCTAGAAATCTTTTTTTAATGTTTGTCATTAAATGATTTTTCTTACATGTCCATATTTAAAAAAATGGAAGTATTTATATAAACATAAGATATTTATAAGATTAATTTTAGGTTTTTTTGTTTTCTTTCAATGGTTTTTAGAATAAATTTTTTTAAGGAAGGTTTTTACTTTATTTTCAAAGGATAAAATCATGTTCTATTTTAACGTATATAATGAAAAAAACTTTTACCACTACTGTAACAATCATTTTATGTTTTAATTCCTTTATAATATTCCATTTTTGCTTCAAATAAAACCCATATTTCCCTTTTTTTGGGAATTTTATTTTTTATATTGGGTTTTAAAGGAAAATTATATATCAATATCTGAAAATGTATTCTTATGGGTGAAAAGTATATTTATAGGGGTGGATTATTTATTATGTTATTATTATGTTATGTTCATTGAAAAAAATTTATATTAATAATGTGATAAAGGTAAATATTTTAGGGGTTTTCATGTTTTCACGAGATAAGCGGATTTCATTCTTTTAATGTCCTTTACCGAGATTTTTTTCTCATCCCTTGTTTGAATTTTTTTTCACAAAGTTCAATGATGAGTAAGGGGAAAGATAAATTCTAAATGAAGTTCGTGAATATTTTTCATGAAAAGGAAATATTTTTTATATTAAAAGTTTTATATTGTAATAAAAATGGATATTAAGTAGATGTTTCAACATTGTAATTTCTTAGTTATGGCTTAATTATATAAAACTCTAAACCTAAAAGATAATTTGGAATGTAATAAAGTGAGTTCAATTTTAAAGTAACTAGAATATGTAATTTTTAAGGTCATGTCTTTATTGAAATCATTTTTAATTTAATAATAATAACTCATAATCAAGAACACAATTTTTATCCATACCTTCTTTTGGAAAACCCCCTTTATAAGGATAATTAAAAATAAATCCTTTTATTTAAGGTCATTATACAAAAAATTAATAATATTATGCCTATTTTTAAATTAAAACACATTTAAAACAACCTATATGAGAAATTATTTAAAAACCATATTCAAATATTAAGTTTAAATTTCAAAACAACCCTTTTAAAATTATGCACATATGAAATTACATACATACATATATATATATACATTTATATATGCACCTATTAATATATACTCATAGGAATATGTGCATATATATATATATGAGAACCAATCCTTAAAAAGTGACATCTAGAACATCATACCTAAAAATAGATGACACCTAGATGAAATAAATAAACTTAAAAAATCTCAAACATGGATGCCCCTATTGATTAATCCCTTGAACTCACGTGCCAACCAGTAAAATTTTATAAACAACCTAAAATAAGTTTAAAAGACCCAATTACCTTATGAAACCCACTATATATATTTTATTAGTCAGAATCATAATTTTTCCTTCGAGTTTGGATAATAAATAGTGGAATTCTATAAGCATCCAATGGAAATAATTTATAATATCCTAAAATATTTGAGAAACATGTATCTATAAATATATTTGAACTCAAAATCCTATATATCATTAAATAAAACCAGTTTGAAATGCCCAAGAACATGTGTTATATTTGTTAAAACAAAGATCATAGAACCACATACCATGGGTGTGCATGGAGGATGCGAATTGTTCAATAATAGAGAGAGAAAGGACCTAGGAACTCATCACACACCCTAGAAATAGGAGCCATATGAAATCAAGAAAATATCCCCACAAAGGGTTTGGCTATTATCAATCCACAATGAACTAAGAGAGAGAAATCAAGTAGGAAAAAGAAGATGGATGAGGAAGACGGAAAGGAACCCTTAGTTGGAGTCTTCTCAAAATCACCAGTGAAGGGGAGGTAAATTCACAGTGGAGGAAAGGTAGGGACCTCCTATCACTAGTTCAAAAATGATTTTTAACTTTTTTTTCTTTCCTTTACATCGTTTACTAGCCGTATTTATTAAATGTGATGTTATAAATATTCTTTTAACATCAGGTAAACAAAATGAACGTTCTAAAATTATAATTGGACTGATTTTTATGTTGGTTATTTAATAACCAACCTAAAAAAATATAACACATCGGTTCCTATATAACCGATGGGGGAAAGCTTCAACCTAAAGGGTTTTTTACATCGTCAATTAAATAAAATATCTAAAAAACCAATTCTATGTCATTTTCTATAAATTCAATATAAAAATATTCGAGTTGAAGGGTTTTTTACATAGGTTATTTTATAACAGATGTAAAAAACCCATTGTACATGTTGTTTATTAAATAACCAACATGGAATACCATAAAAATAGGTTTTTAACGTCAGTTATTTTATAACCAACTTAAAAAAATTTAAAAAAAATTATATTTAAACCAGGATATTCATTGCCGAAAAAACCAAAAAATAAATAAAAACAAGAAGAAAACCCACTTGAAAATACACATTCATAATGACAACATTCAAAATTACAATATTGATGAAAAAAACTAAAATCCAAAAAAAAACTACCAAATACACATTTAAAATTACAATAATCAAAATTATAGTATTCAATAAAAACAAACTAAAATCTATCCAAACCTAGAAAATGGTTTTCCCATTCCACTTTTACATGTGTGAGATCTTGCGTACTATAAGGGAGAGAGTCATACAAAAGATACAAATTAAAAATAAAATATTTAACATGTATAATGAATAAAATAATTGAAACATTATGGAATAGATTATAAATAAATCTAACATGGTTGAACTTCATTATAGTTATAGTTGTAATTATTTTTTACATAAATCTTAACACATAATATCCACATAATTTAATGCTTTCTTATTTATGAAAATGTTTTCTAAATGGGTTCCTCTACACAAAATAACATTTTTATGTAATATATCCAAATTGTACTAATAGTAAATGGAAATTCACCCTAACCTTTACATATTTGGTCGTGGAGATATATTTCATTGTGGTCTCTTGAAAATATTTATACCCCCTTTCATAAAAAATTAAAAATAAAATAAATTTAAAATTCATTATAATATAAAAAAGTATTAATAAATTCAATCTTTCAATTCCAATACATCCTTAAAAACTTTTCTTACATCACAGTGGATAGAGCATAGCCATTAAAGTGTTTTCTCCCTTGGAAAAAATACCTAACACCCAATGGACACTGATATGAAATAAAATTTAATGTTACTAGTTATTATGTTAAAAAATAGATCACTATTTTTGAGATAAATTTCTCTTACTCTTGATGATATGGAAAGATCCAGCTCTAATTAATTACATTATTTTGAAATCATTCAAAAATAAAAATTATTCATTATTCTTCAGTAATTATACTCATTATAGGTGAAATGACCTATGGGTTCATAAATTCATAATCATATTTCTTATCATTCTCCCTATACATTATATAAATATACCTAATACAAAACAAACATAAGTGTAAATTTTCATAAAATTAAATACTAGGAAAGATTTATTTTAAGACTTAAAAGGAAAAAGTGGTATCATTTTGATTCCCAACATATCTCTAATTACATGATCCATGATATAATTTTTCAAAATCCCCACAATAATTTCACACCCACAAAAATCAACTTCAATTTGAATCTTATAAGCACCTGAATTTTTTTTGAATATCTTGACAATCTACCAAGACTACTATAATATATATCTGAAGTCATAAAACATTGTATTTTTTGTGGGCTATAAAATATTTCATTACCTTTAAAGTATAATTTTAAATAAATATATAAATATACTAACTACACGTTTTTAAAACAAATTTAATACAAAAAAATGAAATAAATTATAAATTATTCACATAGCCTTATGGTAATATGCCAGAAGAAGTCTATATGGACAAACTAAAAAGTGGATGATAATTTGTTCACCATTACCCACCTCATCTAATTTTAATGGTACTCTAGATGATACATATATAATATCATATACACTGAACCTATGATTCTTTATCTCTAACTGTTGATATTTAATGATATCTCCAATATAATATATTATCCCATATGAAATAATACGATACTGAGGGGCATCAACATATAACTAAACATTTCTAGGAATCTTTGGAGGAGGGGAGTAATAGTAGGATAAAAAGTACAGTCTACTGGTAGAGGTGGTGGAGTGGGAGTATATGGAAAAGTTGGAGTTGGATCTTCGATCTAAAATTGTCTATAAATGTCTGTAAACATGGATTATATAGATGCTCTGATCTTATCCTCCATTGTCACATTAATATTCTAAACATTAGCCTCAAAAGATTCTATTTTTTATAAATACCCTACATTATAGAATATGAAGAACATGGTTATACTTTTCTCACTGATACACCTTCTGGTTATCCTCATACATGACCCAGGTATTCAATATTTCCTAATCCTACTAATAAAATATTTTGCCTCTCCTAAGCTACAAATACCACTTGTGTTCTCTACTCCTCATGAGAATCCTGTATGAATTATTTGAAAAAATCTATAGTGATTCAAAATATATAAGGAATCTAATTAAATTAAATTAATGAATAAAATAAAGTTAAATAAACATCTTATAATCCTCTTAAATACAACCCTCGATTATTCTATAATATATTTACCTTTTTTCTCATCTGATCCCTCTTACATTTCCCCTGTCTAGGCAAGGGGGTGGAGGGGAAAACTCTCTAGATCTTGAAGACTCACCTCTTAGTTTTTTAAAAAAATTAGTCATTATTTTATCTTCAAATAAAGTATACCCTCCCTGAGATAAATTATAAGTTAATACATTTCAATATTGTATCTCCTGATGAGATCCCCCCGATTGTAGTAGATTATGAATAATAAACCTTTAATAAGATCATTAATATAAGAAAAAATCTGAAATTTTACATTGCACTTAACAAAAATTCTTCTTGTCTTCTACTTTCAATTTTTTTTTACATGTTTCTTCATCTATAAAAGGATATATATCACATGTATTATGATGTTTCATATTACCAAAAATGAAAGCAGATGTGAGGGTGGATTTGAAATACCTTCATCTACAAGCAACCATTGATAAACATTTCTTCCTGACTCCTCCAGTGTTTGGTATATCATATGTCATCTAATAATAAGGCGGAAATCATATATTTCTATAATAATTTCAATATTAGTACAAAAATAAAAACTAGATTACAAAAATGGTCTTCCACAATTGAGATTGTGTTACTTCGTCAACACATCTCCAATCATTGAACAAAATACTAAATTTCCTTTTACCCCGAACAGATACACAAATATTTTTTTTTGCATTAGGACCTCTTGTAATATCATTATCATAGATTTATACCACTATCCTATGGTTCTAGCAATTAGAAATTGGTAATTTTGGTAAAAATGTGTTTTCACGTTTACCAACCCTTGAACTCTTCTTTGGCTATGTGGGAGTATATGACTCTTGTAAAGAAGGATGGTAATTATCATGAGGATCATGTGAACATTCCTCATAAGAGGTATGAGTACACTCATCTACATAATTATGTGATTTATAAGCAGATTTATTTTTCATTATCCTTCAAATCAAAGCAACAAGCAATTAGTACATAGATATACAAATTCAACTATTACAATACAAATGTAAATAAAAAATGAAAAATTATGAAACAAAAAAGTAAACAAAAACATAACACATTATTATTATTCATATTTTTTAAGGTTGAATAAAATTTTAACAATAGTAATGACATATGAATTTTCATATAAATGAATGAAAACATATCCAAAATTGGTAAAGGAATATTAAAATTTTTCCAACCTAATAAATATTTTTATACACGCACAAAAAGACTTTTTTTCAACATACTCTTATAATTTTTTTTGGATTTCTTTAATAGACTAGATTTAAAATAATT
Source organism: Viscum album (assembly GCA_963277665.1). Lineage (NCBI taxonomy): Eukaryota > Viridiplantae > Streptophyta > Magnoliopsida > Santalales > Viscaceae > Viscum > Viscum album. The sequence goes on along the minus strand of OY728128.1, from coordinate 141,757,889 downwards.
TAATTTGAATAAATAACGAAATAAATAAGTTATATAATGATAAACATGGAAAACTAAACAAAAGTAACCTAAAATTAACAAACATTCTAACTTATTAATTTTAATACATGTTTTAAGAATGAAAAAAATAAAATATCTAACATTTTATGAAATTTATATAAGTAAAGGAGAAATAAAGATATGCTACCTAGAATATTAGAAATTTACTAAAGGATTGTTTTCCCAAATTCTTTAATCACAATCATTCTATATGGCACAAACCATGTATATGATGTGCTCATCATTATTATGTGTTAATCTTTCATTGGAAGTAGGGATCACACATAAATCATAATCATCATCAATTTTATCATCACTAACATATAGTTTTATTCTATGTAAAACAACAGAACACTTCATATCTAATTGTTCATGAAAATAGAAAATATGTTTTTCTTGTGTTTCCATTATAAAAGGATTGGTTGTGTCTTCCAATCTATTCTGATTAACAAGTGTTATTCAAAATTCATTATGTATGAAATTATTGTTGCTAATTATCCTTTTTTAGTTAAACAATGGAACTTTAAATTTAATATAATATACCTCCCATATTTCTTCAATGATTCCCTAATATGTACTTGATACATAAATTGGGTTTTTTCTTTAGAACTCGAAAAATGAAATGCTTCTATGAACACCAATACACCAATAATCTAAATTGCACATCTATTGTCTAGATCTTTCCTATAAAATGTATATCCACTAATGTTATACTTAGACCATGTTATCAAATTCAAACGTGGACCACCCACTAATCATCTTAATGTTTCTGAGGCATCTGATCTACCAAGCATGGTATTTTTAAACCATGGGAAAAAATTATGCTCATTAAAAATCCACATTTCTTTCTTCTTTGGATAAAAATACTTCAACACATTAATATGAATTGTTATATATGGTTTAGAATAATCTATGTCATTCAATATGAATAAATATACCTTCTTTATCTCTTCACCTGACAAAGATTTGACTTTCAAGCCATGAATCCCCTTTCCCCCGTAATTAAATCATTCATGGAGAGATGGAGGAAAACCAATGTGCTCTACCATAGACAGGTATCTTGTACAAAACTCGACAACATCCTCATAAATGTACTTTTCAACAATGGAGGCTTCTGTTTGATATGGTGTAACAACCCTATGTTTTTCAATAGAAATTAACATTATATAAATATGTCATAAATCACATGAAAACACAAAATAATGAAATACTAAGTGATAAGTGACCATTAAACATATGTTTTTCACTTCTGTGTTTCGAATTTCGAAAATATGACATACACAGTTGTGATCAGTAAGTTGTTTGGAGTCCAATAAGAAAAACATAATTTTTGGTGAATAGTAACATACCCTTACAAATAGTAACATACCCTTATGAATAGTGATATACCCTAATTAATAGTAACATTACCTATGATAATATATAAATAATATTCGTGTGAAAGTATGATGTACCTATATTTTAGAATAAGTAAATGAATGTTTTAGAACTTCTTTTGGATAATATTTTATGATTTTAATTAAATATTAAAATAATAATATTTAAAAAATTATTTTTGAAAATTTGGACTTAATTTTTGTATTCTACATGTTGAAAAATGGTTTTATTTAATTCTTGGGATTTTTCTGAAATACTTGAATTTTTTATGAATAGTGAAATACCATAATTTACAAAATAATCTAAATAAGCTAATTATAGAGTCATGCATGATGTTCTGCTGACATAAGACCAATTGGTTTGGAATCACATTATAAAATTACTATTCTTGGTCTAGTAAGACTCACTATTCCTTATCATGTGGGGAAATAATAAATTAATGAATTCTATATTGAGAAATCCCCTCTCCCCTCCAATATAAAAACCACCCTTCACACCCTCATTTCCTCACACCTCTCAGACATCAAGCCTTATCTAATCTCTACCCAATAATCTTCCATATCCCATTTCCCACATCCAATAGCTTCTGGTCTCATCAAAAGACAAATCCTAGGTCCTTTATGGAGGATCTCAATAGGAGGATTCAAGAGGTAATTTCCCTTCCTCTTTCCTTTAATTTCCTTTCAATTTCAAGTTATTTTCTTATTCTCTCCCCACCTATCTTCATCCACATGGTATGGTAAATACAGTATCCTAAATATAATATAATGTTATGATACTAATGGGATATTATACCATCCAACCCTCTTTCCCTCTTCCTTTTATTTTATAAAAGAAAATGTTGTTCGTGAGGTGTTAATCTATCACCATCAAGAACAACATGTTTTATTTTTCCATTTCCACTTTTAGATATGTTCATGAAACCATTTTTACGGTTGAACCAGAATATATAATATATATTATGTCCTATTTAGCATTCTTCAACTAACTTATAAACATATTAATAAATGATTAATCAAAACGAGTTCGTTGTAGTCGAAAAACCGCCCAAATTAAATCAAACAATCATCATTAAATTATTATCAAATGATTCATTCACGATATATATAATATAATCAATTATAAGATCATTTAAACTCATAGAATATAATTAATAACATGTAATATTAGTTCTGGATGTTTTCCCATGTTCTACCTGAACTTCAATTTAGGAATACAAGTGAACTGCTCAAGAAAACCATAAAAACAACATTCCCTAACAATGTTTTTAAACTATATAACTCATCCAAAGGAACATAAAATAATATAATGAAACCATAATGAACCATATTCATGTACACAAGGTTCTAAAATTATTAATTAATGAATGTAATGTGGTTATATAGGATATTAAAGTGAAGGACGCATTCAGATATAAGGTAAGGGAAAATTCTTGAACCCAACTTTCATCCTCCGTGTTCTCCCTCTTTCACTCCTTTTTTGATAGGGTTACCCCTAAAAAATCATTTGTTCATCATTGTATTTCCTTTTTTGGGATATAAATATTTTTCACTGGGGTTTAGTTCGAACAAAATGTTTTCCAAAAGAACGCTTCTTTTAAAAACACACCGTTTAATTCTCATTCATGGTTGACAGTTCTTGTAACATGTGTGTTATTCCATCTTTGTTTTGGGTAACCAATGTTTTTAAATGCATTCTTATGAGATTAAAAGCATTCCTTTACATGGTTTATTTATGTTAATTTTTGATATATGTTCATTGTGTCATTAATGATAAATGATAATGTTATGATGTGACGGGTGGGCCTGGAATTATATTGCGCAATATGATTGTTTCAATGTGATGGGTACACCCGGAATTATACAGTGCTCTAATGAATTGGGTAATGTGATGAATATCTTGAGTTAATGTGAAATGATGTGTGAAAAATATGATATCATTTTTCAAAATTCTGTGTGGTAGTTAACCACTAATATATGATGTTTCATTTTTATGAATTGCCATATTTCATGTCTCTTATTAATGCTTCCTCTCATTTTCATGATCTTTTGCCTATGTTATGATTATTATCACCCATATTTATATTGATCTTATATATCCTCTTACTGAGATTTTAGATCACCCCTTTTTATGTATATCCTCAGGTGACTACATGTATTAAGGAGAGTTCAAGTGCCAATAAGAAGCTTGAGAAGAAGGAATTAAAAAAATGTTTAGGCTTGATGTTGTAATTGTTATGTATGGTCCTAGTTTTCCCAAGAAACTAACCCTTTGGATCCTCTATGTGTAATACTATCATGTTTTTTATCTTACAAATGATGTAATAGTAATATAAGAAATGGTTGGGTCACTATAGTTTTTATCAGAGGAAAGGGTTAGTTAATTTGGGAATTATGATTAGTGAATCCCTTAGAAAACCTCTAGTATGTGACAAAGTACAAATATGTATACAAGAAGATTTACAAAGGGATCTTATATGTTATGATTTTAGTATAAATTGTGAAAATTAATAAGTTATTTATTCATGACTTTTTGACTTATGTTTTGTTCTAACCTTTTATATTATAGAAAATGGTGGGAACCAGGAGAAACCAGGCCAATAACTCATGCGAGGGCCAATGCAATGATTTCCCAAATGATATCCCCAATGATTTGAGAGGTGGAGTTTAGAACTTCATTGTGATTATTACCCAAATATCTCAGGTTATGAACAACAACCATAATAATGTGGAACATCCACCATCACCAAATAGGGAGAAACTAGAAATCAAAATTTTGATGCGGCAATGACCACCAACGTTTAGTGGATATTTCGATCCAGTAATTGTAGAATAGTGGGTTAACTCTATTGATATGATCCTTTTTTGTGGTTCACTATTCTGAGATGGAGAAGGTGACACAATCCATTTATCATCTTGATGTAGAGGTCGATCAATGGTGAGATTTTATTAAGAACACCAAGCCAAGGGGGGATATTGAAGAGATTGGATGAGAAGACATTAAGAAAATGTTTATTAACAAGTATTTTCCAAGAACCCTTCACCCGTAGAGGGAGAGAGAATTCGTAGAGATCAAGGAATACAGAGGAGAATATATCACAACCTATAAAGCTAATTTCAGAAGGCCTTCAAGGTATGGTTCAGGTTTTTTATCAACAATGACAGAACAATTGATAGATTCCTTAGTGGATTAAAACCACACCTTCAAAAGGATATTCCAATTTTAGACATTGGGAGTTATGAAGACTTTGTTCGATGCGCTCTTAAAGTGGAGATAAAGTTTGTATAATGGTTCCATGGATATGGTTATAAGAAATGAAATATGGAGTTTCATTCTAGTGGATGAAATGACAAAGTTGTGAAGAAAATGCAACAACCCACATGCCGAAAATGTGGGAAGTTGCCCCATGGGAACTACCTAAAAGGGATGGGGAAATGCTTCATGTGTGGGAAAGAAGGACACCATGCTCAAGATTGTTGAAAGGACAAATAAAATATGGAGAATGTAGCCAAATAAAGGAGAGAAACACCCATGATTAAATACTACAACTGTAGGGAGATGGGGCACTATACAAGCCAGTGCAGTAAACCTCGAGTTCTCAAGGGTAACCTGCATCAGCAGCCACCAAAGAAAAAGGAACAAGTGAAGTCTTATGCCATCAATACTGCGTAAGTGGAGCAAGATAATGAATTCATACAAGGTGCACTGCCTATTCACTCAATAATTGAAAAATTTATATTTGATTCTAGTTCTACACATTAATTTATATCTTCAATTTTTTCTATAACTATAGAATCAGAGACCTGAAACCTTTACATAGAGATAACTTTAAAAACACCAAGTGGTGCAGTCATTGCAACCCAAGTGTTTGACTCTTATCCTATTGGCGTATGTGTGGAATATTCTTCTAGTGAATATTTTAGTACTTCCCTTGGGGGAATTCGATGCTATAATGGGAATGTATTGACTCTTGTTATATAGAGAATGTATCAAATGTCAAGAAAAGGAAATATCTTTTCATATTCTGAAGCATCCCATGCTCCTCTACAAATTCAAGGAAGATCATGAATCTCCTTTAAAAAATCCTTCAACTATGTGGGTGTTGATTCCCTATGAAGAATCATACCACTCAAAACTTGTTGGATCGAAGCAAAGTGCCAACCATGTGGAAATTCCCATTGTAAAAAAATACAGTGATGTATTTCAAGAAGAGTTACCCAGACTTCCCCCGAATCGTGAGATAGAGTTATCAATAGAACTCATACTCAGAGCTACTCTTATCTCACTGTGTCCCAATAGGATATCTCCTATCTAACTGGACAAGTTAAAGAAGTAGCTAAAAGAGAATCTGGACAAAGGGTTCATATGCCCTAGTGCATCACCTTGAGGTTCACTAGTTCTCTTTATGAAGAAGTGGGATTGAACAATGTGGCTGTGTATTGATTTTCACAAACTCAACAAGATCACCATAAAGAACTAGTATCCTCTTCCAAGGATTGATGACTTTTTTGATCAGTTAAGAGTAGACTAATACTTCTCAAAGGTGTATATTCAATCTTGATATCATCAGTTAAAGTTGAATAAAGAAGATATTCAAAAGACAACCTTCTGTACAAGGTATGTGCAGTATGAGTTTCTGGTGATTCCCTTCAGACTTACTAATGCCCCTGTAATCTTCATGGATTTGATGAATATGGTCTTTAGACATTACCTACACAAATTTTGGGTAGGGTTTATTGATTATATTCTCATATAATCCAAGAGAAAGGAGGAACATGAAGAACATATAACACTTGTGTTGGTGACATTGAGAAAGGGGAAGTTGTACGCCAAGTTCAACAGGTGTGAATTTTGGATGAAGCAAGTCGCTTTCTTGGGACCTATGATCACAAGTGAGGGAATTTATGTGGACCCTTAAAAAATAGATTAAAGAATAGCCCATGCCCTCTAGTGTCACATAAATCCATAGTTTTCTTGGATTATCTGGGTACTACCGATGTTTTGTGCAAAATTTCCCATGATTTTCATTCTTGCTAACTAAGTTAAAAAGGAAAGGGGTAAAGTGTGTCTAGATATAAGAATATGAGGGGAGCTTCAAGGAGCTAATGAGAAGGCTGATCACAACACCTGTACTCACACTATCGAAAAGTGGAGAAAGTTTTTTGACACACAATGATAATTTAATGAAAGTATTGGGTTGCGTACTCATGAAAAATGATAATGTGATAGCCTACACCACATGACAGTTGGAGATCCATGAGTAGAACTACCCGACGCATGATCTATATCTAATTATCGTGATATTTGCATTGAAAATATGGAGTCACTACCTTTATAGTGAGAAGTGTGACATATACACCGACCACAAGATCCTAAGTATATATTAACACAAAAGGAGCTCCACATGAATCAAAGGAGATGGTTAGATCTAATAAAGGATTATGATTGATCTATCCACTATCATCATGGAAAGGAGAACCAGGTAGCTGATGATCTTAGTAGAAAAGAACCTTATACTCTATCTATGTTACGGATGGAGAAAGACCCTATCTTATTGGATATGGAAAGGATGGAATTAGAAATCATAAGGGCAGGGGATACATCCTACCTTTCCCAAATGATGGTGAAACCATCCATGCAAGAGAATATTAATGAAGCATAAAGGGATGATGTGAAGATACGAAAGAGGGTGAATGATGAAAAGGAAGGAATGCTGAAAAAGTTCCATATCGATGATGATGGTGTGATTCGGTTTGGAACGTGGCTTTGTGTGCCTTCATAACCTGGGATAATGAAGGAGATATTGGACAATGCATATAGCTCCACATTCCCTATCAATTATGGGAGTACTAAGCTATATTGTGATCTCTGAGAACACTTCTGGTGGGATAACATGAAAAAGTAGATCACCGAATATATATCAAGGTGCTTGGTATGTCAGCATGTTAAAGTAGAGTGGAAAAGGTCCAATGGGTTGATGCAGCTATGGCCTATACCCATGTGGAAATGAAATAATGTTACTATGGACTTCGTCACGGGTCTCCCGAAGATGTCAAAGGAAAATAATGTGATATGGATAGTTGTTGACCAACTCACCAAGACTGTTCATTTTATCGCTATTCGGGAAGATATCTCTCTTGAACAACTTGTAAGGATATATTTGAAGGAAGTTGTGAGACAACATGGCATTCCACTCTCAATTGTCTCTGATCCTTATCCAAGGTAAAATCTAAATTTTGTAGGATCCTTAAACATGCATTAAGTATTGAATTAAATTTCAACATGGCTTATCACCCCCAAACAGATGGCCAATCTGAAAGGAATATTCAGATGCTTGAAGATATGCTGAGAGCCTACTCTCTAGAATTCAAAGGTGGATGGGATCAACATCTCCCATTGGTTGAGTTCTCATACAAAAATAGCTTCCACTCAAGTATTTATAGGGCTCCATATGAAGCTCTGTATGGAAAGTTATGTAGAACTCTTACCTGTTGGGATGATGTTGTAGAAAGAAAGATACTTGGACCTGATCTTGTGCAAGAGATGACATAGAAGGTTCAAATCATCCAGAAACACATCAAAGCTTCTCAGAGTCAGAAAAAGAGATATGATGAAAACCATCGAAGGGACTTGGAGTTCGACTTTGAAGATAAATTATTCCTTAAAAAATCTCCAAAGAAGAGAGTCATGCGGTTTGGAATGAAAAGGAAGTAAGTCCCAAGGTACATTGGCCCATTTGAGATCAGTGATCGCATAGGAGTTGTGGCCTATTAGCTAGCACTTCCACCGCATATGGCTCAAGTTCATGATGTGTTTCAAGTATCAATCTTGAGGAATTGCATACTGGAACCCTCACATGTACTAAACTTAGAGGTGGTACAACTAGAATATGATCTCCCCTATAAGGAGTAGCCAGTAGAGATTCTAGACTAGAGAGATAAGGTTCTACGCAACAAGAAATCCCACCTTTTGAAAGTGTTGTGGGGGATCCATAAGTTTGAAGAATATATATGGGAACTGGAGGAGGTGATGAAGGATAAGTACCCTCACATGTTTGTGTAATGTTAAATTTTGAGGGAAAAATTTCATAATGGGGAGTAGAATGTAATGACCCAATGTTTTTCAATGGAAATAAATTCTTATAAATATGTCATAAAATCACATAAAAAAACAACATAATGAACTACTATGTGCTAAGTGACCTTTAAACATATGTTTTCCACTTCTATGTTTGGAATTTCAAAAATCTGAGAATCACAGTTGTGATCAGTAAGATGTTTGGAGTTCAATAAGAAAAACATAATTTCTGGTAAATAGTAACATACCCTTATGAATAGTTACATACCATTATGAATAGTGATATATCCTAATTAATAGTAACCTTAAATATGATAATATATAAATAATATTCATGTGAAAGTACGATGTACCTATATTTTAGAATAGGTAAATGATAGTTTTTAAAACTGGTTTTGATAATAAATTATTATTTAAATTAAATATTAAAATAATAATATTTAGAAAATTATTTTTGAAAAATGGAATTCATTTTTTGTATTCTACACATCGGAAAATGGTTGGGGTGAATATTTGGTATTTTTCTGAAATACTTGAATTTTTTATGAAAAGAGAAACACAATAATTTACAAAATAAGCTAAATAAGCTAAATCTAGATTCATGAATGATGTTCTACTGATGTTAGACCAATTGGTTCTGGATAAAATGACATAATTACTATTATTGGTCATGGAAGATTCATTATTACTTTTCTTGTGGGTAAATAATAATTTAATGAATTTATATTCAGAAATATGGTCTCCCCTCCACTATAAAAACAACCCTTCACACCCTCATTTCTTCACACCTCTCAAGATTCAAGACCTATCTAAAATCTACCCAAGAATCTTTCCTATCCCATTCTACAGGTCCAATATCTTCTAGTATCATCAAAATACCAATCCTATGTCCCTTAATGAGGATCTCGAGAGGAGGATTCAAGAGGTAATTTCCCTTCCTCTTTCCTTTAATTTCCATTCAATTTCATGTTCTTTCCTTTTACTCTCCCCACCAATCTTCATACAAATGGTATAGTAACTCCATTATCCTACATATGCTGGAATTTTATGATACTAATGGGATATTATAACATCCAACCCCCTTTCCCACTTCCTTTTATTTTATAAAAGAAAACATTGTTCGTAGGTGGCAATCTATCACCTTCAAGAAGGACATGTTTTCTTTTTCAATTTCTACTTTCTGATATGGACATGAAACCAATTTTATCATTGAACCAGAATATTTTATATGTATAATTTCCTATATAATGTTCTGGATCTAACTTATTTAAATGTTACTAAATTATTAATCAAAACAACTTTGTTGTGGTTGAAAAACCTTCCAAATTAACTCAAACAATCATCATTTAATTCTTATCTAATGATTCATCCACACAGTATATAATATAATCAATTATAAGTTCATTTAAACTCATGTAATATAATTAATAACATGGAATATTAGTTTTTTATGTTTACCCATGTTATAACCGAACTTCAATTTTTGAATACAAGTGAACCGCACAAGAATACAATAAAAACGAACATTCTCATACAATGTATTTAAACACTATAACTTATCCAAAGGGAAATAAAATAACTTAATAAAACCATAATGAACCATATTCATGTACAAAATGTTCTATAATTGTAAATTAATGAATGTAATGTGGTTATACAGGACATTAAAGTGAAGGAAGCATTCAGATATAAGGTAAGGGGAAATATCTTGAACCCAACTTTCATCCTTCGGGTTCTCCCTCTTTCACTCCTTTTTTGATATGGTTACTCCTTAAAAATTATTTTCTCATAATTGTATTTTCATTTATGTGATATAAATGTTTTTCATTGGTGTTTATTTCAAACAAAATGTTTTCCAAAAGAACACTTTTTTTAAGAACTAACCTTTTACTTCTCATTCAAGGTCGACGGTTCTTGTAACATATATGTTATTACCTATTTATTTTGGGAAACCAATGTTTATAAATGTGTTATTATGAGATTATACACATTGATTTTCATGGGTTAGTTATGTTAATTTTTGATATATGTTCATTGGGGCATGCATGATAAATGATAATGTTATGATGTGATGGGTGCACCCCAAATTATATAGCGCAATATGAATGTTTCAATGTGACGGGTGTGCCCAGAATTATACAGTGCTCCAATGAATCGGGTAAAGTGATGAATCTCATTGGTTAATGGTAAATTATGAGTTAACAAGATTATATCTTTATTCAAAATTATGTGTGGTAGTTAACCCCTAAGACCTGATGTTTCATTTTTATGTATTGCCACATTTCAAGCCTCTTATTAATGCTTCCTCTCATGTTAATGATCCTTTTCCTATGTTATGATTATGCTCACCCATTTTTATGTTGTTCTTATATATCCTCTTAATGGGATTTTATCTCACCTTTTTTATGTAAATTATCATGTGACTACATGTATTAAGGAGAGGTCAAGTTCCAATAAGAAACTAGAGATAATGAAATTAAATAAATGTTTATGCTTGATGTTGTAATTATTATGTATAGTCCTAGTTTTCCCAAGACACTAAACCTTTGGATCATATATGTGTAATACTATTATGTTTTTTATGTTTAAAATGATGTAATAGTAATATAATAAAAGGATGGGTTGTTATATATGGATTCTTAACATACCCCTTCAAAATCTTCATATACCATTCAAAATGATATATCAAGTATAACACCATAAGGTATTGAAAAATAAATATTGAATTCATGAAACCCTGAGTCCCTACAAGACAACACATTTAATAATCTCGTTGTTACACACAACCTTTCTTCTATTATGTTTTAAATTTTGAAATATGGTCATCTAGAGTTGTGATCAGTAAGTCATTTATAGTCTGATATAACCAACTTGATTTTTTGTGAATAGTAATGTCACGACCCGTCCTCGGGGCCCGTGCCGTGACTACCCCAAGCCCGCCTTCTATAGGCCAGGGGCTAGCAACTAGCACCAAGGCATAAATCCCGGAAAAAGGGAATAAATTTCCTTTGTAAAGTAAACCACAAACACCACAAAGCAAACAGACAGAAGTAAACACTAAGTAAAAACTGGTACAACAGTAAATGTAGAAAAGTAAGTGGGCCAGTATACAAACCCAAACTGAAAGTAAATTACAAATGGAAAGGGAAAACAGAAACTAAAAACTAAAGTCGCATCGTCGAGCTGTCCACTGGAAATCCCACCTGAAGGGTGGGTACAGATAGCCTCCACAGCTCCTCGGGTTCAGCCGACCGCTCCGAGTACGTCCTACCCAGTGGTCCACCTCCAGGTACCGTCCTGCTCCACAAGCCTCAACCACAATCAGCGATGTCCGTCGTCTGTAACCAACACAACGTATTGTGGGCATAGCTCGTGCAGGGGTGAGTATAAGCTACTCAGTAGGGACCCCGAGACCCCCGAAGGTCTCCCAGAATCCACAAAGGATAATCCACAAAGGAAAGATACAATCATGAAGTAACATCCGACACTACTTAGGTATATGCCCATACATATACCTAAGTCATCAATTCTCACTTGGCTCCAACATCCGAGTTCAAGTACAACTCAGTCCACACAAGAAATCAAAACGTAAATCCACACATGATAGCACAACACAATCCACAAAGGAAAGCAAAACAGGATTCAGCTCACACATGAATACTTCTTCATATGACAATAAAGATGACCAAATATTGCCCCTGATTCATCTAAGCCGTCGGACCCATAAAGGATCGATAGGTACTAACCTCCGCAATGACCCACAAAGGATCTGACCCACAAAGGATCGATAGGTAACTAACCCCCGCAATGACCCACAAAGGATCTGACCCACACTGGATCGATAGGTAACTAGCCCCCGCAAAGACCCACACAGGATCGGACCCACACAGGATTTGTAGGCGCTGGCCCACACAGGACCACTGAGCGCTGACCCACACAGGATCGGACCCACACAGGATCGGTAGCACTGATCCACAAAGGATCACTGAGTGTTGTAGTCGTCGTCGAATCCACTGAGGATCTTTGCACAGTCGTCGTCATCGTCACAGTCGCAGCCAGCACTAGCGTTCCCACACACAGCAAGCTCATTTGGGAGGGTCCGCTCCACGAGCCGAGAGGCTGATACATCAATCGACACATAGTCCATATTTGATGTATCCAAAAGTTCCGTATCGTCAACATGAACTCAACGTCGCAGACAACGCGTCAATCTGACGCCCGGTCTGAGAGTTATTGGCTTTTTCGTCCCAGGGGCCCGGTTGGTTTTTAAGGAAAAACCAACCCGACTGTACTCCACCCGCATCCAAACTCGGGAGGTGTAATCCAAAAGATCCATCTCACTTAGAAGAAACCAACAAAGTCAATTTCGCGTCAATCGGACGTCCGGAGCTCAAGTTATAAGTGTTTCCGCTCCGAGGGCCCGGTTGGTTTCGTGTACGAACCAACCTGGACGAACCCAAAGTATTCCGAAACCTTGAGTGCGATATACCAAAACGATCATCTCGATCCAAGGATCGCATCGCCGTTGACGGTACGTCAATCGGAGGCCCGTAGCTCAAGATACAGGCAAAAGACCGAAAAGGTCCGAAAATGGGTGGTCTGGGCCCGGACCGACCCGGCCCAACCCCCCTGGGTCGGCCAGAACAGGGTCGACCCGACCCGGGTCCGGGTTCGACCCAGATGGGCGCGACCCAGCCCGACCAGGGTGGCCCGACCTGGCCTAGGCGCGAGCGCGGCCCGACTGCCAGGGGACGGCTCGGCCGGTTACGGCCGAGCGGCGAGGGGGGCGTGCTGCCCCCGCGTGAGAGTACCGCGGCCCCGCGTGGGGCCGCCCTTTGCCAGCGGACGCGGCAGCCAGCCGCGTCCAGTATCTCGCCGGACCCACGTGGTCGCGGGTCTTCCAGCTGCCGTCGCGGCGGTTCCCCTCAGCAGTGCGCCGAGCGCCGCTACCTCACGTTGCTTGTGCCGCCGTGCCGGGCACCGCTGCCTCCTGCCGCTGGCGCCACCGTGCCGGCGTGACACGCTAGCGGTTTGCTCCGCGGACCACCAGATGCGTTCCGGTGGTCGGAAATCCTTGCCGTCTTTGCCAAAATTCCTCCTGGGGTCCGTCCTTCACTGCGAGGACCCTGCATCGCCCGTGCGACCTGCATGGTCGACGTCTGCCGTTTCGCACATCAAGAACGAAAGGGGCGGTGGGTTCGGACTTGTTCGTTAGTCCACACCCACCGCGTTAGCGGTTTAAAAGTCTCACAAGAATTTAATAATGAAATGCCGCGGGCATAAATCACAAAGATTTAATAAAACAAACCCCTAATTCGTCGTTGTCGTAGAACGAGAGTTCTTCGCGGAATTGACCATCGTGGAAGAAGAGGATCGTCACATCGCAGAAGGACATCACGTCGTCGCGGTATACGCGTCGCATCGACGATCTCAAGCAGTTGATCGAAGATTTTTTGCGGGAGGAGAGTCATCACAGAAGAACGTTGGGGGAGGAGAATCGTCATCATCGCGGTACACGGCGTCACGTCGTCGATATCTGAGGGTTCGGCGTTCTTCGTCGCCTTTCGTCGAAGGCCGGCGTTCTTCGAGTTCTTCGCGTTCTTCGCGTTCTTCGCGAAGGAGGATGAAGATACAGTTTCTCCAAATCCTCTCAACAAGCAACCCGTCAACGAAAAGGGTGTTGGCATTATTTTATTAATATGCCAACAGTTTGAAAAACAAGTTAAGAAACGAACCATTAATTTGGTGAATTAATGGTAACGACTTAACTGTCCATTTAATAGGAGCGTTTAAGAGTTTTAGAAAATGCACCAATTTACTTTCATTAAAGAGGAGTTTTCGCGGGTGCATTACTTAGGGGAAAAGAAAGGGTGGGGCTCGTGCAGGCCCCACCTCACAAATATCCTACCTAGAGGGTAGGATATTTTTGGTTCCACCCTATCCACTTCAACTTATATTAAGTAGCTTTAAGTGGATTTAAGTGGATTTAAGTGAAATAAAATAAAGTTGTCACACCACTTTATTTTATTTTCTTTACTTAACACCAAAAATTAAAAACCACACCCGAGAAAACGAAACTCCGGAAGAGGCGTTTCTAAGCAAGTACCGGCACTGCGATTCCATCGGCGCCCTTGGAATTCGATTCTGAGCACCGGTTCCAAAGTTAGAAAAACCCGCTCGTTCGTTCACTGAACGTACCCGAGCCAAAACTTCAGAAAATGATTCTAGGCACACCGGGCCTTGGAATCACGTGCCGTCAGAAACTGCATTCTTTTAAAATTCCCAAGAAAATTGAGAAAAAAATTTACTTGAATTTTATGGGTCTTTACATCACTCCCACCTCAGGTATTTACATCCCCGTAAAGATACATCATAAACTTGGGAAACAAATGTGGGTACTGAGAAAGCATCTTAGCCTCCCGCTCCCAAGTTCTCTCCTGGAGGTTCTCGTGCTGCCATCTGATGCGCACTAGAGGAATCGACCGTCCACGTAAGACCCGCTCCTGTCGATCCTCAATCTCCACCGGGACCTCCACAAAAGTCGCCCCATCATCAACGTCTAGCTCCCCATGGTCAATGATGTGCGTCGGGTCGTGCACGTATCTCCTCAGCTGAGATACGTGGAAGACGTCGTGCACCCGGTGCAACTGAGGTGGTAGATCCAGGTGATAAGCCACCTCTCCAATCCTACTGAGGACCTAGAATGGTCCGATGAAGCGTAGAGACAACTTGCCGCCTCAGCCAAATCTCCGTAAACCACGTCGAGGTGAGACACACAAGAAGACGTGGTCTCCATCCTCAAACTCTAGTGGCCTCCACCTCCTGTTAGCATAAGACTTCTGCCGGCTCTGAGCTGTCCTCATCCGCTCCTGGATGACCTGGACCTTCTCTTTCATGGCCCGGACCATTTCTGGTCCCACGAGTGCTGACTCCCCAGGGTCTGTCCAGCACAAAGGAGATCTGAAAGGTCGGCCGTACAACACCTCATACGGTGCCATCCCAATGGTGGAGTGGTAGCTGTTGTTGTACGAAAACTCCACCAAGGGTAGGTGGTCCTCCCAGCTGTGACCAAAGTCGAGGAAACATGCGCGGAGCATGTCCTCGAGAGTCTGAATGGTCCTCTCCGTCTGACCATCCGTCTGAGGGTGAAAGGCAGTGCTTAGACGTAGCTGCATCCCGAACGCCTCCTGCGACCCATTCCAAAGCCGGGAAGTAAAGCGAGCATCGCGATCAGAGATGATAGACGATGGCACACCGTGAAGCTGTACAATCTCCTGAACGTAGAGACGTCCCAAGCTCTCCACTGAGCCATGCTCTTTGATAGGTAAGAAGTGATCCGACTTGGTGAGTCGGTCGACAATCACCCAAATGGAGTCATGACCTCTGGAAGTGTGTGGAAGTCCAGTCACGAAGTCCATAAATATCCCGTCCCACTTCCACTCCGGGACCTCCAAGGGTTGTACCAAGCCTGCTGGTACCTGATGCTCTGCCTTTACCTGCTGGCAGGTGAGGCATCGAGAAATGAACTCTGCCACAACCTTCTTCATGCCCGGCCACCAGTGCTATCATCTGAGATCCTGGTACATCTTCGCCACTCTAGGATGTACCGCCAAAGGAGAAGTGTGAAACTACTTCAACACCTCCTCCCATAAAGCAACTGGTACCAAGGTATGTCCTCTGAATAGGATGTGGTGCCCTGCTCCAAAGGAGAAACCATCAGGTTCCTGTCTTGAGGATATCTGTGCACACCGCGTCTCAGAGTCAGCGTCCCTATGCTATGCCTCTCTAACCCACTGTAGTAGTGGAGGAGAGACTATGAGTGACTGAAGGAAAGCTGCTCCATCTCTATCCACAACGGATATCCGCAAAGAGGCTAGCTTCTCTATCGCCTCCTCGAGTAGCTGAATGCTCGTCCTCCTACTGAGAGCATCGACTACCACGTTCCCATTCCCAGGAGTATAGACTATCTCAAATTCATAGTCCTGGAGGAACTCGAGCCATCGCCGCTGTCTCAGGTTCATGTCCTTCTGAGAAAAGATATACCTGAGACTCTAATGGTCAGAAAAGACAGTAAAGCGCTCACCCATCAGATAGTGTTGACATGTCTTCAGTGTGAAGACCATTGCTGCTAACTCCAGGTCATGGGTAGCGTAGTTCTGCTCATGTGGCCTCAACTAACGTGATCCATAGGCGATCACTGCCCGCTCCTACATCAGGAAACATCCGAGTCTGGTCCCTGATGCATCGCAGTAGACTACGTACCCTACTCCCTCCTCAGGAAACCTCAAGATATGGGTGCTGGTCAATCTCTGTCTCAGCTCCTGGAAGCTCTGCTGACATCTTTCTGACCACACAAAGGGTTTCCCCTTCTTCGTAAGAGCTAAGAGTGGTGCCGCAACTCTGGAGAAGTCTGGCACAAATCTCTGATAGTATCCAGCTAGCCCCAAGAAACTCCGCACCTCCGTCATGCTCTTGGGTGGATCCCAAGCTGGCACTGCCTCGATCTTCGTAGGATCCACCGCAAATCCCGCCTCAGAGATGACGTGTCCCAAGAAGTGGACCTCACGTATCCAGAACTGACACATCAAGAGCTTTCCATAAATCTGGTTCTCTTGGAGTGTGTCTAGTACAACTCGCAAGTGGTAGGCATGCTCCTCCTCAGTCGTCGAGTAAATCAAAATGTCGTCAATGAAAACCACGACAAATCGATCAAGGTACGGCTGAAAGATCATGTTCATGAGGCCAATGAACACTTCTGGAGCATTGGTTATGCCGAATGGCATAACCAAGAACTCATAGTGGCCATACCGACATCTGAAGGCAGTCTTCTGCACGTCCTCGTCCCAAACTCTGAGCTGATGATATCCTGACCTAAGGTCTATCTTCGAGAACCACTGTGCTCCCTTGAGCTGATCGAAGAGGTCATCAATCCTCTTTAGTGGATACTTGTTCCTCACTGTCACCTAGTTCAGGAGACGATAGTCGACACAAAGTTGCAAGCTCCTGTCTGCCTTCTTGGCGAACAATATCGGGGAAGCCCAGGGTGAAACACTGGGTCGGATGAAACCCTTGCCCTGGAAGTCCTCCAAATGTACCCGTAGCTCTCGATGCTCACCGGGGGCCATCCGATATGCTGGAGTGGATATCGGGGCTGTCCTCGGGTACAGATCAATAAAAAAGTCTACCTCTCTGCTGGGTGGTAGTCCTAGAATGTCGTCGGGAAAGACGTCCACATACTGATCCACCACTGCAGGAAAAATAGGGCTCTTCACGTCAACTACTCCTAGTATGAGGCTAGCCAAATGATGAGTGATGGGTTGTCCTTTCCTCTGTGAGAGTCCATCCTGTGATGCAAAGGCTCCCTTCTCGCCGGTGAATGTGAACCTGCTCTGTCGGTGCGTACACATCGCACCTTGCGCCTAATACAGTCAATCTGGGCATGGACTGTAGATAAACAATCCATGCCCAAGATGACGTCGTAAGGCCTCGACGCCGCTACAAGAAGATCCCAGCAGAAGCTCTCGCCTCCTAGAGTAAGCTCACACTGCCGGCACCAGTGCGTAATCATCGAGTCCGCTCCCGTAGGAGTCTCTAGCCGTAAGGATCGAGCCAACGGCTCTGTCGGAATCTCTGAGTTCCGAACAAGGGAAGCGGCTATGAAAGAGTGACTCTCTCCGGTGTATATAAGAACTGCAACAAGGGTGGAATAGACAAATATAGTACCTTGAATCATCTCGGGCGCGCCGTGGTCATAGGCTTCCGCTGCCTGGAGTTGTGCCCCGCACTATTGATCCAGTGTCCCGAGGTCGTCTGCCTGAGGGTCTGGTCTACCTGGACCCATGAGTCACCTGATGACTTCCTGCTGCAAAATACTCTTCTACATGCTGCCCCGCGGTAGGTCTCAGTGCTGATGAAGGCTCAGCAATAAAGCTCTCTATCAAAAGGGCTCGCTCCAGTACTACTGCCTGAGTCGGAATGTTGAGGGAGATCAGTGATGCCCTGATCTCATGTCTCAAACCCTGCTCAAAGGTCTGGGCCCGGAAGAATGGGTCCCATACCATGTCTGTCGAGTAGCGCGAGAGATCGGTAAACCTCACCGAGTACTGGGTGACCGTCAAGATGCCCTGCCGCAGCTGAAGAATCTCCTGGATGCGCACCGCACGGAGGGTGGTTGGGACGAACTCTAAGCGGAAGAGGCTCTCAAAGTTTGTCCAGAGAAGTGATGCCTCATCGTGCAGCTGGAGCATCAAGCTCCACCATCGGCCCGCTGCCGCGTGCAGTAGGCTCGCTGCGAGGATCACCATGAGGTCTTCTGGTGTCCTCACTAACCAGAAAACTCATACCACTGCTTCCAGCAAGTCCTCAGCATCCTGGGGGTCCATCTCCCCATGGAACCTGGGCGGTCACTGGGGCTGGAACTCATGCAGTTCACTAAGGCGACGTGCATCGTCAGTGGCTGGGGCTGGAAGCATCGGTGGCTGGGTGGGTAGAGGTATCGTCGGTGCCTCAGCTGTCAAATGGCCCTGTACCGAGGCCTCGTCGCTCGGCGGGCTGTCGTCATGCTCAACTCTCAGAACCCTTGCTGGCTGCCGTCGTGGGGCCATCCTGAAAAGGAAGCAGGTGAGCCATGGTCAGAACAATATACCTGGTGAGCTGACACAAAGTAATCACAAAGAAAACTTGAAACACACACACAATCAATGTTTTTGTGCACTAAGTCGGAAATCAGAAGTCTGGGTCCTGGTGTATAGATACGTCGACCACCACACCAACACTGGACTCCCTGGACTGATAACCACACCCAATACGCTAAACACTATTGCTTCACATAGAAAAATATCAGAGTCCCAAGTTCTGCGGTAGAACCGAACTCCTCTGTTACCAATTTTTCACGACCCGTCCTCGGGGCCCGTGCCGTGACTACCCAAAGCCCGCCTTCCATAGGCCAGGGGCTGGTGACTAACACCAAGGCGTAAATCCCGGAAAAAGGGAAGGCATTGCCTTTGTAAAATAAAACACAAACACCACAAAGCAAGCAGGCCAAAGTAAACACTAAGTAAAAACTGGTACAACAGTAAATGAGGAAAAGTAAGTGGGCCAGTATACAAACCCAAACTGAAAGTAAAGTACAACTGGAAAGGGAAAACATCAACTAAAAAGTAAATCTGCATCGTCGAGCTGTCCATTGGAAATCCCACATGAAGGGTGGGTACAGATAGCCTCCACATCTCCTCGGGTCCAGCCGACCGCTCCGAGTACGTCCCGCCCAGGGGTCCACCTCCAGGTACCGTCTTGCTCCACAAGCCTCAACCACGATCAGCGCTGTCCGTCGTCTACAACCAACACAATGTAGTGCAGGCATAGCCCGTGCATGGGTGAGTATAAGTTACTCAGTAGGGACCCCGAGACCCCCAAAGGTCTCCCAGAATCCACAAAGGATAACCCACAAAGAAAGATACAATCACGAAGTAACATCCGACACATCTTAGGTATATGCCCATACATATACCTAAGTCATCAATTCTCGCTTGGCTCCAACATCCGAGCTCAAGTACAACCCAGTCCACATAGAAAAGCAAAACGTAAATCCACACAAGGTAGAACAACACAATCCACAAAGGAAAGCAAAACAGGATTCAGCTCACACATGAATACTTCTTCATATGACGATAAAGATGACCAGATATTGCCACTGATTCATCTAAGCTGTCGGACCCACAAAGGATCGATAGGTACTAACCCCCGCAATGACCCACAAAGGATCTGAACCACAAAGGATTGATAGGTAACTAACCCCCGCAATGACCGACAAAGTATCTGACCCACACAGGATTGATAGGTAACTAACCCCCGCAAAGACCCACACAGGATCAGACCCACACAGGATCTGTAGGCGCTGGCCCACATAGGACCGCTGAGCGCTGACCCACACAGGATCGGACCCACACAGGATCGGTAGCACTGATCCACAAAGGATCGCTGAGTGCTGTAGTTGTCGTCGAATCCACTGAGGATCTCTACACAGTCGTCGTCGTCGTCGTAGTCGCAGCCAGCACTAGGGTTCCCGCACACAACAAGCTCATTTGGGAGGGTCCGCTCCATGAGCCGAGAGGCTGATACATCAACCGACACATAGTCTAGAGTTGATGTATCCAAAAGTTCCGTATCGTCAACAGGAACTCAACGTCGCAGACGGCGCGTCAATCGGATGCCCGATCTGAGAGTTATTGGCTTTTTCGTCCTAGGGGTCCGGTTTGTTTTTAAGGCAAACCCGACCCGACTGTACTCCACCTGCGTCCAAACCTCGGGCGGAGTAAGCCAAAAGATCTGTCTCACTTAGAAAAAACCAACAAAGTCAATGGCACGTCAATCGTACGTCCGGAGCTCACGTTATAAGCGTTTCCGCTCCGAGGGCCTGGTTGGTTTCGTGTACGAACCAACCCAGCCCAAACCAAAGTATTCCGAAACCTTGAGTGCGATATACCGAAACGACCGTCTCAATCCAGAGATCACATCTCCTCTAACGGTACATCGATCGGAGGCCCGTATCTCAAGATACGGGCAAAAGACCGAAAAGATCTGAAAACGGGGGGTTTGGGCCCGGACCGACCCGACCCAACCCCCCTGGGTCGGCCCGAACCTGGTCGACCCGACCCGAATCTGGGTCCGACTCGAATGGGAGTGACCCAGCCCAGCCAGGGTGGCCCGGCCTGGCCTGGGCGCGAGCGCGTCCCGACCGCCAGGGGACGGCTCGGCCGGTTACAGCCGAGCGGCACGTGGGGCGTGCTGCCCCCGCGTGAGAGTACCGCGGCCCCGCGTGGGGCTGCCCTTTTCTAGTGGACGCGGCATTCGGCCGCGTCCCGTCTCTCGCCAGACCCGCGCGGTCGCGGGTCTGCCGGCCACCGCCGCGGCTTCAGCCACGGCGGTTCTCCTCAGCGGCGCGCCGGGCGCCATCGCCGGCGCCACCGTGCCGGCGTGGCGCGCCGGCCGTTTGCTCCGCGGACCACCGGATGAGTTCCGGTGGTCGGAAATCCTTTCCGTCTTCACCAAAAGTCCTCCTGGGGTCCGTCCTTCACTGCGAGGACCCCGCATCTCCCATTCGTTATGCTTGGTCGACGTCCACTGTTTCGCACACCAAGAACGAATGGGGTGGTGGGTTCGGACTTGTTCGTTAGTCCGCACCCACCACGTTAGCGGTTTAAAAGTCTCACAATAATTTAATAATGAAACACCGCAGGCATAAATCAAAAACATTTAATAAAACAAACCCCTACCTCGTCGTTGTCGTCGAACGAGAGTTCTTCCCGGAATTAACCATCGTAGAAGAAGAGGATCGTCGCATCGCGGAAGGGCGTCGCGTCGTCGCGGTATACGCGTCACATCGACGATCTCAAGAAGTTGATCGAAGATTTGTTGCAGGAGGAGAGTCGTCGTAGAAGAACGTCGGGGGAGGAGAATCACCGGCTTTGCGGTACACGGCGTAGCATCGTCGATCTCCGAGGGTTCTGCGTTCTTCGTCGCCTTTCATCGAAGGCCGACGTTCTTCGAGTTCTTCGCGTTCTTCACATTCTTCACGTTCTTCACGAAGGGGGATGAAGATACAGTTTCTCCAAATCCTCTCAACAAGAAACCCATCAACGAAAAGGGTGTTGGTCTTATTTTATTAATATTCCAACAGTTTGAAAAAAAGGTTAAGAAATGAACCATTAATTTGGTGAATTAATGGTAACGACTTAACTGTCCATTTAATAGGAGCATTTAAGACTTTTAGGAAACGCACCAGTTGACTTTCATTAAAGAGGAGTTTTCGCGGGTGCGTTACTCAGGGGAAAAGAAACGGTGGGGCTCGTGCGGGCCCCACCTCACAAATATCCTACCTAAAGGGTAGGATATTTTGGGTTCCACCCTATCTGCTTCAACTTAGATTAAGTAGCTTTAAGTGGCTTTAAGTGGCTTTAAGTGAAATAAAATAAAGTTGTCACACCACTTTATTTTATTTTCTTTACTTAACGCCAAAAATTAAAAACCACACCCGAGCAAACACAAATCTGGAAGAGGCGTTTCTAAGCAAGTACAGGCGCTGCGATTCCATCGGTGCCCTCAGAATTTGATTCCGAGCACCGGTTCAAAAGTTATAAAAACCCGCTCGTTCGTTCACTGAACGTACCCCAAGCCAAAAATTCGGAAAATGATTCCGGGCACACCGGGCCTCGGAATCACGTGCCGTCAGAAACTGCGTTCTTGTAAAATTCCCAATAAAATTAAGAAAAAAATTCCCTTGAATTTTACGGGTCTTTAAAAGTAACATACCCTTATGAATAGTAATATGAATATTAATATGAACCTTATGAATTCTAAATAATAATATTATTTTTTTCTTAAGGTTACAAGATATTGTGATCTTGGTTAATTTTTCAATGTGATATAAAATGAAGGATAGTTTTAAAATTGTTATTTTTTGAATAATCTATGATTTTATTTAAAAATTAAATTAATAATAATTAGAAAATTATTTTCAACAAATAGAGTTCATTTTTTAATTCTACATGGTGAATAATTGTTTGAGTGGATTTTTTGTATTTTTTAAGAATAATTGAATTTTTTATGAATTGTGAAATATAGTAATATACCATATATACAAATTATCATTTAAATAAACTATTTTTAACATCATGAGTGATGTAAAGACAATTGGTTAGAACTCGCATTCATATATTACTATTATAGGTCCCATGAAACCACACTATTGGTTGTCTTGAGGAAATTAATAAAATAATGAATAAAATATTAAAAATTCACTCCTCTCCTCCACTAGAACCCCCCATCCCTCCCTCTTCTCTTCACTCCTCTAAGACATGAAACACCTAAACATTATTCCCCAATACCCACTCCTAGTCACTCCACACATCCATGAGCACTTGGTATTGCTAAAATATTAAAACCCCTTCCTTTAAGGAGATTCTCAGGGAGGTGGATTCAAGAGGTAAATTCACATTTTATTTCTTTCATTTTCATTTCATGTTCTTTTCTATTATTATATTATCCTCACATACTCTATCCAAATGAACTTGATAAATCTATTATCATATATATAATGGAATTATATAATTTTATTTTAAGAACCATCATCTATATTATTACTCTATACCTTTTATCTTATAAACAAAATCATCGTCCGTGAGGATCCAATTTACAACCTTCATGGATGATGATGTTTCGTTCTTCAATTTATCCTACATTACTAGTCATGAAACCATTTTTATGGTTTAAACCGACTATAATATATTTACTATAACATATTTAATTATCAATAACCAGTATACATTCATATTATTAAATCATAAGATCAAACTAGATCCTAATGATCAAAATACAGCTAAAATAATCTAGGTGAATGTCATTAATATTCCATCAAATGATTCATCCTAATGAAAAGTAAATAAATTATATAAATTACCATAAACACCTATTAATGTTAATAAATAATATTTATATTTAATTATAGAGATTTAAATCCATTCCATATGAACTCCATTACATAAAAACAAGTGAATCGATTATGAAAATCAAGAAAATGAACACTCTGGAACAACATAATTCAATATTATAACTAATCAATAAGGACATAATGAACTTAATAAAATCATGATAAACTAAATAAATGTCTAATTGTTTCTTAATTAAGTTATTAATAATCCTACATTCATATTCTAGGACATAATTTCAAGAGTTGAACCCATTCAAACTTAAGGTAAGGGGTTTTCACCTGAGCCTCCATTTTCATTTGGGTTACTTTTTTTGTCTAATTACCCTAAATAAATTCTTATGTTTTATTATGTACTCATCATAATTTTTTTAGTTTTCTATATATATCTACCAACCATAATCCTTCTTTATTTTATGGGTAGTTATATTTTTTAAAGGTAAATTTCAAAAAAAGTTTCTGAAATACAAGCCGGAATCAAGTATATTTCCCAAATTCTTACCTAATTTCATGGGAAATATATAACATATTTTTAGAAAAAATTATATTTGAAAAATCAAAAATTTTATTATGAAAATAATATCATAATTAATTTCTGGTTTTATACAAATAATTTTCCAAAATAACTCTTCTTTTAAAAATAAAAGAGTATTTATCTCAAGAATTACTTATTGATTTTATAAGAGTATTTTCGTCTGTTTAAACACACTTGTTGATTATTATGTATTATTGGGATTAATAATTTATGATTTCATGTAGCTTATTTAATTTAATTTTTTATGAATAGTTTTATTGTGGATGTTATATCCTAAAATCATTCAACAATTTACTCTAAATGGTTAGTGTTTAAGAATAATGTTCTAGAAAAGTTATTTATATTTCATATCGGAGTTTAAATATGAATGTATATGTTGTCTTTATTTGTCCCGGCTCATATGATGAATGAATTTGACTATTTATGTGATTTTTGGGTCTTGAAATATCCCCTTGATGAATCATTTGGTCTCATGAGACAAATAGATGTGGACTTGGCCATGGCCTTGCCCATTTTGAGATATGGTTTTGGTCGAGGCCTTAATAATATTTGGACGTATTGTCCAATGCCATGATTTCATGTTTAATAATGTATAGAATATGCACTTACCTCATTATGAATCTTGTAATTTAATGTTAATGTGTTTATTCGACTAGTATAATACCCATGATTATGTTTTATTATGTAATTATTTACTTAGTTCATATTCCTACCATAATATGTTCACGTTTATAATTTTTAAAGGTGTGTGTTACAATTATTCACCATGAATAATGTTTATGTTTATGTTATTTTTAAATGTATTGCTTACACTTATTGATAATTTGGTCTCACCCCATTCTTATGTTTCATTTTCAAAGGATATGAATAAGTAAGTAATTAGTGACTTGAATGCATAATCTAGGAGGCATGGATGATTCTAATGGAATAAATTAGTGTCGTTTTTCATTTCAAGATGTAATGTTGAACATATATATATATATATATTGTTTCCAAAATCTAAAAAACTACTTGGTCCTTCAGTATTCATATTCCATGTTTATATGCCAATGTAATAAAATAAGGCATAGCTCTTGGCAACTAGGGTTGGGTCCTTACTGTTGGTATCAAAGGAAGTTTTGTAGAAAACTTGGAAACTAGATTTAGAAAATATAGATTTGGGAACAAATAACTAAGACAGTATTTGAGGATAATAATACAAGAACATCCTTGTATTTTGGTTAGGAATAGATTATGTGTACATTTCTAGAAAATTAATTCCTATCTGGATATTACAAGTGGACATGGTTTTGGAACATATGTACCTAGGAGTGAAAACTCCAATAAAGAGTTTTCGGCTTGACCTGGGGTATCCTAGTACATGATAATGGGCCTTACTATGCACCTATTTTGACACTCCCTAGGGAAATTCTTAGGATAATTCACATTTGTTTTACAGTCCATTATAAAGGATTTAAATGTAAATGGTTCCTCAAAAAACCCTTTTTTTTTGTGATTTTGGGGTTATCCATGAAATGGATATTAATTTATGTTAATTATTTTTCTAAGTTATGATTATACATTATGATTCATAACCAAATATAGTGTATGCCATTATCTAGAAATGGCACCTAGTGGAAAAAATGGAAACCACTTGAACATGTGTATCCAATGTTGGGACTTCCCTCCTATATAAGATAATGATGTTCTCTCTAGAGTTGTAACTGGTGTAGAGAAACATATAAATATAATGGAAAACAATACTCAGGTAATGAACAATAAAGCTAACTATAAGGAGAATCTGGACCCCCCATGTAGAGAAGATAGGTTAGATCACATTATACGACAACAGCCTCCATAATTCAATGGGACTACAAACCAATTTGTACCTGATCAGTGGATAAGTTCCTTAGAGTATATATTCCTCTATTTGGGATGTAACAAAAAAGAGATATCAATCATGTATGCTTATCCTCAATCAGAAGATGTGGATCAGTGGTGTTCATTAATCCAAAACACAAAGGAGGAGGAATTGATTGAAGATATGGAATGGAGGGACTTTAAAGAAATATTCCTAGATAAATACTTTCCCCATGAATTGTGAGTGGATATGGAAATAATGTTTCTAAATTTGAGGCAAAAGGAAGATGAGAATGTAGAAAAGTAATAAGATAACTTCACAACATAAGTAAGACATGCTGGGGACTTTCTACATAATCTAATGATCAAAATTGATCAGTTTTTTGATGGCCAAAATCCATTCCTATAGAAGGCACCGGTCTCCAAATGTTTTTCATCATGTGAGGATATAGTTTCATATGATATTAACATAGAAAAATAAATTATCTTTGTCATATAAATTTAAGGAAAATAAAGATAAGAAAAGGTTTATTGAAAACTCTGGAGAAGGAAATAAGAATATGGGGAAGAGGGGAAGAGTTCAATTTCCACCGTTTGATAATTGTGGAAGGAAACACCCCGATGCCTACTTAAAAGGAAAAGGAGTATGCAACAAATGTGGATAGAAAATACATCATTATAGTGATTTAAAGGGGAAGAAATAAGCTATTAATGTTCAATGATATAATTTTAGGGAGATGGGACACTATTCTAATGATTTTCCAAAGCAAAAATGAAACATGACATAGAAAAGGCCAAGGGTGTACGTACTGGCCTATGCAATCACAACCGCTGATATTGAAGTTCCTAATGATGTGGGAGAAGGTACTTTCATAATTTCCTCAAACTTATCCATTACTTTATTTGATTCTGTATCATTATATTCTTCATATCTTCATAGTTTTCCAAGAAAATTAGATATTTCCAATTTTATTTGTTGCGGGAGTTTTCAGTCAAAAATCCTAAGGGAATTATCATTGCAACAAATTTGCCTCATATAATCCTTATTATGGAATATAAACGTTCTTTATATGTTGATTTTATTGTCATATACATGATTCAATTTGATATAATCATTGGTATTGGTTGTATTTTGAACCTTGATGTGGAAATTTATTTCAAGAGGAATGCGGTTACAATTTTTGGGGACGACGTGGAATCCCATATCATTAGGGTAGAAAAATCACCCTTTGATTCTCATCTAGATCCACCCCCATTAGCTTTACTAAATTCAATTATTGGGGAGGAAGGGAATGGAATAAATATGGGTGAGGAAAATAATGTTCAAATAGAGGATGTACTTATTGTGAATGAATATGTTGAAGTGTTTCTATAGGATTTTCTCGGACATCCTCCAAAGCGGGAAATTGAGTTTTCCATTGACTTAATTCATAGTTAAAGGACCATATCATAGACCCCTTATAGAATGGGCCCTTTGGAATTAGTGTAACTGAAGAAACAACTAGAATAATGGAGTGATAAAGGATTTATTCACCATAATTTTTCTCCATGAGGAGCCCCTTTTCATTTCATTAAGAAGAAAGATGGATCTATGAGGTTGTGCATTGACTATATGGAGATCAATGTTATAACAATAACGAACAAGTATTCTCTACCTCTTATTGATGATTTTTTTGATCAACTTCATGGAGCTCAATATTTTTTCGAAGATTGACCTTCGATCCGGATATCATCAATTTATTTTGAGGCAGTAAGACATTCCAACAACTATATTTTGAACCATGTATATGCATTATAAGTTTACAATAATTCATTTTGGACTAACTAATGCACCCTCTTTTTTCATGGATTTAATGATTAGAATTTTCATGGGTATCTTGATGACTTTTTGGTGGTATTTATTGATGATAACTAGGTATACTCCAAAAGCTATGAATATCATTAAAATCACTTGTGCTCTATTTTGAAGACTCTTAGAAGAAATGAATTATATGGGATGTTTAGAAAGTGTAAATTTTGGCTTCAATATGTTTCCTTTCTAGGCCATATCGTCTCTAAAGATGGAATATCTATAGATCCTGCGAAGACAAAGGTTTTTCAAGAATGGCCAACTCTAACGAACATAACTAAGGTACAAAGTTTTATTGGTTTAAACGGTTTTTATCGGTGTTTCATTCCGAACTTCTCTCGTTTAGAAATCCAATGACCAAACTTACATGTAAAGGGGTTAAGTTCATATGGGAAAAATAATGTGAGGACTATTTCAAATAATTGAAGAGGAGATTAGTGAATTCTCTGATCCTGATCCTATTATTAGGGAATTATGGGTTTGTGATCTATAGAGATGCCTCAATGAAAGGGCTTGGTTGTGTCCTTATGCTGAATGATAGAGTTTTTGTCTATGCATCAAGGTAGTTAAAAATTCATTGAAAAAACTATCACACTCATGATAATTAGATAGAAGTGGTAATATTTGATCTAAAGATATCGATACATTATCTATATGGTGAAAAATGATAGATATATACGGATCACAATCGACGAAAGTATGTCTTCTCATAGAAATAACGCAACATGAGGCAACGACGATGGCTTGAACTACTCAAGTATTATGATTGTACTATAAAAAACCCCCTGGAAAGGAAAATGAGGTTTTTGATGCATTGAGAAGGAAGGATCATGGATTTCTCAACAAAATGTGCATTGACAAGGATCCTTTGTACATGGATCTAGTGAGGATGAATATGGGAATTATCAAAGAAGGTGAAAAATCACAACTTTTTCGTTTGGTTACCCAACCATATTCATTATAAAAGATTAAATGTTCTCACCTTGATCATGAGAACCTACAAAAGAAAATTAATGTTTTTAAAGAGGGTATGTTGGATGACTTTGTATGTGAAGATGAAATTCTGAAATTTGGGAAGGAGATTTTTGTTCTAGTTGTACTAGAGCTAAAAAGGGAGTTATTAGATGATGTACATAGTTATAATTTTCTATACATCTAGGTATCACTAAGATGTATAGAGATTTGAAGGAACATTTCTGGTGGGATCACTACTACAAAAAAGGTCTATATCAGTGCTCAAAATGGGCTTTAACAGTGCTCAAAAAGAATTGTAAAGCTCAGCACTAATATAGGGGGGTCCCTTTTATCACCGCTCCAAAAATCCCTGATAAAGGTCCCTTTTATCATCGCTAAAAAAAGTGCTGATAAAAGACCCCTTTATCAGCGCTTTTTTTAGCGCTGATAAAAGGGGCCATTATCAGCGCTTTTAAAAAGCACTGATAAAATTTAAAAAAATAAAAAAAATAAAAAATAATTAAATAATGCGGGGAGAGCATTTAACAGTGCTTGACCCCCTATCAATGCTAGGTGGTCTCATGTGCGCTGCCCTTCCCACGCATCCTCGCACATGCACACCCCTTTTCTTTAACCCAAACTCGAACCCGCAACCTCCCCCTTTCGCGGCTGCACCTTTACCACTAAGCTATTTCATTTTTTCTCTATTTAATTATATTTCTATTTATTTATATATATATATAGTTATATTTATTCATATATTTATATATATTCATATTAATATAAATATATTTATTCATACATTAGTATATATATATTCATTCGTATATTAATATATATTTATATTTATTTATTTATATATATGTATATATAGTTATAATTTTTTTCCTTATATTTATTTGTATATTAATATATACTTATAAAATTAGTTTTAAATACATTTATAAAATATCTTTTTTATGTGTGATTATAATTTAATAAACAAATATATACATACATATATACAACACTGACACACACAGAGACACACACACACAAACACATATATATTTATGAATAAATACATATATATGTGTGTATTTAAAAAGCCATAGAATTTTAAAAAGATAATAACGTATAATCCAAAAGGCCGTTTCAACTCCACAACCAGTTAAATAAAATAAAATGAAACAATATTCGATACGATATGTGGTACAGGGCTAACAAACATCCTGATCAAATGTTATACCTATTTGAATGTTAACAAATCGGTGTATCCCAAGTAAAAACTCAACTTTAGAGGCCTTATAGGACTTGTTTTGGGCTCAAAAAATGTGACTGAAGCCTTTATTTGGTTACCATCATGTAGATCTCATCGCAGGCTTCGATTTGATATCCTTTAGAGCTCAAATGGACACCCGGATCAAAATTTATGGTCGTTTGAAGTTTGAGTTACATTTTCAACTTATTTTACAACTTTTATTAATTGTTTTGATTTTTTGTGTCTTCAAATTGTTATTAAATGATTTTTAATCGATAATAATTAGAAAATTATTAATTATTAATATTTTGTTAAATATTTTAAATCCATTTTCACTAAATTTCTTACATATTAAATTTAATATTCTATTTATACGCATCTAAAACATATTTAAAAATATATATATTATATTTATATCAATATAAATATAATTATATAACATTAATTTATTTTTCATGATTTCTTTGAAACATAAAATTTATCACCGGTAGGAAAAAGCACTGATAAATCCCCCATTTATCATTACTACTAATAAAGGCACTGATAAAGGGGTCCCCTTTATCAGCGCTTTTTTTAGAACTGATAAATGCACCCCTTTATCAGTGATTTTTTTAGCTTTCATAAAGGGGTAGCACTTCCCTTTTCCGTTTTTGTAGTAGTGGATAACATGAAGAGGGAAATTACGGATTATGTATTGAGATGTATAGTCTATCTAGAAGTAAAGGCTGAAAGGAAACATACAAAAGGATTCATTCAACATCTACCTCTTCTAATGTGGAAATGGGATGATGTCACCATGTATTTTTTTACTAGATTACCCAAAACTCTAAGGAATAATGATGTGATATGGGTATTTGTTGATCGACTTATGAAATCGACACATTTCCTTGCTATAAGGGAGAATTTTCCACTTGAGCGCCTAGAAAGAATCTATATCAATGAATTTGTCAGACTTCATTAGGAACCTTTCTCAATTGGGTCAGATCATGACCAATGGATTACATCAAAATTCTAGAAAAGTCTTTAGAAAGCTTTGGATCTTGAACATCGATTGAGTACCGCTTACCACGCACAAACTGATGGGAAATTAAATAGGACGATCCAATCCTTAGAGGACATGTTGAGATCATGTTCATGTGGCTTCCATGGTATGTGGGATCAATAAATAACTTTAGTGGTGCTTTCCAACAATAATAGTTTAGTATTCAAAGGCGCCATATGAAGCATTTTATGGAATGAGATGTCAAACACCAACTTGTTGGGATGAAGTTGGAGAAGGGAGACGTGTGGGTCTAGATCTTGTGGAGGAAATAAAAGTGAAGCTAAAGACTTTTCATGTTCATATCAGATATTCTCAAAGTAGACACAAGAGATATGCTGATAATCGATGGATCTAGAATTTCAAATGGGAGATCATGTTTTCTTGAAAGTATATC
This sequence comes from Viscum album, assembly GCA_963277665.1. Taxonomy (NCBI): domain Eukaryota; kingdom Viridiplantae; phylum Streptophyta; class Magnoliopsida; order Santalales; family Viscaceae; genus Viscum; species Viscum album. The sequence continues at coordinate 141,726,059 of OY728128.1, read as the reverse complement.
CATGGAAGGGTGTTATAAGATTTGGGAAGAAATGGAAACTGAGCCCTATGTACATTGGGCCTTTTGAAATTATTTAAAGAATTATAGCTATTACATATCATTTGGTTATGCCACTAAGCCTATCCATAGTACACAATGTGTTACATGTCTCTTTGCTGAGAAAGTACATGCTAGACCCATCGCATGTCCTCACTTCTGAAGGTATTGAATTGAAACCTGATCTATCTTAATATGAAGAGCCTATCAGGATTATGGACACTAAATAACATGTGTTGAGAAAATGGATGACTCATCTACTAAAGATACTTTCGAAAAATCATAATATCGAAGAGGCAACATGGGAGCCTAAAGAGATGATGAAGAAGACCTACCCAAATATTTTTTAAGGTAATATTCTGTGAATTTCGAGAATGAAATTTTGGTAAGGAGGGGATAATGTAAAACCCCATGGTTTTGAAAAATAAATATTGAATGCATGAAACACTAAGTCCCTACAAAACAATACATTTTATAATCTTTCCATTAAACACAACTTTGCCTCTACTATGTTTTGAATTTCGAAAAACAGTCATCAGGAGTTTTGATCACAAAGTCATTTGGAGTCTGATAGAACCAACTGGACTTTTTTGTGAATAGTAACATACCCTTATGAATAGTAATATGAATTGTAATATGACCCTTATGAATAGTAAGTAATATTGTTATTTTATTTTCTTCAGGTTACAAGGTAATGAGATCTTTATTAATTTTTTGTTGTGATATAAAATGAATGATAGTTTTAAAGTTATTATTTCTTGAATAGACTATGATTTTATTTAAAAATTAAATTAATAATATTTAGAAAATTATTTTCAAAAAATGGAGAACATTTTTTAATTCTACACATCAAATAATGGTTAGGGTGAATTTTTTTTTTATTTTGTAATATACGTGAATTTTTTATGAATTATGAAATACAGTAATATACTGTATATATAAATTATCATTTAAATATAATATTTATGACATAATGAATTATTTAAGGCCACTTGTGTAATGACCCAAAAATTCATTAATAAAAATTCCTCTTGGTTTATTTAAATGTCTTCTTATTGTTTTTTAAAACATATGAACTTATTTGATTTTATGTTTTGGATTTTAAAATTCCGTTAAGAATTATGATCATTGCTAATATAGTCATTGAAAAGTGATCATATGATTAGTATAAATATATGGCTTTAGAAAATCCAATTTACTCAAACAAAGAAGGTGAGGACCTCATCCAATAGACATTCCCCGTATGAAGCCCATTTTTCGGAGCTCAGAAATAAGGTGTCATCGTTAGGCTTTTCTCTTGACCAATCCCAAGCCGAGCTTCGACACGTAAAGAATGAACGTAACCACCTACAGGAGAAGTGGAAGTTGATGGAGATTACCACTCGAGCGATGTTATCTGAGCCACCCCAAGATTTTATCACCATCACACACCTTACCCTTTGGTCTTATGGGGGTGTTATAAGGGGTTATGTAACAAGACCTTGTCACTAGGAATTTTTGCATTATTTCTGTAAATAATAATGAGTATACATTCATTTTATTATTGTTACATTGTAAATAGTTTTTAAATCACAAATAGTATTTTTAGTTAATATGAAACTAAGAAATCTATTTTGATGAATTAATAGATTTTTGAATTAAAAAATATTTTAAAAAAATATTATTATTATTAAATTTCTTTTTATCAAATATAAATGATCCTATAATTTTATGAATGCAATTTTAATTTTTATCAATGTTTAAAAGCTGTTTTCTTCCAAACTCATGAATTTTCGATAAATGTCGTTTTTTATTTTACAAGTGAAAATTCACATATTTACAAAATTATTTAGATAAAATGAATATTATTTTTGGTATCAGGATGTTGAATTTATCCAATGGTGAAATTTTCATAATTTTCTGAGACAGTCGGATTTTTTGGTAAAAATTAAATGTCGTTTAAATATGTAATTTGATTTATAACATCATAATGACCCAATAGTGATGTAATAAAATACTATAAAAATTATTATCATCCAAAAAATGTTTTACCATTAAAATAATGTGATTATAGGTTTGTTTTATTTATTTTACAAGACATTAGTGGACCCTCCAATACTTATAAAACATTTTAGCTTTTTAAATTGATTTCCTTGAGAGTGTGACACACCTCTAGATAAGAAACCCTATTATTTTAAGAAGTTAGGCCATTTTCCTTATAAAATATTTTTTTATACTCAACTTTGGCAAAAAACAATGGGCAAAACCCAATCGATGGTTTGTGGTTTTGATTAGTTTAATGTGAGGTGTCCCAAACCTAAATAACAAATAATTCCTTCTCCTTTCTTATATAAACCCACCCAAGCTCCCACTTACTATTCGCTCAAAGCCCTTGGAGTTCGTCCAACCAGCTCCACACTCTCGATATATTCCTCCCAGGGTGCCCCATGCTCCCAAGAAGCCTCTCTCAAGCCCCTCCCATTCCTTTGGTATCACACTTCCAAGTAACAAATTGCTTCCTTATCCATTTTATCCAAGTTTATTAATATTGTAATACCCTTTTATTTTCAGTTATAAATGTTGGGTTATGATTTATCACCTTCCCCATACTACCCTCTTTTTGTTTTAATGATTAGAGACCCCTTTATCACTCATTAATTCCTCCCATGTACACTCGTTACCATGCCGAAATTCCGTAAGGAATTTCTTTCTCCTCATTTGCATTCAAGAAATTATTTTTTATTATGCATCTAAATTCCATTCTATATATTGGTATATTATGTCCCATGATCCTCTTACTATCTATTTAATGTATAAATGGTGAGATAACCCCTTTCACTCTCATCAACTCATTTTATGAATTTCTATTTGACGTTGTTATGCTACCGAAATTACACCAATGTTTCCAGGCCAAAATCATTGTGTAGTGAATACCATACTCACTCCTATATCAAGGGTATTCACATTTATGAATAAGTACTTTTTGATTGAGTACCTTTATTTATGTATTCCACATATCTTATTCTTTGAATGAATTATGATGTTAATGAATTCATGTCATATGATCTTTGTGGCACTCTTATGCATGAAATTAAATGATTATGAAGTATGCGCCCTAATAGAACTCCAATGCATTAGGTATAGTATAATATCATGATACGTCATGTGAAATGAGTGTTTACTCATTATAATTCACGTACAATGAGGTTTTTCTCGTTCTTCATGTGCAATGAGGGTTTACTCATGCTCCATGTGCAATGATCCTTAGCTCATTATAATTACATGTTAAGTGTTGTTGCCACATCTTCATGTTAGGATTGTCATGCTTTATCATGCATTTATGTTCATGTTTCTCTTGTGCTCCATTGATATTTATATTCCCTAAAATTTATTGTATTCCTTATGTTGTTCCATTTTTATTCCATTACTGGTCTTTATAGCTCACCCATTTCTTATACATGTCCTCAGTTTTTCCCATGCAACGATAAGTATGAGGGAATGCAGTGGTCATGTAAAGGATGTTTTCAATAAATATGTTGTGTGTTTTAGGTTCTAAGTTGTTATGTAATTTTACTAAGCCTCAAATACACTATGCCTCTCAATCCTCTTTGTTTTATATGTTGAATTTTATGTAATAAATCAGGTTTAAGGGTGTAATAAAGAGCGTGGTTGTTACAGTTGATATTAGAGGATAGGTTATGTTATTTTTTTGGATTAGGATTATAAAATCCTAGTGAATGTCTAAGGGATAAAACTAAGCATAATAAAAAAAATCCCAAAATTTTGATGAGTTTTGAGTAAGTGGTTTATCAAGAAAATAATTCCAAGCCTGAATACATGTAGGTAGAGGTGGCTCTGGCACAAATGTACCTAGGAGTGAAAAATATGACAAGGAGTTTCATGCTTGACTCGAGATAGCCTGGTACATGACAACGGGCCTTGCTACACTCTTGGTTATGACACTCCCGGGGGATATTCTTTGGTAAATTCACAATTTTAGTATAAATCATTATTGAGGGATATAGAAAATCCCCTAAGAATACATTTTAGAGTGTATATCTTTGATAAAATAGATATAAGCCTATGAATATATAAGTTAAGGAAATAAAAGCTATTTATAAGTCATCTGTTTTTTATTTTGGATTCCCATTTATGTGTTTCATAGTTTAAAATACTCATCCCAAAGTCTATATTTTATAGAGTAGAATGATAATCAAAAAGAGAAAGGAAGGGTTATCACCCATAGTTCTACGCATTCTTTTATATCCCAAAATATTAGTAGAACAATCCAAACACCACCACAAATCATGGAAGTAAAGATGTCGGTGAGTATGGAAAATGGGGAAATCATTGCATCCCATGAATATAACTCCTACCCTATAATAATTTTTGGATTGAACTTCCCAAAAAACCTTATCATACTCCCTTTGGTGGAATTTGATGCAATTCTCTGCGTGGATTGGATTTCTTTATATAGAGCCAACATAAATTTTCGTGAGAGGGAAATCACTCTCCATGTGAAGAATTGAGCCCCAATTTTGTACAACTGCAAGAAGGATGATAAACCCTCTTTAGTTACATCATCTCAATAATAGATATTACTTCCCTATGATCATGCATATATGGCTCAGATAATTTAGTCTAAGGAGGCAACCATCCTTAAATACATGCCTATTGTGAGGGAATTCGTTGATGTGTTTCCCAAGGAATTTCCTGGTCTCCCTCGTAGAAGTGATATTGAAATATCAATTGACCTTATACCTGGGGAATTGAAAATATCCAAGACTCCATATAGAATGGCTGTTGTGGAGCTTCATGAGCTAAATAAACAACTACAAGAGAATCTGGAAAAGGGTTTATATGCCCAAGTGCTTCAACATGGGGTGCACCAATCCTCTTCATCAAGAATAAGGATGGGTAAATGCACCTTTGAATTGATTATCATGAGCACAACAAAATCATGATAAAGAACAAGTATCATATTCCACAAATTGATGACTTATTCGATCAGCTGCATAGAGTACAATACATTTCCAAGGAAGATTTTTTGTTGGTATATTATCAAGTAAGGGTGAAGAAGGAAGATATCCCGAAGACAACGTTTTATAGAAGATATAGGCACTATAAATTCATAGTTATGCCTTTTGGACTCACTAATTCTCTAGAAATCTTCATGGACTTGATGAATAAAGTCTTTGGAGATTACATCGACAAATCTGCGGAAGTATTTATAGATGATATTCTAATATACTCCAAAACCAAGGAGGATCATGACGGGAATCTAAGAACTGTACTAGAAACCTTGCGGAAGGAGAATCTATATGAAAAGTACATAATATGTGAGTTATAGTTTAAGTAGGTCTCATTCTTGGGTAATATCATCACAAGAAATGAGATATCAGTGGATCCCTCTAAGACAGATACAATTGAGGGATGGGAAAGTCTAACGTAGTTAATGGATATCTGTAGCTTGTTGGGGTTGGATGTATATTATTGCTGATTTGTGATAAATTCCACACGATTTTACAACCCTATTACCAAGCTAACTCAGAAGGGAGTAAAGTTTTCTCGGAGTGATGAATGTGAAGATAACTTCAAAGAGTTTAAAAGGAGGTTTATCAGGGACCCCGTTCTCACATTACCCACGAGTGGAGAACATTTTGTGGTATTTATTGATCCTTAGAATAAGGGTATGGGTTGTGTGTTGATGCATAATGATAAAGTGATATCATACGCCTCAAGGCATCTGAAAACCCATGAGAAAAACTATCCCATGCATGATCTGGAGTTGGCGGTTGTGATCTTTGCATTGAAAATCTGGTGGCATTATCTCAATGGGGAGATATGTGAGATATATACTGATCACAAGAGCCTCAAATATATATTCAAATAGAAAAAGATTAATATCAACCAATGAATATGGATAGAACTCATCAAGGATTATGACTACTCAATCCATTACTGCCCTTGGAAAGTGAATAAGGTGGAAGATGCTCTAAGTAGAAAGGATCCAGTTATTATGTAATTGATGAGAATTGAGGAGGATCCAATCTTTTTAGATTTGTAGAGGATAGATATGGGAATCATTAAGGGTGAAAAATAGTCAATATTTTCTCAAATGATTGCTCAACCATTTCTCATAGAGAAAATAAAGGATGCTCAAAGAAAGGATATGGAAGTTATGAAAATGGTGGAAACTATTAGAGATGGTAAAACCTCAGAGTTCATGTTTGAAAAGGATGGAATTGTGGTATTTGGGACACGATTATCTGTACCATATGATCCAGAGATAATGAAGGAACTTCTAAATGATGCACATAGCTCAACCTTCTCTATTAACCTGGGGAGCACAAAGATGTATTGATATCTTAGAGAAAACTTTCAATGGGATAATATGAAAAGGGATATTGTGGAATATACATCAAAGTGCCTGATATGTCATCAAGTGAAGGCTGAGAGGAAAAACTCTAAAGGGATTTTTCAACCACTACCCATACCAACATGGAAGTGGGAGAACATTACCATGGACTTTCCCACTGGAAATCCAAGAATATCTAGAGGAATAAATTCTATATAAGTCATTTTAGATCTTCTTATGAAGACAACTCACTTTATTGCGATTCGAGAGGACTTCTCATTGGATCAACATGCACATATTTACATCAAATAAGTAGTAAGGCTGCATGGAGTAACACTATCTATTGTGTCTATTTGTGATCTAAGATTCACCTCAATGTTCTGGAAATGTCTCCAACATGATCTAAGAACTTAACTGAAATTCAGTACAACCTATCATCCGAAAACTGATGGCTAATCTGAGTTAACTATTGATTCACTAGAAGATATATTAAGATCATATTCTATGGACTTAAAAGGAGGACAAGACCAACATCTTCCACTAGTTGAATTCCCCTACAATAACAATTTCCACTCGAGCATCTGAATGGTACCATATGAAGCCCTTTATGGGAAAAGCTAACAAACACTGGTGTGTTGGGATAAAGTCAATGATCGTAAGCTGCTAGGACATAAAATGGTCGAAGAAATGGTAGATAAGGTGAAAACCATTCAGTAGTATATTAAGGCATCCCAAAGTCAACAGAAGAGTTATACAGATAACTGTTTGCGAGTCCTTGTGTTCAGAGTTTGAGACATTGTATTTCTATGCATATCTTAGTGGAATATAGTCATGAGGCTTGGAATAAATTGTAAGTTAATTACTATGTACATAATCCCCTTTGAGATTTTTGATCGTGTCGGGGTTGTGGCCTATCAACTTGCACTTCCACCTACCATGCCTAAAGTATATTATGTCTTTCATGTATTACTATTATGAAAGTATATATCGAACCCTTCACATGTACTCTCTTTAGAGGTAATACGGCAATATGATGATCTTTTTTACGAGGAGAAACTAGTGAAGATATTAGATCGTAGAGAAAAAATTCTACGAAATAAGACAATACCCCATGTCAAGGTGTTATGGAAAAATCACATGATTGAAGAAATGACCTGGGAATTAGAGGAAGTGATGAATCAGAGTTACCCACATCTCTTTTAGTGTGGGAAAATGAAATTTTGAAGGTGAAATTTCTTAAGGGGGGAAGATTGTAACGACCCAAAAATTCATTAATGGAAATTCCTCTTAATCTATTTAAATGTCTTCTTATGGTTATGTAAAACAATGGAACTTATTTGGTTTTATGTTTTGGATTTTAAAATACCATTAATAATTTTTACCATCACTAATATAGCCATTGAACAGTGATCATATTATTAGTACAAATATAGGGCTTTAACAAATCCAATTTAATCAGAAAAAGGAAGTGACAGCCTCATCCAGTAGACTTACCCCAAATGAAGCCCATTTTTTAGAGCTCAGAAAGGAGATGGCATCATTGGTATTCGCTCTTGACCAATCCCAAGCTGAGCTTCAACATGTTAAGCTTGAACATAACCGCATATGGGAGAAGTGGAAGTTGATAAATATTACCACACGAGTGATGTTATCTGAGCCACCCCAAGAGTCTGTCACCATCACACACCTTACCCTTTGGTCATGTGCAGGTGTTATAAGGGGTTATGTAATAAGAACTTGTCTCTATAAATATGTGCATTATTTTTTATATAATAATGAATATACATTCATTTTATTATTGTTACATTGTATATAGTTCTTAAAGCATAACTAGTATTTTTAGTTAATATTCAACTAAGAAATATATTTTGATGAATTAAGGGATTTTTTCAATAAATATTATTTTAATAAAATATTATTATTATTAAATTACATTTTATTAAACATAAATGATTGTATAATTTTATGAATGAAATTGTAATTTTTATTATGGTTTGAATGTTGTTTTTCTCAAAACCCATGAATTTTCGATAAATTTTGGTTTTTATTTTAAAAGTAAGAATTTACATATTTAGAAAATTATTTAGATAAAATGAATATTATTTTTGGAATCATGATGTTGAAATTATCCAATGGTGAATTTTTCATAATTTTCTGAGACAATCGAATTTTTGGGTAAAAATTAGATACCATTTAAATATATAATGTGTTTTATGACATCATAATGACCCAATAGTGATGTAATAAAATACAATAAAAATTATTTTCTGAAAAAATATGTTTTACCATTAAAATAATGTGATATTAGGTTTGTTTGATTTATTTTACAAAGCTTTAGTGGAGCCTCCAATACTTATTAAGCATTTTAGCTTTTTAAATTGATTTCCTTGAGAGTGTGACTCACCTCCACATAATAAACCCTATTATTATTATAATTTAAGCCATTGGACTTATAAAATATTTATTTTCACTCCACTTTGGCAAAAACCATGGGCAAAAACCACAATCTGGATTGTGGTTTGGATTAGTTTAATGTGAGGTTTCCCATACATAAATAATAAAGAATTTTTTCTCCTTTCCTATATAAACCAACCCAAGATCCCACTTCCTCATCACTTAAATACCTTAGAGTTCGTCCATCCCCTTCACTCATATCTCTAAAATCCTCCCAAGTCACCCCTATCTCCCAACAATCCTCTCTCAATCCCCTCCCAAGTATTTGGGATCACACTTCCATGTAAGGGATTCATTCCTTCTATATTTTATCCATGTTTCTTAATATTGTTATACCCTTTTATTTTCAGTTATAAATGTTGGGGAATAATTTCTAATCACCCCCATACTCCCCTCTTAATGTTTGAATGATTAGAGACCCCTTTCCCTCTCATTAATTCCTACCACGTACACTCGTTACTATGCCGAAATTCCAAAAGGAATTTCTCTCTCCTCATTTACATTAAAGAAATTCTTTTATATTATGCATCTAAATTCTATTACATATGTTGTTTTATTATGTCCCTTTATCCCCTTAATTTACATATAATGTATAAATTTTGAGAGAACCCTTTCACTCTCATCAACCCATTTTAAAAAAATTCTATTTGATGTTTTTATGATTTTGAAATTACACCAAATATTTCCATGCCCAAACCATTTGTAGTGAATATAATACTCACTCTTCTATCAATGGTATTCACCTTTATTCACATGTACATGTTTATTGAGGAGTTATATTAATTTCTTCCACATCTATTATTTTTGGAATGAATTATGATGTTAATAAATCCATGTTGTATGATTTATGTGGAACACTTATGAATGAAATGAAATTATTATGCAGGGTGAACCCAAATAGAGCTCCAATGCATTGGGTAAAGTATCGCATCATGATACGTCATCTGAAATGAGTTTTGACTCCTTATAATTCATGTGCAATGAGGGTTTACTCATGATTCATGTGCAATGAGGGTTTACACATGCTCCATGAGCAATGTGCCTTGTCTCATGCTAATTCCATGTTAAGTGTTGTTTCCACATCTCCATGTTATGATTATCATGATTTATCATGACTTTATGTTCATTATTATCTTGTGCTTCATTGATGTTACTATTTTCTAACATTTATTGTATTCCTAAAGTTATTGCATTTTTATTCCCTTACAATGCTTTATAGCTCACCCTTTTCATAGGCATGTCCTCAGGTTATCTCATGAAATGATAAGTATGAGGGAATATAGTGGTCATTTAAAGGTCGTTTTCAATAAATATGTTGTTTTTTATGTTCTAAATTGTTATGTAGTGTTTCTATGCCCCAAATACAATAGAACTCTCGATATTATTTGTTGTATCAAGAGAATTTTATGTAATAAATCTGATTTTAAGTGTGTAATAAAGAGAGGTTTTGTTATAACTAGGTTCTAACATACTTGAAATTATTACTGTTATTTGTAACATTAAAAAACAATATTGGTTGTCTTGATGGAATTAATAAAATAAGGAATAAAATATTCAAAATTAATTCCTCTCCTCCACTATAAAAACAGTCATCACTCTGTCTTCTTCTCACTACTATAAGCCTTTAAGCTTGTCAATGTTCTGCCCATATACCCATCCCTAGTCACTCCCCACATCCATGAGCTCTTGGTCTTTCCAAAAGACCAAAACCCCTTCCTTAAAGGACATTATCAAGGTGGTGGATTCAAGAGGTAAATTCACATTTTATTTATTTAATTTTCATTTCATGTTCCTTTCTATTATTATCCTATCCCTACCTCCTCTATCCAAATGACCATGATAACTCCATTATCCTCAATATACAGTACTTGTATCATTTTAGTGGATTAACCATCACCAATATTATTACTCTCTCCCTTTTATTTTATAAAATAAATCATCATTTGTGAGGTTTCAATTAACAACCTTTGTGGACGATGAAGTTTCATTATTCAATTTATCCTTCATTACTATTCATGAAACAATTTGGATGGTTGAGATATTTTATAATATATTTATCATAACTTATTTAATATTTTTGAACTAGTATATGTGCATATTATTAAATAATATTACCAAACTAATTCCTTATAATCAAAATACCGCTAAAATAATCTTAGTGAATGTCATTAATATTTCATCTAATGATTCATCCCAATGTCCTATAAATAAATGATATAAATGAAAATTAACAACTATTTATGTTCATAAATAATATTTAAATTTATTTCTGGATATTTACATCCATTCCACATGAACTCCATTACATAAAAACAAGTGAATCGATTATGAAAATCAAGAAAACGACCACTCTGGAGAAACATAATTCAATCATATAACTAATAAATATGAACATAATAATCATAATAAACTTAATAAAATCATGATAAACTAAATAAATATCTAATAGGTTCTTAAATAAGTTATTAATTAGACTAATTTCATATTTCCGGACCATAACTTCAAGAGCAGAACACATTCAGCGTTAAGGTAAGGGTTTTTCACCCGAACCTCCATTTTCGTTCGGGTTACGTTTATTATATAATTACCTCCAATAAATTATTTTTTATTATTATGTACTCATAATAAATTATTTTTTAATGTTCTATATATATTTACCAACCATAATCCATCCTTATTGTTTGGTGAGTTACTAGTTTTAAAAGGAACTATCAAAATTATTTCTGAAATACTAGCCTGACTCAAGGGAATTTATCAAATTCTTACCAAATTTCAAGGGAATTATATAATCTGTTTTTAGAAACCATTATATTCATAAGATCACCCATTTTATTATGAAAACACTATCTTACTTAATTTATGGTTTTATAAAAATACTTTTCCAAAATAACTATTCCTTTCAAAATAAAATAATATTTATCACATTAATTACTTAATGATTTTATAAGAGTATTTTCATATATTTCAACACATTTTTTGATTCTTATATATTATTTGGATTACTCATTTATTATTTAATCTACCATATTTAATTGTGTGGATTATTACTAGTTTTATTGTGGATTTTCAATCCTAAAACCATTCCCTATTTTACTTTGAATGGTTAGTGTTTAATCTTAATGTTCAGGGAACGTTATTTACATTTTATATGTGAGTTTCAATATGAATGTATATGTTTTTTATGTTTATCCTGGAATGTATTAGGAATTCATTGGACTTATTATGTGATTGGTGGGGTCCTCTATATCCCTTCGATGCCTCGGTAGGTCTCGTTAGAAAAATAGATGTGGAATTGGTCGAGGCCTTACCTATTTTAAGATATGGTTTTGGCCGGGGCCTTAATCATTTTTAGATGTCTTGGATGAGTCCTTGATGTTATGTTTTAAAATGTTTGGAATATGAAAAACCCTCATTATGAATCTAGTAATTGAAATTTCCTTTGGTTATTATACTAGTAGAATACCCATGATTATGTTTTATTATGGAATTATTTACTCAGCTCATATTCCTTCTATAATGTGTTCAAGTTTATTATTTGTAAAGGCATGTAGTTCAATTATTCTCCATGCCAAATTATTATGTTTATGTTATCTTTCTCGGTATTTCTTACTCATACTGAGCATTTGAGATCACCCCTTTATTATTTTTCATTTTCCCAGGATATGAAGAAGTAAGTTATGAGTGACATGTAGGCCCAATATTGGATGCATGGATGTTTCTGATGGAATAAATTAGTGTTGTTTTTTTCCTTTAATGTTATAATGTTGAAATTAAATATCTATCTTCTTTCCAAAATCTAATAAACTACTTGTTCCTTTGATATTCATTTTCTTTGTTTATATGTCAATGTAATAAAATAAGGCACCAACTCTGGGAAACTAGGGTCGGGTCCTTGAAACCAACATAGATATATTGGTCCATAAAGATTTTTTGGTGAAAAAAATGAACCATTAAATGCACCATTATATCAAAAACATATGCAGGAAAATACAATTCCAATTGAAAAAATATATAAATTTCTTCTTTTTCCAAAATTTTCAAGGAATTCAGACCAATCACCTTACTACAAATTGAGTTGAAAAAATAACACACCTTCATGATAGTCTTTCTGACAGAGATGGAAAATATTACATATAATGAAACCAGTATAATTTTTTGAATCATGATGTGAAAATCAAGATATTTCATACTTGTCCACTTCAAATCCTATAAAAACCCAAAAATAATACATTTAAAGAATAACCCTATGGTAATTTTATACCATGAAGACACTAAAAAAATTATAACTTTCTCCCTCTAGGATAATGTATGACAATACAGGGGGAAGATATTTTTTCCTTCTATTAGGAGTGGGAGCTAACTCCAAACGTATTCCTATTTAATGTAAGTAAAATATTGCACTCATCCCATCTTTAGTCTTTCCTTTAATATCAAAAAATGCTCCAATTAAGTGGAATATATAGTCTTCACTATGTGTGTGACATCAATGATAGGTTTCACCTCATTATATCTTGAATATGGTATCTTAAAAAAATATTGACAGTTTCCTAAAATATTTCTATCATTACTAGGTTTATGTGTCTTTCCAAATGTCACATCAAGGTTTTTCACCCTATCAAAATACATACCAATGGATAATGTTTTTAGAGAAATATCACATTCTTGTGAGCCATTGAATTATTATATAAGTATTCTATAAGAGTCCATAGAAATTTTTTTTTGATGAACCATGTATACTGTTTCTATTCCAGGATGAAATTGATAATATGATGTCTATTGTTCATAAATTGGATACTCTTTATGCCCCTTAACATTGTATCCAATCAAATTTCCATACATTTGAAAACATTTTTAGTGAACATAATCATGGTATGCAGTTGAAAATATTCCATTTTATAAGAATCATACACCCTAATAAAATCCTCCCATAAGAGTTTCAAATCATCAATAAATTGTTACGAGAAAACATAAATATCATTTTTGGGTTATTTTGGTCTAGAGATCATTAAAATAAACATGAAGTATTTTTTATTCATACAAAATTCAAGAGATAAGTTTTAAATTACCAAAAAAAGTCCACGAAATATGTGGGCTAATAAGGCTTAAATATGGTTTCATTCCATTCGTCCATAGTCTAAGTATGATATTTTTATCATAATTTCCGAATGTAGGAAACAATTGATAAATTCTTTTCCACTATGGGTAATCAGCTAGATGTCATATTTTTCCATCACATATTTTCTCATTATCATACCATCATATCCTTTTGGAATCATGTGAATTAGAATATAAACATTTCAAATGAGGAATTATAGGATCATACCAAAATACCTTGGCATGGGTCTCTATAACCTCTAAATTAGCCTGGGATTTTTCTTTTAACTTATACCCTGATGTCCCACATTTTGTACACTCTGATAGAAATTCATATTATTTTATATATAGAACACAATCATTAGGGAAGGTGTGTATTTTTTTGGAAACTAATATCATCAGGCATATTATTTTTATTACATTATATTGTAAATTAGAAAGATCATTGTCTTTAGAAAAAATATCTTTCAACCATTGTAGTATATTAGTAAAACTTTTGTAACTCCAACAATGTTTTTCCATCAGGTTAATCAACCTTAACACCAATAATAAAACTGTAAAACTCATACAACAAAGACAAAATGGTTTTTTAAAATCACTATATATACATTTAATTCTGAGTTCTTTCTCAATTTCCTCTACTTTAATATCATGAATAATTTCTTAAGTTTCATCATAGTTACCATCTTGAAAAGCATCATCATTAATAGATTTTAGATTCTACCCAATTACACCTTTCCAAACCCAAGGGATGTAACAAGGATTAAAACCATGAAAAATCAAATGATATTTGATCTTTCGACTTTTAAACATCTTCAAATTTAAAAATTTCATACATGGACAGAAAAACATGTCATTGCTTGGAACATTTTGTTTAGAAAATTAAAAAAAATCTTTAACACCATTCTTATATTTATCACTAATTTGATGTGATACAATCCAAATTAGACTCATTATTTCCTAAAAAAATATCAAAAATATATATCTTTTATAGGTAATCCAATTTTATATTTATATTAAATATGAAATAATTTGAAATTCACAAACTTTTTAAATATAAAACAAATATATACAATTTTCAAAAATATAATTGTATATTATATAAAATAATGGAATATAAGTTTAAATATAAATGATAAATCATAAATAGATATAAATGAAAATAATTTAAAAAATAAAATATAGTTAGATAAGACAATTTTATAATTATGTGAAATATTCCATAATTTTAAAGTAACCCAATTTTGAAAAATAACAAAAAATGGATATTTAAAAATTATAATTATTAAATTTTTAAAATAATTGAAGATATGTTTAACTACAAATATTAAATCACAAAAATATAGTATTGGAAATAATTTAAAAAGGAAACTATGATTAGATATTCCAATTTTATGTTTATATGAAATATTCCATGCTTTGATACTAACACAATTTTAAAATATAAAATAAATATATGCATATTAGAAAATTATAATTATTAATTCTATATAATAATAGAATATAAGTTTAAATATAAATTATCAATAATAAAAATGTATTCATGGAATATTTTTAAAAAAGAAAATATATTTAGAATAAATTTTGGAATCTAATATACACTTTCATTGTGATATTAGATAATAACATTCATCAAGGTTGTCAGTTGTTTTGTAGAAAATGGATTTAGTTAGAGAACCTAATGGAATTAAAATCAAATTGGTGTGGGGATAAAAAATATATGCTAATTCTCATAAATTAAATGATATTTCTCTAACTCAACTAATTATTTATAAGAATTCACTCACATTTTAATGATATTGTTTTTGAGAAATAAGATAGAAAACCACTATCTAAAAATAAATCACCATCCACTAGTGTGATTTATTATTAACCCATCACAAATTTTTTGTTTCAATGTAACTCATGGAAAAACAATACATAAGAATAAAACCCTTGAATCTATATAATAATTCACTCACATTTTATGCCATTCTATATTTTAACATATTTCTATGAGATGTGGTATATGAATAATGTCCAAGTGTTACCAAATTGACATCATCTTCTATAATTTATCATAAAACTAGTCAGGGTTGTGGATTTAATGTGTTGAGAAAACATACTAATTAAAATAATAATTTAAAATAATGAATTTGGTCATATGCTATAATCTAAATATATCAACCCGAGAATATAATACTTTTTTTGATTTATTTATTAATATTTACTATGAAATCACTATAGTTTATAAGTAAATATTTTGTAAATGAAACATGATAATATAACAAGTTGAAATATATTGGGTGTATATAAAAATATATATAACAGAACCCATCAAATTGAATAAAAAAAACTATAAAAATATAGAATGAAATATGAGATTTTATGACCAATAAAATTGTAAAAAATGAATTGAATGATTGAAATTAAAAATAAAAATCCTGTGTTAATGATAACTTGTATCGTAAAATATATAAAACCCATCATTTTTAATCCATGAAACAATTTCAAGGAATGTTCATGGATATTTAGAAGTACAATGGAACATTATTGTGTCTTCTAGGATAAAATGATAATATTTTATGGGAAAAATTTATTTTCTAGATATAGATGCAATGTGATAATATAAGAACATTAAACAATATGGTAAGGTGATATTTTAGTAAACAAAATCAAAAAATAGTGAGTTAGGGAAGCTAAAAAATTGAACGACCAAATGCGTGGAATATGAGGATTACTTGAGAGTTACGAGTCGATCAGATAGATTCACTGATGAAAAAGAGAATGAATGAAGTTAGAAATAAATATTGGAGGCCATGGGATCAAATAAATGATTTTAGGGTTTATGCGTGAGAGGTAACTGAGTCTATTATCACTTGATCAAAAAACACTACAATGACTCAAAACTGTAATTCATAAAATTTTAAATGATTTTTCACATGGGTTATTACATAAACCATGTGATAAAGGAATTTTAATAAGATTTATCATGTTGTTTATTGTTTAACTGGTGTGATAAATCTATTTACCACGTTGGTTATAGAATAATCGGCGTTATAATGCAATGATATTTTCATTATAACATCGGTTATTCTATAACTAAAGTAAAAAAGGTTAATTATCATGTATCTTATTGAATAACAAACATGATAAGGTGGTATTATTCATTTATCACGTTGGTTATTGAATAACTAACATGATAAATTAATATACACAACTTTTTAGGTCAGTTATAAATAACCGAACTGAAAAGTCGAACACAATAATTAATTTTTGTACTAGTGTAGTCACTATTTTTGTCATTCTTCATGAATTACGGCTGGGGATATTGACTTAATTTTAAATAGAGAAATTGGATTTTTTTTAATTTCCAATTTTAAAAAACTAGGTACATCACATGATTTCTGCATGGTATATCAAACTTCTCACCAACCGTGTACTCTTTACTATGCACACCTGATCACTTCCATTGTTTGTTCACATGGTTTTAAAAACAATGTGCTAAATGTGAAAAACATATCTTCAACACGATAGTCCCCATTCACAGGGCTATCAATCCATTAGAACTAATCTTGTTCTAACTATGTGATAGGAAAAATTCAATAAATTTCCCAAAAAAATCAATGTGTGATACCCAAAACTCCTCAGAAAAAATAACATTCAATAAATAAATAAATTAATTAACTATGAAAATATAGGTTGGGGTCTCATAATTATCCCTATAATAATTATTTTTGAACCCAAAAAGATATCAAACATGAGGATTATACTCAAAGAAGAATCTCAATCAGAAATAAATGACCAACTATGACATGATCTCCTAAATCTGAGTTCAACCTAACAAACTAGAAAGAATCTCTAAACTTAAAAGAATCCCTAAATCTACTTGGAAAAACTCCTACCCAACTACTAATGGGAAACTAAATAAAAAATGACGAATTATGATTCTCCCCACCATTTATGAACTCAACTACCATAGTGGATCAAAAAGAAAAATATATATAACAAATACTTCAATGAGAAACAAATCCAAACCACCCACTAAATAGATCAACCCAAACCCTCCACTATAGACTCACCCAAATTTCATGGGGGTAAAAATTTACTCTCCCTCATTCATAATCTGTAATAACCCAATTACAAGAAACTAATCATAAATGGGTAAAGGAATGGAGGAAGAGACACCTAAAAATATCCAACAAAACATTCCAAAAGGATTCCAAAACCTTAGAAATTATCTAATGAATCTATAAGGAGGAACATCAGGCCACCAACCATCATTATCTATCTAGTAACAAATGGAATAATTAATAACCTATGAAAATTCATCTTTAAACAAA
Source organism: Viscum album (assembly GCA_963277665.1). Classification (NCBI taxonomy): domain Eukaryota; kingdom Viridiplantae; phylum Streptophyta; class Magnoliopsida; order Santalales; family Viscaceae; genus Viscum; species Viscum album. The sequence continues at coordinate 141,707,816 of OY728128.1, read as the reverse complement.
ATGTGTCTAAACATTAAGTCAATAATAAATTGTAATCTTGGACATTGTACCAAAAACACCAATTATGGTGATCCTGTCAAACCAAAAATATTCCAATCAGTGTCTAATCTCAACTGGATCATATCTATCCCGGTTACACATAGAACACACCCATAGTTTCTCCCATGTCCAATGAACCAAAATAATAACTCACCAACAATAAATACACTAAAAACTCCTATGATCCCTGAAAGAAACCAAAAACATTTCTTTCACTGGAAACAACTGAGAATGATCCCAAGGAGTTACACACAAAAAGAATTACCCGAGAAACCTAATCAACTATACCCCCAAATTATTTGATCACCCAAACCAGATAATGATTGTGACCTTCTTAGGAGACATACATTCAATAAAAATGAGAAACATATATTATAATCTAATAATATCCAAAACAATGATCACCATCATCCATAATCATATCTCAATTCCAAATAAAAACTTCAAAAGAATCAAACATAGACCCCACTTAAGAGAATCACAACATAAATAAATAAAAAGTCTCTTTTGACCCATTTCAATAGAACAGTTTCACTTTTTGAAATATTAAATCCCCATGTGAAAAAATATTTTTAAACCCCACACTCCCTCCATTGAAAAACTTTCTAAATCCCCAAACTATGTATTCTTCTTTAATTAATTTAGAAAACCCCCAAAATAGTTTCAAACCAAGTTTATGTTTTTATAACACAATATTCCAACAATTCCCACCCATAAAACATTTGTTGGTCATTAAACCCTCTATACCAAATTCAAAACTGACTATCACCATTTTAAATCAACATTATTTTCTGAACCATTTAAAAATGAACATTTTATTCTTAAAATATTTTAACTTCATTCAAAAATAGTTTTAAACTTCATGTTGGATTAGTACAACAACTACTTTTATTAATTATCTAAATTATTATTTTTTATTACTAATTAATTATATTTTGTTTGATAAAAACGTTTATTTATTTAATTTTTTTTAAAAAAAATCTATGTATAGTATCATCTTTTATATGACCGATCTTCTTCCATGGGAGTAATGCATCTTCTATGAATCAAAGTTCAATGTGATTGTTAGTAGAGATTTCTAGTGAATTCTAAATTGTAAGACTAATAAATCATCCATACGGACAAGAATCTATGAAAACTATCTTCATTAAATAAATTTTCATTTATTCTATGTGTTGTATCATCTATGAAATGGAATTATATCAATTGTGTGTTATGATGAATGACCATGTTTTCAATAAAAGTGACTGTATGAAGTATGAATCGATAATTTAAGGTATAATGGATTTAAGATATTTATTATGAAACCATAGAAATTAAATATCATATGTAAAAAAGAATCAGATCCACTATGTAAAGGGATTGAACCTTATGTGAGAGGTAAATATTAGTCGTAAAAAGGAATTAGATATTTAGTGGCAAGTATGGGTGATTCGATGTGAAGAATCATTCCTTCATTACTTTTGTGATTGATTTTATATGACACTCCTTTCATGCCTCTATGTTACCATGCTTCTAGAATTTTTGAGATCATTCCTGTTGTTCCTAAGTATGAACCTACTCTATCTATTTCTATCCATTAATAAATTTTTATTTATTATAATTTCTCATATATAAATTTTAAATTCAATTAATATCATTTAATAAATTTAAAAACTAGTGATTATTATGAGTAATTAACTATGATTATTCCTCAATGAATAATTAGAATGTAGTTGTTTATAAATTTCAGGAAGTCTGATGTGCAGTAGTAGGATAAGTGTATGGAACATATCAATATACTCTATTGATTACTGATCGTTGAGATACTTTTTTTTCTTTATATGACTACCACACTTTCTTAAAAGATTCATAGTATCATTTCATCTAATTTCATGGAAATATTTGAATAAAATTGATACATTTATGTTTATTAAAGATTCATCTAAATAAAAACACTATTTTTATTCTTTTCACTCTCTCTATTCTTTATTACATTTGAGTTGTGCTTGTATTTCTTGATTATTTACTAAGAAAAACATCTATACTGTAAATAAGAGAACCTTGTTACTCTTTATTGGTTTTTATGTTTTTTATCCCATGAATAACAATGGAAGAGGCTAGTTTTATCTTAGACTTCCATGTGTGTAGTTGTTGTATGAAAAAAATAATCCAGGTTTTGGGTCAGTTTATCTGTATAATAAACATGTTTGGTAGTGGGTTACTTTCAAGTGAATGAGACTAGGTTACATATTGGAAATGAACCTCTTGATATCTTAAATTCCATTGTATGTGACATTTTATTATTATTATTTGGTTTATATATAATTATATTCAAAACATTATTTTTCAATTTACATTTCAATGATATTTTTAAGTCTACTTTTCAAAAATTATCTAAATTTAGGTTTTAAAATTATACTCTAATAGTTCAATTTTATTAGTGATATATATATATTTTGTTTAGTGTGATTAATATTATATAAATAGTTAAGAGTAATTTAAAATTATTTTATCTTGGTTCTGATTATTCCCTTAAGAAGCTATTTAAAAATATAGAATTATATATAAACACTATATTAGTTAACTAGGCTCTTTTAAATTAGAGGATATTTAATTTTATTAATTTTCAAAAAAAATATTATTTTATTTGAAGATCAATTCACCCCTATTCAGAAATCCACCCTAAATAAACTCTAGGTATGATAGGATTTTTTTTCTTTGATTTTCATTTGATTGACCTTGACCAACTCTTAAGAATTATATTTCTATTTTTTAAATTTAATACTCTTTTATTATGGATACCTCTAGAATTAAAGGAACTATAACTAATATACCTCCTTACTTTAATGTCCATAACTTAGATCAATGTGGAATAAAAATTAAAATACATTTTTAGAGAATGTGTTTTGACATTTGGGCTATTATTGATGATAAAAATAAAAATTCAAAAGATCTTAGTCTTGATTTGAGAGAGGATACTAAAGTTTAAAATTATTGTAACTATAAATCCAAAAATACCTTGTATTTTTCATTATAAAAATATCGATTTAATAGAATTTACATTTGTAATACTATTTGTTAGATTTGGAATACTCTTTTTGAATCACATGAAGTCACATCCAATGTAAATTAAATTAACTTAAATTCATCAATTACCAAATATAATACATTTAAGATGAATTATAACAAATCTATTTCTGAAATATATCTCAGGTTCAATTAAATCATAAATACTATGAATTAACTTATAATGGACATATATGAAAAATCATAAGTACGAAGGATCTTGATATTCCTATGTGGTCAGTGGAGAAGCACTATTATCTTTATTTGAGAGTCATTTTATGTTAGTAATCTACTAGTGAAAGAAGTAATTTGAAAATTGATGGTGTTTGAGGAAGAAATCAAGGTTAATGATGAGGGTAATGAAACACATGAGTCTATTTATTTTAAATAATCTTATTCAAAGTCCACATAAGATATTAGAAATTACAACTCTAGTATAAGTGATAGTGACTCAGACAATTATGAAGAAATGGCCCAACAAGGCCAAAGCTTCAATAATTTCTATAGGTAAAATATTCTTTATAATATTGAATTATAAATTTTAGTATTATATAAATGGAAATTTGAATAAGGATGATTATTTTGGAGAGGATACATGTTATGAGTGAAAAATAAAATTACACATTAACGTAGATGGTCCAATGTTTAAATATAATAAAAAAATTTGATAATAAAGGGAAACATTTTATGAAATACATGAAAGAAACCTAGAGGTATAAAAAATATATCTCTATTCACTATTAATCGTAAAAATAATATGTTAGTGAGAACGTTAATCTCTATTTTAGTGATAATTTTCCTAAGGTAACAACTTTTATCTCTACTTTATCATATATTAAATTTCATGATGATTCTTATGTTACTAATGAAGAACTATTTGTGTATTACATAATCCATGAGGATACCTTGAATGATTTAAATATAAAGAAAAAAATTTAATAAATGGAATTGTTTAAATGTTTCTATAAAATGTGACCTTAGTATTAAAAAAGTAAAGAATTTTATGTTGTCAAAATAAAATAATAATTTAAAATTAGTTAGTAAAGAGTTTAAAAATGATATTGAAGGTTTCACTGAAATAACTGAAACACTCAATAAAATTTTGGGTAGTTATGTGGTAAATAATATTAGGCCTATTTTTTGTTATCAATTTGGATATAAAAAAATAAATTCTAAAAAAACATTTCATTCCTTGTTTTAATCATATAAACAACCCCTTAGTATATAACACATTAAGAAATTTTATGTATGGGGAAATCCACTCTAGACCTAAATATTCCTATTTTTATAATTCTTGGAAATAATTTAGTTAAACAATTAACAAGTGTGATAAATAGGATCATGTTCTAAAGGCTTTGTTTTCTATCATTTTTAGACTAAAGAAGATCCTGGTACCAAAATCATCTCTTTTCAGACTAATTATATGAAACCAACTTAAAGATCCCCAATAAGGGCCTATGATATCTAGATTGTAGATGTTCTAGACACATCACCAAATATTAATCATGATTCAAGAATCTAGTGAAGTAAAATAGTGGGAAGGTCACTTTAGATGAAAATAAAAATGGGAAAATATTTATCCTTCATCAAATAAGTAACTCAAAATAAGTTATTATTTCCAAATATTTATTTGTTAACAATTTAAATTTAAATCTAATTTGAAGGTCCCAATTGTGTGATAATGGATATTATCTTAAATTTTCAAATAATTCCACTTATTATTATTATTTTAAATATAATTTAGTTTTTAATACTTTAAGAAGTAATAATGTTCATGTTATTGATTTAAATTCTTTATTTTCAAAAAATGTTTCATGTTTAAATTCTTTTAATCAAGAATCTTTGTTTCGGTATATGGTAAGATAAATCAGTAATCTATACTCACTGATGAATAAATTTATAAAATATTTATCTATTAATCTATCAAATATGTAATTATAAAAATATAATGTCTACAATTATTATCAAAAAAAGAAGAAGCAAAAAAAAAAGTTGTTTTTTCATCACACAACCCCAAGAGTTTTTTCAAACATATTTATTTATACCATATAAGGTTTATATTATAATAGGAAATTATTATTATTTTGTGATTATTAATTATTATTCAATATTCATGTTTATATATTTTCTGGCATATAAAAGAGTAGCATGTATTGTTTTTACAAAAATGTCAAAAATATATTTATAATCGTCATAGAATTCCCATAAAAATGGGTGAAGAGATTATAGGGATGAGATTTAAAATCACGATTTTGAAATATTATTATCAAAACATGGATATATTAATAACTTATATGCTTCTTAAAACACCATAAAAATATAGAGTAGTTGTAATAAGAAATAGGTCCCTTTAAGAAATTTCTAAAAATATGATTAGTGAATATGACCTACCTATATATTGTTTTGGTTAAAGATATAAATATATATTTCTATGTAATCAATAGATACTTAATAAGAAATCTATTAAAGAAAAATCCATATGATTTATAAAATTGAATAAATCGTAAGGTTAATTACGTCAAATTTTTTAGTCCTAAAGTATTTATTCTTAATAAAAATCAGGAAAAAAATTCACCCAACAGTGGTGAAGGAATTTCACATATATATTTAATAACTTTTAATGCATAGATATTGTTTAATAAAATAACTAAAGTGATGAGAAAATTAAATCATGTCAATGTTGATGAAAAAGTCCTTATGAACCCATATTTTCGCTAGAAAATCTATTGGATGAAATTTCTTATTTGAATATAAATAATATTTTCAAAACTATTTATTATACTATTGATTTACATAAAAAATAACCTATTGAAAACCAAAATAACCAACCTAACAATAAAAAAGACTTTTAAAAACTATATACTTCAATTCCTACAACCATTATAACCCATAAATATCACTATATAGATACTATTATAGGTGAACTATAAAAAGGGACTCAAACCTGAGCATCACTGAGAAATAGGGATAAACATGAAGACTATTTATCTCAATATAAACCTAAGAACATAATTAAATCATCCAATTATATACATTTTAAAATTTCTATGAGAGAGAAATTAAATTATTTTAAAAGGAATAGAGTATGGGGACAAGTTTAAATACCCAAATACTTCCTAACAATTGTCACTAAATGTGTATTTGGAAATAAGGTTGATGAATTTGGAATAGTAGTTAAAAAAAGGATTTAATGGTTGCTCAAGGTTATAGTCAACAGGTAGGTATTGATTATGAAAATACCTTTCCACAAATATCTATAGTTTAATCCATCTGAATACTACTAACTTATACATCTCTCCTGAATTTAAAACATTATATAATGTATATCATGATTTTTTTCCAAAATGTTTATATCGTTGAGGATGTTTTCATTGAATAACCCAATTTATTTTCGAACAAACATTTTCTAAATCATGTTTTCAAATAAAAAAAGGAATTTATAATTTAAAACAAACTCAAAGAATTTGGTATGACAGGCTTATATCCTTTTTAATTAAAACTGGATTTTAAAAACATGTAATTGATCTTATTTTTAATGATAAAAGAATTTAAGAATGTGTTTTTGTTACTAAAATATATGTTGATGACATCATTTCTGGCTCATCATAACATTGTTTATGTATTAAATTTTCAAAACACATGAAAAATGAATTTGAAAAGAGTTTAATAAGAGAACTAAATTCTTCCTTGGTTTTAATTTTTTCATAATTAAAATTGAATTGTTTTAAATCAAAATAAATATACAAAATATCTTTTACAAAATTTTGGCATGTATAGAACTAAAAGTGTTAATACTCTAATGAGTGCCACTTATAAACTGTATTTGTATGAAACAAGGAAACCAATTGACTAAATTATTTTAGAGGTATGGTTGTGTGTTAGTTATATTTAACTACTAGTCATCCTGGAATTTTGTACAGTGCATGTATGTGCACTCCTTTTCAAGAAAATAATAGGTAATCACAAATTAATGTTGTTAATAAGTATTTTCAAATACCTCAAAGGTACATCCAATTTTTTATTATTTTACTCTAAATGGAATTCTTTTGAATTAGTTAGTTCTTCAGTTGGGGATTTTGGATGTTGTAATTTTGATTGAAAAATCACCTCTAGTGCATATCACACTTTGGTAAATTCACTAGTATTATGGTGTAATAATAGGTAAAAAAATTCCTTTTTGTATTTATGAAGCTAAAGAAATATCTATTTTATTTTTTTGTTCATAAATTATATCGATGAAACACACTATACTAGATTACGGATATCAATTCAGACATCACCCTATGAAAATTTATAATAAAATTTCTATTAATATATCTAAAAATCCTCTGTAACATTATTTAAAAATTAATATTGATATAATAAATTACTTTTTTAGATATCATTTTCAAAAAGGTGATATTACTCTTGAAGTCATTGGAAAAAAACATCAACTTATAGATATATTCACAAAGCCAGTTAATATTGAGAGATTAAGTTATATCATACATGAATTAGGAATGATAAATTATTCTTGATCCTTTATTTTATTATTTTAATATTACTTAAATATTTAATACTATACTTTCATTGTATAATTTATATTTATACAATATTTAATAACTCTTTTTATAATTCTAATAATTTTATTTTTTAATTACACATCGGTAATACAAGCCTGGTTAAACTAATTCATGAGTTTTGGCTTCAATATAACCTTATCTTCTATAAGGAAATAGATTATATGAAGAAAATATCTTTCAGGAAGATCCTTCATGAATATTATATTCCATGAAGGAATATCTACTGCACAAGAACCTCTGCCTGGTTGGTGCGGACACCTTAGGTGAATCCAGGCAGAGGAATATTTCTGGGGTACTATAGCAGGTAATGTAGCAGGTACTATAGCAGGGACTGTAATAGTAATGTAGCAGGTACTAGAGTGGGAACTGTATAAGGTCCTGTTTGACACTGTAGCAGCCGAGACTATTCCCATGTTTAGGCCTTCAGGCCCCTGATTTGGTCTCCTAATATTTTAAGGCCTTCATTCCACCCAATACTTCGGGTTAGTAAGGCCTTCTGGCCACCTCAAGGACTTAGGGCCACCTTACTTACAGATAAAAAACCAAACCACCTACAAGGAACAAGCTCCAGAAGGATGATGAGAAAAGATATTTCACTGTAGGAGAAGCTAAATGGATTTCAAGAATGAGAGGGTATGGAACCTGCCATTGGGGCAAGCCGGTACATGCACTAGAAATCCTATCCTAACAGCCATGCGAAGGTACAGAGATGATTTCACGATGAATATCTTGGGGATTAGCAGTTCCATGTGGTTAGTCTGGGTTGTGTGTAATGTTTGAAGACTACAGGAAATGAATTCCTCTAAGGCCTATGGGCCATGAAATACTTACGCCTATGGGACTTTTTAGGGTTCCACATCACCCCTTGAAAGGTGGATTATCAGAAAATTAATAAAAAATGAAGGCCTTTTGGCCATTGTAGGATGAAGGAATATCTACCATGGAACTTTCTTATGTGTGAATTTCTTCTATGGATCGTTCTTAGGTGGGACTTTCTTCAGTAGGAACTGCTTCTATGGGATTTAATTTTGTGGACTTACATTCATGAACTTTAAAAATATTCATTTATATTCTTTATTTTATTTTATTTAATTATTTTATTATTTTATTATTTTAAATTATTTTTTTTAGTATATTTTTTTATTCTAACTAAATTGTTTTAAAACCTCACAATCTCCAATTGGAATCAGACCCATTAAGACCTTTAAATACTATCGCGATTCTTAAAATATCCCTTCCCTAAAATTAAACTAAATCCTTGGAATTTATCCTCCAAGAAATTTGTTACAATGGTGAGAATTAATTTTTTTCCTTAGAGTCATCTCTTCCAAACACATCGCGACCTCATAAGAAATCAAAAGATTCTCCCAAGTATAAGGTCATGAGATTTGGAAAGAAATGAAAGCTAAGTACTAGGTATATTGACCCCTTTGAGATCCTTGATCGAGTCGGAGCTGTAGCTTATCGACTGGAACTTCAACCTACCATGTCTAAAGTATATGATTTCTTCCATGTATCCCTCTTATGGAAGTACATACCAGACCCTTCACATGTACTCTCTTCAACGGTGGTACTGTTAGATGATGATGTTTCCTATGAGGAGAAGCCAGTGAAGTTCTTGGATCGTAGAGACAAAATTCTACACAAAAAGACCACTCACCTGGTCAAGGTACTATGGTGAAACCCTAAGTACAAAGAGTCAACATGGGAACTAGAGGGAGAAATGAATGAAAAGTACATGGACCTGTTTACAGCTTATAATGTAAACCAAAATTTCAAGGTAAGCTTTTATTAAGGGGGGAAGAATGTAAAGACCCATGGGTTTTCAATGGAAATACCATTCTTATAAATATGTCATGAAAGAACAACATAATAAACTACAAAGTGCTTTGTGACCTTTAAACATAAGTTTTCCACTTCTGTGATTTGAATTTTAAAAATCTAACATACATGTTTGTGATCAGTTAAGTTATATGGAGTCTGATAAGAAGTACATAATTTTTGTTGAATAGTAACCTACCCTTATAAATAGTAACACACCCTTATGAATAGTGATAAACCCTAGTGAATAGTAACATTACCTAGGAAAATATAAAATTATTATTCAAGTGAAAGTATGATGTAATTATATTTTAGAATAAGTAAATGAATGTTTTAAAACTATTTTTTTAATAATAAAGTATGATTTTTATTAAATATTAAAATACTCTTATTTAGAAAATAATTTTTGAAAAATGGATTTCTTTTTTGGATTATGCATATATAAAAGTGGTTAGGGTGAATTTTTGGGATTTTTCTAAAATACTTAAAAATTTTATGAATAGTAAAATTTGACAATTTATGATAACTGCTAAATAATGGATTTATTGAGTCATTGATGATGATATGATGATGTAAGACTAATTGGATCGAAGTCACGGGCATTTATTACTATTCTTGGTCAAGGAATCATCACTATTTTGGGTCTTGAGCTAAATTAATAAAATAATTATTAAAAAATTATGAAAACACTCCTCTCCACCACTATAACCCCCCCCCCCTCACTCTCTCTTCTATTCACTCCTCTCAAGCCTTTTGCCTTTCCAATATTCTATCCAAATCTCTTCCCAAGATCCTCTCCCACGTAAAAATCCCCCCTAGTATCTTCAAAATTCCAATATCTCTCCCCTTACGAGGTCCTCAATGGAGGTAGACTGAAGAGGTAAATTCATCGTTCCAATTATTTCATTTCTTTTATGTTCTTTTCTTTTATTGTTTCTTTCCTCACCAACCATCACCCCAAATGGTATGATAAATCTATTAACATATATATATTGGAATGTTTTTAGGATAATGGGATAATTCTTTAGCTTCTCTTCATTCTCCATATTTTATTTAGAAATGAAAACATTGTTTGAGATGTGTTAATTTAGCACATTCAAGGACTACAGTTTATCAATTTCTATTATCATATTTATTTCGGGTCATGAAACCATTGGTGTTATGGTTGAAGAATATTATTATATATGTAATCTATCCTTGTTATGGTTCTATAATACCTTGGGAAAATGGTAGTAAGTTATAAATCAAAACATGTTCTTTGTAATCAAACCCACCATTTTACCCAAAACGGTTGTCACTAAAGTTATATATAATGGTTCAACTTCACTCCAAGGAACCAAATTATGTTTTTAAAAATGTAATATCCTGGATTTTTACTAATATCATATAAATTCATTTCTGGACAACCACTTTAATTGTTCATGTGTATCCAAAAATGAATATAAGTGAATCTTTCATTAAAACCCAAGTAAGCAAATGAGCCCGAACAATGAAATTGAACCATATAACCAATCAAAAAGGTATTTAATGAACCAGAAATGGTCATAATAATTCAATTAAATATATATTATGTTATTTAATCTTTAATTTATAAACCTAATTTATTTTTTCAGGTCATTAATAACAAGTGGAGAGCACCACCTGGTTTAAGGTAAGGGATCCTCTCCATTTCTCTCTCAATCAATATTGTCCTCTATGATATGCCTTCTTATGTGTAAACCAAAATGATGGGGTTTGTTTTCCCACCTCCCCCATACTTCCCTCATGTTTTATAAGTGACTAGAGACCCCTTATCACACTCATCAATCCCTCTTAGGTACACCTGACACCATGCCGATGAACCATAATGAATTCCACTCGAACCTGCTTTTTTCATTCGGGTTTCCATATCATTATTTTTATCAAAATGGAATTATCATATCAGTTTATGTGCATATTATAAATTCTGTTTAGTTTTAAAAAATTCATTTATGAATACCCTTTCATCACTCTCTCTCAGTTATATACATGTTTTTAAAATATTCCCTCCTTAGAACTTTCCAATAAGCAAACTTGTTTTAAGGGAACTTCCCGAATTTTTACCCAATTTCAAGTTTATTGTATCATATGCTTTAAGACATCATTTTATTTATAAAGTAATAATTTTTATTATGAAAACCTTCTTGGTTAAACTATGTTTTTATATAATATATTTTCCTCTTTTCTATTTTAAATCCCTATAGTATTTTCCTTAAAACCGCGCAAAAATGTTTTAGTGCTAATTTTTCTCAAACACCTTTCCTATATGTTGTCGCTTCTATTTGACATAACTTACCATGTTATATTACTATTTTACCCTATCAATGATCATGTATGTTCTAGTTTCTTTATTTCATGGAAACTTTCATGATACACTCATTGGTTGTGCTTTATGTCATTATTGAGGTACCCAATTCTTTCCATTGGTACCTTTATGTTTATGTTTGGTTGATTATATATGATTATTTGTGTGGAAAGAATATTCTTGAAAATTTTGAGATGGGTGCACACAGATAGTGATCCAATTCATTGGGTAAAGTAAAGTCTCATGAAAAGTAATGTGAAATGGGATTGGCGGTTAGCCTTGACTAGTAATAAAAAGGGAAGATAGATTGGAGGTTAGCCTCAACCCATACCAAAATGGGAAACAGGATTGGCGATTATCCTTGACCCAAAATAAATATATTTTTTATGATTCTGTTACATTTATATGATTGCATGTTTATATGATCCCATGCTTATATGATATGATTTCATATGTTCCATGCTTTGGATATCATTATGGCATTCCTCCTAACACATGTGTTTAAGATATATCCTTATGTTCATCCCCTTACTGGGTTTTTTAGCTCATCCCTTTGTTCATTTGTTCTCCAAGGTACCCTATACAGATGTAAGGGCTCAAATGAAGTTAGGATATTTTTATGGAGATTAAATAAATAAGTCTTTTTTATTCCAATTTTTTATGTTTTATATACCTAGTCTTCAAAAAAACTAGACTTAACGATCCCTGGTTTGTACTTTGATGTATATTTATGCATAAAATCATGTAATGTTATATGTAAAATTCTAGGGTCACTACATGTTGAACTGAGAAGTTATACCTAATAAGTGAATAGATGTTTAAGGTTTTTTTACAAGTATGTATTTGTTGTTGAAAGTTATTAAATAAAAGTTATGGATGAAGTGGTTTATCAGAAAGTATTTACCCATCTATCCAAGGTTAGTTAAGGAATTTTATTTGAATTTTGAGTTTAAAATGGATGACAAAAGGATTTTATGTAGGCATATATAAATGGATTGGATCTGTTATTTTCTTCAAAATAGTGGGATTTTTTTTTAAAAGGATCCTCATAAAGCTGATTATGAATATTTTCAAAGATATTATCCAATGGGGAATTCAATATAAGAGGTTTAAAAGGCTATTTAGGAGATTACTAGTGATGGAAACTTGAGGAGGCCAAATATAGTTAAATTGGATACTGAATTTAGTTTAGTTTTAAAGTTTATAAAAAACATATCTATCCTAAGAAAGGTTAATTTGGTACATTAATAAATTTGTATGATTTCAGTATATATTTCATGAATAAAAAGTTAAAGGTTATCTTTGGTATATATATAGTGGGGAATCTGTAGAAGTTTATGAATCTTACATCAAAGTTTAATTATGTACAACTATAAGATTATCTATTCTTTGTTTGATTGTAAAAATGATTATTCCTAATGGGTGATTTATAAGTCATTTGGAGGTATCATTATGAGTAATTTAACCTATATAATGATGAAAGTAATCTGGAATCCTTGTAAGAAAGTTTGGGTTGAAGATACTGAGAAAATACTAGAAAATTTTAATCTTGTTAAGAACCATCTAAGACCTAAGAATATTATTGTCCCTATTTGGGAACTAGAATAAGTTTATGAATGTTATTTTTAGGAGTAATTTGTTGTTTTAAGTGAATATGAGAAAAAATATTTGTATGAAGAGTACTGAAGATCCTATCAAAGAGAAGATAATATGGTAGATGATTTAGATGAAAAATCTATAAGGGATTTTCTAGATGAAATGAGTCATTATCTTGAGGATATATATTTTCTAACTCCACAATATCATAACTCTCTTAATTATTTTGAAGAAGATATAAGTTCTGATGATTACATGCACTCTAAGTTTTCTCTAGTTTATTTTTTAAGGAATCAGATTCTAAGTCTGATAATGATAATTCTGAAGAATGCGTGGATAAATATATTAAATTAGTATTAATAGAAACTTTTGATTTATCTATGAGTTTGTACACTGGGTTTACCCCAAGGAATATGGAAAGGAGTACATCTCTCGATGGATTAAATAACTAAACTCTTCTCTACTTGGCATTGTCTATTATTACTTTTATCCAAATGATGGTGGGGGTAATGATCATCCTGATAGAGGATGTCCATATGTAAATGATGTACTTTTCAATTATTAGGTTATAAAAGTTTATTCATTAGATTATATGGATATTAAAATATGTATAGAGCCTTTATATCTTAGTTATATTAATAATATAGAATAACCTCAAAACATTATTATCAAAGTGATTTATTTGATCCAATGCCTTTAGGGGTTTTTGGTGAATCATCTAGTATAAGGGATACTTCAATTATAGTTAATTCTTCATATCCTTCCTTTTCATATATTACCTGATAGGACTTGAAATAAATTTAAATAAATATTTTTGAATGTATAGAAGAATTGATTTCTTCATTTTTGAACATGTATTGAATCTTTCAAAGAGGATGGTATTTCATTAGTTTTATCTTCCATTATTCATAATATCCAACCTCAACTACTAAACTGAGTTAGTAATGTAGAAAATAAAAATTAATCATCTTTTAATCATATTTTAGTTATTCATAGAGATTTATATTGCATGTTATTGAACTTAGCTCAATGGAAACTTAGAATATTTTCTCAACTGTCATATGTTTCTTCCTCTTTAAACTCTTACAGAGTTGTTCATGTTCATACTCTTGATACTCATGTTGTATCTACATAGTTTGAAGATACTATTTTTATAAGAATTTTAAAATATGAATTAAAAAATATTTAATATTCTAAAATTATTGAAATAGTTCTAGTTGGTTTTCAAACCCATGCTGCTAAGACACTTGAGCTATCCAAAAGTGGTGAAAAGAAAGCATCAGAGGATAGGGAACTTATGAAGAGGGCTGTTGATTTTTCTTTGAGTATAATTTTCCCCAAATATTAATTTAATAATATGTTTAGATCATTATCCTATGACCTTAAAATGCATCCTCTCACCCATGATTTTAAATCTCATGTAGAGATTTTGAGAGTGTTATCACCTCTATGGGATAACTATATGAAGGGGAATAAAGAATTATTAAAAATTATGAATCTTGACATGAGATAAGATAATTATTTTACATAGATTATGGATCCATATATATACTCTACCAATTACGTTTTTCCATCCCCAATATCTCTACTAGGAACCTTTATCCCTACCAATACCTCTCCTTATCCAACTAGTCCTTTTGGACTTAACCCAACACAAGTTATTCTGTATCTCAGACTATTTGTAGTTGGTATAGTTTTTCACCATCTTGATCCTTTTTCTTAGACTTCACCTTCACCTTTTATGTAATGACCTAGAAATTTATAAATAAAATTTTATTTGTGATTAAATTAAATACCCTTTTATGTAATGTGGTTATATAAAACACATTCACTGAAATAATTGTCCTACGATTTTTCATTCCAAACATTTGTGTTGGAAATACATATACACACTTGGGGGTTATTCACCTAGATGTACCTATAATTAATTAATCAGGTAATTCCAAGTATTTATCCCATAATCCTTAATTTTTGGATTAATGTTTATAAAATATTATCCTATGTTGAATGATTTATGTGTAACACTTATGCATGTACATGATATGTATGTAATGGGTGGGATAAAAATTATATAGACCTCCAATGCATTTGGTTTGGTTTTAATCTCATGATATTACATTTACAGTGCATGGTACATTTTATTAAGAATAATATGTTATTTTTTCTTGTCATTTATCCTTGAATTATATTGTAGTTTCCATGTTTTATGTTGTTGGAAAATTCCCATGTTGCCTTTATGTTATCATAATATATTATGATTTGATATTTATGCTTATTATTATCACCTATTTTATGTAAAAATTGAAATAAATATTGAATAACATATAATAATATCTCCATATTATTATTTTTTAATATTTTAATGGGCTTTATATCTTACCCCTTTCTTATATATGTCTCCAGGTTATCTCATTCGATTTTATAAGATAAATGGAATTTTAGATCATGTTAAGAATTTTTTTAATAATTATGTTGTATCCTTGCATAAAGATGATGTTCTATTTACCTAATTTCAAAATACTATAGGATTGATGAACTTTTGGTATGTTATTATGTGTACTTTTATTTAATAAATCATGAAATAAATTTTATTAAAGACATGGGTTGTCAATGTAGGTATTAGAAAAAAGTTTAATTTTTTTCAAATTAAGATTAGAAAACACTAGTGAAAGCCTTAATTTTAATACTAAACATAGGAAAACATACCTAATTTTTGTAAAAGTATTTAGTAAGTGGTTTTTGAGAATATATATCTATTTTTTGGACACTAAAAGTGAATGTGGCTATGGAACAGATGTACCTAGGGTTAAAAACAATGAAAACAACGTATTAAGCAAGACTCGACCATGAATGGGTTCACAACAATTGGACTTGATGTACACCAATATTGACAGTACTAAGGTATATTTATTGTCAAATTCACAATTTCATTACAAAACATTGTTAAGGGAACAAAATTTCTCATAATACTTTATATTAGGAAATATATCATCGATAACATAGATTGAAGCCTAGAAATTAATAAGTTAAGGAATATATATAATTTATGATTTATCTCTATAACGATCATGGTTTTCCAATTTTGTGTTTAATAGTTTAAAAATTCTCATCTATAATTTTCTTTCTTCTAGTCAATAGTAAAAAATAGGACGAACTGAGTTAACAACCAATGCGAGGGGTAATGTGATGAAATAACCAATGAGATTCCCAACCCAATGGGAGTAGGAATCACAATTTTTTTTGCTATAATTTCTCAATTGAATTATTTTTTGAACCAAAACCTAAATCAATAAGAACACCCAAGTACCCCTAAAAATATAAAGTTTCAATTGATATTTCTATGTGTTAAAGACCTCTAAATTCTAGTGGATATTTCGATAACTTAATGGTTAAAAATATGTATTATCTCCATTAAAAATATATTCATTTTCTTAAAATTATCTATGTAATATAGGGTCATGAAATCTGTTTATCGTGTGGAGGGAGAAGATGATATGTGGTTGATGTTGGTCAAAAATACAATGCTTGGGGAAGTGATCAGAGTGATGGAGTGGAATGAATTCCTAAAAATATTTTTCAATAAATATTTTCCTTGTACTCTCCAACATAAAATATAGAGGGATTTACTTACACTTAAGAAAAATGATGACGAATCTATCAGGAATATGTGGAAAACTTCACAATACATGCATGATACACCTTTTTATTTTTAATTACCCATGAATGTAATATTGGATCTTCTCTGTTGTGATGATGCCAATTCTATGTAAATCCTTAGAAATTTGTGACTTTGATAGCTTTGATGAAATTGTAAGAAGTGAACTTAAATTCAACATGAATATCAGCAAATCTCAAGGGTCTCACAGGGATAAGAAGCATAAAGTGGAGTTTAATTATAATAGTGTGATAGAAAAATATAATGCTAGAAATAAATTTAAACATCCCACATGTCAAAGGTGTGGGAAGAAATAACCCATAAATTTCATGAAGGGGATGAAGAAATGATTTAGGTGTGTGAAGGAATGGAACCTAGCTAGCGCTTGTAGGGAGAAACCCACCAATGTGATGGAATAAATGAATTCTCCTATAAACCCTTATCCAATTTTCAATTGTTTTATCTATAAATAATAAGGAAAATATGTGAATCAATACACTGATCCAAGGGTTAATGATGATAGCTAATGATAGAAACCTCCAAGTCCAAGAGATAAACTATGATCTCATATCATCACAACTATAGAGGTGGATACCAAAAATGAATTGGTGATAGGTATTCTATTTATAAATTAAATAATTGTAAACATAATTTTTTATTATATTTCTATGTATTTATTCATATATCGCAAGTTTAGTAGAACTATTCAAGAACCACTATAAATCATAGAAGTATGGATATTGGTGAAAATTGAAAATGGTTCAATTGTTGCATCCCAAGTATAAAACTCATCCCTTGTTAAAAAAATTTGATAGAACTTACCAAAAAACCTTTTGATACACCCTTTATCATAATTCTATGCTATTTTTCGCATTGATTTGATTTCCTTATATAGATCCCATATAAATTTTAGAGAGAAGAAAAGTACCCTCTGAATCGTGAATCCTCCCCTGATTCTATAGAAGTGAAATGAGAATGATGAATCTTATTTGGTATTATAATCTCAATAATGGATATATTTTCCTATTAGAAAGTATATCTATCTCAAATGATTGATAATAAAGAAAATATCATCATTTATTTCATTCCCATTTTTTGGAAATTCACTAATGTGCTTCTCAAAGAATTATCTGGTCTTCCTCCTTGCCAAGTGGTTGATTTCTCAGTATAACATTTTCTTGAACCAAGTAAAATTCTTGGGTAATTTTATCACTATAAAAGATATATCTATAGACCCTTAAAAAAATAGATGAAATTAAAGAATGGACTATAAAAAACTCTATGATAGAATTACTTAGTTTTCATTGAATTAATTTGGTACTATCGTTGATTTATGAGAAACTTCTCATTATTTTAAAGTCCCCTAACCAAATAAATCAAAAGGGACTGAAGTTTATCTAGAATGGTAAATATGAGTAAAGCTTCAAAGAGCTGAATAGGTGGTTAATCACTGCACATTTTCTCACATTAACCACTAGTGGGGAAGGATTATTTATATACAGTGATGCATCCAAAAGGGGTTTGGGTTGTGTACTCATGGAAGATGAAAAAGTAATAGACTTTTCCTCATACCAATTAAAGACATATGATAAGATATACCCAACATAAGATCTAAAATTAGATACAGTGATCTTAGCATGGAAAATATAGTGATATTACCTCTATGGATAAATGTGTGATGTATATACAAATCATAAAAGCCTAAAGTATATATTCACACAAAATTATTTTAATATGTGACAACAGAGGTGGTTAGAGATGATCAATTATTATGATTGTTCAATCCACTGACATTATGGGAAATAAAATAGTGGTAGAGACTATGAGTAGTAATGATCCTACAGCTCTATAGATGATGATCATTTGAAAGGATACAATCTTCTTAGACCTGAAAATGGTGGATATGGGAGTAATAAAATGATCTTCCTTCTACCTTACTCAAATAACTACTCAAAACATTTATTCATGAGAGGAAAGAGGAGGCATAAAAATATGATGAGTTGCTACAGAATAAGGTATTGAATGTTCCAGAAGTTCATCTTTGTTGAAGATGGATTAATAAGATTTAGAACCCCTATATGTGCCCCATAAAAATGAAAACATAGGAGGAAACTTCTGTATTATGAGAATATATCATCCTTCTCTATTTATCCATGAAGATCTCTAATGTATAGAGATTTGAAGTAAAATTTATAATGGGGTAAAATTTAGAGGTAGATAGTGGAATTCATGTCATTATAATTGTTATTGAAAAAATTAATGTCTAAATGATTTAATTATAAGGGTATTATGTAATAATTTCCCATACCATTATGGAAATTTTAAAACATAATAATGGATTTTATCATAGGAATACTTGGGATACCAAAAGTAAATAACACCATATGGGTGGTAGTTGATCGCCTTAAAATTTTGGTACATTTCATTGTTATCAAGGAATATGTCTCTCTTGACCTACTTACTAAAATATACATATGTTAAGTGGTGGAGAGAGGTCACCCTCTCTAACTCTAAACCATGGCAGAACTAGGGCTTCTGTGTTGTGGCGCAGTCCTACTTCTATAGCCGGCATTCTTCAATTCGTCTCCGGCGTTTGTTGATTAGAGCGACGATGGTGTCTTCCTTCCTCTAGAACTCGACGGATCAGGGTTTCAGAGCAGCTACGCTTTCATACGCAGGTCTTTTCTTTTTCCTATTATCCCCGAACGTGGCACACCTAGGGCTACGGTGCAGTGGAACTGCACTCCTCCATAGGTTTCATTCTCTTCAAATCGGCTCCCAAATCGGCGTTCACGGAGGGTTTTGGTGCTGCTGTGAATCACAGGTCAAAATTCCTTTTCCCATCATCCCCAAATGCTGATTCTGTTGAACTGGGCAATGATGGCTGGTGAATTTCTCCTCCCTCGCCATTTTGATACCTATAAACTGGTAGCGACATATGTTGGGTGCGACAGGAGCGTTTTGAAACCAACGGCTATGCCCGAACCAGCTGGAAAAGAGACCATGGTTGTGGTGGTTAAGAACAGCACGGACGACCCATGGCCATTCCCGAAGTTTGCTGCTGAGGTTCATTCAGGAACAGTGGTGGATTCTTGCGACCACACAGAAGAAGTTGCAGTTGCAGAGATTACAGATGTAGTGCAAAAAGAGGCCAAAAGTTCTCACTCATTTGCATGTCTCAAAGGAGGTATTGACTCTTCCATTTGAAGAATTGGAAATATTGCGCACATAAAAGCAGATCCTTTGGTAATCTCTGAATGACTTAAAATGGGTGAGTTCTTAATCATTGCAAGGGTTTTCCTTCATAAATGTGCACATACCGTTAAAATTGATGAGCTCAAGGAATGCATTTCTCTGATTTGGGGATTCTCATCATGGAAGTGTCTCTCGGTCGGTATGGGATACTTTCATATGGTTTTCTTGAAAGAGGAATTAAAATTTCAAGCTTGGGGATTTGGATCTATATCCCTTAAACCTGGGATTATCCACTTGCGAGAATGGAACAAAAAATTTTAACCCCTTCGAGGTTGGTAATACAACAACACAAACATGGGTAAGAGTCTATGGACTAAACTGGATTCTATGGCATCCTAAAATTTTGTATTATATTGCCTTGTCCATTGGAATTCCAATCAAAATTGATAAGGAAACAGAAAATGTCTGTTTTGGTCACTTTTCTAGGTTCATGGTTGAGGTTGAATAGGGATCGACTCTTATGGAGAAAGTAATGCTTGAAACTGATGATGATATCATTGAGCTTAATATTGTCTATGGAAAAACTGCCCAAATTTTGCAAAGACTGCAATGTTATTGGTCATGACACTTCTTCTTGTCGGCAAAATTTAGAATGTAGCTTTTGTGCTTTCCTTGGTCATGATGTGAATGCTTGTTTCAAGAAGTGTAAGATAGAAATTTGGAAGACAAATACACAGTTGTTGCAGGGAGGCAAGGATGTGTGTGGGAACATGAAGGATACCTACACAATAGAGGATCCTAATGGGAAAGAGGACACTCATAAAGAAGCTACCGACATCATTGAATGTGTTCCCACATCTAAAAACAAGAAAAAAATCTTGGGCAGAGGTTTGTATGGAAGAGGAAAAAGTTCAGCATTTTGATGCTCTTAGCAAAGGGAAAGAGAAAATCAGAGAAGGAATAATATAGCTTGAGACTGCTCACTAAGCGTTGGTCAGTATAGAGAATGAAAAAGGTAAGCTACTCACTTATCCCGAGCCTTCAGTTATCTCAAAGGTTGGTCATGCGAAACCAGCTATGGATAATGAAGTATTTCAGCTAGTTTCTTACAAAAAGACAGAACCCATGATAGATACTCAGGTGATGGCTGATACAGAAAAAAGTAATACCTATGAGGAAAAGTATGTTTCTACTAACCCAGGAAATGATGGAAAAGTGACCATATCTGATCCTGGACATCCAAGTAGGGAGAGGATCTTTGGCATTCAGACAAAGCAGGCCACTTTCACTGCAAGAGAAGTGGTTAAACAGGGCATCTCTCCTGCTCTTCATGATGTACAACTTATTAGCAATGAGATGCATGCTGAAAAAAAATGCTCTACTGGGAAGAAGTTGGAAAAAATAGGAGGCAGTAAGGATGGAGGCACACCATCCTGTTGCAGAGGAGGAAGGACGAAAAGATATGAATTGTGGTAGGAATAAAAATGATCGTGGGAAGGGGCATGACCAGGATGAGTCTGAGGAATATGAAACATCAGACTCAGATACAAACATTGAAACCCTTCTACAGCAATCAAGAGAGCTAGAAGAGATTCAATTAAAAGGGTGCGGATATGGGCGTGGTCGTGGATGTGGAATCAACTGGGCTGATCTGCATGAAAAAGAGCATGGGATTGGCATAAAGATCATGAAGAATCTTGGACGATAATTGTATGTTTTTCTTTATGTCTCTCCCTCTTTATCTATCTTTCTACCTTTGATTTTTATTTAAATAAAAGGGGTCCAGAACCCTCACCTTTTAAAAAAATATATGTTAATTGGTAATACATCATGTAGTTCCACTATATATTTTATCTGATCGAGATCTGAGGTTTACCTCGAAGATTTGGAAAATCCTTTAGTAAGCATTGGATATAAAATTAAGCTTCAACACTTCCTATCAACCTCATGTGAATGGTTAGTCTGAAAGGACCTTTCAAACTATAGAGGATATGTTGATATCATGTTCAATGGATTTCCAAGGATATTAAGACTAGAACGTTACCCAAGTGAAGTTCTCTCAAGACAATAGTTTCCATTTTGGCATTAAAATGGATCCTTATGAGGCTCTATATGGGAAGAGGTGTTAGAATCCAACATGATGAGATAAATTTGGATAGAAAAAGTTGATAGGACCTAATATTATACATTATATGATAGATAAGGGTTGAACCATTCAGTATTATATGAAATCTGTAAAAATGTCATTAGAAAATCATTGATGAAACCAGGAGTTTGAGTTTGGTGATAAAGTGTTCCTGTATATATCAACAAGTAATTAATTCATGTGTATTGGGAAGAAGTAAAATCTTATTAATAGTTAAATAATCTCCTTTGAGATCCTTGATTGCATCAGAGCGGTGGACTATCGACTAGAACTCCCACCTAACTTATCCCATGTAGCTGATGTGTTCTATGTATCCCTCTTAAATATGTACATACTAGACCCCTAAAATCTACTAAATCCAAAGTTGGAACCATTAGATAATGATCTTCTATATGAGGAGCATATGGTGAAGATTTTAGACCATAGATACAAAGTTATAAAAAATAATAAAACTAACCTTGGAAAAGTGCTATGGTGAAACCACAAGTTAATGGAAGAAACATTGGAACCAGAGGAGGTGATGTAATAGAAGTACCCTTGTCTTTTTTAGTGTATGAAATAAAAATATTGTGGAAATATTTTCTGAATGGTGGACTAATGTACCAACTTGAACATTTATAAGTAAAATTCTCTTTATGGTTAAACTAAATTCCCTATTATGTAAAGTGGTTATAGAAAAAACATGTACTTATTAGGTTATTTTCGACCATTATAATTTATATCCTATAAAATTTAAAAAATTTATCATAATCATAACCATTTATAACATATCCATTGAACGGTGATCATATGTTTAGTATATATAGGGTTACGATAATTTCCAATTGATACATATGAAATAAGCGATTGCCTTGAGCAGTATGATAGTACCCTATGATGCCCATTTATCAGAGCTTCTAACGGAGAGATATTTATTGGGATTTTTCCTTGATCAATCACAATTTTACATTCAACAACCAAATCACCAGAAAAACTATTAACATTAGTAGTTCAATATCATCAATATCATGACCCAAATCTTGTTCGTTGAACCACCCCATGAAAATATCATGATCACACACCTTACCCTTAAAGAGTTTCTTCGTTTAATAAAGTGATTTGAATCTATATCCTAGTAGTATGAATTTATATTATATTCTTTAATTAAACAATGATTATATTTATCCCTTTTTAATATTACATGAAAATTATTGGACAATGAGTTTGAAAAAAATTATATTTAGATACGATGAAACACAAATTGTATTTTTTTGAAATGTATAGTTTCAATCAAAACAATGTATTTTAAAGAATTAAATAATATTTTATGTAAATGATATTTTAATAAAATATTACTATTAAATAATTTTATAAAAATTAAATGAAAATATAATTTTATTATTTCAAAAATAAGTTTTTAATGGTAAAAATTGTCAAAAAGAATTATTTTTAAATAAATGTATATTTTTTATTTAAAAATAAAAATTCACATAAATAAAAACTATTTGGATAAAATAAATATTATTTTTGAATTCATCACATCAAAATTTTCCACTAGTAATTTTTTCATAATTTTTGGAGATAGATGCATTTTTTGTTTAAAAATTAAATTCAGTAAAAATATAAACTGTATATTAGGACATCATAATGACCCAAAAGTGTTGTAATATATTCCAAAAATGGTATCTATGAAAAATTTATATTTTTAATTTAAAATAATGTGTTTTTAGGTTATTTTTTTAAATTTTATAAACCCTTTATTAATCCTCCAAAATTTATATTATAAATAAACGTTGTAAAATAAATTCTTTACAAACATGACTCAATTACAACAAAAAAGGGCAATATTTTAATCATATAGGTTTTAAAACGTGAAAAATAATGAAAAAGAACTTCTCTCTGGAATAAACCATTGGAAAACTGATGGGAAGGTTTGTGGTTTTGAATACTTTTTTGTATAGATTCCAAAACTTATATTTGGAAAATAATACAGAACTCCCCTCTCTTTTGTTATTTTAACTTTCCAAAAATACCATCTCTCTTCACTAAAAAACCTTTTACCATGACTACCCTTTACCCTTCCCTCTATATATCCCTCCCAAGGTTTCTCTATTATCTCAATAAGCTCCATCTATGATTTTGGAAACACCCTCTCAAGGTAAAAGATCTTCTCCTTATCAAATTTATTCAAGAAATTTATTTATCTTATGCCTTTTAATTACCAGTTTTCATATTATATTATGTTATTACATATCTATATGACTTCCATTATGAATTATAAGTTATTATAAACACCTTTAACTCTAATTAATCCCTTATATAAATTATTATAGTCCCCCACTAAGATTCCAAAGTTATCCTATGATTATTCCTGCCAAACATTTTTTTTGTGAATATTTATCCCCATTTACACTCATGGGTATTAACCAAGATTTACATATCCTTAATTTATAAGGTAATTACATGAATTTATCCAATAGTTCATAATCATGGTCTTAAATGTGACGAAATATGATCCTATGTTGAATGATGTATGTGGAAAACTTTTGTGTGTACATGATATGTATGTGACTAGTTAACCCAGAATTATATAGCCCTCTAATTATTTGGGTAGTGTTTTAATCTCATGATATTTCATTTATGATTTATAGGAGGTTCCTCATTACATTATGTTATTTTATCACATTTTATAATAAAATGAAAAGTCCCTTTTTAAAAAAATATAGAAGAAAAAATATAGGGGAAGGATAGAAAACAAAAAAAATGACCAAAAAAGAGAAAATAGCCAAAGTATCCAATAAGGAACATTAATAAGGATACTAAAAATCAGGTAAATCAACCACATGAGTGATATTTGGACCTCTTCTACCACTTCTATGAGGATATCTCCCACCTGTAGGATGACCATGCTTCCAAGTCTCTCTTTTCCATAGATCATGAATAGTGTCTAAAGCATCAAACACATTGGATCCCTCAGGTTGCCTAGGTTACAAATAACCTAAACTCACATCATCAAACTTGAAAAAATCCCATACATCAGAAGGAGTGAAGGGGAAAACTCCCCTTACAAAATCACAAAAATTAAAAACAATTTCTGAGCCCCCATTGTCACTCTCTTCTTGAGAAACGATATTGAAACTAGTATCAATTCTGTCTAGAATCATTAAATTAGTAATGCTTCTCACATGTCCATTAGTTTCACATGAGGGCCCTACTTCTTCAACTATACCATTAGATTCATGTATAGTAGAAACCTTAGTAGCCTCTTGTTTAGCCACATTATGTGGTCTATCATTAAAATATAATATATCAACCTTCTTGGATGAAGGATCAATATGAATACCCTCATGAGAAGAAGAATTAAACTTTTTATTACCAAGAATAGGAACCATAGAAGCATCCTACTAAATGGAATTACCAACATCTTTCTGATTAGAAAAATCCATAATATCACCCTATTTAGATGAAACTCTTCCATGATTTTCTAAGATAACATATTTGGCCAGAAAACCAGAATCATGAAGCTGTGTAAGAATTTCATTCTTCCCATCAGTAGACTCTATCACCAAATTCAAAACATTAATCTAATATAAAGAGTCATCCAAATAATCACCTTGTAGAATATCCCCCATCTATAGCTAGGTATTGAGATAAATCATCCATATTTTTATGTTGTCTTCATTGTTATCCTTGAATTAAGTTAATGTTTTCTTATTTTATGTATTTTACACATTCCCATGTTGAATTTATTTTATCATCATATAACATACATTTATGTTCATGTTTATGGTTCTCCCTTCTTTTATCTCCTATTAAAATTCATGTTGACTAACATGTAATATTGTCTTTTCGTTATTCTTTTCTATTCCCTTACTAGGCTTTATAGCTCACCTCTTTCTTATGTATGTACCCAGGTTATCAAGTTCATTTTTAAAAGAAAAATGGAATTTTAGAGAATATTAAGGAAGTTTTTAATAATTTTTTTGTATCCATATATCTATTTTATGTGATATGTACTTAATTTCAAAATAAACAAAACTTTATGATCTTTTGGGATTGTATTATTTGTAATTTTATGTAATAAATCATGAAAAAAAGTTTATCGAAGATAAGGGTTTCCATATTCTACCTCCAAGGACAATAGAAACCTTGATTCACATAACCTTAATAAAGATTCCTATGATTTAGAATCATATTTGGATATCTAATATGGTTGTTTTGGAATTTTATATTAGACTCTTCAATCATAATATACATGAATTATATTAATTATAATATTCATTTTGTGTTGTTTTCTTGTTCTTTTCCCTGTTATATTTTTTGATAATCCCAAAAGGGAGATAAAAATGTCAACATGTGATCTTTTTAATATTTTTATAATCATTTTATTTTAAAAAATTATATATCAAATCATAATCTAAAATATATTATTAATAGTTATATGTATTTTTATCATTTAACTCCAATGATTTGTGATCATAAGAAGGGGAGATTTTTATATTAGTCCAACAATTCCTTATTTTAATTATCACAAATCATGTATATTTTATAACTAATTATATTTATGTTATTTGAAGTAAAAGTTTATTTATAGAAAAAATTGAAATCATGCTAAGTATAGAATCATCTTTTCTATAACCAATATTCTTATGTGTGAGTATTTAATATTCAATGAAGAAAAGTACCATGTGATTGTGAGTAAAGATATTCCATGAAGGATTTACCATAAAACATAGCAATAGTCCATTCATACAAGACTCCATGAATACTATATTTGTAAATACAATCTCAATTTCAATAAGTGTTGGATCTTCTATGAAAAATAATTATATCAAATCGGTGTTATTTTGATCAACCAGGAATTAAATCCGTGAGAAAACATTAATTCTCAATCGACTATGCATGGAAGACTTAATTTTATATAAGTATTATAAGAATGTGCTAAGGAAATATAATTTTTATGAAGGAATCAGATCAATTACATGATGTTATAAAACCACCCATGAGAAAGAAAGATCAACCATAATAAGGAATCACATAATCCATGACAAGTAAGGTTACTTCCATGTGCAATCTCATTCTATTACACCTTTTGTGATCAATATTATGTGTTACTCCTTCCTTGTCTCCATGAGACCATGATTCTATGAATCGATGTGTTCATTCCTATCATGATAAAGTATGGACCAACTCATTCCATGTCAATCAGAGAATAAAATATATTTTTTTTCTAATAGTTATTCTTTGATCATTAAATTAAATCCAGAGCATTTAATACTTTTAGAAAGAATGATCAGTATTAGGAATTAATTTTGACTATTCCACAATAGATAATTAAAGAGTAGTTGAGTATAAATATGAGGAAGTAAAATGTGCAATATAGTGATAAGTGTGAAGAATATATTTTAATACTTAGTTAATTATTTCTCTTTGTGATACTCTATTTTTTTCACTTGACAAACACATCTATGTAGAAGCTTCTAAGGATTATTTCAACTTATTTCAAGGAAATTTTTAAAGATAGTTGATCCACTAAATTTTATCAATGATTTAGCAACATCAAAACTCCCTTTTTACTCGTTTTAGTCTCGTTGTTTTTATTTACATTTGAGTTGTGATTGAGTTTCTAATTTATATACTAATCATGACTCTTATATAATAAAGAGGATTACTCTAATACTTCTTATTTTAATTTTTAATATCTATTATCCAATGAATAGATGTGGAATATGATGGTCATATCATGGAATAACTTTTATGTTGTTTTTTTATGTAAAACATGATCCATCTTGTGGATCAGTTAATTTTTATAGTAAATGTGATTGGAAGTGGGTTGTTTTCAAGTGAGGAGGACTAGGTTCCATCAAGGAAATTAACCTCCTGTTATCTTTAATTCCATTGTGTGTGATAATCTATTATTCATACTCATCTTATATAGACTTTGAATAAAAACTGTATTTTTCAATTTATATTTCAATCATATTTTTCAAGTATACTTTTCAACAGTATCTAATTGTTTTAGAAAACTATACATTGTTAGATGAATTTTATTTTGGATATATATAAAATGTTTTATGTCAGTAAATTTTTTTTCAAAAGTTAAGAGAAATTTTCACTTATTTTTACTCGGTTTTAATCCTAATAGTAAGAAACAACTTTAAAATATCAATTTGTATATACCTACTATATTAGTTAACTTGTCTATTTTAAATTGGGGATATTTATTTAAATTTATTTTAAAAAATAATAATCTTTTATTGGATTCTCAATCCCCCCTCCCCCTCTTAATTACTCCACTGCAATCATCACTTCTAAAAGGAAACCTATCAAACATTAATCAAACCAAACATCCCAACATCACACAACATAAGAATGAGATAAATAGGACTAGTGACAGTACAAAAAAAGTTCACATGGCTTGATGGGTCATGTTCCTATCACAAAAACATCATTGATAGTAATACAGAACCATGTACACAAGTTGAAAATGGGTTAATAGGTTGTGTGATCTCACTGTGTACCACCAGATTAACTCCCTTTTCATCCCCAAACATAATAAAAAATAAAGAAAACCATAAAAAATCAATTCAATTAAAAATACATTATATATAAAATATAATATACAAAAACCAAAAACCAAGGATTGAAACCCAAATTTCCATGGAAACTTGAGGCTCAGAACAAGTAAGAGCTCATGACACTCTTCTCACAACTACCTCAAAAGATCAAAAAACCATACCTCTAATATAATAGACAAACCTAAATAATAAATCGTACTCCTATAACCTAGGACTTCTCAAGAAATTTGTTTTTGGTATAATTTTTTCACAATCCAACCAAATTCTCCCATCTGTCGGACACTCGAACCAGCCTATAATAAGTTTCATGGGGTGTTACTAATCCCCATGAGCTAGAAAAAATTTATATGAAATTATATTTTCTCAAAGGGAAAGATTTATCCAAATTAATTAAAATAAATTATAATAGAAATATAATTATACTGAAATAATATCATGATGCAGCCATATGTTAGATGATCATACCAAATCATATAAGAATAATAAATTAAAACCTAAACCAAAAAAACAAGAATAAAACAAATATAATGAAAAATAAATTAAACGATTTATTAAGACAATAGAAAACTAAAATGGGCTATTTGGCTAAAACTACTAAGTCATAAAAATGTAATAATGGCGTACCAAATCAAGATGTGAAAACCCAAGAAATATTAATAATAAATAAACTTAATTTATTAATATTATTTATGATTATATTTTATGGATTACTATTCACTATACTAATTTTATGCAATTTTTATACAAAAAAAATATCTTTCTTAAACCAAATTATTTTTCATAAATTATAGTGTTTTATTTTAAAGTTAGATGTACAATTTTTAGGAATTAAATATAATAAAATGGAATAAATTGTTTATACCATAATATCAAAAAAAATAAGGTGAATTTTTTATTTATCTAAAAAATTTATTTTTGAATGAATAGTAAAAAATATTGATTTTTCTAAAACTCTCATTTATTTTCATTAAATCATGTGATTTAAACAACCTATTTTTTTAATAGTATAATACCTATTTTATTATAAATACAAAAAATAATTCCATAGTAATCAATAATATTTTTGATTTTGGCATATGTTCATTTTAATTTTTAAAATACATTTTTTATAAATATTGTTTTGGATTGTGTTTTGCGCACTTATATTAGAAGTAATTTATGAAACTTCTAAAAATTGAATTTTGAAAAAATTAATTAAATATTTATAATCATGATGTTATATTTTATTAGTGATTTTACTTTAATTGTTGGACATTATGAAATGTAACATTAGTAAAAGTGCTGTAACAATAGATAATGGGTGAAGCGGGTCAATTTAGGTAAAAACATAAAGATAAGGTCATGAAATGTTATATTAACCAATATTCGAAGAAATTATTTCAAAAATTATCATTTTATTATTTCATTTTAATTTTTTAAGTTCCACTTGACCAAGATCATGAGTTAATATTATTTTAAAACATTGAATGATTGTAAGAGTGACACTTTCCTCGCATATAAAAGAAAACCTCCTCTACTGTCTTCTCACACCACTTGAGAAATATATCTTTATCAATACCTATCCATATACCTTCCCAAGATCCTTACCCATTTTATATAGGTCCTTTTATCTCCAAAGTTACAAACCTATAAGGCTTAATGTGAAAAAATAAAAGAGTTTCTCAAAGAAGGGGTATAACACTAAACCGAGTGTTTTATTTCTTATTTATTCTTTTACCTACATCAAATATTCTTTAAACATACTAATATAATAACATAATTTTCTTAAATATAATTAAATTTTATTATGTTTATGGAAGTAAGACTTTTTCATCTCATTTTTCTTCCAATGTGAAATTAAAATATCGCTCATGTGTACGTGTGTACTACCACCTCCATGAAGCGATGTGTTTCATTTTTCATCATCGACTCATGTCGATAGTTAAAATGATGGATAAAATGAAAATATATGATATTTATGAAATTATTATGATTATATAAATATAATATTTTACTTACCGTCTTATCATTCCATTTTTTTGGTAAATGACATCCTCGCTTGTGCGTACGAGTAGACTACCACCTCCATGTAGAGAAGTGATTCATTTTTCATTATCACATCTCAAGTATGGTCATAAAAATAGAAAAAAAAATAAATATAAAATTAAATACATATTAATGAATCTTAAAAATGAAAATTTTCTATAATTTATTTCTTTTATACCTAGTAGAAAAATGAAAGCATTATTTATGCATATATACAGACTACCATCTCTATGAAAAAGATGTACTTCATTTTTCCTAGACACCTAACAAGGATTATTTAAAAAGTATATTTAATATTAAAAATATGATAATTATAAAATGTTTAATATTATAGATATGTTGTAACAGTTTCCCCCTTTAACCATGTTCAATGTTTCAATGCTATTTTTAGGTTATAAACTGAATAGACCCACAATGTCCAATGTAAACTTAACGATTTTAATAACAAAATAAGTGGTGGTAATAAATGAAATAAAAGGAATAATAATAATGAATTTAGATTAAAAATTATATTAATTAATTATAACACTAATATAATTTTATTATTTAGGAGTTAGAGAACGTATGAATCTTGGAGGGCTTATGTTAATGGATTTTTCTTTAAAATGTTATTTTGAAGTATTCCTTTCAAATATTTCTCCACCATATCCATGTTCTTAAAAATGTTCTAGGAATGTTATTATTTACACATAAAATATTTTTGAATTTCATTTTTGACTAATTTTTTAATTTATTTATAATGTATTTAAAAGAAATTGTTTTAACATATACCATATGGGACATTTTAAAATTTCACCAAAGTGTAAAAATGTTTTTTAATGTATATAGTTTAATTTATTTTTACCATAATCATAGACATTATTTTTTATAAATATTCCTCTATAATATTTCATGGTTTTTTAAACAATATATTATTCCCATTATTAAAGGAATATTTTTCTTAAATATTTTTTAGAATAATGGGGTATTTCACCATAATTTTATGTGAGAATGGAATGTGTTTTTTCTTATGAGTTCTAATGATTTTTTTAAGGATTTATGGTGAAAATGTGAAATATTAAAAAAATCAGGATGCAGTAATTGATCATTATAGATGATTATAGGTGAATAAAATATAGATTATGATGAATGGTGGTCCCAATATAGCTATTTGATTCATTGGTAAATGAATAGTCTTCAAAGGAGAAAAATGAGGGAGATAACTTAGTAGGTTACTCCAACAGAATTAATTGAGCCTTATTTATTTTTGAAATGGGTTAAACACAAGTTAACATGGGTGATTAATTTGATTCTCTAAGATACTTACTTTATTATTTATAATGGTTTTTATAGATATCTTTTAATATCACGAGGAAACAAAATTTATAAACCTTTGAAGGTGAATTGATTTTTTTTAAGTAATGATTTTAAGAGTTATTATATAACTCATTTTCCTTCCCGATTATATATATATCAAATGGATTTTGATTTTTTTTAATTGATAAAATGTTTATTTTATCATGTGGATGAGTTTTAATTATTTTATCAATGTTTTATTGTGAAAAAAGGTAAATATTTTCAAGATTTTTCATGATTTTCATTGGATTAATGGGTTTCCTTTATTATTATGTCCCTTAATGACATTTTTTATCATCATAAGTTTTGAAATACTTTCCATAGAATCTAAGTATATTTAATAACTATATTAAGTTCAAAATTTCTTCTTTAGACTTTCCTTAAATGAAGAAAATGTGTCTTGAATGAAATAGGGTTGTAAACATAAATCCATGTTTTTGTAGAAAAAATTGTACTCCATCTAGATGTTTCTTATTTTTAAATAATTTATTTATTAATTATATAACTCAAAACGTAAAATATCATGGTAATTATATAAACTAGACTACTTGTTATAAATCATGTAGTTATGGGCTGATCAGGTTATGGGATTTTATGGTTGATATCCAAGAAATTTTTGGGATATATTTAAATTTTAGAGTGATATTAAAACACTATTTTAAGATATTCTAATTTATGGTTATATTATCATAGAATAGAGTTTTATTATTTCCATGTTCATTAATCTAATCCTTGTATATTTATAATGGTTTTAAATAGGATAAATAAGAATTCTAAAGTAGGAAGGCATCAAGGGGATAATAAACTTATAAATTAGAAACATGAAATGTTTGTAACAAAGAAGTTTGAGGTAGTTTTAAGTCAACTAGTCGAGGATATTAATGGTAAAATACAGAAATATAATGATAAAATTCTACATATATGGATATTTCATCAGTGGAGCATTTCATAAAATAAAACCCTCAGGATTTTTGTGGTTCATCATACTCAATGAAATATAAAGGATGGATTAATGAATTAAATAATATATTTATAGTCTTAAGATGTATAGAACCTTAAAAGTTAACTCTTAATGTATTTCATTTGGAAAGTGAATTTGATCGATAGTGGCCTCCTAATAAGAATACTAAGTAAAAATGAGATTGATTTCATTGAGTGTATGTTATTATAAAATATTTTATTAAGAAATATTTTCCTAAAGGTAATTGATTTATAACGGAATGTAAATTTATGTAGTTTAATTAAAAGGAAGAAGGATCAATGGCCACTTATGAAGAAGAGTTTTCTAGACTGGTCAGGTATGTATTGAATTTTATTCTATACCATGAGAGTAAAATTGATAGATTTTACACTGGTATAAAACCAAGTTTGTGAATCAAATTGTCCTTTAATTAATTTAGATGTTATGAGGAGGTTTTTTGTTTTTCTTATAATATTGAGATGGAGTTTTTTGATACTTATGTACATCATTAAAATAACAATAAGAAGCACTCAAGATGGAAATAAATGGT
This sequence comes from Viscum album, assembly GCA_963277665.1. Lineage (NCBI taxonomy): Eukaryota > Viridiplantae > Streptophyta > Magnoliopsida > Santalales > Viscaceae > Viscum > Viscum album. Next base: position 141,674,003 of record OY728128.1, on the reverse strand, counting down.
TAATAATTCAAACAATAAACCTAGTGGTAATCACCCCAAATGTTCCAATTGTGGTTAAAGTAATTTTAATTAATTTTTGATAGGATTTAGAAAGTTTTAATGATGTGGTAAGCTCATTTATTTACTGCATGACTATAAGGAAAATAATTATAATCAAAAAATTAATATGAAAATATATAGTAATCTGGTAGTAAGATTTTTTACTTGAAATGAGTTGGTTCGTTATGCTAATGTATGTCTGATGTTAGATACTCAAAGTGGGGATCGTCAATACAAGAAATATAAAGGTGTGGAAATATATTTTTCTACTACTATGATAGATTCTGGACCCTAAAATTAATTTTTTGTAGTTACATTTCTTGTTTATTCGTATTATACCAATGTATTATTTGATTTGAGATCCTCAAATTTTTTTATATATGGTAAATTTTCAAATATAATGGAAATATCGTCCTAATAAATCATGTAATAAATTTTGGTAATAATAATTTGGGAATTATTAAGGAAATAGGAATTTATAAGATCCTTTCTACCATCATATGCAGACTTTTTTTCAGTAAACCTCATTCTATTACCATTAGTAGAGTTTTATGTTGATCTGGGAATAGATTGGCTACTAGTTTATCATTCTAAGATATATTGCATAGCTAAATAAATAATATTAAATTTTCATAGTGAGTTTCAATTTCTAAATATGAATAAATTAATTCTCTTAAAAATATATTATGAAGCTGACAAATTGATTAAAGTTGGGATATAAAGTTATCTTTAATATAATATTAAAAATAAAGTAATTGTTAAAATCATCAATGTTCTGATAGTAAATTAATATTTTTATATAATTATAGATTATTTTTCTTGTTTTATTCCCAATCAGGGTATTAAATTTAATTTTGACCTAGTGTCCGGTGCTAATCCAATTTCAAAACCCCTTTATTGAATGGATCCAGTATAACTTTTGGAATTCAAAAATAAGTTACAAGATTTTTATGATGGGGGTTTCATTCATACTAACACTTTACCTTAGGGTGATCTAGTTTTAGTTCTAAAAATGTAGGATGGTTCCATAAGTATTTTAATTTATTATATATATTTTAATAACATCACTATTAATAACAAGTATTTTTTTCACATATTGATGACCTATTTGATCATCTCTAGGGTGATCGGTATTTTTAAAATATTGATACCAGGTTCAGATATCACCAGATAAAATTAAAGGAGGATAATATTCTTGGGATGGTGATCCATACTAGTTATGGAAATTTTGAGTTTTTGGTTATGCCTTTTGGGTAGAAAAATGAACTTGATTTATTTTTGGACTTTGGATATATTTTGTCATGAGTATTTGGATAAAGTTTTTGTGGTTTTCATTGCTAAAATAATGGATTATTTTAAAATTTATGTGGAACATAAGAAAAATTTAAGGACTATTATATATAATTTAAAATAAAATAATTTATAAGGGAAATTTATCAAATTTTAATTTTTCTTAGAATATATTTCTTTCCTTGGGAATATTATTTTTAAATATGGTATAATTTTCTTTTGTGATAAAACTAATTTTGTGTAATAATAGACTTCTGGAACCCTTATTTTAATGATCACATGATCATGATTATTATGTTATTAATGAGTTTTATGTTTTTTGATAGAATTTTATACTATAATGAATTTTTCTGAAAATTTATCTTTGTAAAGAAATGACTCACCGTTGAAGTTGAGTCACTAACATGAAAGACCCACTATTAGACTGGAATTTTGGAAAAATATTTGAAACACCCACCATCAAATAAAATTCACCATCAGAATGGAAATTTGGCTAATCGTTGAAAATATATATCACCAAAATTAGTTCAGCACTAGATGATCTTTCATTTTACTTTATCTACTGCTGAGAAATTTGGAAATGTGTTTAAAAGATCTCCTACTAGAAAAGACTCACCATTTAGATTAATTAGATACTATGATGAGTCACCTTGGGGATTGAACTTCCACGAAATGACATATTATTATCATAACTCGCCATTGTCTTGAATCATTGTCATCTTAAGTCAATGCCATGATGACTCTCCACCAAAGTTGTCTTTCCATCAGAAGAGTCACTATCACTATTTTTGGATACTTAAATTAAATTGTTTCTAATGGATATATTATTGAATTTAATTTTCATGAATTTTTTATTTTTTAATCTAAAACTATTGTAGGGAACATTGAATAGGATTTCAAAGATAAGTAAGAGGATTCAGGATACCCCAAATATTTTCCTTTGAAATGTATCTACATTCTATAGAACTATATATTAAGATAAGTCTCCCTCATGTGATACCTGCAATAGAGAGAAAAAATTTCATATTATATAAGTAAAAAATAGTTGATAAAGTTTGACAGTTACTAAGAACTCTACGATGTGAATCTTTACTACAATCGACTATGATAATGTGGATCATAACAAACATACAGATTCTTTCCTATAGATATAAAAAAATAGCATACAACAATCTATTTTACTGCATTTATTATAAACTCAACTCTATCTCCAATCCAAGGTACATCCTATGAGTCTTAAGATACATATTACAATAGAATAAAAAACCCCATCCATTATTTATCTTTACACATTATCTTTCCATTTGTTGCATTTACATTTCTAGTAGTGTGTGTTTTACCCTATTTATCAAACACACATTTTATCATGTGCTATGACAGGAAGATACATAATATATTTTGAATTTTCTCAACATTTTTTTACCCATGGTGTTTTAGATGAGGTCCTTGCAATGTATGTGCTTGATTTTATTTCCCTTGTTAATTGTAGAAGAGGTTTCTATGTGGCCTAGATAGAATGTTATCTATTTTGTATACCTGTTGAAGGTTATGGATCAAGATTAATTTTTATAATATACTTGTAAGAGGGTTATTTCCATGTGGAGAGGACTAAGTCTCATCTTGATACTAAATCTCTTATATTTATTATGTTTTTTTTGTTTCTTTGGTAATATTTTAAATAAATATTTCTTAAATTGTTAAAAAAATACACTACTTTGATTGATATTCTAAACCAATGTTTATATAAGGATTTGATTAAGTAAATTGATTTCAAAAGTTAATGTAATTTCCATATATTGTTTTAACTAACTTAATAACTCTCTGAGAAATATTTTAAAGGATTGTAACCAATATCGATCTTTTATTTTTATTAACTTGACTATTTTTAATTAAACTAGGGGATTTTATTTAAACTCTTTTCCACAGAAAATTTTATTGGGTACTGAATTCACCCCCCCCCCCCTCTTGAAATAATCACACCAACCAACATTTGGTTTCAAAGGGGATTTTTAAAATATTTTCAACTATGATTTTAGTTGCGTTTTTAAAATCTTAAATTTATTTCAATTCTAAATTTAGAAATTTAAATGGATAATAGGAAAGAAGTTCTTTTATACCAATAGACTTCCTTTGTTTAAGGTAAATAAATATTCTCAACTGGAAATAGAAGTTAAAATGAATATTGAAATCATGGGTTTTGAAATATGGTCACCTATGGAGGATAAATATGAATTACCTAAGACATATGGGAATACATTGGATGATTCAAATAAACTTTTTTATAAAAATAATTCTAAATCCTTGAATTTAATTTATTGTTCCTTAGTAGATGAATAATTTAATAGGATAACTTCTCCTAAAACTAATTTTGAAATTTGGGATACATTATCTATTTCTCATGAAGGAACATATAATATTAAATAAATTATATTAAAAACCTAGACAATTAAATATGATACATTCAATATGAAACTTGATGAGATAATTTCTAATATTTATCTCAGGTTTAATGACATAGTGTACACAATGAGATCCATAGGGAATCCAATTTCAAACAAAAATCAAATCAAGTGACTGCTGAGACATCTTCTAGAGAGATGGAGAGAGGAAACCAATTCAATAAGTGAATCTTATGACATCCATAAACTACCTATCAATGTACTTATTGGAAAGTTTAATACATGTGAGGAATAACTTAAATTTAATTTATAAGAGGATGACTAGCCTAAGTGAAAATATTTAGCCTTCAAGACTACTTCATCAAAACAAAAAGAAAAAGAAAAAGTTCACGCTTAAACCTCTAATGATGAGGAATCACCAACTGGCAGTGATGATGAAATGGATCATTTGGATAGATGGTTTAAGAAGTTCTATAAGAAGAATATTTCTTTTAGAAAATAAAGCTACAAGGGTAAGTATGATAATATAGGGAATCAGAAGGACTGGAAAAAATATGATAATTCAAATGATATTACCTATTATGAGTGTAAGAGAAAAGGGCATGTCACGGCTGATTTTACCATATTAAACATTAATATTAAGTATTATAATAAGGATAGAATGTATAATAAACAAATTAAATCCACATAGATTTCCTCTGAGGATAGCTCCAGTGACTCAGATTCAACTCATGAAGTGAATCATAAGATGGAAAATATGTGTTTTGTGACAAAAATATTTGATGTACCTACTTTCTCTCTTATACATAATTCTAATCATTTTAGAGATGAAAACAATAATGATGATATATCAAAAAAAGAAATGTTTTAAATTTGAAATATTTTGTAAGATACCATTAATGATGTCAAATAAAAATAATTTTTTTTTAATAAACAACATGATTTATTTGAAAATATCAATTCTGATATTTCTATAGAAATAGAAAAGAATGATCAATTTTTAAAAGAAAATACAGAAATAAATTTTTCAAATGAGTTTATGGAGAAAGACTTATAGATATTTACAAATAGAAGATAAAATATCAATCAACTAGAAGGAAATAAAATTGATCATAAATATATTACTTGTCTAGGATACCGATTAGGATAGAGAAAATTTATTAAGAGCAATTTTGTTCCTAAATCCTATTTTGGAGATTCTACTAATTTTTATTCAACTGGAATGAATAAAGTTTTTATTTAAAATATTTTAAAATCTCTATATAGGAAACCTATCAAGGATATTTTGGTTCCTAAATCCCTAATCACTAACATAACAGGACCTATGAAAATCTAGTTACCAAAATAATTATTTTTATAAACTGTGTTTTGTTGGAAAACTATATGGAAATATCCAATAGAATTTTTTTGTACTTGGATTGCAGTTTTTCCAGGAATATAACAAGAGGTTACTCAAACTTCAATAACATGATAAAGTTTTATGGTGGACGTGTCACTTTTGGTGAAAATACTAAAAGAAAAAAAAATTTCCTTATCTTAATCAACAAATCTAATTTAGTTTTAATTTTTAAAGTAATTTTTTATGTTTTAAAATATAATTATATAAGCATCTCACAATTATGTGATGATTGTTTTCATTTAATGTTTTAAAACAATGCTTTTAATTTTTTTAATTATAAAAATAAATTATTATATATGTATTTGATAAATGAGATTGTGTATGTTGTTAATATTAATTCTTTAATTTCAAAAAATGATTCTTGATTAAGTTATCTTCATAGATAATCTTAGATTTCGAATAAAAGTCTAGGTCACTGTAATATCCACTCACTTAGAATTCTTATTAGGAAATATTTAGTCATGGAACTACCCAAACTATAATTCCTAAATAATAATTTTTTAACCCTTTTAAAAAATGGAAGCAATAAAAAATATCTTGTAAATTAAAGAAAGAAGATTCAACTTATGACCAACTTGAGTTTGTTCACATGGATTTGTTTGGACCATCTAGAGTTTCTAGTTTAAATGGGAATAACTATGTCTATGTACTTCTAGATGACTTTTCTAGGCATACATGGCTATTGTTTTTATCTCACAAGAGTGAAACCAACAATTATTTTACAAAGTATTCCAGATTTTTAGAAAACCAATGTGGGCATAGAGTCAAGACATTAAGAAGTGACAATGGCATTGAGTTTGTAAATTAAAACCTTAATTGATTTTGCTTACAAAATTTATATGACCCTAACTTCTCTTCTCCTATAACCCCTTTGAATAATGGAGTTATAGAAATAAGAAATATAAAATCTCAAGAGATATCCTGAACAATTATTAATGAATATGATTTACCAATCTACATTTGGGAAGAGGTTGTGAGCACAACCTACTATATAATTAAGGGAGTTTTAATTTGACTTATTTTAAAGAAAACTCTGTAAAATTTGGAATAAAAGGAAACCTAAGGTTAATTACTTTATATTTATTGGATATAAAGTCTTTATTATTAATATTAAGGATAATTAGACCAATTTTTCCTCCAAAAGCGATGAATGAATTTTCCTAGGTTATTCAACTTCAAGTAAATCATATATAGTTTTTAACAATAGAACCAAGATTTCGGTAGAGAATTTACTAGTAAAGTTTCATGATAGAATCTATATCAGCATAATAATCCTTTATAAAACCTTGATAATGGTTTATCCACTATGAACATAAATGGAAAACCTTCTTATACTTTTATAAAACATGCAGAAAAATCATCCAATTCTAAGGAACTTACAAAACCAGAACCCGAACCTATAGAAGTCCATGAAGTGACAAGACCTTTATTTTTAAGAGTTATTGGTACTTTTAAATACAATCCTTTTGATGATACATGAAAATTATGGATATTTTATTCAAATTTTCCTATAATTTATAAGGCAGTTATAGTTTTTGTACCACCTGTCATTGCTTTTCAAACCTTGTGTGTTGTTGTCATTTCCCCAGTTCCTGTAGATATTTTATCCAGAGATGACCCAGAGTCCTCCAGAGAGAGGCCTCTCTCTGATTTTGGTATAATATTCAGAAATCAGGCACCTCAAGTCACCAATATTTCTGAGAAATATGAAATATATCTGTTTGAGCTTGTTAGGAATTAAATCCATCCCAAAATGACTCATCTCATTCAATAAGTAGATATAGATAATAAGAGGCTAGTAAATGATATAGATACATTGTGGTCTATATTGGATGGTATGAGATCATTTTTTCAGATTTTATAGATTCTTTTTTAGAGAGGGAGGATAACATATCTTCCATGGATTCTACATTGAGTAATCCTCCTTCTTCTCTCGATGTTGAGTTGATCAGGTTAATGGTTAGATAAGAGCTTCGAGATATATCAGGTGATGTTCCTGATGTCCCTCAATAATTTTAAGAATGTTTCTACATAATAGTTATCATGTTCATATGATGGTTATAGAATGTATGAAGGAAATAAGTAAATATAGAGAACCATCATAAAGGTAATAATGTATTACATCTCTTAAATTTATACTAAGAATGATCTCAACTCACACTTTATGTTCCTTGATGAGGACATCAAGATTCCTATTTCTACTCAATCCTTCATACAATATGTTAATCTATTAAAAGTAATGACCCCATCACTAAAGTTGTTTATAGAGGAGAAAAATGAAATATTCAGTTCTATAGAAAGTGGAAGAAATATCATCATAGAATTGATCAATACGATAAATCTATTAATTCATGTTTTTGGAAACATAGTAGTGGATTAGTATGTCATTCTATTTAGTAATCATATCACTCATCCAGCTTCTAATCAAGAGTTTTTCAGACTAGGTGTTACTCAAAATCCCACTGTACTTTTACTTGCTCAGTTTCATACTTTTAGTATAACTACCAGATATGTTTTCTAGCATATCACGTGATGACCTAGGTACTTATATAATAATTATTTCATTTTTTAATTAAATAGTTAAATTCATGGTAAATGTATAATGAAATAAGAGGTATTTATAGAAATTAAGGAATTCAAACTGATGGAATAGTAACTTAACCTTAGGAATAGTAACATGCCTATTAGGAATAGTAATATGGAAAATAGAATAGTAACCTCACCTAATAAATTATAAATACAATTTATAAATCCTATAAGTAAAAAATATGATATATTTATATCATTTAACAACTAAATAAATTTTATCCATCCTATAAGTAATTGTGGAAGAGGTCTCTATGTGTCCTGGATAGCTAGTTAGTTGTTGTGTATACCTGATCTAGGTTATATATGAAGATTATTTTATATAATCAAATTGGAAGTGGGTCATTACTAGTGGAGAGTAATTTTTATCTACTTCTCAACCTATTATATTTATTCTACTGTGGGTTTTTTTGTTTCTTTTCTATGCTTTAATGTGAATTTATTTTATACTGTAAAAAAAATCACTATTATGATGGTTAGTCTTAACCAGTTTTTATATATGGTTTTTATTAAGTAAATTAATTTCAAAAGTTAAAGTTATTTTTGTATATTTTTTTTAACTAAGACTTAATCCCTCTTTGAGATGTATTTTAATGGAAAAAATCCAATATCGATCTTCTAGTTTGATTAATTGGGATATTTTTAAATAAATTGGGGGATTTTATTAAAACATTTTTACCATAAACTTTTTTCTGTGCTGAAATCACCCCCTTCTTGAAATACCCACTCTGACCAAAATTTGGTATTATAGGGGATTTTCAAAATATTATCAACTATGATTTTATTTGTGTTTTAAGGATATTAAATTTATTTGAATTCTAAATTTAGTTATTTAAAAGGATAATAGACAAGAAGTTTTTTATACCCATATATTTCCTTAATTTAATGTAAATAACTATGCTCAATTGAAAATGAAAACGAAAATTAATATTTAAAGAATGGGTATTGAAATATGGTCTTTTATAGAGGAAAAATATGAATTACCTAATACTCTTGGGAAGAAATCAAATGATTTTAATAAACCTTATTATGAAAATTTTTTAAATATATGAATTCAATTTATTTTACATTAATATATGATGAATTTAATAGGATATATTCTTTTAAAAAAAATTACAGTTGGGATACATTAGATATTTCTCAAGAAGGAACTACTAATGTTCAATAAAATATATTGAACACTAATACAATTAAATATGATACATTCAAGATGAAACATGATGAGATAATTTCTAATTTGTATCTCAGGTTTAATGAGATATTGAACATAATGAGCTCATTGAGGAATCCAGTTTCAAACAAATATTAAATATTGTGAGTGTTGATATATTTTTTGAGTGATGGATAGGGGAAAAAGATTAAATAAGAGAATCTTGTGACATCAGTAAACTACCTACCAAAGAATTTATTGGAAATTTGAAAAAAAATATGAGTAAGATATAAAATTTAATATATAATATGATAAAAAATCGTAGAGAAAAAAATTATCCTTTAGGAACACTACAACAAAATAAAAAGAAAAATACAAAGTTTGAGCTAATAGCTCGAGTGATATAGAATCACCAGATGACAATGATGAGCAAATGGATAATTTAGATAGAATGTTTAGGAAGTACTATATGAAGAATAGTTTCTTTAGAAAACTTAGCTATATGTGAAAGTATGATAATATATGGAATTGGAAGAAGAACTAGAAAATAGATGATAATTAAAATGATATTACCTATTATGAGTGTAAGAGAAAAGGACTTGTTATGGATGATTTTCTGAAGTTAAAGTACAAGATGAAGTATGATGATAAGGATAGAAAGTTTAAGAAAGCAATGAAATACACATTGAGTTCCTCTGAGGATAGCTCTAGTGACACAAATTCAACTCATGAAGAAAATCCTAATGTGGAGAATATGTCCTTGTGACAAAAATATTTGAGGTGCCTATTATCTCTCCTATACATAATTCTAATCATTATGGAGATGAAAATAGTGATGATGATATACCAAAAGATGAAATGTTTGAATATTTAAATATTCTAGAAGATAATTCTAATGAGATCAAATAAAAATAAATTTCTTTAAAGAAACAACATGATTTATCTGGTAATATCAATTATGATATTACTATAGAAATAAAAAGTAATTATCAATTGTTGAAATAGAATATAGGAATAATTTTTTCAAATTATTAGTTGGAGAAAAAAATAGAGATATTTACAAATCGAAGAGAAACTCTCACTCAAATACTAGGAAAAAATTTATCATAAATATATTAATGTTCTAGGTTACCAAGTCAGATAGAGAATAATTGTGAAGGGTAATTTTGTTCCTAAATCATATTCTGAAAATTCTAATAATTTTTATTCAAGTGGAATGAATAAATTTTTTATTTCAATGTCTTTAAAATATTCTTATAGTAAACCTATAATGCAAATATGGGTTCCTAAATACCCAATCACTAACATATCTAGACATAAGAAAATCTAGTTACCAAAATAATTCTTGGTATAACCTTTTTTGTAGGGAAACTACATAAAATATCCTCTAAATTTTTTTTGTTATTGGGTTGAACTTGTTCTAGGAAAATGATAAGATATTAATTGAGCTTCAAGAACATGATAATGTGTGATGGCTTACATATCAACATTGATGACAATGATAAAGGAAAAATAATTGGACTTGGCTAAATTAGCAACTCTAATTCAGTTTTAATTTCTAAATTACATTGTGTTTGTGGTTTAAAATATAATCATCTTAACATCTCCCAATTATGTTATGATGGTTTTCATGTAATTTTTGAAAACAATGATTATAATGTATTTAATTCAAAAAATGATTTATTATTTAATTCTTTGAGAAATTAGAATGTGTATTATGTTAATCTCAATTCTTCGATTTATCAAAACTTTTTTTCTCAAGTTACATTTATAGAGAATCTTGGATTTGGTATAGTATACTAGGCCACTGTAATATACACCCACTTATAAATCTTATTATTAAAGGGTTAGTCATGGATATACCCAAACATGAATTCCTACATAATAAAGTTTGTAACCAACCTAAAAAAGGAAATAATAAAAAATATCTTTCATATTAAGGAAAGAAGTTTCAACCTCTTGAGTTGGTTCATATGTAATTCTTTTGACCATATAGAGTTTCTAGTTTAAATGGGAATCACTGGGTATATGTACCTGTAGTTGAATTTTCTATGTATACATGGGTAATTTTTATCTCTCAAGAGTGAATCCTGATATTATTTTAAAATGTATGATATATTTGTTGTAAACCTAATTAGACTTAGAATTATGAACTTAAGAAGGGATAATGGCCATGAGTTTAAAAATAAAAACATTGAATAGTTTTTCATTCAAAATTTCAATAACCATAACTTCTCTACTCCTAGGACCTCTCAAAAAAATGTTTTTGTAGAAATAAGAAATAGAAAACCTCAAAAGATAGTCTGAACAATGCTTAATGAATATGATTTACCTATCTACTTTTGGGAAGAAGTTGTTAACACAGGATGCTATATAATTAATAGAGTTTTAATTTGACCTATTTTGAAGAAAAAACATTATAATCTTTGGAATAATATGAAACCAAAGATTTATTACTTCATAGTTTTTGGATACAAAGTCTTTATCATTAACATTAAGGATTTTCATGATAATTTTTCCTCCAAAAGTGATGAAGGAATTTTCCTTGCTTATTCAACTTCAAGAAAATCATATAGGGATTTTGACATAAGATACAATATTTTGAAAGAGTCTATCCATGTAATTTTTTATGAGAAAAATTCATATGATCCTATATACTATAGATATTATATCAAGATCTATCCCGGAGTCCTTCAGAGAGAGGATACTCTCTGATTTTGGTATAATATTGAGAAATAAGGCACCTCATGTCACTGATCATAGTGATAAATTTGAAATATATCTATTTGATCTTGTCATACATCACATCCATCTCAAAATTATTCATCGCATTCAAGAAGTGGAGATAGAGAATATGAGGCTAGAAAATGAGATAAATAATTTGTGGTCTATGGAGGATGATATGAGATCTTATTTTTTATATTATATGGATTCTTTGTTAGATAGGTTGGATAACATGGATTCCATGTCTTCTACTTTGAGTGATCCTCCTTCTATCGATGTTGGGTTGATCGGTTTAGTGGTTAGAGAAGATTTTTAAGCTGTATCAGGTGATTTTATAGATGTACCTCAAGAAATTTTGAGACATATCTGACATAATAGTGATCATGTGCATATTATGGTTAGATAAGTTTTGAAGGAAATAAGGAATAATAAATAAATAATTACAGAGTAAACCCTTCAAAAAATAGGTCAATCAGGTGAAAGAAATGACCCTATCACTCAAGTTATTTATTTTGGAGAAAAAGGAAATGTTCAGTGCTATGGAAAGAGAAAGAAATATGATCATTGAATTCATCAATCAGATGAATCCCTTTCTTTTTGTTTCTAGAACCACAGTAGTGGCTTAGGATGTCGTTCTTTCCCGTACTCATATCAATCCTCCAGCTTCTGATCCAAATTTTTTTTACACTAGGTGTTACCTGAGATCCGAATGTACTTTTACCAGCTCGGTTTCATCCTTTTAGTCTCACTCCCAAAGAAGTTTCTCACTATCTCATGTCACGACCCAGGTACTTATCTAATAATTTTTCCCTTTTGGAATTAAATAGTTAAATTCATTGTTAATGTATAATGAAAAGGTGGTTTTTATAGAAATTAAGGAATTCATACTTATGGAATAGTAACTTGACCGTATGAATAGTAACATGGATATTAGGAATAGTAATATGGCCAATAGAATAGTAACCTCATCTTATAAATTATAAATAAAATTTTTCCATCCTATAAGTAAAAATATGATATATATATATATATCATGGAAAACGTAAATAATTTTTTAGAAATTTATAAATTAACTGTTGGTATTTTTGTGAGTCATGAATATTTAATTTTAATTTTATAATTAATATAATGATTTAAAAGAAAATATATTATCATAAAATATATTAATAAATTATTTATTTTTATTTTCTTATTATTAAAAGATAATTTTGTGGGATTTTAATTAACTTTTCAATCTATTATAAAATCACTTATACTTTTAAAACTCGTATTTTTTGATTAAATTGATATTTTAATTCAAAAAAAAATCTAATATATAGAAAATTATTTTCTAAAAGTAGAGTTCATTTTTTAATTATACACATTGTAAAATGATTACGGTCATTTTTTTGGCATTTTTCTGAAATACTTGATTTTTTATTGAATAGTGAAGTAGTTTAATTTACGAAATAAGCTAAATACTTAAATTATTAAGTCATGGATGAGGTTATCATGAGGTAATCACCATTGGTTAAAACTCAAATGAAATAATTACTTTATTCACTCACAAGAACCAACACTATTTCATGTCTTGATAAAATAAATAAAATGCTGATTAAAATGATGGAAACCCTCCCCTCCCCGCCACTATAAATACCACCCCTCACCCCCTCTTCTCCTCACACCTCTCAAGATTTGTGAATTTTACAATTTCTTTACAATATTATTTATAATCCTCTTCCCCAAATCCAATACCTTTTGGTCTCACTAAATGGCCTAAATTAAAGGCCTTAATGAGGTTCTCAATGTGGATAATTCAAGAGGTAAAAATCCTCTATCATTTTCTTGTATTTTCGTTTCAATTCTTTTCTTTTCATATACTCTCTTCACCTACCCTTATCAAAGTGGCATGAAAACTCTATTATATTATATAAACTATAATTTTATCATGTTTATGGTAAAAATTCATCACCATACTTTTTTTCCTCTCCCACATAATCTAGAAATAAAAACACTATCAATGATGTGTTAATTTACCGACATCCAGAACGATTTATTATCAATTTACATTATTTCCATCAAGTCTGGTCATAAAAACATTTTATTTGTTGAAATATATTTTAATTTTTTTATATAAATTTTTTTATGTTTTTTAATTAACATATATACATGATATTAAATTATATAATGATATTAGTTCTGATTATCGAAGAACTGCAAAAATGATCTAAAAGAATGTCATTAATGTTTTATCTAATGATTCAGCATCAAATAAAAAAACAAAATAATTTATGTTATCTTTTAATATTTTTTAAATATATTAATTCCATTTCATTCCACTTGTTTATTTTCACTTCTATTCAACGATAAAACAAATTATGAACCGACCATGGAAACCATGTAAAGAACGCACCAGAAATAATGGCAATAACAAAATATTATTAATATATGGGTAGAATAATGTTATGAAATGATTATATAAGGTGTAAAAAATGTATATGTTTTTGTAAAATATTAATAACACTCTTTTAACCATTATACAGTAGTTTTAAACACATTTTAAGTAAGGAGAACCTAAGGTAAGGGAATTCTTAACCCAATTTCCATTTTTTGGGTTAACCTTCAACATCAATGATTTTGTCATGATAAGCTTATTTGATAAATTAAATTTTATTATATTATGTTTTATTATGTTTATTTTTAGTAAATACACATATTACTTTCATTTTATAAATTCTTTCTTCAATGATATGGTATTTTAAGGGACTTTTATTTAAAAATCCTCTTTTAAATTTCCATTTTTTCAAAATTTAAGGGAATGTTTTTATGAAAATATTATTGTTTTATGATTATTTTATATTTCTTTGTAATTTTTTATGATGAATTTTGGTACCTATATATTCCTCCAATTCATTGGATTTGTATAATTTTGAGGTCGGTCGTATGGTTACTCTATGCGTAACTACGATGGTTACACCATATGGTAGTTGTGAGGGTTACATTGTAAGGTAGTTGTAGGGGATAAAAACATAAATTAGCCAAAATTGATAAAATATTAGGTAAGTAATTACCAAAGTAACCTATATGGTTTATTTATATTTTTCTATGTTTTGTGGAAATATATTGTGTTCACAATGTAAGTATATGACACTTTATGGGTGAAAAGTATTTCTTAGTGAAAATGGTTTCATATGTTTATAGGTATTCATAGAAAAATGGTTTCTATCCATTTTATATCTCTTATTTAAATTTTTGTTCTCATACCAAGTTCAAAATGTTTTTCAAAGGGTTTAATTATGGTTAAGAGAAAACGAGAAGGAAAGATGAATGTTGTGAAGGCATTTTATGAAAATATTTCATGTTTTAATTATAAACCTTTATACAATGAAAAAAATGAATATTGTTTTATCCACCCCCACTTTTTATTCTTTTGGTTTGATTTGTATGAATAATTTCCTAAAATTATAAATCAATAACCCAAAAAGATCATTGGAAATTTAAATAAGTAAATTCTAAAAGAATTTACTAGATTATCTAATGTTTAAGGTCAGGTCCTCATATCTCAGGCCTATTTTATTATAGAGCCTCCTTCTCTACCTATTCTCCCTATAGTTTCCATTATAGTTTCCTCAACTTCTATCATTATACCCTCTTCCTCTTCCAAGGATAAGGAAAATTCACATTTTGTTCTTTTTACCAAACCTTAGAAGCGTTGAGATTTGAATTTAAGTCTTCGATATGGATTTTGGTATGATTTTGGTTGTATCTATTTTTTGGCTCTCCTTAAATTACTTTTGTAATGGAAACTATATACTTCATTGTCTTTTGTATAATTGAATTTTCTATTTTTTTTATCTTCACTTTTTGATAATACCAAAATGGAGAGAATGAATATGGAACATATAATGAATATGTCATATATAATGAATATGGAATTTCAATAATTTTTTTACAATGGTGTTATCATTTTAGTACCATCATTATCCTTCGATACCAATATTAATGTCATTTCCTGATACCATACCTTTGATGTTGTATGTATTTAGTTTATCTATTTTAGAGTAGTCTACAGTTTACCCAATTTATCAAACACACATTATATCATGTACTATTACTATAAGATTTATGATATCTTCTTAACTCTATTTAAAATTGTTACCTATGGTGTTATGGAAGAGGTCCTTGTGTGGATTATGCTTGTTTTTATTTCCCATGGTTATTGTGTAATAAGTGTATTCATGGGTTGGGTAGCTATTTAGATGTTGTGTATACCCGATCCAGGTTGTGGATCGGGATTATTTTAAATAATATGCTTGGCAGTGGGTGATTTCCATGTTGAGAGGATTAGGTCCCACCTTGAGACTGAACCACTTTTTTTTAGTCCACTAAGTGTTTTGTTTTGTTTCTTTTCTAATATTGAAACCAGATTTTTTTAAAACTATAAAGAAAATCACTACATTGAAAGTTACTTTTAACTAGTGTTTATATATGGTTTTCATTAAGTAAATTGATTTAAAATGATAAAATAATTTCCATTTATTATTTTAACTGAGACATAATCACTCATTGATAAATATTTTAAAATGTCATAACTTATATATTTTCTCTCTTGATTAAATTTTTTGTTTTAAATTAAGCTAGGGAATTTTTTTAATCATTTCTTAACAGAAATTTTTATTGGGTACTCAATTCCCCCACCCCCCCCCCACCTTGAGATACCCACTCAGACCAACGCAAACAATGCATACAATGGTTACTGAGATTTTATGTTTTCATAGATTAGTGGGTCTCTATTTATGGTTTTTCAAAAAAATTTATTGGTTATCAATCCTACTAACTATGCTAATTCAAAAATGAGTTAAATTTATATGGACAAAGGTATGTGGTTAATGTGTTTGTTAATTAGAAGGAAAATTTATTAATTCCCTGGTGTTGTCCTTTCCAAAAAGAAATGGTGATTATTTTATTTTTAGAGACACTTATTTGATGGTACATAGTTGTGTCTTGGTGCTTGATAATTGGGTAATTTCATATGTTCCACACCAATTGAAACACCATGATAAAAATTACCCTACACGTGATCTTGATCATATAGTAGTGGGTTTTTACATTAAAAATTTTGAGGCATATTTTATATGGGGTAAAATGGGAAATATATAATTAAAATAAAAAATTTAGAGTATGTATTCACTCAAAAATATATAAAGGATTATGATTGCATGATTCTCTATAATCTGTGTAAAATGAAGAAGATAGGAAATACATTGATCCAAAAATATAATGTATCATTAACCATGCAACATTTGGATCATGGTCATTATGTTGATAATTTAATGAATGTTGTCTTAGAAATTATTCATCCAATAACTACCTATCTTTTTTCTCTAGTGTCAGTGCAGTCATCTTTGTTAAATATAATTATGAATGTGAAAAATGAATAGCAGGATTTTTAAGAAAAGGTTGAATTTTTCAACAAAGATAATTTTTCTAAATTTATTAGTGAAAAATAAGGTTTTATAAGATATGTAAATAGGATGTTTGTTCTAATTGATTACCATTTGAAGAAATAATTTTTATGTGAATCTTTGAGCTCTTTGTTTTTTTTTTCATTCTGCCATCACAAAAATGTATAAATACCTTTAGGAGTACTATTGGTGGGGCATGATTAAGATAGATAATTTTTATTTTTCCATGCATTCTATTAAAATTTCAATAGGTTAAAGTTTACTCAAAAACCAAAAGAGGGGATACTTTATCTTTTATAGTTCTAGAATGAAAATTGGGAAATATATCCATGGATTTCAAGGGGGGATTACCAATGAAATATTGATGTAATAATGTGATTTGGGTTATTATTGATAATTTTACTAAAACTTTCCGTTTTATTCATATTCAAGATACTATGAATTTGTATTATATTTATAGAATTTATTTAATGAAATATCTTGGTTACATGGAGTCCCTCTCTATATTGTAACTAATCGTGATCTCAAATTTACCTCAATTTTTCTTTATGGACATCAGAATAAATTGGGTACTAACTTAAATTTCTGTACAAATTTAAATTCTCAATAAGATGGAAAATAAGAGTTAAAAATTCATACTTTGGAAGATATTCATAGAGATTTATAATTGGATAATAAAGGATGTTTTGATCTATGTATGTCATTGGTGAAGTTTTCTTATAATAATAGTTTTTATTCCAGTATATAGATAGAACCTTTTAAAAAATTATATGGGGAGAAATTTTGAACTCCATCATGTTGGGATGAAGTAAGTTAATGTAAGTTGTTGGGATAATAATTAGTAAAATAGATAGTTGAGAAGGTAAAAATGATTCAATTCTATATAAGTGTAGGTTAGAGTATACAGAAAATTTATGCAGATAATCAGAGGAAAGATTTTTTGTTTGAGTTAACAGATCATGTTTTTTAATGTATCTCCTTAGAAATGTTTTATGAATTTTGGTAGGAAATGAAATTAACTTCATGGTATATTATTCTATATTAAATTGAAGAAAAATTGGGATTGGATTCATAATAATTGACCTTTCCTATGATTTTATCTACGTTATATGATGTGTTTCATGTTTCTTTGCTAGGGAAATATGTACCTGATGAATCTCATGTCTTGAGCCTAGAAGTAGTTTAATTGGAAGATAATATTTATTACAATAAAAATATATTTCATATTATAGATCATATAGAAAGGTATTTTTAAAAATAATTTGACTCATATTTTTAATGTTTTATGGAAGAACTGTATGATTGAATAAGTAACAAGTGAATCCAAAAAAAATTGCGAGGTAAAAATACACTCACATTTTTAAGTAATAAATGAAAATATGGGTAAAATATTTCATAAATGGTGGGATAATGGGAAAATATAGGTAATTTTAATAATGAATAATTTTAATTTCTTACTAATATTCATGATTATATTTTATGGACTCATATTCACTATACTGATTTTAAGTAATTATTCTGTTGAAAATGAAATAGCTTCTTTTAACCAAATTTTTTTAATGAATTATATGGATTAATTTAAAAGTTAAATTTCTAAACAATACGAGTTTAATTTGATAAAATTTAATTCATTTTTTATATCCACAAGTAAATTTTTTTCTTAGTTTGAATTTTTATTATTTTTCAGACAAGTTCGATTTTTGAGTGAATAGTAAAAATGTTTATTTTTTTCAAAACTATCATTTCTATTGTTTAAATCAAGTAATTTAAATGTATAATTATAATTTAAATTCTTTTAAAAGTAAGATTATATGTTATTTATTAAAAATGAACTAATTAATTCCATATTAATCAACATTATATTTGATTTTTGGCTTAAGTTCAATTTTATGATTAAAAATGCATTTTTCTAAAAACTATGTTTTATTGTGTTTTATAGACTTATATGAAAAGTAATTTTTTCCAATTATAAAGATTTAATCATGAAGATTATAATTCATATTTTTAATAAATAGGTTTAAATTTATTAATGATTTAAATTACATTTTTATCATTATATATAGTAACATTGGTGAAAATGTTTTCAGCTTAGTAAAAGTGTAAAACAGGTTAATTACCATAAAGACCAAGTGATAAAGCCATAAAACATTGTCTTAATTATTATTTTATGAAATTATTTCATCCGTTTTTAGCTTATATTTTAATTTTAATCTTTTAAGTTTCACTTGACCATGTGAGTGACTTAATGTTATTTTAAAACATTGAAAAATTACAAGAGTGACACTCCCCTCACTTATAAAAGGGAATATCCTCTTTTATCTTATTCACAAAAATTGATAAATTTATATAAAAAAATAACTACATGCATAAAATCCCAACATCCCTCCCCTCATCTTAGATATCCTTGTCTCTCCAATGGAAAAAATCTATAAGTATTATGGTGTTTGCCAAAGGAGGTTTTCAAAGAAGAGGTGTAACTCTTAACCAAGAGTTTTCATGTTATTTATTCCTCTACCTCCTTCAAATATTCAATAAACCTGATGATATAAAAACATCATTATATTAAATATAGTTAAATTTTATTTTGATAATATAAAAACCCTTTTCTTCTCCATTTCCATCATATGGGAAATGGAATCTTTTCTCATTCGTACGTGTGGATTACTACCTAGATAAAGTAATGTGTTTTGATTTTCATAACCAGATCATATAGATGGTTAAAATGATGAATAAAATTAAAATATAAAATATTTATTAAATTATTGTTATTTTTTAAATATAATATATCAGTTACCTTTTTATCCTTCTATCCATTTTAAAATGATAATGTCACTCGTGTGTGTTTGTGGACTACCACCTCTAGAAGAGATGTTATTTGTTTTCTGTTGTCACATCACATGGATAGTAATAATAATGGATCTAAATGGATAAATATGAAATTTGTAACATATTTATTATTTTTTAAAATTAAAATTTTATCTAATTTATTTCTTTTCCACCTAGTATGAAAATAAAAATGATGTTCTTCTGTATGTATGGATTACCATATCCATGAAAACAATGTGCTAAATTTTTCAAGACCACATTACATGGATGGTATTAATAGTATACTTATTTTAAAAATTAACAATTATAATCTAAGTTTATTTATCTAATGAAACGATGGCCCCATTGACTATATTCAATGTGTTTATGTTATTTTGAGGTTATAAATCGAACAAACCCAAAAAATACCAATGTGTACTTAACTATTTTAGTAACTCAATAATTTATGGTAATAAATGAAATAATGTAAAGACCTGGATTTTTTATAATAAGATGGTGAAATATTTCCAAATATTATTCCGGAGCCATGAACTGAGACGGCGTGCGATTCTGAGGCCCGGTGTGCTTGAAATTAATTTTATAAAAATATTAAGTGTTTTGTACTACGCACATGTGGGAAATGAGATATCTCTTAAAAGGTATCTCAGATAATAAATATGAATCCATAGTTGGGTCCAGAATGTTGTGATTTTCCATGGAGGGACATAAATTGAGTTGGTCCGGGATGTTCGGACCCCTCTCTTGTTGGCGGTTTGTTAAATATATGAATTAAATTATTAATTTATTCATTTAATAGATCAAACCCAAATAACTCACTGATGGGGGGATTATATGAGAAATATGATACCACTTTTGAGTTCAGAACGTAGGTTCTACCTTAGGTAGTGTTATAACCTTTTTTGGTATAAAGAGTTAGGCTTATGTTCCATCATGGAAAAATAATTAAGTAATTAAATAATTAAATATTTAATTATTTAATTATTTGGTTAATAACCACAACCTAATTTATGAGTATAAATTTATATTTTAGGGATTTGGCCTCATAAATTTTTTTCCAACGATGGATCATCTTCCTCTCCTCTACTCACATGACCTCTTCTCTCCTCTCCTCTCATATCCTCTCCTTCCCCCTCATTAGAAAAAGATGAAAGATGAAGAACAACAATAAGAATTCATATACAGGCAGATCGAAACATGGAGAGTGCAATTGATCTCCATGAACGTGATCTTAATCAATGATAACGGATCCAATCCAAGTAGGAATCGTCTTTGGTATTTTTACGCCCTAGATTAAACTTTGAGTAGTTTGATAATTATCTCATAAATCGGCGCCCTGACACAATACCATATATTAAAATAAACTGTCTTTCTCAGTTTTTCCTAACCCAAACCAAATGTTCTTGATCAGTTGGACAAGAACATTTGGCCAACGATCCAAGCCCTTTGTTTATGGTGTTTTTCTCCCGTGATTCTTCACGTTCATCACCAATAAATCCACACAGATCCCGGTTCTACAATTACGTGGAAACCTGAGCCTAATCGGCTATGAGGATTCGAGGTGAATCAATAAAATGATGACAGAATCACAAGCGAAGACCAGATATGTGTAGATCAGTACTTGACGATCACCGATATGAGATCATCACAATATTTGGCTTTAGAATGAAGGTGTGGCGCCCATTAGAAGGAATGGTGTAGTGGTGTGATTCAAGAGAAGGCAGGTTGCGGTCTAGTAAGGCATGCGACCAGAGGCGGTGGCGGTCCGAGGTCTACAGCAGTAGGGAGGTGGCACGAGCAGGCGGCGTGGTAGAGGGGGCAGGTCGGCCCAGCTCTGGCTATTTGAGGTGGTGTGGCATAGTGGGTCATCATGAGTAGGGCACTTTAGTAGTTTGAGGCTGTGACTCTAGGTAGCAGGATGGTAGCAGTCAGGGAGGTGGGGCGGGGCTGAAGGCGGCGGCGGCAGATGTGGCGGCTGCGGAGGCGGGGTGCGTGCCCAAGGTGGCCGCTGCGTGAAGAATGGGGGCATGGGGAAAACCCTACTAGGAGGGGATTAGGGTAAAGAAAAAGAATAATTAAAAATAAAAAGTGGAAATTAATAATATTATTATTAATATTATTATTATTAATATTATTACTATTAATATTATTGTTATTATTATTATTATTATCTTTTAAAACCCTTGTCACTTTCACATGCGACACCCTATAAACAGGATATTAGCGGCTATATGAACCCATCAATGATGCAATTGTTTTTAGACTACTCTGGACAGTTTTCCTCCAACCCGCAACCGGGTCCCCATAAATGTTTGTGAACCATTAGATTTAATAATATTATTAAATCTTTAACTCACCATAACTCCTACATACGACGCCCGATGTTCGTGCTGTCAAAAACAGCCTGATCAAGTTTTCAAGATGATGTTTCTGAGACCAAATCTGGACACCTTCTTCGATTTGAGGATTGGGTAGCTGAAATTTCCACATAATAATAATATTCTACTATTATTAAAGATTTTACCCACCATAGTTTTTTCGTGCTACATCTAATCGACATGCCAATAGTGGATTTATGATCCTGGTATCGAGGTGGAAATTTTGACACCAGTTTTGGACATTTATGACAAGGTCAAGGCATGGGACCCATGAGGCCCAGTTCGCATGTGTTTTGTTAAAAGACAGCTTTTTATCGGGTATCCATTTTGGGCGAATGAGTAGTCCATCTCGTTTGTTTTTTTCACAAAAATCACAGTGGTGTGATCCATTTTGATGTGAGGAGCCTTACTCATGATCTTATCAATTGTGGAAATATTATATGAATATGGGTGGAAGATCCTTCTCATGTGTTTGAAGGGTATCCACAACTTAGGACAACACTGACTCCTGTGATAGTGAAGAAGATTAGGCAAAGATTGCGTGTAGTTCTATTGAAACGCATAGTACTAACTTTCTATATAAGGAGACCCATGTGAAGGAAAACCCGACCATGTTCTAACCACATATACATAGGTTGGCCACATAGACAACATCTCTTGTTCACCAACAAGCCCTGTACCAAAGTACCCGGACACAGAGTCTGAGTGCATGGACATGACTAGTCGACATGACATGGCCCCCAGATAAACAAGGAATGTCGTTTAGTCCCACGACATCTTCCCCTACATGGGATAAAACCCATGCCCAACCAGAGACACAGTAGGGCGGTGAAGAGGGACAACTCATTGTGTGAGTCCACTAACATTCCATGTACTTCATGAGCTCAACTAAGTGATCTTAAAACATTCATATCTCTTTTGTTTGAACTCGAATTTTGGCCCGCGATATTCCTATCATGAGGGTTTTTTCATATTGAATGTGATGGTTCCCTAGGAAGTGGCTTTCTAGATATTATGTGAATGTTCCATATTTCCATGCACATAGATGACACCTGATGATAATATTGTACAGACAGACTCCCCAAAGTTTTACTGGGATTACCCTTCAACTATGCAGCGTATTGGTGTTCTCCAATGGTAATTCCAAGCTTACCCTTAAGTAGGGCTGGGAAGTGGCATTCACCAACAATATTTCTAGGATTACCCTCCCATAGGGCAGAGAAGTGGAATTCCTCAGTGATAGTGTTGAGTTTACCCTCCAGTGGGGTTGTCAAGTGGTGTTCCGTGATGACTAATAGAGCAGTACACTCATTTATACAGAATAACAGCGAGGTGTGGTTTGGATTTCCTAAGGAATCATAAGAAAGAGGGGATCATTCCCCACCGAGATGCGTCATTATGATGTAACCCCAAAATATGAGGGTGAGTCAGTGCTCCCCAAAGTGGATAGTATCATGGTGTGGTGCTTTGAGACCCTTTTACTTGTGCCTCCTAGGTAGTTACGATGAGATGCAGGACATCATAAATGGTTGTTACATTGGAACTGATGGATACTCAATTTCCATGGGATGGGCTATGAAATAGAGATCTCATTACTGTCTCATTTGGGTTTCATTAAATAATCATATCTATTGTTGGGTGGATTTTTACTCTTTTGTTCACTTTTACTATACCTTGTTCTGATACCTTTTCTTTCCAATTTTATCTCTTACTATTTCCCCCTCCACCTTTTATGGATTCCTACTAGGTATGTATATACTCACCCCAACATGGTCTTCTCTCAACACATTTCATGTCTTTTGAAGATGACATATAGGTCCATCATGACTTCAAAGGTGTGTAGGGTTGTGGGTTGTGTGGACCGCATACGGTGGTCGGGGTCAGGATTTATGAGTTGGGCTCTCTCATTAGACTCATTTACCATTCATTTTTGGGTTGTACTTTTTTTTTTTGAGTTTGTGTTTTTTCCTTTTTACACTTCAGTTTTCACTATCGTACTTTGTACTATCTAGAGGTTCATGTTTGTTTAATTTACCTTATAGAAATTTAATATTTTATTTCTTTTTGTTCTGCAATATTGTATTGAGTTGGTAGGGTGTGTGTGTGCATAAGTTTTTAGGAATATAAATCCCCAAGTTTTTATAACTTCGGTTCTAGTCTCCAAACCATAGTCTATGGAGGTGGTCTTGGGGTAGTTGCGGCTCAAGCCCAGCTTGGGTCGGGGCGTGACAAATAAAATAAATAATAATAATTAAATAAAAATGAAAAAGCTTGTTAAGAAAGTATAAAACTAATATATTATTATTATAAGTGTTGGAGAACATACGAATATAGATGAAACATAAGTTAAGCTATTTCTTTAAAACCTTGTATTAAAGTATCCCTATCAAATCATTCTTCTCTATAACCATGTTTTTAAAAATACTTCAATTATATTATTACTTATACATAAAATATTATTAAACATAACTTTTAAATAAATTTTACTTTTTCAAAAAAATTAATGGAATATATTTAATAAATATCGTATGGTTTACTTTTACTTTTTACCAAATTGTAAAATAACATTTTTCTAACATATGCATCTCAACAACCTTTTCTTATGATTATAGTTGTTATTAATTATAAATATTCCATTAAATAAATTTAAGAATATTATATTCCCATTCTTTGGTGAATATTTTTAATAAATAATTTTCAAAAAAATTATATTTCTAAATAATTTTATATGAAAATGGGAAGAGATTTTTCATATGGGTTTAAATGAGTTTTTCAAAGATTTTATGATGAAGAAATTTTGCTTAAAATGATTTTATCATGATACAATACTTGATAATTATATATGATGATATGTTTTCATGATATATCACATGATGATGGGTGATCTTGATATAGATCTGCAAAACATTAGATAATAAATATACTTCGACGGGGGGAAATGAGGCAAATAACATGGTTGGTTATTACAGTCAAATTAATTGGGCCCCATATATTTCTATCTTGATTTGAACACATGTAAATATAGGTTATTAATATTATACTTTAATATACTTATTTCATGATTTCTAAGGGTCTTTATGGAAATATATTTGATTTCATGTGGAATGAAAATTTTACAAACTTTTAAGGGTGAATGGTTTATTTTTGAGGGAATTGATTCTTGATTTTTGAAATACCCCATGTTTCCCTCATGATTTTCCATGATGCCAAGGAATTTAAAAGGTTTTCTTTGATTAAAGG
This sequence comes from Viscum album, assembly GCA_963277665.1. NCBI lineage: Eukaryota > Viridiplantae > Streptophyta > Magnoliopsida > Santalales > Viscaceae > Viscum > Viscum album. The sequence goes on along the minus strand of OY728128.1, from coordinate 141,648,531 downwards.
TTGATTTTATCATTTGGATATGTTTTATTTATATTCTCATGTTTTTATTCTGAAAAGGTGATGATTTTCATGGATTTTAATTCTTTTCACTGGACTAACGGGTTTTCTTTATTTTTATATCCCTTATTGAGAAGTGTTTTTCTTATACTAAGTTTTCAAATGTTTTTCATGTGATATAATGATTTTAAAGGAATATATAAAGGTAAAAAATTTAAACATTGGACATTTCATAAAATGATTAATAGTGTCTTGAATTAAGTAGGGTTGAAAACTTAAATCCTTGTTTTTTGAAAAAATGTACATCATGTGGAAGTATACACTTTGTTATGTAATGTTTTTCTTAATTCTAAAGAAAACTAAACCTAAAATATAATGGGGATGTAATAAATTGAAATAGTTGTTATAGATCATGTAATTATGGATATATCATGTTATAGGGTGCTATAGAAATTGTCCCACGTGATCTGGGGTCATGCTCCATCTAAAATTTGAATTTCATTCTAAGAGTAAAATTCTGAACTTATAAAATTATTTCAGTATATAGACAGTGAATTATGTAAGTAGGGTGTGATAATAAATATCCCATTATGAAATCACCATAGATTCCATGTGTTTGGTTTTCCAAGATTCTAAAAACTCTATTTTTAAAACATATCTTAAGAGAAAATAGTTTTATTATCATTTTATAAATCAAATTCGTAATCCCATTTGTATTCTATTACATCAATTTAAATCCCAAATTATACTTTTGGAAACCTAAAAACATAATTTGGAAGCTATCTTTTTAAATCTATTTTTAAAAACCAACCTATTCAAAACATACCTTTTAAACCCCTTTCTATTAATACTTTTAAAATGAAATTGAGAAGTAAAACCAATGTTAATAAATAAAATAAAAATCAAAATAATAAAAAAATAAACAAAAATATATTTTGAAGATAAAATAAATATAATAGATTATGGGGAATCCGTGATAAATAAAATAAGGTCAAAAAAATTAAATTGTGGTTGGGGAAAACAATACATATAAATAAGGTAAATAAACAATAATCATAAAATCATCTAAAATTTGGGATAGTGGGTAAAAAATAACAAGTAACACCTCAAGAATAATCTAATACACATGGGGAGGACCTACGACCAATAGGTTTTAAAGGTAACAGAGACTCACTCATGAAACAATATCTAGATTATGTGGTCCTAAGAAAGGTATACAACTCGGGCCTCTCGAGGTCACTGAAAATAACACCAAGATGTTGTCATGCCTAAGGATAGGGAAACACACCACTAGTTATTTACCTACCTATAATATCCCATGGTCCAACCAAAAAACATTCTTTATAGAAACCATTCCTTTCATTAACCATAACATCCAACAAAAAAGAACATTATTTAGAACCATGTATCCTTTTTGAAAAAAATTCCAATGGCTGGTAAATTGAAAATAATTTTTTTTATTTGAGGTCATTTTACAAACACTTGGTAATCTCAAACCTTTTATTAAATGAAAGTAAAAACATTTAAAACACTTGTTTGAAATTTGTTTTAAAAAAATTCAAACATCATGTTTAAATTTCAAAAATTCCGTTTTAACATTATACACATATGTAATTATATGTATACATAAATACCTAAATGAAAATATTAACATGTTATCATATGAATATGTACATATTTATATATATATACTCATATATACATGTATAAGAACCAATAATGACAAGGAACATAGAACCTAAATAAATAACACCAAGAAGAAATAAATAAACATAATAACATTTTCCAAAAAATAGAACCACAATTTATTAATTCATTAAACTCATGTTCTAACCCATAAAATTTCCTATGAAACCTAAAATAATTTTAAAAAACTAAATTCCCCTATTAAAACCATTATATATACTTTATTAGTCAAAATAATAAATTATTATTTGAGTGTAGATAGTAAAAATTGGAACATTCATAATAATCCACTAGAAATCAATTAAAATATCTCAAAAAGCGTGATCACAATAATCTATCAATAAAATTGAAAAAAATATCATAGATAATTTTAATGAAATGAAATTTTAAATGCCCAATCTTATGCAGTATATTTGTGAAAATAAAAAATCACATAAACAGCTACCTAGGGAGAGAGTAAATGATTTGAAGTCTTCATAGAGAGAGATACGAAGGTCCCAAGAACCCATCACACCCACTAGAAAAAAATTTCACAGGAAATTAGGACCATAAAAATACCTTGGGTTTAGTCATCATCGAGCTACAGTGTGGGATGATATAAAAATTAAGGAAGATTAAGGTGAAAGAAAAAGAAGACCGAAAGAAACACTTAACGGATTGGAATCCACCTAATGTCAATGGAAGGAGGATGAAAATAAATATAGGAGGTGGGGGAGAACCTAGGGATTCCTTTGATCATGAATCATGAATGATGGAGGGGAGATTAATTTATAGGTAAATAAGGTAAGGAGAAATTTTATAAATTCCATTTTTAAAAATTGGGTACATCACATGGTTGTGGCATGGTATATCAAACAATACACCAACCACAAAAACTTCAATAGGAACACCTATGAACTCTATTTTTTGTTTTGTATGGTTGGAAAAACCATGATACAATAATATAAAATGGATCTGTGATATTGAAACCCATATTTATGTAATCATTTTATAGCAATCCCTTATTGTGCACTAATTATGCGACTGGTAGAATTCCTTCAATTTCCCAAATATTTCAAAGGGTCAAACCCAAAACTTATCATCAAAAATAATGTTTGATAAATAAATAAATTATAAAAATATAGATATGGGTTCCATAATTCTCCCTACTACAACACTTTATGACCCTATAAGTCCACTGAACTTGAGGAGTAAAGGAAAAAGAAGAATCATAATCATAAGGAAAGGAAATTCTATTGCATGATATCTTAAATATGACTTCAACCTCACATACTAGAAAGTATCTAAAAATTTATAATAATTTATAAATCCTTGAAGAACAATTGATACTAAAATGATTAGTGTAAAATGAAGAATCCAGGACCCATAATAGGTCTCCCTAGCATTTAATAACTCAACCAGCATGGTGGAACAAAAAGAATAAAATCATTTATAAATGATTTTTATAATCCAAAACATAAACCCTCAACCAAAAAGAGAAACCTAAAAAATCCTCTACAAACACACCCAAATATCATGGGAGTAACAATTTAATCTCCCATAGGGACGGCATATGATAATCCATATATAAGAAATTGATCATTGATTGGTAAATGAAAGGTGGAAGAGGCACCTCAAAAGGCCCACTGAACCATTCCAAAAGGAGACCACAAACTTATAAACACTCTAATGATTTTATAATTAGGACTATCATGTCACCCTCCATCATCCTATACCCATGATGAAAGGGAATAATGAATTACACAATAATATTACTCTTTAAACAACATGGGATTGGAAAATGGGTTAGGAAAAAATAAATGGTAATATAGGACCCTTTAATTATAATACATAGGTGATCCCATAAAACCAAATAGATATAAGTCGGTGTGTAATCTAAACTGGTTCAAAACCATCTTAGTCACTTGAAGCACAAACCCATGGTTTCTTCCATGTTTAAGGAAAAATAATCAAACCTCACCAACCATAAATTAACTCAAAACTCCAATGAAACATGTAAAAAATCAAAATCATTTCATTCATTGAAAAAAACTAAATTGGAACCCAATTATTTACACCCAAAAAAATAATTACCTCAAAACCCAATTTTTATACCCCCAAAATAGAAAATCACCCAAACCTATCAATACTTATAACCCTTCTATCATTAATACTTTTCATAATGTGGAGTAACACAAGAATTAATCTAATAATATCCAAAACAATAGTCACCCTCGTCTAAAAAACATATATCAATTCAAAATAAATACTTCAAAGAAATAAATTTAAGAAACCTTTAAAAACAATCACAACAATAACAAATCAAAATTCTTATTTGGACCCTTTTCAAAACTATAACTTCACATTCGGAAATATTAAATCCTTATTAGAAACCCCCTTTTTAAACCCCAAAATTACTTCATTGAAAACATTTCTAAATCCCTAAACTTCGATTTTATTTTTAATATGTTTAGAAAACCTATATTATCATTTCGAAAACAAATTTTATTATTCAAAACCAATATTTTCCAACATAAAAAGTTGACATGACCCACCTATAAAATATTTTTCTATCACATAGCCCTCTTTATCGATTTCAAAACCGATTTTCACCATTTAAAATAAAATGTTATTTTCAAAACCATTTCAAAATAAGTATTTATGTTTTAAAATATTTAAAATTAATTCAAATGAAATTTTAAACATCCAAAAATATCATTATTAAAAATTTACCAAAACCTAATTTCCCAATATCACACAATATAAGGATAACTTAAATGGGACTAGTGACCATGCAATAATTGACCACATAGCATAGTGGACCATATTCCAGTAACACAACCATCATTAAGAGTAATAGATAGCCATGTATGTGGGATCCACACAAGTTATCGGGCCATGTGATTTAACCATATTCCACCAGATAAAATATCATTTCATCCCTAAACATAACAAATTCATATACAAACCCATAAAACATTAATAAAATTCCAAATACCATCAACATAAAGGAGAACATACTAAAACCAAAAACCAAGAATAGAAAACCAACATCCCATAGAATCCTAACACATAAAATGAGTAACATCTTAAAATACTCTTCCTTATATTACCTCTTGATCTCTAAAAACTCTAAATACAATCTACCAGACACACCCATGTAATAAAAGGGTTCTCCACGAACTTAGTCCACCTCAAAAACCTAGGCTTGGATACTATTTGTTTCATTAAACAACTAAGGTCACCCATTTGTTGGACACCTAAAATGGAAATATACTTTTCATATATGTATTACTTTTTATATCATAACATTACATTTTTACTACCATATATTGTAACATCTATGTGTATGGACAATTCTTAAGTCTTGGTGAGAGTTCGGATTTTGGATTGGTGAAGGGGTTGGTTTTTAAACTGAGCTTCAGGGGGGGGGAATTCAAGTGTTTGATTACATTGGATGTGTGTAATTACATATGGATTTAAGATTAAAGTTTTTCAAGGGAGAAATAGGAGTGTATTTATAGTTTAGTTTTTATAATTTTAGATTTGGGAATAGAATCCTATGCACATATTTAGCATAAAATTAATGCTAACCATGTACCTCAACCTTGCAGCTTCGTTTGTATAGGCACATGGTTTGTTTGAACCATGTGAGGAGTTCCGAGTGACTATGTGACCTATATAGAAAATTTCATGTCCATTTTATATAGTTTTTACAAGAATTTCCAAACTTTTTTCACTAATAGTGTGGGATGATATGTCTTGAATAGTGAGGTATACACAGATGGGGCACAGTTTGGATGATTTGGCTGCTCAATCATGTGGCACATTAGAAATAGGAAATTTAAAAAATTTCCCTCCAGTCCCTTAGTCATATTAACCCAATATTCCTCTCCATATTGTCTTGTATAACCCCCCCCCCCCACACACACTCCCTTTTCTCTATCTCTTACTACATTGGAGATACTCCTTATTTATTGCTCATTGGAGGAATTATTACTTGCAGTCAAGATCCCATGGTGAGTCTAAAAACCTTATTTTCTCCTTTATATATTTATTTTAGTGCCTAGTTAGCTCTTCCAAGTTTATATAATACACCCTATTTTTAGAGTGTTTTTGGGTTTCTTGATTTCTATCAATATAGATTGAACTGCTTGCTGATATTGGACAATAGATTTCTATGAGCCTATGTTAAGTGGTCCCTTTAGTTTAACCCATAGTTGTACTTTATTTTTAGCTATACACTTGGTGTATTCAATCTAGCTATGTTATGTTTGGACTTGGTTTAATACAATTTATTTAAATATGGTTTATTATATATAAATAATCCTTATTAATATGGATCATGTATTAGGAATGGATAATTCCAAGAGGAAGGCTTAACGGTGGAATCAATATAGAAATTTTTTAATTTCTTTAACGGATTAATTATTATTTAATGCGTTTAGAGGAAAATTTGGTTGGAAACAATGGTTGTGAAATGTAATTTTACAACCATCAATAAATGTAATTTATTTTCCACATGAATTGATCCACATTAAATGGTAAACTTTAAATAATAAGTGATGACCTAATAAATAGTTGAGTAATGGTTATGTTTGTTTGAAAATGGAAAGATATTTTATAGAATATGATATTGATTTTAAAAATGACTTGACTTGTGGTATTGAGTTTTATAAATGTTTAAAAGGGCATGGTGATAAATTATTTTTAAATAGGATGGGGTTCTTTTTATTATCTTATTTCATTATTGGTAATTTTGTAGAATGGGATGTTAAAAGGAACATGGGGTTTTTCCCTTAGTTAATTCTTTCCTTCTTAGGAGTCACTTGTTTCACTAATATAGAATAGGCCTCTAATAGTGTTGTTATTTATCAATACTAGATGAAATTGCTGATAAATGGCATATTTATCAGTGATAAAGAAAGAGCTGATAAATTTAACCTCTTGTCGGTGCTTTTATTTTAGCGCTGATAAAGGAAACCTTTATCAACACTTTATTTTTAGCCCTAATAAAGGGTATTCTTTATTAGTGAATTATTTTTAACACTGATAAATGTTATCATTTATCATAAATATATTTTTAGTACTGATAAATGGTATGATTTATTTTCACTTTATGTTTTGCATAGATAAATATTTCTTTCATCAACACATGTTTAGCGCTAATAAAATGAAAGAATTAAATAAATAGAAAATTTGTTTATTAAAAAAATATTAAAAATTTTACAAATTAAATTCTTATTGATAAAAATGGATTGGTTGATTGTACATTATTATATATTAAACATTTTATTAATTTGATAATTATGATAATTAATGTTATTAAATTCTATATATTAAATATATAGAAATATATTAATGTATATAAATATGATTTATATATTAAAAAATATTTATGATCTTTAAATTAAATTTTAATATATTTATTGAATAATGGTATATAATTAAAAATTAATATGAATTAAAAATATTGATTAATTGCGTTGTACTCGACATATAATTGAATGTCATTTGATTTTTCCATTTAATATAGATCAAATGTGTGTTATATTGATTTAACATATAGGTAATTAATGAATTTTTATATACAATATGCACACACAGAGAACTTATCCTTTTTTTCAATATTGTTAAAGAGTACCAATATTCTTTATTTATTTAATTTCACTCATTTTTTACATATATGCATACACTCAAAATTATATATTCATTAATAATTTTAAAAATATATTTTTTTTAAAAAATATTATACATAAATATATTTATAAATATATATTAACTGTATTTATACAATTATATATTTATAATTATAAATAAATACATATTTTTACTTGAATTAACATAATTATAAAAATATAACTATGTATATTAAAATAATTATTAAATTTATAATAAATTTACTTAAATAATGAATATATTTACCATATTAATATTTATATACATTTATTAAATATATATATATATATATATATGTATAATTATATAAATATATATAATAATGTAAATAATATTTTTTAAAAATATTTCTATAATTATAAATAATTAATTATAAAATTATAATAAATATATTTACAAAGGAATATATTTACTATATTTATATTTATATATATTTGTTAATTATTTATAAATATTTTTTTATTTATAATTATAATTATAAATCCTTTAACAGTGCTTCAGTAATAGGAGCTGATAAAAGAATCTTCATCAACATTTTTTTCACGTTGATAAAGATGAGGATTTGTCACCACTAAACAAACCACAGATAAAATGAAAATTTATGATAAAAATAAGTTTAGTGTGGATAAATATTTTTTTATCAGCACTAAATAAGCCCTGATGAAGGGGGTATTTGTCAGCGCATATTGGTAAGTGTTAATTAAAGTGTCCCAGTCTATTTTAAAAACTATAACCATTTATCAACCTATCGTGATATAGAAGATTTTTTAAGAAGCCACCCGCTATTGTCTATCCTCCTCGGTGAATAAAAGGTCAAATCACACCACTTGACTACCATCAAACATCTCATTTTACATCGAAAAAGGGTCTAATATTTTCTTCAACCTAGCGACGTAGGCCTTCCAATTTTATTTGTGTATTTTTTATTTTGTTTTTGATTTCTTCTTCTTCAACTTGTTTATGATTCATTGTTTATGATCTATTTTTTACATTTTGTTTGAGATCAATTGTTTTGGGTTTTATTTGTGTTCTGTTATTTTATATTGACTATCGATGTATAATTCGTTGTTTAAATCTAACATTGAATAGTGGATTTATTCATTATTTTTTTACTGGTATATTTTATATCTTCTTACTAAATAATTTATTCACATATATGTGTGTGTGTGTAGAAATTTTCATGTATATTATTTTTTATTGTCTACTTATTTGAGGCACATTGGTGGTTCCCTAATGATTATTTATTTGCTGACACCATTCATGGAAAACTCAGTGGACATGACACATCAGAAGCTATTTATCAGGAACCAAGTTAGTGGAGTGATGTATGATTCTATATTGATTATATATGTCATAGTATCTAGTTCCTATTATAATTCAATATGGTCCTTAGTTTTATTATGGAGTATATTCAAAGGGTACAACCCCATTTAAGCACATGAGGTTTTATCACATGAAGCCTTAACATTTTGAAGCATTATGGTGCCTTTTGTTCAAGTTATGTTTGAATATCAGGTTTAAATCTATTTGATATTTATTGAAGACTATAAGTGAGTGAGTTTTTATACTATAATGACATGTATGTGTGTCTACATAGTTTTTTAATCATTTATTTCCATATTTATTTGTCTAAGAGGTTGTCTATATCGGGTAATAATGATTTTTGGTCTGCATGTCCATTGACACCAAGGGTCATGCAAGAATATTGTTCGACTTCTGGTACTAATTGTTTCTACTTGGTGGGACTGTCTCCCATTTATGGGGGTTTACACCCAAAGTTTAAATAATCCTTTAGTGATTTTAGGTGTGTTAGAGGTCATAATATGATCTGACCTAGGGTTGTTTGGGTAATTCTGTCTTGGTTCATTACATTATCCATCTTCCAGTTTACACCTACAATGTTTAATGGTAATATCATTTTTTTACCTTTATCTCCAACAATTTTTTTAAATTCCAATAGCCCTTATTATTGGATTTTGAATATCTAGGTTCTCAGATATTCCAGTATAAATAATCCATATTTCCCTTATTATAATTGCCTATAACTTTCACTTTTGATCATGAATATCTTATGTGTATTTATATATATATTATATAAAATTTATCTTTTATGAACCCAAGAGGCTGGATATGAACCAAAAATGGATGAATGATAATCGTTTGATAAAAGAATATGAATATAGAGTTACAGAGATCATCAAGTTTTCATTAGAGCATGCAGATGACCCTTTTAAAAACATTTTTTCGTGTTTAAGTAGTTGGTATTCAAGAAAAATTAGTCTAGAAGAGTTGGAAGAACATTTGATTTGTCATGGAATAGGTCATAGTTATAAACATTGGACTAAATATGGGGAAAAACTGAATGTGGACATCGATTGGGATGATATTATGGTTTATGAATTATTTTATATGAATACATTTGTAAAAGATGATAGAGATCGCATAGAAGAAATGATTATGTAAATTAAAGATGACCTTCATGATTATCCAAAGTTGTTTAAGGAGTTAAATATTTTTTTCATGAAACCATTTTATACCAGTTGTACTTAATAGACAACATTGTCAGCTATATTGATGTTATATAATTTTAAATCCGGAAAAGGATGGAGTGACACCAGCTTTAAAAACTACTTGGACTTCTAAAAGATATGATACCAAAAGAAAATAAATTATCATACCAAACATATGATGCCAAATTAATGTTTCATTCAACGTGAATAGTCTCTAAAAAATACATTCATGTCTAAATGATTGCATATTTATTTCAAGGACCATGAATCACTCATCAAATCCCTTATGTTTGGAACATATTAATACAATAAAAATGAATCAAGTCCATTAAAATCTGTATGGTACTTTATTATCATTCCATGGTTTAGAAGACTTTAGGAATATTAGGAAACCACAAGAAAATTAACCTGACATGTAGATAGAATGATTAAATATGGGAACCTATGTCATCCAGTAGATTCTCCTCAGTGGATGAAAATTGATTACAAGTTTCCTCAATTTGGAGATGATCTAATAAACTTTCATCTTACATTGTCTACAAATGGAATAAATACTTTTGGTGTACAGAGTATTACTCACAGTACATGGACCATCAGGTTTTTAAATTATAACATGCCACCATGGTTATTCATGAAGCGCAAATATATTATGTTTTCTATTCTTGTATCTTAACCAAGGAAACCTAGTAATGATATTGATGTCTATTTATCTCCATTGATCAAAGATCTGAAATTGATGTGGGATACAAGGGTTACGATGTATGATGATCATAGAACTGAAGAATTCACATTGAGGTCCATGTTATATGGAATGATTAATGAATTTTCAACTTATGGAAATTTATCTAGATATAGCATTAAAGTCATTTTGGGGTGTACCATTTGTTGAAAATGCACATAATCTATTCGCATGAAACATTCCTCAAATATTTTGTTTTAGGACATCAAAACTTTTTACCTCGATGGCATAAATATTGTTCCTAGACGATGACATAAATACCATTCTTGGATGATGAAATTCGATTGAAATATTGAAAAAGGTACAACACCTTCTCTGCAACTGGTAATAAATAGTAAAAAAATTAAACAATATTGGCACTGTTTTTAGTAAACAATGCTCAGAAAAACCTTACAAAATCAGGTTCGAAGAAGAGATAAATTTTTATGGATTTACTGTATTGCATTTTTTTTATGTCATACATTTTCTTGATGTTATTCATGTAGAAAAAAATGTATTTGATAGTGTTATTTGTTGGTTACTAAATGTTCCTAGAAAAATGAAAGATGATATCAAGGCTAGGTTTGACATGATTGAAATGTGGATAAGGGAATAGTTGGCACTAATGAAGGGTAAAAGGCATAATTTTCTTCCTCCAAAAGCTTACACTCTATCCATATATGAAAAATTAAATTTTTTTTCTTTTCATTATGAGTGTAAAAGCTCCACAATGGTATTCATAAAATTTCAGGAATTTCATTTCAATGACTAACATGATATTTCATTGACTAAAATCACACAAATGTCATGTTTTAGTGCAAGATTTAATGCTTGTTTCTTTTCATTTCATTCTACCTCAAAATGTATAAAATACATTTACCAGAATCTGCTTCTGTTTCAAATCTATATGAAGTAAATTTGTAGACCCGGTGAAGTTTCTCATAATTAATAAAGAGATTTCAATCGTATTATGTGAATTATAAATGTTCATACCATAGTCATTGTTTGATATAATGTTCCACCTGATGGTTCACTTGATAAAAGAGGTTCAAATATGTGGTCTTGCCTATTATAGATGGATGTACCCCATTGAAGGATATATGATTATTTTGAAGGTTATGTCAAGAATCAATGTCAGATAGATGTTTTTGTTGCAGAATGATATATTGTGGAAGAAGCTATTTAATTATTTACCGATTACCTATCATATGTTAAAATCAGCGTTCTCGGAATGTATTGTCACAGTGAATGACTTATGGGAGAAGGGATTTTTGGAATAGATTTTGTTACAATTACCTTGACAGAGTGGGAGCAAGAACATATTTACAAATTACATAATAGTGAAGATGTCGATCCATACATTGACCCTTGTAAATAAATTATTATATATTTGAATCCATCAAGGGATGAAAGATGTATATCAGATACTCGTTATCAATAGTTTATAGGATGGTTAAAAGATCAAATTTATAAGGAGTTATATGAACATCAAAATTAAATTATTGAACATCTTCAATGGCTTGCAAGAGGAATGAATGAAAATGTTATATCATACACTGGGTTTGTAAGCAATGTTTATATATTCTATAAAAAATAACACGATGAATTCAGTATGATGAAAAACATTGGTGTTACACTTGTGGCTAAAGTGATTCACATATCTGGTTCTAGGGATAGAAATCAAATTTAGGCAAACGTCCTATATTTTGGCATTATTGAACAGATATACAATTTGGATTATACAACATTTCAAGTTCCACTTTTCCATTGAAAATGGGTTTTCAATATCAATGGACTGAAAGTTGATGAAATGGGATTTGTGAAAATGATTTTCAGTGTTGAAGGTGAAAAAGACAAGTTGTTCATAATGGAATCAGAAGCAGGGTAAGTATTTTATGTCTCTGATCCAGCAAAAAATAATTAGTTGATTATCCTGATAGAGACTAAAACAAATGTTGAGTTAGATGAAAATTCAATCAAGGATGAACCTTTCATTGGGACATCACAATCATTTCATGTTGGTCCCAATATATACAATGTCGTGTATGTTAAAGGGGACCACAAAGAGGGGATTTGGATTCTTGAAAGGGGAACTAAATCCTTGAATCGTTTAAAAATATAAGGAGAGTTAAATGAGATGGTAAAATATATTTTTAAGTATATTGTGTTTTTTCTCAAAACATTATATATTCTCTACTACATTAAAATAATCTAAATTAAATGTTTGACTAATCATGTAGACAATGTCTTCTATGCATGATGATGTTCCCAATACCTTTAAAGAACAAACTATAATGAATGAAAATCTTTTGGATTGATAGAAAGGTAATGTTACAATACACTTTATCTATTTTACCAAAAAATTATATAATGGAATGTTGATTAAATTTTCATTATTCATTATAGAGTTTGTTTATTTTAGAAGATTTTTTTCCATGTGTCATGTCTTTAAAATAATAGAAATGACATTGTATTTTCTCAATTACATAGGTAATCTTGATATTTTCATAGTAAAATCCTTATCCGTAGAATTAATATATTATTATATAGTTATGTTAAATTGATTTATTTTTATTATTACTCATAATAATTAGTTTTTTATATAGGTGGATTATTTTTTCGAGTTGAGGTGGTTTTTTTGAAACTAATCATGTAGTGTTGGAATTTTAAAAAAGAATACCATTGGAAAACGAGGTAACATTGACAGTTTGGATTTTTTTAATGTATGTAATTTTTTTTATTTTTTTTATTGTTTAAAAAAATGTTTTAAATGTCTATAATATTGTTTTTTTCTATTATTTGTGTTGTAAATTCCATTTCATTAAAATTCTGTATTGGGACTTGTTTTTGTTGATTTCAAGTGCGTTTTTTGTGTTTATGGTGTTTTGGTGTGAAATAACACTACATTGTAGTGGAAATATAGTGTGTTGTTGTAACACACTGCAGTATGTCCCTTTATCAGTGCATTTACAAGTGTTGATAAAGAAAACATTTATATTCACTTTTAAAAGTACTAATAAAGGATACATTTACCAATGCTTCTAAATGCGGTGATAATTGTCTACTTTATTAGGGCCTCTATCAGCACAGATAAAGACCTCCTTCCGTGGTGCTAAATTAATGTGCTGATAAATGGGTCCTTTATCAGTTCTTTTAAAATCACTGATAAATGAGCCCTTTATCATCACTTTTTCATCACTTATAAAAGTCATGAGCTTTTAACATCTCTTGCATTATCAGTTCTTTTCTAGAATTGATAAAGGAAATTTCTAGTATTTTTAAAGGCCTATTTTATTGTAGTGTTTGGTAATTTTTATTATGGTTAAATAGATATCTTTTTAAATTATAATGTATTTGAATTCCATTGGATGATTCCTTCTATTCTGTATGGACCTACACATGTGAGTAATTTCATGATTTACCCTTGGATTCCACTACAAGAATCACATGATGTTTTTAGTGTGATGATTCCCTTGGGTTCATAGAGGTCCAATGTTATAGAATTCATTTATTGAACCATTATATATCTCATAGATTAATTATCACAATTCCAAGGGGTTACTTCCTTTTAGATTTGGGTAATGTCTATTTTATTTGAATTCTACAAATTAATTTCATGGATTCTTGCTAGATACCTTGGTGAATGATGTGGGATAAACTCCATATATTCATCCTAGTTATGTATAGTGGAATGCCTCAGGCATAATCTAGGGGTTCCCATTAGTACATGATTATGAATGTAAAGGATGGTTTCTTGTGTTCAAACTAGTAGTTTAGTCCAGTGTAATTACAAGGGGGACCCCTCCCTTGGGTTCCCTATGGCATTTGTTACGAGGGAATCCTTAGTGGAGCTATATGGGTCCCCATAGGTTATAAAAACATAGTTACCTTGATACTCTACCTTGGAATTAGTTTTGTTATGATGTTTATCATGATCAAAGAATCACTAAAAATGGATGAATTCGGGATTGGACAGTGTCGAGTGACACCATGGAGATTGAGCATTGGTGGTTGTGTTACCAATTTTTATTTAAATTCATAACATGTGACAGCTTTGTTGATAAACAGAGAAAGTGTATAATTGTTTCTCTATTAGAACTCCCGCATGAACTCTTTTATATACTGGTTATTTTAAGGATAATATTGGTGGTAGAATTCTTATTTTTACTTGCACCCTACCCAGCCATCCATGGAACTTTTTCACCTGAGTAGAAGAATATCTTTTTAAATGTATAGGTTTTGGGAAAAGCCTGATGTTATTGTGTTGTGTTTTCTTGGAGTAGAGTATGGATGGTTGGATTTGGTAGGACTCAGTATTGGATTGGGTATGAGTTTATTTATATTTTATTTATTTATTTTTATCCTTTTATATAATCTTCCATGGGGGATCAATATGGATGTATGGTATTAATCATTGTGGTTGAACTTGAGATTGTAGTTATTTTAGTACTTTCCCTTTCTGGATCTATGATGGTGTCCTGATCTCAATTATATTTTTATTTCTACTACTATTGTAACTCTAATAAGTGGGTATAGTCTTCCCACTAATTCACCTTAAACTCACGCTTCTAGTTGTTAGCTTTTGGAATTTGGGAAGGTTCTCTTGAGGCCATGTGGTGCACCATCCTAGAGCACCTGTTCATTGGATCCTGGGGCATGTCATTACAAAATGGTATTAGAGTATGTTTTATTGTATTTTACTATTTTTTAATAGTATATAGGAGACAAATAATATATAAAAACATAGGAACGATCGCATTCATGGGAGTGATCAACCCACACATAAGGGAAAACTCATGTTTCCAGTGATGGGACATGTTGTTCATGGATTTAGTTTGTTACAATTATATTTAACTTTCACCTAGTGTGAGGCGCTTGGTTTGTGATGTTATAATTTATTGTATTTAGGCTCTTTTCCTAGTATGTAAATAGATTTTGGTGATGATCATGCATTAATTTATACATGTAGGGATTCATATGACATGCATAATGGATGGTACATGAGTTATAGATGTCAATTTCATGCTTCTTGTGATTTATATTATCTTGTTACAATATTTTCATAATTATATCAGTATAATTTATTTCTTCACATGGTCTATATCTTACTAGTAATAAGGGGGTTTGTATTTAAAATTTCTACAACATCATATATAGTTTTTCCCATAAACATCTATTGTTGAATCATACTTGAAAAATTATCAAGATGATCTCTTTATACATAGGTTGATATAAATGGATTGATGATGGTCTTGACTAAATATGGTGCCAGTAATCAACCTAAATAATTTTTTATCTCATATATTGTGAATGAAACATTTTTTAATCAAGCATTGGAAACATTAAATCGATTTAAAACCAATATATAATGAATGTTTATCTTATTGAAAATGTGAGTGAATTTCTAAATAATGGTATTGGTTAAATAGAGGGATATCTAGAAACCTATAAAGTGTATTCCTTTATATATGGTAAATGGAACCCTGTTGAATCAATCATTGTGACTATATAATTCATGATGAACCTTGGTTTAAAAATAATGTGAACCTTATGGCTTGTGGAAATAAAAACTCCTTGGAAAGTGTTAAATTTATGGAAAATGATGGTTGGGTTAAAAAAAATCTAGTAAGAAACTTATAAAGTGTATTACTCTATATCATGTTAATGAAATTATATTTAACCAACTCTAGAATATGAACCCTATATAATGTTAAATGCTTAATAGTATGAGTTTTTAAATTGATGACCCTTGAGGGGTGAGGTGACTTAGAGGCCTAATTTACATGGATTGACCCCGTGTGGAGGTTTTTCGAGTTTTTTGAGCACGATATATGACATTTCCATACTATGGATTATGTCTATGTGTAGTGATGACCCTATAGATGGTGGCTGGTCTAGGTTGAGATGTTAAGTTTGGGAATTCTCTTTGATGTGTAGTAGTATACGTTAGTAACCCTTATGGATTATTTATGACCTATAATTGGGTGGGATCAAATGAACCTGGGTTTATCAGTATGGAACCTTAAGTGGTTTATTGGCATGTTTAAAGTAGGGTGACCTTGAGATATGAGTGAGTGTTGTCCAATTAGTTGTGGTTCAGTGAGACCTTGGGTGAGGGACCCAGTGAACTTTCAGATGTGACTCGGGGTTTTAGTAAGTTGATTCCTTGTGAAAATTAAGGGTGAATAATTATGGGGGTACACATTATCTTATGAGATGCATTTGGATATGTAAATCAAGGGTAGACACTTTGTCTTATGTCATTGGCGTAACTGAGTGACGGAGTGTTGATGGATTGGCACCTATTATTCAGTTGGAAGTGAGATGGTATAACAGGAATTTGGATCTATGTATGAGAGTTGTGATTATGTGTATGTCATAGGAATGGGGATTACATTGGGGGCCAAATGTGAAATAAATAGGGGATCTGGTGCTTGGTATCAAATTTGGGGGTTATGAAAAGACCAATCAAGTGTCCAACCCTATGGAGTTTGGGATGCACTCTCATAAGTATGGTGCAAGTGAGAGAAGATATTTATAGTCTATTAATAATACTAATTGGGATCCAGTCATGATTTAGACATTGAAACATGTGATCTATCTATCTTTTTGAAGAGGAGAAGCAATGGTACTTTAATTTAATTAAGGTTGACCTATGCATGAGCATGATAAGTGGTTTAGTCATGCAAGCCTAGTTGGGATATTATATGACTCTTGAAAGTGTGGGTTGTGATATTTAATTAAGTGTTACATGACTATGCAGCATTTTATTTCAATGAATTATGTAAATTCATGATGTTTAGTGCAATCTATACCATGTTATGGATCAATGAGCGGCCATGTATGAGTGGGCCAATGAACATGAGAAGATTTAGTGGGAAGAGATGTGTGATTCTTAGATGGAAAAGTAATGAAAACATTGGTTGAGTGGGTTCGCATCAATTTGGATTGATGTATTATGACATGCTTAATATGAGATATCATTACTATTCCGGTTTTGATGAGACGACATGCATGGCTCAGGAGGATAGACATATGTGTGGTAAAGATAAGACCCATTGGGGAAAATTCATGGTGAGAAGATTAAGGAATTAAATATTTTGGGGAGCCACCATAAGCCTTATAGTGTTTTTAAATTTCTTAGAATGAGTCCTGATGATGACTAGGGATATTTTCCTATGATTCATAGGTGGTTAGTGTTTGGTTGTTGGAATGGAGCTTGGGATTTAGCGGGTTTGGTCTCATCTTACCATTTTGATCAGTGATGTATGGATTATAGGCTTCTAAGATTGGGTTATTGGTCTAACATAATGATTAATAATGAAAACCTATTATAGGTAATATCATATTAATCATGTGCGTATAACCCACATTATATAAATTTTTTGGTGTGCCAGACCACTATTTGAGCAGTCATGTCAGCACCATATTCTGGAGCACTTTCAATTTTAATGAAATATAGATTATTTGGGGAATGATAAGGGTACTTTTTTAAGTGATATTTTTAGGTTCGAAGAGGTTTTTTTAGGATCTAAATAATAGAATATGAACCAATCAAGTTTCATTTTGGTAGCATATCAGTGCTCGGGTGAAGATATAGTTAATAGTGTGAGCGGTTAGTGTTGATTGGGTATTATACCAGAAGGGTGTGATTATAAATTATTGTGTTCTTAGGATACAAATTATATACCTCTAGATATAAAGGCTTTGTGGTCTGCTGTGTTGATAGATCCATCGGTTGTGGGAGTCGAGCATATTTGAGGAAGGTCATCCAGAAAAGATCTAACTATTGAATTGGTGTGTTTTTTGATGTGGTGATTAACATGTAGTAGGTATTCCATTTTGGAATATGATAAAGGTAAAGTTAGTGTTGATCAGGTATGTTTTGGGAAAATCTAGTGTTCTTGGTTTTTTCTTCGGTAGTGAGGCATGTCTATTGGATCCATATTTTGTGATAGACGTAAGAACGATCATGAGACTGTCATTCCTGAGTGTGTCAAATGTAGTGCATTAGAAATAGAACTAGTTCCATTGTAAAATGTGATAATCATGAATTGGTAGTGATTATATTTATGGGTGGCATCATGTATCATATTTTCCTTCATAAGCTAATACCTATGGTGATGAGTACTATAGGCCCAATGAATTTTTCCATGGAAAATTATTGGGCTATGGAGTGGATGATCTTTGGTGAGTGTTGTCACGATGGTTGAGATAGAAGGATGGAAAGTGCTGAATCATACTTTTCTAAGAAAAATTATTAGTTTTGGTATTAGCACTTGGTAATAAATTTAATAGTTTGGAAGTATAATAAAACCATTGAGAAAGATTTAATGGTCATCAAAGATTGGGTGAAACAATTGGATGGCCACCAGGACTTCTTGGGGATGATAAGTGAATTGGTGGGGAGTGTACAACTCTAGTGTGTATGGATGAGCCTTAATTATTGGTGAGAGATTAGATTTTTGTTTTAGTGGAGGGGTCAAATTTTTAACCAAGATTTAGGAGAAAAATTTGAGGGTTGGAATACATTGGACCTGTGTAATTACATATGGAATCAAACTTTAATGTGACTAAGGGATTCATGGGAGTTTCTTGGAGGGTTAGAGTTTTAAATTTTGATTTTGGGAATATCTTCTCAGGTGCATGGTTTGGGTTAACTATGCACCAAAACCATGTTTCTTTGTTTGTATAGGTGCATGGTTTTTTTGAACAATTTATGGGACTTCAGGAGATTGTGTGATCTCAACAGAAAATTATAGATTAATTTCATATTAGTTTTTTCATGGTTTTTTAAACATCGCACACTAACCATGTTTTATTATGTATCCTAGAAAATGAGTTCAACACAACAGGAACATGGTTTAGAAAAATATATATGAAAACTATAGAGCTCTTTAAAAATTAGAAAATTAGAAAATTTCACTTTAATACCACTATGTTATTAACTTAATTTTCATCCTTGTGTTGGATAGTAGACCCCCCCAACCTCACATTCCATCTCCACACCCTCATCCTATATGGGATATCCCCCTTGTTTCTTGGTCATTGGTTGTTTTATCACTTGAAATCAATATCCCACAATGATTCTATTAGCCCTCTTTCCTCATTTCTTTTTTTCAGTGCCTAGTTATATCTCACTAGTTTAAGCAAATACACCCTATTTTCAAGGTTTTTTCTAATTTCATGATTTATATCAATTTATTATGAACTGTTGGATCATATTGGATGAGTAAGATTCGATGGCACTAAGGTAGGTGGTCCCTTTAGTTTAACCCATAGTCGCACTTTTTTCAGGGGTGCACTTGGTGCGATCAAGACAGCAATGTCATGTTTGACCTTGGTTTAATTAAAATTATTTTAATTAGGTTTATTATAGTTAAATATTCATTGTTAACATGCCTCGAATATTTGTAATGGATAATTTCAAGATTTATTAATTGTGTAATCATTATTGAAATGGATTAATCTCATTGAAGGACCAATTGTGTTTAAATGTGTTAAGAGGGAAATTTGGTTGGAATTGATCATTGGGAAAGGGAACTTCAAAACAAAAGATAATGGTAAGAGATTTTACCCTTAATTTGAATCCATTGAAATGATAAAATTTATATGGAAATTGATGACCCCAAAAATATTTGAGTAATGGATATGTTTTTTGGAAAATGGAATGGGATTTTATGAAATTTGATATGGATTTTAAAAATGAATTGGCATGTGGTAATGAATTTTTTCAATGCTTAAATTGGTAAAATGATAAAGTATTTATGAAATGGTATGGGGTTTATTTATTGGTTAATTTCCATGTGTGTAATTTGGTAGAGTGGTCCATAAAGTGGGCCATTGGGTTTTGTCCTCAATTAATGCTAGCCTTGTTAGGAAGCATTTCTTTGATAATTTTTAAATTCATTAAATGAATAAATTTTTAAATAATAATGGATTTTAATTCCTTGGGAGGATTCCTTGGAGTCTTTATAGACCTATACATATATTTAATTCCATGAGTTGTCCCTTGATTATACTAGGGTACTCACATGGATTATATAGTGTGATGACACCCTTAGATTCATGGAGGTCCAATTATATGGAATGCCTTGAGAGAACCATTATATTTTATTTAGATTCATTATCATGAAATTCATGAGGCTTATACATCTTATATTCAGGTAATTTTTATATTATTCGAATGTTATGGATTAATTCAATGGATTATTGTGAGGTACCTTGGTGAATATCATGGGATGAGCTCCCCTGATTTGGTCGGTTATGGTTGGTGGAATTACTCATGTATAAGTCGAGGATTCCAATGATTTCATTATTATAAATTTTAAGGAAGGATAATTATGTTTAGAAGGGTAGTTCATACAAGGGTAATTCCAATGTTCACCCCTCTCTTGGATTTCTTATGGGATTTGTTGTGAGGGAATGCTTGGGGGATCCACGTGGGACCCCTCAAGTTGTATAACCCTGGTTTTCTATGTAGTATACCTTGTAACTAGTCATATTATGATGTGAATCATGATTTTAAACTCATTGGTGTTGGCTGAAGAAGGTATAGACCATTTTCAAGTTCCACTATGGAGCCTGGGCATCAATGGTTGTGTTTCCACATTTTATTTAAATTGTTAAACGATAAATGATAAACTAAAAAATTGGGAACTATATAAATATATATTTATTATGATTCTAGTATGTGATAATTTATATACTTTTATTTTAGGGACATAGTTAGTGGTGGCCTACTGAGTTTTAGACAAACCCTAATCAGTCTACCATGAGACTTGGTTACCCGAACAGAAGACTATCTGTTTGTAGGTACAAGTTTTGGGAAACGCCTGATGTTGTTGTATTGTGCTTTCTCAAAGAGGAGTATAGGAAATGGGGCCAAGTAGTACTCATGACCAGACTTAGGCTGGCTTTATTTGTAAATAACCAAGATTTAAGTACATAGAAATTACATTAATTTTTTGGAAAACTTAAAACATGACACACAAAAATTCCCCAATACCATATTAGTTTAGTGTCATTTGAAACTGGGAAACATAAACAACTGGTACATAAAACGTCTACATTATATCGTTCTTTATCCATAATAACTATAACATTGTTTATCACATATTACTTATCACCCTCCTTCATAACCTGGGAGAAAAGAAACATAAAAAGGGTTATCTAAGATGCTGAGTAAGGGTAAACAAGAGAGATATCAATCATATCATAATCGTAATACATAAGACCATAACAATTGAAAATCATCTCCTGTATATCAAAGATCATGATATCATGTCATGGAATAAATTATAATAGATCATAAAGAATCAATGAACATATTGGAATAGGGAATAACCGAAGACATAGAATTTTTGGCATTCCCATAATCATAGAAAATAATTTCATATTAGTCAAGGCACATTTCGAAGACCATCATAGTGTACAAAATCCTTTAATGAACTGAGTTCCCTCTTTATTCCAACCTTGTATTACTGAACCGGGTTTACTTATTATTCCAGCCATGTATTAATAAACTAGATTTACTTTTCATTACCGTCCTGTCTATCTCATGAGATATAAATCTTTACCCATTTTATTTAAGGGATATATATATCCCACCGTTCACATAATTAAATCATTCTTACATGTGCCACAAAAATAGTAATCATTCATCATAGCATAACCCAATGAATAAAACGAGTTTCTTAAACATAATTACATCATAATTCATATAAAAAAATGGATTTCACAAATATCATTCCATTATAAAAAAATAAAATCATATTGTTAATAGGTATAGAAACATAACCCCATTTAAATAATTTCATCACATATGGAAAATAATTTTGATAAAACACTTGAAATTAATTCTTGAGAAAAATATTATTTCTTCTTGAATAATGTTTTCCTTTATCAAAATTCCAAGAAATTTTAAAATAATTTTTTTTTGAAAATAAACATGAAATATTGTAAATTAATATTCATTTAAATAATATGTTATGAAATTTTGAAAATCATTTCATTCCATATAAGTTAACAAAAAACATTCTTGTTGTACTTTTTTCAAAAAGACAAAAAAGTACCTTATATCGAAAATTAAAGAAATATTCCTTATAAAACATGTATTAAAATTCAAAAATGGGTAAAATGACTTTAAACATTCATATAATAATATTAAAAAATTTCAGTAAATCACTTTTAGAAAACATGGACATGGATGATAAATATAACCTAATAAATACATACATATAAAAATCTCAGATAATAATGGGATTATAAAATTATCTCTTACTAATATATAATCAGTAAAATAATATGACTCATTAAATAAAGAAAAATATATGAATTTAATAACCTTTATAATAATAACCATAAAAACATTCAGGGGTATCATAAAAACATCTCATGATAAATAGGAGGTGTGTAAGACATATGTCCCACAGAAATAAAAGTGAGAAAAAATAATCCCTTTCTTTAGGTCTAATATCCTTTATATGTATCTGAACCTCCTGTATAATGGTTTAAATAATGTAATTGATTTATTCCAAAATCTTATTCATTTTTATGATATCATATATGATCATATTATTATCCATTTTTTAATAACATTATTATCCATCCATTGAGTATTAACTGCTTTATTTTCTTACACATGTTTCGTCAAATAAGTTCTTATTCATCTTCTTAAATTATAGTTATATAATTTACATATTTATATTAATATAATATATATATCGTGTTTTTTCTTTCAATACAATGATATAATCACGATGTAATGGATATCATGTAGAATAAATCGTATCGCATTGTGGAGATGGTAGGTCGTACGTACGTATGAGCAATGAAATCATTCTCATAATTGTGAGATGGTATAGAAGTGGAAGGTATATATTTTTATAGAATCCATATCATGTTATAATAATCATATATAGTTATTATTTCCCTAATTATACTCATTTGAGTAATATGGCGTCGAAAAACAGATTACAACATGATGTGGAGATGGTAAGATCTACGTACACGCATGTGGTGGTTTCATTTTTCATAGGATGGATTGACGGTGGAATATGGTTGTTACATAATTATAATAACATATCAGTATATATGTTATATTAGATTTATTAATTTATAATAAAAACAACTCAATAAGAGGAAGTAGAAAAATAAATAAGTTTGAAAGAATCGGTAGAGGAGATTACCTCTTCTTCTATGTGCTCCCTCTAGATCAACTCTTAAAGCACTATATTTTTTCTTTTGAGAAGACAAGAACCTATAAAATGTGACTAAGGAATTTTATATGGGTAATGGGTAGTGGATGGATGATATTTAAGGATCAATGTAAAGTAAGGAGTTTATGGAGTAGGTTCCCTTTTATAATTGAGGTGAGGGGAACTTTTGGAAACTCCAAAAATATTAATTTATAATAAACACAAAACAGATCCAAAAACCTAAAAAAATTTCTTATTTAGAATATGAGAAGATATAAGGTTATAATATCATAAACCAAAAAAATTTATACATTTTTCGATTTCATGTTAAACCTTATCATTTTGTTTTACCCTTAATTTTTCACTTTTAATTTTAACTAAGGTAACAAATTGTTCAATATTAAAATAGTGTAATATTTACTTACTAATTGTTAATCAGACCCTAAATAAACATTATAGAACATTTTAGAGTAATAAATAATTATTTTCTATTTTTTAAAATATTTTATGATTTTTAAATAATTTAATAAACAATATTTTGAAAAAATATCAATAGTCTAAATTTTGACACTATTAATTTAATGGATTTTTAAAAATATCAAGATAATATTTTAACCCTTAAAAAATATTTTATTACATATATAAGTGTTCATGGTCACCTATAAATTTTTTTGGATATATTAATAAACCCAAAGTATATTTATTTTAGTATTTTTATTAACATTAATTTAATATTTTTGTTAATAAAATAATTACTACATCAGTTTTGTGTAATTATTTAATATATTTAGTTTTTGGGTAAAAACTAAAAATAAAATAGTATTATGAAGATAAGTACTCTATATTTCATACTAATACATATCGTATAATATATCTTTTTTAAAATAAAATAGTAAAAAAGTTATATGTATTAAAACATGAGGGTGACAACTTTATCATCACTTTAAATAAAATATTATAAGTTTTATAATCATTTTCATATGGCTCAAAATGGTCAATAAAATGAACCTTGGATTATTATGTTTGATATATACTCTACCAATAATATTTGGTCAAGTTTTTTGGTCTTTTAAATGTTATTATAATTATAATTAAAATTATTTTATTGATTTTTCATCAATTAAATAATTTATGTATCATCAATGTATATGCCTTTAATGTAATTATTTAACCTCCAAAAATTATAATTAAATTCCCATGATGTAGATAATTTCATTATATTTCTAGAGACTATTTATTATCGATGTTTTATGATGGTTATCAATATATTAAAATTATAATACTTATAAATAATAAGTGGGTCAAATTTTGTCACTTTCATGTCACTTTCCTTTATTTTAATAATATTTATATCATTATCCTGGAAAAAATTCCATTAAATAAGTAAATTATTATTCTTTGGTGTTACATTTATATTTATACTAACCCAATCGGATTTTTTAAGGTATTAGGGTAATTTTATTATTCTTATCATATTAATTTGTTACCTAAATTACCTAATTTACCTTTAATTGTGTTAAATAAAAATTATTGTAGTTACTATTCATAATATCTAAAAAAATAAAATTAATCTACTAACATAATTTTTACCCACTGATTCAAAATATGAAATATATTTTTTTTTAATTTTAAACATATAAGTTTCAATAATTAAATTAAAATTAATCTTGTTGAGGGAACGAGAAAATGGGATTTAAAAAAGATAAACCATCAAAAGACTTACGTGTGTTAATATAAACTCTCAATGTGGAATTAACTCCAATGACCAAAAATAGATTAAATGATAAATTTTATCTAATTATACTTTAAAAAAATTAAAATTATAGTCTAAAAATATAAATAAATTAGATAAAAAGGCAGTTTTGAATTAAAATACACTATTTTTCACTATTCAATAAAATATGAAAGTTATCAGAAAAATATGAAAAAATTATCCACACTAAATTTTTATGTAATTATTCCAAATAATAATTTTATTTTGTAAACTATAATACAAAAAAGTATCAAAAAATATATTTAAAATGTGTGCGCCATTAAAAGGTGACAAAATTTCATTTTTTTAAAGATACATATTTTATCAGAAAAATTGATTTTGTTCTTATATCATGTCTATAAAAAATATAAAATAAATTTTAAACATTATATTGAATTTATAAAATATATATTTCATTAATAAAATCCATTAAGAGTGATTTTATTCTTTGATAAACTCACTTATTTTCATTTAAATAGTTTTTTAGAAGGATGTTAATATTGTTCATACCTGCTATTATAATTGTTAGGATATAAGGTAACATAATAATATTTAGTTTTTCTATTAATATCAATCTTATATAAATTTAATTATATCAAAATAACTTGAAATTTCTTGTAACACAAGCCATGCTTAGTGTTTCGTATACCACAAGCTAGGTTGGTGTTCTTTATAATGAAAACATATCATGGTGTAGTGTACAACACAAGACATCAAAAAAATTAAAAAATATATATATCATAAAAATCTCAAGGTATTACATTATACCCCCCCCAATGAATTTCATCCTCTAAATTACTCTAGGTTGTTAAAGGATTTAATACATGAAATTTATTTCACAAAAACCCACATCATAAAAACAAGGAATAAAACTTCCTTTAAAAAAGAATTGTTGGAAAATAATAGTTACCCAAAGTGAATCATAACTTGGTCTCTATATTGGAGAACATTGGTAAAGATTTCTCATGGTTTAAAATCATAAATAGTCATAGATATTGATAAAGATCACTGATCACAAGAAAGGTTGTGATCCCATGAAATTTAACAATCATAAAACCATAAACTAAAGAAGCATGAAAGAGGTCATTGATATCATCAAAAAATGGTGATAATAAGACACCCTTTTACATCACAATCCCTTTTTCATAATGTTGAATAATTTTCTTGAGAGTATATACTTACTTTTATTAATACAATCTCACTGTTGGTCGTGACTTGAACAATTTCCCCATCAGTTATTATTCTAATAAATGAAGTTCAATTTTTCATTCTTGAAGAATTAGTAGATCATCCAATCCATAAATAGAATAATAGGTAATTCCATATGTCTTTATCACAACAAAAAGTTATCACAAGTTATCAAATATGCATAAGTCCACCTATAGTGGGATAATACTTTAATCTAACAAACTTCATCCGGAGTCTAACTTTTATTATCCACAAATTTATAACATTATAATCCTTTTAAAATATGAAAATATAAAATTTATAAATAGGTACACTAACTCGTCTTAACATTTATCCCCTATATATCTTAAGGTATCTCTTATTGTTCACATTCCAAACATGTGAACACCTTCATCATGTATTATCTTGAGTCATGGTAATAACCTAAATTACCATATATCCTTATTGAAAACAAGCATGTTTCCTTATTCCAAACCTTATTTGTTATATTACTTATGTCCCAAAATGTTGTATACTTCGTACATGATAGCATCAACCTATTGACAACAAATCCGTTATTAGTTCCCAAGAAACTATTATCATCAAATTTACTTATTTAAATCCAATATATCTTTATCCAAACATCATTATCATAACATAAGGGGTATATTAAGGGCTATCATTACCTTAATCTTGTGTTCTAAAAATATATCACCTTACCCTTAAATCAATTTTCTAGGTCCTTAGAACTATTCAACATATCCTTTCTAATCCTTAATAAAAAAACTTTACTGAAAACACATAAATATTTCATGATTCTTATAACAAAATCTTTGAATTCTGAAACATATACACCTCAATCATCCAACATTATTCAGTATCCATCATCTTAGTATTCCCTAAAAAATTAATCATGTATTAAGGTTCCTCAACCTTAATCTATCCATGATTATTAGGTTTAATTTAAAAGTAATAATTCTAGAACATCTCATACCTTTAACATGTTTTTTAAAATCGCTTTATACTCATCAGTATAACTAATACTCTTTCAACCTTCATGATTCTCTTTATGATATTTCCACTTAGGAAATAGATTTTCATAATTCATATACTTTCTACATCTAAAACATTAAAGTTTAACTATGTTTTATATAGTTATAGAAATTGACTAAGACCAGAAAGCAAAGTGTGAGAAATACATATCATAGATTAAAAAAACATTAGTAAGGTAAATTATTTATATTATTTTAATCTATGATATATTAGGTTTAATCCTATGCTATTCATGATTATCAAAAAAACTCTGGAATTTTAACCTACACATAGACTTATACTTAAGACATCCCAAGACATATCCTTCTAAAAATCCCTAGGGATCTCACTAAAGTTTTTAAATTCTAGTTTCCAAAGTTTAACTAATCCTTCACTCTGATACCAACTATAAAGGGTCATGCTTGATGTACATGGAAACTAAATTAATTTTAAGGAATATTTAATACAGGACACAAATATATGCCCAAATACCATATTAGTTTAGTGTATTTGGAAAATGGGAAACATAAAAATAGTTTATAAAACATTTACATCATCTCTTTATTTTTACTTCATAACTAGAACCTCATTTGTCACATATTGCTTAATACCCTACTTCATAACCTGGGGGGAAATAATCATAAAAATTGTGAGCTCAGATGCTCATTAAAGTGAAAAAAGCGATATATCAATCATATTATAATCATAATACATAATAACATAACAATTGAAGATGTTCTCCTACATATCATAAATCATGATATCATGTCATGGAAAAAATCATAATTGATTATAAAGAGTCAATGAAAATATTTAAAAAGGGAATAACATAAGACATGGAATTTGTGTCATGTATATTAGTAGAGAAAATAATTTATATTAGTCAAGGCTCATTTCTAAGACCATAATTGTGGACAAAGTTCATTACTGAATTGAGTTAACTCTGTATTCAAACCCTGTATTACTGAACCATATTTACCTTTTGTTCTATCCTTATATTTCTTAATCAGATTTACTTGTAATTCTAGTCTTCTCTATATCATGAGATATAAATCCTTACCCAATGCATTGGAGTGAGATATAGGTCCCACCCATCACATAATTAAATCAATCTTACACGTTCCACAAAAACATAAATCATTCATCATAGCATAACCCAAGTAATAAAATGGGTTTCTTAAACATCATTCCATCATAATCCATATAAAAAAATTTATTTCATAAATATAATTCCATCACAAACATAATGAAATCATAGTGATAACATGGATATAAACATAACCCTATTTAAATAATTTCATCTTAGATGGAAAATAATTTTATAAAACACTTGAAATTAATTCTCGAGGAAAATATCATTTCCTCGTCCAAAATGTTTTCTTTTCTCAAAATGACAAGATATTTTAAAAAACATAATTTCTTGTAAAATAGACATGAAATATTTTAAATTAATCTTCATGGAAATAATTCATTATGAAGGAGTAAAAATACATTCTTTCCATATAAGTCGAAAGAAATCATTCTTCTCGTACTTTTTTTAGAATATTAAAACGTACCTCGTATGGAAAACGAAAGAAATATTAATTAAAATCCATGTATCAAAAGTAAAAAATGGGTAAAAATTACTTTACACATCCATATAAGAATATTAAAACATTTTATACAATCATTTTTTGAAGACATGGACATGGATGATAATTATACCCCTATAAATACTTACGTATAAACTATCTTAGATAATAATGAGATTGTAAAATTATCCATTATGAATTTATAATAATTCAAATAGTATACCTCATAAAATAATGAAAATTATATCCATATCATAACCTTCATAATGAGAACCATACAAACATTCATGGGAAGAATAAACACAACTCAAGATAAATAAGTGGTGTATAAGTCATTTGTCCCACATAAATAAAAGTGAGATGAAATAATCTGTTACCTTAGGTATGATATCCTTGGCATGTATTTGATCCTCATGCATAATGATTTAAATAATTTCGTTGATTTATTCCTTAATAGTAGTAATTTTTATGATATCATATATGATCATATTATCATCTATTTGTTAATAACATTATTACTTATCCATCGGGTATTAACTAATTTATTTCCTTACACATGTTTCCTGAGATAAGTTCATGTTCCTATTATTAAAAGATAGATATAGAATTTCCATAATGATATTAATATAATATGTATCATATTTTTTCTTTAAATATATTTATATAATCATGCTTTAATGGATATCATGTATAATGAATCGCATCGCATCGTGGAGATGGTAGGTCATACGTACGCATGTGCGACAATATCATTCTCATAATTGGGAAATGGTGTGGAAGTTGATCTCATTTTTTTTCTAGAATCCATATCATGTTATAATAATAATATATTGTAATTATTTCCATAATTATACTCATCCATGTAAGATAGCGGGGAAAAACATATTACACCACGGCATGGAGACGGTAAGTCATACGTATGCAGGCATAGTGATTTGATTTTTCATACGATAGATAGAAGGTTAAATATTTTTCTTAAATACTTATAATAACATTTAATTATATAATTGATACTATAATTATTTCATTAGAATATAAAAAACTTATTAAGATGAATTATAAAAAGAAATAAGTTTGAAAGAATCAGAAGAGGAGATTACCTCTTCTTCAACGTGCTCCCTCTAAATCACCTATTAAAGCACTATAGTTGGTATTTTGACAATAAAAGAACCACTAGAATGTGACTAGGAATGTTTATAAGGTAAATGGATAGGTTTTGGATGAGTTTTAAGTTTCAAATTGAAGTGAAGAGGTGATGGAGTGGGTTCCCTTTTTAATTGAGGTGAGGGGAACTTTTCGAAACTCTGAAAATATCAATTTATAATAAACTCAAACCACATCTAAAAACCTCAAAAATATAATTATTTATAATATTATATGATATAAGGTTATAATATTATCATATAATAATTTTTATACATGTTTTTATTTCATGTTAAATCTTATCATTTCATTTAACCTTAATTATTCTCTTTTAATTTTAACTATGGTAACTAATTAGTTAGTATTAAAATAGTGTAATTTTAAATTATTTGATGTTAATCAGATCATAAATGAACAATATATAACATTTTAGAGTAATACATAATAATTTTGTATTTGGTATAATATTTTTTTATTTTTAAATAATTTAATAAAATATTATTTCAAAAAAATATCAATAGTATCAATTTTAACTAAATTCATTTAATAGATTTTTAAAAATATCAAGATAAGATTTTAACCTAGAAAAAAATATTTTATTATATCTATAAGGTGTCAAGGTCATCTATAAATTTTATTTTATATATTAATTATCTAAAATATATTTATTTTAGTATTTTTAATAACATTAATATGATATTTCCATTAATAAAATAATTACTCCATCAGTTTTGTCTAATTATTTAATATACTTGTTTTTTTATAAAAATTCAAAATATACTTTAATGAATATATATACTATATATATCTTAATAATACTTATAAAATAATATATCTTATATAAAATCAAACATTAAAAATGTTATATTTATTAAAACATGAATGTTACAACATTAACATAACTTTAAATAAAATATTATAAGTCTCGTAATCATTTCAATATGGATAAAAATGGTCAATAACTCATCCCTTAGATAATTATGGTCAAGATATACTATAAAATTAATATTTGGTCAATTTTTTTGGCCTTTTAATGTTTATTATAATTTTAATTGAAATCATTTTATTGATTTTTCATCAACAAAATAGTTTTTAATCATTTTTTATAAGCCATTAAAGTAATTATTTAATCTCTAAAAATTATAAATAAA
Organism: Viscum album; assembly: GCA_963277665.1. Classification (NCBI taxonomy): domain Eukaryota; kingdom Viridiplantae; phylum Streptophyta; class Magnoliopsida; order Santalales; family Viscaceae; genus Viscum; species Viscum album. The sequence goes on along the minus strand of OY728128.1, from coordinate 141,616,946 downwards.
TTACCATGATGTAGATAATTTAATTATATTTCTAGATACTATTTATTATTTAATTTCTATCATGTTTATCAATATATTAAAATTATTATACTTATAAGAAATAAGAGGGTGACATTTTGTCACTTTCATGTCACTTTTTTTTACATTAATAATATTTATATCATTTTCATGGAAACAAAGTCCATTAAATGAGTCAATTATGATAATTAGGTGTTAGGGGTCTATTTTTACTCATAAAATAGGATTTTATGAGGTGTTTGGGTCATTTTATTATCTTTATCATATTAATTTGTTACCTAAATTACCTAATTTACCTTTAACCGTGTTAAATAAAAATTATCGTAGTTATTATTCATAATATCGAAAATAAGTAACCTATTATAATAATTTGTACCCATTTATTGAAAATATGTAATCCGTTTTTAATATTTTAAACATAGAAGTTGTAGCAATTAAATTAAAATTAATCCTGTTGAGGGAACGAGAAAATTGGTTTTTAAAAAGTAAAAACCATCCAAAGATTGACATGTGTTTATATGAAATTTTAATGTCAAATTACCTAAAATGAAATTTTTTTGAATAAATAATAAAAAATTAATCTAATTATACTATAAAATAAATTAAAAATATAATCTAAAATGTAAATAAATTATATTAAAAAACAATTTTGAATTAAAATGCAGTATTTTTCACTATTCAATAAAATATGAAAATTATCAGAAAAATACCAACAAATTATCCAAACTAAATTTTTATGTACCACTTAAAAATAAGAATTTTATTTTGTAAAATATAATATAAAAAATTATCAAATGCTATATTTAACATGGATGTGCCATCAAAAGGCGGAAAAGATTTGTTTTTTGAAAAATACATATTTTATCTAAAAAAATTATTTTGTTCTTATATCATGTCTAGAAAACATATAAAATTATTATTAAACATTATATTTATTTTATTTCATATATATTTCTTTAATAAAATATTTTAAGAGTGATTTTATTATTTTATAAACTCACTTATTTTTATTTTAATGGTTTTTCATAAGAAAGTTAATATTGTTCGTACCCGCTATTATAATTGTTCTTTTATAAGATAACATGATAATATTTTGTTGTTATATTAAAATCTATATTTCGTAAAAAGAATTATTTCAAAAGAACATGAAATTGTGTGTAACACAATCCAATCATAGTTTTTTGTATAGCTCAATCTAAGTTGGTATTCCGTATAACACAATATTTTCTTGGTGTAGCATACAACACAAGACTTCAAAGAAATTAAAAAAATATATCTCATAAAATTATTAGGGTGTTACATTATTTCTATTTTATTTGTTTGGTTTTATCCATTTTTGTGATCTACCATGGGGTATTGACTATAGAATGTATGGAATTACTCATTGTGGTTTAATTTGTGGGTGTAGTTATTTCAGAACATACCATATCTTTATCTATAATGTCCATCAGATATAGGTAATATGTTTAATATTATTTTTTATACTATTTTAACTCTGATGAGTGGACATAGTCTCTCCACTTATCCACATTGTACTCAAAATTCTAGTTGATGGACATTGGCTTTCATGGAGTCATGCTTGAGTCCATGTGGTGCACAGGCCCAAAACATTAGTTTATTTGATCTCAAGGAGGGATGTTACATATATAATAATATATAATTCATTAACTAATTAACTATTAAAATCAGATAAATTAAAATTTAAATTATTCATTCCATTTTTGTTTTAATATTTATGTCTGTTGTTTTTAAGCATCCATGACTTTCAATTATTGTATATATATATATGTTCAATTTTTAATATTGAATCTAGATAAATTTTATTTTAAGTATTCATTAATCATAATAACATATCAATATGGTTTTTAAAATATAAATTGTTCAAATATTTAGGGACCTCAATTTTTAACTAGTTTGAGAATTTAAAATTTTCATATCATGGACTTTCCTTACAATTATTAACATAAAAAAATAAATAATAGATCAATAAAATTTTAGAACACAATTTACTTTTGAATATGTTCAATGATGAAATTCTAAGACAAAAATATGGTGATTATGATTTTCTAAGTCACCAGTCTCATAATTAAATATCTGATATTTACAAACATTTAAATATTTCCATTTTTTATAAGTAGTTTTTATCAATAAAAACCAGATACATTTATTAATTTTCTTCACATATTGAGTTATTTAAATATGTACTGTTAATATTTTAAATGATCCATTCCTCTAGGTGTATTTATACACTTTCAATACTGATTTTTTAAAATGGAAGTTATTACTTAATTTCTACTATTATATATCCCCAAAAAATTATAAAATAATACTATTTTTGTTATAAATATGAAATATACACATTGTTCTTATTTACTTAAGAAATTTACAAAAAAAATATTACTTTAGGAATCCACTAATAGTTTTTACTCGTTAAATAAAACATCTTAATAGTTTTAATTAAATTACTTTCTGTAACATCTTACATTTTATCTAAATGGATTATTATTTATGTTAAATTTTGGTTCACCTACTTTAAATTAATTCTGATATATGCCTTCATAAAGAAAGTAAAAAAACTATATAATTATATATTCCAATAATAAATTTAATTCTTAAAGATAATCAAAATTAGTTGTATGATTTATAATATATTGACAATATCTTATGCTCAAATGAAAGATCATTAAAATGTTATCCTCCCATGCATGTTATAGATTTAACAAATCAGTATCAAGGAAATAAATTAGTAGTTCATAAACTTAATAATACCATTGAATAACTTCTACATGAATTTATATTTATGAGTATCAAATTGATTAATAAACAGAAACATTATTTCATGACTATAGTTTCTTCAACGTCTACTCCCATGGGAGGTGTTTTCTTCCTAAATGTTTATGGATGGACTATGAAAACATGTATATGGAAGGATTTTTCATGTGAGTTATAATATACAGGACATATAGAAGTTCTTGATTCTTTTAATGGTATATTATCGCTAATAATCCCAGGTGTAAGGATAACAAACTCAAGATTTTATATTCCAAAATAATTTGATAATTGTTCTACATGAAATATAAATAATGTATTAATATATCCAAACATTTAAAAATAGAAAAACTAACTACATGGGATGAATCACTAATAGTTTATAAACATTTTTTTAATAATATCGGTTAATAATTAATAGGTATTATGTATATATAAATTCTTAATGCATCTATTTTACCATTTAGTATTCAAACAATAGTTTTGTGGTGATTTTAGATAGAGTTTACTAGTTATACCATGAGGAAATATAAGTGATATTATTTATCAAAGTTTCAAATAAACATATATTTTTAATTAATGTAATTTACATTAATAATAAAGCATATGTCACATTAACATGAATCTTTAAATGATTTACCAAAATTAAATGAATTTATTTACTAAATTTTAAAAATTATGGATAGAAATTATAGTGATCAAATGATGGTGATTCTAAAATTGAGATTTTATATGGTTATCCCATCTCCTTTATTGAAAATACACTTAACATATTTGTGAAATAAAAATATCATGATTTATATATGAACTATAGAAAAATATATTATTTAAAAGTTTTTAAAATTTTAAAACTTTTGATATTATTCAACGGGTAAATAATTAAATTTTGTCTTCCATTATTAGAGAAGAAAAAATATATTTTAGTTCTGAATCATTATGTAAATATACTTTTTTTGGATACCCCATAAAATAAATAAAAACCAAATATCTTTAATGGAATAAATATCTATGGTTTTCCATTACATAAAATTACTTTTAGAAATTCAGTTCCAGTTATGTTACCAAGAAATATTTATTAGTCTTTTTTCCTTTGCAATAGTGCCCATTTAAGTGTGATATAGTTAGGGGCGGCATGCCATCAGATCAAAGAAATAAACTAGAAATCATTTTTTCTATAAATCATTAATACCGAGGATAAAAATGGCACACTTGGATTCATGATGGTAATTCAATCATCAATGAAAACATTATCCTTTAGCAATTTTATATACGATGAATATTAATAAAAGTCAAGTCTACTCTCTTTAATATGTTGGATCATATCTTAAAAAGCCTATTTTTTATCAATAATTGTATGTTTTTATTTCAATAGATAAAAATATTAAGGACCTAAAAATACCAATATATTACAATTTCAATGCATCTTTAAGTTATAGAATTTTTTTTATAAACCAATATTTAAAAAGATAATAAATGTATATAATGAATACTTCATTTCCAATGATTTTTTTAATGATTATGTTATAACAATCATTCACATGAGTAATCATGATATATAATATATCCAAATATATCTAAATTAACATGTTTCAAAAATTTATAAATATTATAAGGTGTTTTAGTAATCTTCATGACATATCCATAGAAGAATGTGAAATATTAATGATTTGAGTTTCAGTTCTACGGATATTGTTCATCAAATCTACAAAATACTCAAATGAAATTATTTAAGAAGAAATAATCCTCATTGACCAAAATTCTAGTGTTTTTTATCATTTTATATTTCTTTTCATTGTTACAAATCCTGAAAAAAATTAATAAACTTGAATAATATATGAACTTAAACATCAAATTGCATTTATGACTAATTGAATATACTCTTTCGATATTAACAATTATAGAAAAATAAAATTCATGAAAAAATTACTAGACAACAACTTATAGCAATGTACATTTGAATCATTCATGAATGTTTCTACTACATAATTTGTAACTTCTATATTACTCCCAATAATAATAAAAAATTCATACTCATCTCATATTCAAAAAAAATTACTTGGAGAAATCACTTGAGACTTTTTGAGGAAAATCTTTGACATTGTTTATTTGACTTAATTTTATATGAATATATCATTATAAAGAAATTATTCATATAATTTCTCTTATGAAAGATAATTATAAGCATTCTATGACTTAATTGTTATATTTTTTGATATATTTTCCAAAATAATTACATATAATAGTAAAACTATTTCGAAACATATAATATAATAATAAGTATCATTTACAATATCATATCACTTATATTATTTGTTTACATATTACGTATAATTTATCATTATGCATATAATGCATCAAGAATGTCAATTATTCAACTTTCGGTCAAATTTTCCCGTTTTCTTTATATTTTTTCCATTATAATTTTTTCATTTTTACAGATTCATAGTTTTAAAATTTTCTACATTTTTTAACAATTTTTATGAATATAACTAATACCTATTATTTAAATTATAATTTTTTATTTTTTATTTCAAATACATATTTCTTAATCATATAAATATGCTTTATCTAAGCACTATATATAACTGTATAACTATTATGTTGAGGCTGTTGGGAAATTTCAATTTTAAACATTAAAATATTAATTAATTAAATAAGAATAATACATGTACCAGATTACATTATACATCATAATCTAATAAACATTATCTTGATATAATTTTCATTTACACCAAAATTATTTTTTTAATATATTGTTGGAAAACTTCATCAATATCAGTAAATTCAATTTTAGGGAAGTACAGGGAAAAAGAAAAAATTGTTTTATAGAATGAATGGTTATTTAATTTACATATTTTCATCAAAATATATTTACTTAAAACTCTATTTACACATTATTTTCTTACATATAATAAATTGTTGTCAAAGTTATAGCTAAAGACTACACTCTAGGATGTTTTCATTGAATAAATAATTTCTTTCTTGAATGGGATCTTGTAATAAAGAACTATTCTAGTGATAAAAATATTTTATACAAAATGAATTAGAATAAATTCTTTACTAATATCGGTATTTCATTTGTTAATAGAAATATAAAAAAAATAATTATTAAATTGTATACTTTTCATACACTATCCTAAAAATTATACAATTATTATGGAAATAATTAATGATATAAAATTAATTTTCAATCATAATATTCTTGTTGTGGAAACATTTAAATCCAAGTGATTTATTTTATACAAGATTCTTACTTGTATATATTATACATAACCAACGTTCATCAATTTTATTATTTTTTATTCATGCTATTCAGTTTTAGGTCAATTGTGTGAACTGGTTACTTTTATACATTATATGTAATCAATGTTCATCACTTTATTTATTCATGATCTTTAGTTTTAGTTCAACACCTATTTAATCTCCCAAACCAATCTGTTTGATGTCTACATCAACTATGACTAATTATTCAACTCCACGAATGCATCGTAACAATAAAATAAATATAATTGAAATCAATATATTTTTAGAAGTGAAAACTATTTTTATGAATTTTTAGATTCATATAAAAAGTTAACAATACTCTATTTGTTATTTATACACTTTTTATAAGACTAACTATTCTATAGAGAATTAAAATATGTTTACCAAAATTGGTAACTTTTATAAGGATTACTTGACTAAAAAAACAGTTATTCTACATTTATTTCAAAGTTACTTATTAATATATTGGTTTTCTACTAGACAAGTTATTAATTAAAATTAAGATTTTACATAAAAATATTTTTAGATAAATTGTATAAATTCCATTATTTTTTTGTACAAATTATTTATCATAACTAAAAACTGGTACATACATTTTTTATAAACTATTTAAAAAATCGATCAAAGTATTCTTTATTCTGAATGATGTTTTCCAGCTTTTTAGATATAATAAATTCTTAATAAGATTTTACAAGGTATTTATTATGATGATTTTTTCTTATTTTAAGTAAGTGTTGTCAAATAAATCCTTAGGATATATTATTTAAAATATTTTTTTAATTCTATAGTTATTTATAGGTAACTAATGTATAAATGGTTTTTTTATTTTTGTTAAATGTTAATGATCATAAACTATCTATTTTTTAATGTTTTTAAAAATATCAATTTTTAATCACTTGTTTCGGGTTACACGTTTCTCTATTATTACAAATATTTATAAAATTCATAGAAACTATAGTTTGTAAAATGAATCCTATGACTATTATATGAAAAAAGTTAAAATCATTAATTCAAACATTCAGTTCCATACTTTCAATAGATATTCTTTATTAACTGTACTAAGGTAGAACTTATATTCTCAAATTAATTCTTACCAAATATAATTATTGTTAAAATAAAAATTAAGTTTACATATAAATATATATTATTATTTAACCAATTCATTATCTATTACACGAAATTTAGAGTGTCAATTTCGATCATTGATCATTGTGGAATGATATCAAAGACCATGAAATTATTAAATATCTTATCACATGATGATTATTCTTATTGATAACATTAATATAATAATTTACATAGATTATTTACTATCTAAAAAGGTTATATCAGTTCCCTACTATAATGATAACCTTAAAGTTTTATGAAAATATATGAAAATATATTTCCCATGGTCTCAAAGAAATCATCTGATAGGTTACAGAAAGTTTTTAGACTACCGAGTGTTGGTTTCTCATAAGAGGGTGAGGGTTTAACTCATTATGTTTTTCAATTGGTAATATCCAAGAGATAAGGGTATGAGGATAGACCCTCCAATAGTAATTTCAAATGTTTTATATTTCATTAGATATTTCTATCTATGGGATTTTGTATGGGTCCTTATATTTTATATTATTATTAATTTATATCATTAATCGTGTACATTAATGTGTCAGCAAAAATTGTGATGATACATACTCATAGAGAAGAGTAATATTTTGGTTGTTCCATAAGTGATATAACATTAATGAATAAGTCAAAAATGCATTTTTACCCTTTTAATACTAGAAGATAATATTACAGGCCCTTTGATTGGAATAGAACTGTCTCATTAAATTCAAGGCTATAGTTGTTTATCGACAAGTTCATTATTTCTATTCAATGAAATGTATATTAATCATATAGGTTTATGAAACAAGTATTCAACCTACATTATGTGATATCAATTAAATGGGGTTATATTGAAAAATAAGTGTTTGTATGAGGTCGTTGTCATTGAGATAATAACTCCTTTTTTATTGGTGGTGTGACATGTTGTTAGATGTTAATCATGAACTATATTCCAGCACAAAAGTCCACTAAGAAAGAGCCCTAGGGGTTTATACACTACATGTATCTAGACTATTAGTTCAATTATATATGAATTTAATATTATAAAAAATAGTATTCTTAAGATAAAGGAATAATAAGTATTAAATTTGTGTTGGTCACCAAAATTCAATAAAAATTTATTCCAGTTTGGAATATATGTGAGTTGAATATTAAATAAATATATATTCATAGTTAGTTAATTTAATATTTATTTATTTATTAAATGAATAATATAATTATATTAATTTATTTAGATACATATTTATAGTTCAAGGTTTGATAAATTTCATGTAGGATTGACAAACCAAATAAATGTTCTAGAGGAAATGATATATTTTATTTATTTTAAATTAAATATGTATTGATTTATTTATTTAAGAAATTATAGTTAAATAATATCAATATAAAGCACATCATGAAATACAATGATGAAAATTTTATTATTATATTTTGGGTTTACTTGTAAAAAATATATTATTCAAGATACTTTGTGTAGTAACTAATTATATAACCCTAGGTATATAACCTAACTTATATAATTTCAATGGAAATTGATATTCTATGTATAAAAAATTCTCTAAAGACCAAATAGAACTCTCTAAATAAGTATCCCAAGAATGTGAACAAGTCATCCTCCTCCTCTCTCTCTCTCTAGGCCAAGAGAACTAGAGATAATCCTTTAAGATAGAAGATATTATTGTTACGATCAATGATGAATATGAGAACCCTGATCTATTACACATTAATTCATGATTTATTATAAAATATTTCAAATAATATTCACTTGTTTGGGATTTTTGGCCACCGGTTTGGTCTTTGGGTCATTCAAGGACTTCGCGCCACCCAAGGCCTTCAGGCCAGTAAGGCTTTAGGTCAACCACAAGGTCTTTGGGCCACCTCAAGGCCTTCGGGCTACCTCAAGGACTTCGGGCCACATGATCAATGCATTTGTCCCAGACAGACTCTACAAAAAAGGAGCAGCCCCAATGGAGGATTTAGATCAAATGTACCCACCAAAGAAGAACCAGTAGATTTGGAAGAATGAGAGGGTATTTCAATGCAATTGGGACTAGCCTTTTCATGCATAGGAAGCATGCAATGGTGCAGATCTACCATAATGTTGTAGATTCTATGGGGGGGGGGGGCAGTTCCTTTTAGTTATAGTCTGGTTGAATTCCCTAAGACCTTCGGCTCAGGTAATGTCTCCAATGCCTACAGTCCATGTAATCTCTAAGCCTATGGGCCTTGTAAGGGTTCCCCCTCATCTATTGAAATGGGGGTTATCAAAAATAAATAAAAATAAGTCCTTTATGCTATTTGGGGGATAAAATTACATAGATTTTTTAAAATTGCACGGGATAACCTAGGGGAATACATTATAAATGTGTGAGATATAAAAACCAATAAGGGAATAAACATGGTAAAACATGAACAAAATAATAAAATTTTGACAAGAGGAATATCATTGAGTCATAAAATGAGTGATAATCATAAATATTATCAATGAGGAATGATATAGGATGATAATCGTAAAAGAAAGATGGAAAATCTAGAAACAACTTAAAACATTTCATGATAAACATAGGGCAGGGATAAATACCAAAAAAATAATGATAGAAAAAGTCCCATGAATTATTCTGTTCACTCTCTAATCACATTCATGAAATATCATGAAACTAAAACATTACCCAATTCTTTGTAGTTCTATATAATTTCATGTACACCCATCCCATTCATTTTTTCTCATGCATAAGTGTCCCACCTAAATCATAAAACATAGAATCATTTATCATAACATTTTATTCCATTATTAAGTTGTGTGGAATAAATACATGTAATTCCGAAATAAAATAAGTATATATTTATAAATTTGAATTACCTTGGTAGAAAATGGGTATGGGTATTCACTACACAATTGTTTTGGCATGAAAAACATGATGAAATTTCAGCAACATAACGAGGGAGTATAAATTTACATCAGAGGCCTTAATGAGAGTTAAAGGGGACGATAATAATTTATAAATATAATTTAAGGTAAGTGGGATATCTAATAACATATTACGACATCAGTAATTGGTGATAAAATATATAAGATAATGAATATACTTGAATAAAAAGAATGAGAGAATCCCTTACCTTGATGGGGTGATTCCAAATGCTTTGGAGGAGATTATTGAAAGTTTGGGGGAACTTTCATAGGAATATAGAGATATTATTAAATATTAATAACATTCTCTAAGGTTTTGAGTGAAGAGAAATGGAATCTTGGGTCAGTTTATATATGAAATGAGTGGGGAATTCTCTATTAATTCTCAAACATTTCTTTTCGAATCTATATAATAAAATAACCAAATCCATAAACCTTAAAATGGGTTTTGTCCATGGTTTCTACCAAAGAGGTGTGGTTTTCCTTATTTTATAAGTACAAGGTCCAAACATGTTAAAATATTTTCCTCTATGATGTAGAAGTGAGTCATGTTATTAAATAAATTATTTTAAACCAACAAAATATTTTTTAGGTTTTGGAGGATTCATATAGGCTTTATAAAATAAATAAAATAAACTTAATATTAAATTATTTTAAATGGAAAATATATATTTATTCATTTATACCGTTTATTGTATCTATTACATCATTTTTTATTCATTATGATGTCATAATACACACCGTATATTTATACTGAATTTAATGTTTACCTAAAATCAGAATCAAAATTTTATGAAAACATTAACATTGGATAATTTCATCATTATGATTACAAAAATAAAATTAATTTTATATAAAGAAATTCTAAATATTTTAATTTTATTATTTAATATAATAATCAATATTTATCAAGAAATACTCAGTTTTTTTATAATTATAGTTTTTGAATCATTATAAAAATTACATTTAACTTCATAAAAATTATATGCTCATTTTTATTTAATAATAATAATTTAATTATAATATTTTATTAAAATATATTTTATTTCAAAAATACATTAATTCGTCAAAATAAATTCATTAATTGAATTATAATATTATACAAAAATATAATTTGTGTTTTGTTGTATCAAAATAAAAATCATTTATTAAGTAAAAGTAAATATAAGTATTATTATATTGAAAATATTATATAAATATTCATATTATTATGTTCTTGATACATATCCCTTTATTACACCAGAAATGGTACAAATGGTAAGGTTCATAATGGTGAGACATTCAAGGGGTGGTTCAGTGTACATGGTTTGGGTCGTGATATTGATGTGTTTGAATTTATCTTATAAATGGTTTCACTCATGTTTAGTTCATTGGCTCCCAACTTGTTCTTGGTAAATGTAAAATCCCATTTATGTTATCTCCCTTGGAATATATGATAAATGGGCTTTATAGGGCATGATCCTATTGGTTAAGTCTGTCAATTACTTTTTCTATGTCAATTGGATTTTTTAAAACCCTATATTTATACTAATCATATTATAACTATTCAAGGGTTATATTATCGACATTAAATCTGATTAATGGTATTTAAATATAATAGAATATAATAAAACCCAAGAATTTGTTGTGTTTTCTATAACAATGACATAAAATAATACATTTAATTCAACCATAAATTGAATTTTATTTATAACTATTTGAATCATTAGAACCTTACACCCTTCTGGAATTTCACACACGAAATTTTCATTTCTCAAACTAAAAAAATTAGGGTAACTATGTTTCGTCACCTAATATAATTATAACATTTATTCTTTAAAATTTTAGTTTCTCTATAGTAGTTTGACATGTTTAATTGTCTTATTTTGTAGAAATTTTTCTCTACAATATAATATATTCACCGGTTACTCCTCATAGGTATGATAATTTTCAAACTATTCCACCTCCAAATTTATCACATGTGAGGGGTATAGTAAGTACTTCATCAAGAGTGATTTGTGGAAAACATAATTTAATTGATATAGGTTAGGTGGTTGTTCCATTCGATAGGTCATCGCTCTGATGCGATCAAAGATCTCAAAGAGACCGATGTATCTTGGACTATGATTTCCCTTCTTCTCAAATCTCAAGAGTTTTTTCCATGGAGATATTTGGAGGAATACCTTATCTCCAACCTCAAACTCTAGGTCTCGTTGATGACTATCAGAATAGATCATCTGTCGAATTTGGGAAACCATAATGTGTTGCAAAATGGTCTTGACATTTTCCACAATTTCCTCAACCATTTCAAGACCTAGAAATTTGTGCTCCCCAACTTCAACCCGGAATGAAGGTGTTCTTCAACTCTTCCCATAATTTTATTCAAAGGTATATATTTGGATACTTGATTGGAAACTCTTATTGTTTGAAAACTCAACCATAGAAATATGTTGATCCTATCCTCATTTGAAGTAAATTGAGGATTATCTCAACATGTCTTCAATTTTCAGGATAGTATGATTAGATTGGACATTAGTTTGAGGGTGATTATCCATGATGAAGTTTGACTAAGTATTTATATCATGTTTTAGATTCTTCTAGAACAAAGATGTAAATCATGGTTATCGATTAGATAAAATCGATGGTGGTGTTTCATGTAGCCTCACCACTTCTCTAATGTATATCCTTACACGTTGATCAAGTGATAAGTCCTATTTAATTATAAGGAAGTGAGTATTCTTTGTAAGATGATCCAATATAGCCCATATAGCATTATTTCCACTTGATTTATTCTAATGACCAATGAAAAAAACCATAGTTATGTTTTCTTACTTCCATATAGGTGTGGTTAATGGTTATATTATCCCATTGGATTTTTTCCTTTCTACTTTCACTTTCTGACATAAAAGGCATATTTATGTATATTCTGTGATATCCTTCTTTATATTTTCCCACCAATAGTGCTCTCAAATATCTTGATACGTATTTGTGCTTCATGGATGGATAGAGAAGGTTGAAATATGTTCATCATACAAAATTTCATTCTTTAACTTAGGATTTGATGGTATATATAGTCTTGAACCAAATCTTACAACTCCTTCTTCATTAACATAGGACCCCAAGGATTTGTCTTTTCTTATAGCTTCTAATTTAATCTGAATTCCCATGTCTTATCTTTGAAAATCCTTTATCTTCTCTATAATGGATGGTTAAGAAATAATTTTTTAAAGTATTGATGATGTTTCTTCATTTATGATTACCATGTCAATCCTTTTTATGTCTAAGAAGATCGGATCCTTCTCAATTCTCATCAATGATAAAATTTCTAGATCCCTTCTACTGAGAGAATATTCCACTTTATTTTATTTCCCAAGATGGTAGTGGATTAAGTATTCATAGTCCTTGATTATATCTAACCATCTTCATTGATGAATATTCATCTCTTTCTATGGGAATATATATACGTGAGAATCTTGTGATCATAATGAATTTCACACTTATCCCCAAAGAGATAATGCCACAATTTTTTCAAAGTGAACATCACAACATCCAAATCCAAATCATGTGGTTGGAGGTTCTATTCATAAATTTTCAATTCCCTCAAAGCATAGGATATCACTTTTTCTTTCCACATTAGCACACAATCCATGTCCTTCTTTATACCATCACTATACCCCATGAAAAGTTATCCACTTGTGGGTATTTTAAGTATACCAAGAATGATACTTCCTTCAACCATAACTCACTTTTTTTTTTACTTTTTATAAGTCTTATTATGTTCTAAAGCCTTTAGCACAGTTCTCATATTCTCTTCATTCTCCAACTAGATTTTGGAGTGGACTAAAATATCATCTATAAATACTATCATAAATTTTTTAAGGTCATCTCTAAACTCTCAATTCATCAACACCGTGAAGATTTATAGAGAATTAGTGAGTTTAAATGCAATTACTATGAACTCAAAGTGCTTTCACCTTGTATGAAAAGTAGTCTCGGGGATATCCTTCTTATTCACCATTGCTTGATAATATCCTCACTAAAGATCTACCTTGGAGAAGTAGTAGGTTCCACATAGTTGATTAAATAATTCATCAATATGTGGTAGAGGATACTTGGTCTTTTTCATTATCATTTTAAGCTCATTATAATCAATGCATCTTGACGAAGAAGACTAGTGCACCCCAAGGTAAAGCACTTGGGCATAAGAACCCTTTATCCAGATTCTCTTTTAGTGGTTTTATTGGCTTCTAAAGTTCCTAAACAGCCATCCAATATAGATTTTGGGAAAATGGAAATTCCACAAGTATAATATCGATTAAAAATTCAAACTATTGGCTAGGAGGAAGACCATGAAATTATTTCAGAAATACTTCAGTGTATTCCCTCATAGAGGGAATGTCTTCATGGATGATATTTTCTTTAGAATCAATCATTTGAGCTTGATAAGATTTCTCATAGGGAAATAATATACATGATTGATATTTTGTTTCTAAAGAATATTCCCCCTTCTCCTTGCGTTTGTACATAATTAGGGAAGGATTCATGATATTGATATTGATTTTCTCTTGCAGCAATTTATGTTGTCTCTATATAGGGAAAGCTAATCTATACCTAGAAATGCGTCAAATTCCACTAAAGGTAGTATCACAAGATTTAATGGGAAGTTCATCTCAAATATTTTGATAGGGGGGGATTAATATTCATGGGATGAAATAATTTCCCCATTTTCCATTTTCACAAAAATCTCTACATCCATGCTTTTTGGTGGTGTTTAACTGGTTTTTCTAAACTTGCATGATATGAAGGAATGTGTGTAACTATAGGAGATAACCACACATTCACCTTTTAATTACTGTTCAACTTTATCCAATATGGACTTAGGTATGACTACTTTCAAACAATTAAATGCATATAAGGGAATCCAATAACATTAAAGGGATAACTTAAAATTTTCATTTATTCCTTAAATAGGATTTAATCTATGTTATCCCTAATCTATTTTCTAACATATACACTTATAGTAATTTTTCCCTTAATAATGGATCCCAATTATCTTGTGAATTTTCCAATGTATATCCCCCAGGAGTTTCAAACCTCGTGTTCAGTAAGGCCCATTGTTTTTCACCATTTCCTGATCAAATCTCGACCAAATCGGTGTTTTCAGGTTTTACCACTAGGTACATTTGTGCCTGATCCACATCCACTTGTAGTATCCAAAAGGGGAGTATCTTATTGGAAACCACTTACTATATAATTTAACAAATGTTAGGGATGTATTATTATGTTTATTTATATCCCCAAGTCTTTTTATATAGTTTTATAATCTTAATCCCAAAAATAACTAAATGTTTCCTTTAATACCAATTTTTATAACCCTGATCTTTATTAAACATTAATTCATGATTTATTAGATAAGATTTCACATAATACAACCCAAAATATTGATAAGTCTAGTTTATTTTGGAATTAGGTACATAGAATAACATATTGAACATGGGATACAACAAAATTATAAAAAACATCTTTAACATGGTTTTAAAATTTCATAGCTTTTTAAAACTGCATGGGATAACCAGAGGAGAAACATAATAAAGGGGTGAGATATAATTATAAATAAGGGAATAAAAATGGAATAACATGAAGAAATTAATACATGTTAGATAGTAGAAATATCAATGAGGAATAAAAAGGTTGATAATCATAATCATAAACAATGAGTCATGATATGACATGATATTCATAAAGGCAGCATGAGAAATGTGACACCAACTTAAAACATTGCATAATAAACATTGGTCAAAGATAAATTCCAAGACATAATGATGTAAAAATTCATGTGATGGACTTGGTTCACTCCCTAATCCCTTGCATGACATCTCATGAGACTAAAACATTTCCCAATTCAATGGGGAGCAATATAATTTTGAGTGCACCCATCACTTTCATTTCCTTCTCATGCATAAGTGTACCACATAGATCATAAAACATGGAATAATTTATCATAAAATTTTATTCCACAATCAATGAGTGTGGAAGAAATACATTTAATTCTCCATTAAATTATTTATAAGTTCATAAATTTTAACACTATTGATAGGAAATGGGTATGGGTATTCACTACACCATTGTTTTGGCATGAAACATCATGGTGAAATTTCGGCAGCAAAATGGGGAGTATAATTGTTCATGGGAGGGATTAATGAGAATTAAAGGGGTCTCTAATCATTTATAAATAAAATTTATAGTAATTCTTATATGTATTAAGATATCCAAACATTAGTAATTGGGGAAAAATACATAAGATTATGAATATACTTGAATAAAGAATAGATGGAGAGGATCCCTTACATTGAGAGGGTGATTCCAAATATTTGGGATGAGTTTCATAAGAGATTAGGGGAACGTTGTGAGGACTCTAAAGAGTTTATTGTAGATTAAGTACATGATAAATGGTTTTTGAGTGAAGAAAAATGGGATCTTAGGTGGTTTTATATAGGAAATTAGTGGGGAATTATTTATTAATTCTCAAACATTTGTTTTGAACTCTATATAATAAAATAACCAAAACCAAAAACCTTAAAAAGGTTATTTCCCATTATTTATACAAAAAAATGGGTGGTATTATTTATTTTATAAGTAAAAGTTATGAAACTATTAAAATAGTTCCCATGGGGATGTGGAAGTGAATCATGTTCTTAATGAAATTATTTTTAAAACTTAAAATATAGTGTAGGTTTTGAAAGATTCATAAATGATCTATAAAATTAATAAAATTAAATTAATATAACATTATTTTAAATGGAAAAAATATATTTTGTATTTCATTCTCTTAATAGTATTTTTTATATCATTTTTGGGTCATTATGATGTTATAATACACACCGTATATTTATACCATATTTAATTTTTACCTGAAAATTTGAATGTCTCATAAAATTATGAAAAATTAAATGTTGGATAATTTCACAATTTTTATTCAAAAAATAATATTTTTTTATCCAAATAATTTTCTAAATATCTGAATTTTAAATTTTAAAATAATAATCGACATTTATTAAGAAGTTATGGGTTTTTGGAAAATAATAGTTTTCAAACCCTTATAAAAATGACATATAAATTCTTAAAAATCATATGATCATTTATATTTAACAAAAAAATTAATAAATTTTTTTATTAAAATATTATTTATTTCAAAAATAAATTAATTTTGTAAAATAAATTCTATAATTGAATTTGAATATTACCAAAAAAATACAATTTGTGTTTTATTATATCAAAATCAAAACCATTTATAAAGTAAAAGTAAATATAACAATTATTCTCTTGAAAATATAATATAAATATTCATATTATTATAGTCTTCATACATATCCTTTTATTACACCATAAACTCCCTAAGGGTAAGGTGTGTGGCAGTGAGACTTTCATGGGGTGGTTCGGTGTACATGATTTTTGTAGTACCCCTAGTTTATGGTATGTAACCCTTACATGATACTTTTCTTGGTTTTAAATGTTGTTGGTGACGTATGGGAGAATCGGGAGATCCTGTAGTGAAGTTTGAAGCAAAGGGGAGGTGCACGGGTGGCGCACAGTTTGTCAAACCGTGCGGCCAAACCGTGCGTGTCTGACTGAGGAGGTAGTGGCTTCCGCACGGTCGGTGCCCGGTTAAGAGAAATCATGCGATGAGGCCGTGCGTGAAGGATGGCCAAAGCAGAAGCTAACGCACTGTAAGCTCATGGTTTGTCAAACCGTGCGGACTAACCGTGCGATCACTTAAATTTAGATCCTAAAATTGTGGATCTTACTCGTTTTGCCTTTAGTTTCCTTGTTTAAACCTCCTAAGCGGCCCTAACTCAGGATTACTCTCCCTTGAAGGTTGGAAGACTTCTCCCAAGTGTTCCGGAGGCGATCCGAAGGCTTCTCTTGGAAATTCAAAGCCGGGTTTTTAAGGTATGTGACCGTTCTTGATCGGTTTCTTAGATCTACTTAGATCTACTTCTCCTCTTCTCTCGTTTTCTTAGATATACTCCCGTTATTAGTGGTTCTAAGGGTGTGGATGCCAAATATGACAATATTTTGTCTTGGTTGTGTTAGGAGAAGAGATCAAAGGAGATTTTTTGGAGTTTGACCCTGTGTTCTTGAGCGTTCTTCGTCTGTGGCTTGGTTTCACCAAATTTGTTGAGGTAGGTGGATTCACTCTCGATTCCTCTTTCTTAGAACTTGAAGGCTTAGATTTTAAATTGATTTCCATGATTGAAATGGATTTTTTATTGGTTGTGAAAATATGTTTGAAACCTTTTTGAGTAGAGGGTGATGGAAATTGGGTGTTTTTGGAAAGTGTTTGTTGAAGTGAATTTAAAATGATGATGTTAAATTGGTTACGATTTTTTTCATGAAAGAAATCGTTTTCAATAAAAAGTTTTGATGTTTTTTTGAATGTTATTGAACACACTTGGTTTTGGTATGGATTGTAATGGGTTGCGGTGTTTGTTCATATTCATTAGGATGGATAAGTGCGAGAAGTACCCCATCAAAAGGTTGGATGGATAAGGGCGAGAAGTACCCCCATCAAAAGGGACAGATAAGGACGTGAAGTACCCCCGTCAAGGTAGTCCACTAAGTGACGACTTAGTGGAAGGATAAATCACCACTCCTGAGTATAGGGAGGTCCAAGTTGTATGCATGGTAGTTGTGTGGATTTGTGAAATGGAATGAATGTGCCAAAATGAAAATGTGAATTTGATTGTAAAACTTGATTTGTTGCTTCTTTTTGAGAAATATTATTATGTTGGAAAATGGTTTTGACATGGAACATGTGATGTTGTGATTTTTTTTGGAATTGTTTTATATAAAATTTTTTATATAAATGTGCTAACATGTTTTATCCTAGAGGCATGGGTTGTGAAGTCATCGGGGAAAACCTACTGAGTTTCATTACTCACCCCCTGCATTGGAACGTTGGTGCTTTTGCAGATGTCATATACCAGGATGTTGGGAAAGGTAAATTTCCGCATGTTTATAGCACTACTTCGTGACACTTGGGCTGGTTCGTGATGTTTTATCTTAGAGTTTTGGAGCATGGAGTTGGTTTGTTTTCTTTTGGTCTTCTAGTTGTCTTTTCGATGTTTACTCTGATCTAGTTTTGGTTTCTGTTGTTCCACTTTGGTTGGTTTATTATGAAATAAATGGATGAGTTGTCTTTGTTTTTATCATGCATCATTTAGTTGTTGGGTTGGTTATGGACATTGGTTCTATAGTATGTTATAAAAGGGTAAATCCTCCCCCCACTTTTTTTGAAACCCTTCGGCATTTATTTCCAGCCTTTGGTGCCTGGGAGATGTCGCTTAAGTCCTAGTAATGACTCATTGTACTCTCAAGACAATGAGAATTGGTGGGTCATTACAAATGGTATCAGCTAGTTTGGTCCTTGCCTAACAAGTAGTCATCGATGTTCTTGGTCTTGGAGTTGAAATTAATTCTTGTATATTCCTTGGGTGGTAATTTTAGACAGGAGTGGGATTGTCGGAACTTGAAATGTATAGCATAAAAGGACGTAGTTAACCCGTTTATGATGAACATCAAGTTACCAGGGTTTTGGTTACATAAGTGTTTTGGATACACTTCTAAAATGTCGGAAATCACATTGTCATGGGTTTAGCCAATGATATGAGCATGACATGCATTATAGAGGAATGACTTCTCACTAGGATTGTATAAATCATTTTGCGAAATGTATTATGGAATGATGCAAAAGCATGATTTCTGAAAATTTTAAGCACATTTTCAAATGAAAGATTTTGAAAAGATAATGGTTGATGTATTTTGAAAATTGATTGATTTTAAAATGAATGAAAGGATCTATTTTTGAAATGGTTGGAAATATATGTTGTGATAGTGGTGTAATAGATATTGAAATGCCAAGCCTTCAGTTGCAAGGAAGTGAGACTAACGGTGTGCGTTGTTTCTATAGAAAATTTCACATGTTATACATCGTAGAAACCAAACAGAAGAAGCTATAGAGAATGTGGTTCCACAAGAACCACGTGTGATCCAAGAGCTGGTTTAGAGTATTTTTCAAGCTTTTCATGTTGTGGACACAGGGAACCGGAGGAATAAACCAAGGCATGTGCATCATACCATCCAGTTCATGAAGAAGAATCCACCGAACTTTCAGGGTGATGATGAACCTGAAAAGGTGGAGGTGTGGCAAGTAGGATGAATCGTATATTTTCTTTCATCAACACACCATCAGAGATTAAGGTCAAGTTGGCGACTTATATGTTCAAGGATCTTGCATGTCAGTGGTGGGATTTAGCGGTGCAGGCTAAATTGGATGAATGTATTACATGGGAGGATTTTGAATAATTGTTCAAAAAATAATTCTACCCTCACATGTTCAAGATCCAAAAAACAAAGGACTTCTTTAGCTTGAAATAGGAGAGCCTCTCTATAACAGAGTATGTAGCTAAGTTCATGAATTTAGTCTGTTTTGCACTATAGGTTGTGGCAAAGGCATCTTTGAAGACACACATCTTCAAATCGGGGCTAAGGCAGGAGATTCGATCGAAGATTGAGGTACGCTGTATTACAGATTATACAGATATGGTGAACAGAGCGACTGTGGCTGAACGCGATATCTCGGGATCGATAGGAGGAGGAATGATGATACCTACGAGAAATGGTGGGAACCCAAATGTTGGGAACAAGAGGAAAAGGGATACCTATTTCCACGGTATGAGTGAAAATCAAAACTAGACGGTGGGATCAGTGAACCTTCCTCCACGACCCCAGAGAAAAGAAGGTGTCTTTCAAAGTGGTTCGACTGACCTCATAAAGTGAGAGTGTACGGTGCAACCTAGATCTTGTCATAATTGCAACAAGATGGGACATCCTCAGCGCTATTGTCATAGTACTCCTAGGTCGGGTGCTCAGGACACTTCTCAGGTGTCGCAAGCATTGTATGATTTGACAGGACAAGGACAACAGAGTCAGTCTTGTCAGCATAGCAGAGTTAGCCATGGTGATTCTCAAAATACCATGACTCCTCAACTAGGGTAATCTCAGCAAGGCAACAAGGAGAACAGTGCAGCGATGATGCAATTTTATGGAGCTGATCAGATGATGGTTGATGATCAGTCTGGACTATCTAGGGTGAGAGGTATGATTATTTTTAATTCTACCCTTGTGCAAGTGCTCTTTCATACTGGTGAATCACATTCCTTCATTACTTCTCGTGCTGTTGACATTCTATGTTTAAAACTGGAAATGATGCCTTCTGTTTTGAAACGTAAAACTCCTCTTGGGGAAAGAGAACGTCAAACCTTTGTGTGTAGAGAATGTGCTACAACTATTGATGGAGATGAGTTAAAATGGGACTTCTCGATGTTGGACATGGATTTCTATGATGTAATCCTGGGTATGGATTAGTTTACAATGTTTAAGGCTTGCATCGACTGTTATAGGAGAATGGTTAGTTTCACGACTAAGGACGACATCAACCATCTCTTTAGAGGAGAGAGGATGGTAAAGAAAGGTGAAAAGAGCTTGTTGGAACCAATGGTGGGAACTATCTATTACCAATTGGCAACATTGACTTTGGAATCAATGGAAGAGATTGGGGAAAATAATTTTCCAGCTGTGGTGGATCAATTTCCAGATGTCTTTCCCAACAACTTCTCAGGGTTACCACCTCTAAGAGAAGTGGAGTTTACTATTGATTTTTTTTCTGAGGACCAGTCCTATTTCCCTTTCTGTCTTATAGGATGACACCAATAGAGTTACTGGAATTGAAAGTGCAGTTAGAGGAGCTAGAAAGCAAGGGTTTCATTCGACCAAGTACTTCTCCATGGGCAGCACCAGTGTTTTTTGTGAAGAATGTAGATGGAACTCCTCGGTTGTGTGTTGATTATTGAAAGCTTAACCAAGTTACGATAAAGAAAAATATCCACTTCCATGCATTTATGACCTATTTGATCAATTGAGGGGAGCTCAGTGGTTCTCCAAGATTGAATTGCGGTCAGGATATCACCAGTTGCGAGTTCGGAAAGAGGATATTCCAAAGATAGCCTTCAGAAGTAGATATGACCACTATGAATATGTAGTCATTCCTTTCGGTCTAACGAATGTACCAGTGGTCTTCATGGCTTTGATGAATTGGATATTTCAACAATATCTAGATTCTTTTGTTGTGGTGTTTGTCGACGACATATTGGTGTATTCAAGAACTAGGGATGAACATGAGCAACACTTGGAGATGGTGTTGGAAATCTTGAGAGACCATCAATTGTATGCCAAATTATCAAAGTGTGATTTTTGGATACAAGAGGTACGCTTTCTGGGCCATGTTGTTTCTAATAAAGGTGTTTTAGTGGATCCAAAAAAGATAGAAGATGTTTTTTCTTTGCAACCATTGAAGAATGTCTTTGAAATACAAATTTTTCTTGGTCTAGCTGGTTATTACCGACGCTTTGTGCGTGAATTCTCCCGACTAGCGTCACCAATGAAAACCTTGACAAAGAAAAATAGTGCATTTCAATGGACTAAGGAATTTCAGAAATCTTTTCAAGAGTTGAAGCATTGCCTTAAATCAGTAACCATCTTGATCTTACCTGAATCAGGACAGGGGTATGTGGTGTATTGTGATGCTTTGAGAATAGTGTTGGGATGTGTCCTCATGAAAGGAGACCATGTTATTGCATATGGTTCAAGGCAGTTGAGGGTGCATGATAATAATTACCCGACACATGACTTGGAATTGGCTGCAGTCTTCCATGCTTTGAAAACATGGAGACATTATCTCTTTGGTGATAAATTTACTGTGTTTACAGATCACAAAATCTTGAAACACATTTTCTCACAAATAGATTTGAATCAGAGGCAGAGGAGATGGATTAAGTATCTTCAAATGTTTAATTTGGACATAATTTATACACTGGGTAAGGAAAATTTGGTGGCTGATGCATTAAGCAGGAAGTCATATGCTCAGTTGGCAAAAGAATCTTCAGACGAATGGCATTTGATGTCGGTCTTAGCCGACATGAATGTGGAATGTGAAGACCGAGGAGATATTGTTGTTTTCTTTTCAGCTACACTTGTTCCTAATTTGGTGAATATGGTAAAGGATGCACAGACATCCGATGTGGAATGTGTAGCGATGAGTTCAAAACTCAATGCTGGGGAGACCATTGAGGGATGGAAGATGGGTGGGAATTCAGTTTTTCGGTTTCGAGATCGGATGGTTGTACCTTTAGATTGTCAGGAACAAATCACTCATGCTTACCACCATTCAAGATGGGCTATACATCCAGGTACACAAAAGATTTATAAGGTGTTGAAGGCATAATTTTGGTAGAGCGGCATGAAACGGAAGGTTTCTGAATTTATTTCTAGGTGTTTAACTTGTCAGAAAGTTAAATTAGATCATCAAAGACCAGCAGGTATGTTGCAGTCTCTACAAATTTCAGTGTGGAAATGGGATGAGATAGAAATGTATTTTCTTATAGGTCTTCCAAGAACGGTCCAAAAACATGATGCCATTTGGGTGATAGTGGATCGTCTGACCAAGTCAGTCCATTTCTTCCCTATTCGTGATACTCATACAGTAGAATATCTTTCAAAAATCTATATCCAAGAAGTGGCAAAGAGACATGGAATACCAGTTTCAATCATGTCAGACAGAGATCTGAGGTTCACATCTCATTTTTGGAGATCCTTACAGAAAGCCCTAGGAAATCAGTTGAATATGAGTATGGCGTATCATCCTCAGACAGATGGACAATCTGAAAGGATGATATAGACATTGGAAGACATGTTGCGGGCTTGTTTAATGGATTCTGGTGGCTCGTGGGAAGAGCATGTGCCTTTAGTGGAGTTCTCATATAACAACAGTTATTAGGCCTCGATACACATGGCTCCTTTTGAAGTATTGTATGGGCATCCTTTTCGTTCTCCACTTTGTTGGGTGGAAATATGTGAGAATTCACTATTTGGATCGAGCCTTGTCCAAGAAACAATGGAGAAGATTCAGTTGATAAAAAAGAGGATGGAGATGGCATAGAGTCGTCATAAATCTTATGCGGATCATCGCCGAAGACCATTGTCGTTTGCGGTGAGTGATCATGTCTTTCTGATAATCTCTCCAAGGCTTGGACATCATTATTTTGGGAAGTAGGGAAAATTATTTCCTCGATATATTGGCCATTTTGAGATACTGTAATGGGTTGGTGAGGGGGGCGTATCAGTTGGCATTACCACCACGGTTCAGTGCAGTGCAAAATGTGTCCCATGTATCTCAGTTGAAAAAGTATCAGCCTGATCCTTACCATGTGATCAGATGAGATCATGTTGACCTAGAACCAGATGCGTCATTGATACATATCCGGGTACGGATTGTGGATAGGCAAGAGAAATTCTTGCGTGGAAAAAGCATCGGTCTAGTGTGGGTTTTATGGCAGCATGGTCAAATTTAGTAAGAGACTTGAGAACGTGAGAAGGAAATGAAAGACCAGTGACTGGAACTCTTTCAGTTGGGTGAAGGTTTTCTACTTTCCAAGGAAGGAAAGACCAATGTTGGGGAGAATGTAGTACCCCCAGTTTCTGGTATGTAACCCTTACATGATACTTTTCTTGGTTTTAAAAGTTGTGGGTGACATATGGGAGAATTGGGAGATCCTGGAGAGAAGTTTGAAGCAAAGGGGAGGGTGCACGGGTGGCGCACGGTTTGTCAAACTGTGCGGCCAAACCATGCGTGTCTGACTAAAGAGGCAGTGGCTTCCACACGGTCGGCACATGGTTAATAGAAACCGTACGATGAGGCCGTGCATACAGGATGGCCAAGGTAGAAGATAAAGCATGGTTAGCGCATGGTTTTTCAAACCGTGTGGACTAACCGTGTGGTCACTTAATGTTAGATCCTAAAATTGGGGATCTAACTCGTTTTGCCTTTATTTTCCTTGTTTAAACCTCTTAAGCGGCCCTAACTTGGGATTACTCACCCTTTAAGGTTGGAAGACTTCTCTCAAGCATTCTGGAGGCAATTCGAAGGATTCTCATGGCAAATCAAAGCCGGATTCTTAAGGTATGTGATCGTTCTTGATCGGCTTCGTAGATCTACTTAGATCTACTTCTCATCTTCTCTCGTTTTCTTAGATCTATTCCCGTTATGGGTGGATATAAGGGTTTGGATGCCAAAAATGACAATATTTGGTCTTGGTTGTGTTAGGAGAAGAGATCTAAGGAGGGTTTTTGGAGTTTGACCTGGTGTTCTTGAGCATTCTTCGTCTGTGGATAGGTTTCTCCCAATTTGTTGAGGTAGGTGGCTTCACTCTTGATTCCTCTTTCTTAGAACTTGAAGGCGTAGATTTTAAATTGATTTCCTTGATTGAAATGGATTGTTTATTGGCTGTGAAAATATGGTTGAAACCTTTTTGAGTATACGGTGATGGAAATTGGGTGTTTTTGGAAAGTTTTTGTTGAAGTGAATTTAAAATGATGATTTTAAATTGGTTATGGTTTTTGTTTCATGAAATAAATGGTTTTCAATAAAAGTTTTGATGTTTTTTTGAGAGGTGTTGAAAACACTTGTTTTGGTATGGATTGGCATGGGTTATGGTGTGTGTTCATATGCATTGGGATGGATAAGGGCGAGAAGTACCCCCATAAAAATGTTTGATAGATAAGGGTGAGAAGTACCCCCCCATCAAAAAGGATGGATAAGGGCGAGAAGTACCCCCATCAGGGTAGTCTACTAAGTGACGGATTATTGGAAGGATAACTCACCACTCACAAGTATAGGGAGGTCCATGTTTCATGCATGGTAGTTGTGTGGATTTGTGAAATGGAATAAATGTGCGAAAATGGAAATGTGAATTTTATTGTAAACCTTGATTTGTTGGTTCTTTTTGAGAAAGAATGTTTTGTTGGAAAATGGTTTTGACATGGAACTTGTGATGTTGTGAATTGTTTTGGAATTGTTTTATATAAATAGTTTTATATAAAAGTGTTAACATATAATATCTTAGAGGAATGGGTTGGGAAGTCATCGGGGAAAACATACTAAGTTTCATTACTCACCCCATACATTGTCACATTAGTGCTTTTACAGATGTCATATAACGGGATGTTGGCAAAGGTAAAGTGTCACACGTTTATAGAACTACTTTTTGAAACTTGGGCTGGTTTGTGATGTTTGAGCTTGGATCTGTGGAGCTTGGAGTATGGTTTTTGTCTTATTGTCTTCTAGTTGTCTTTCCATTGTTTACTCTAATCTAGTTTTGGTTTCCGTTGTTGCACTTTGGTTGGTTTATTATGAAATAAATGGATGAGTTGTCTTCAATTTTATCATGCATCATTTAGTTGTTGTGTTGGCTATGGTCGTTGGTTCTGTAGTATGTTATAAAAGGGTAAATCATCCCCCCACTTGTTTTGAAACTCTTCGGCATTTATTTACAGCCTTTGGATCCTTGGGGATGTCTCTTAAGGCCATGTAATGAATCGTTGAGCTCTCAAGACAATGAGAATTGGAGGGTCATTAAAATTAGGGTTGTGGTCTTGATGAGTTTGAATTTCTCCCGTAAATGGTTTCTGTAGTGCTTAAGTTGTTGGATGTCAGCTCGGCATGGTAAAGGGAAAATCTAGGTGATGATATATCCCTTGGAATCTCTGATAAATGGGATTCATAGGGTACAATCCAACTGGTTGAGTTCGTCACTTCCTTTGTTTGTGTCAATTGGATTTGTTAAAACCCCATATATATACTAATCATATTATTATTGTTCAACAGTTATATTATCAATGGTAAATTTTTTTAATGGACTTTTAAATCTGATAGGATATAATAAAATACAATAAGTGCATGTTTTTTCTATAACCATGACAAATAATAATAAATTTAATTCAACCACAAGAGGAATTTTATTTATTACAATTTGAGTCATCACAATTAATGATAGATGATATTTGTATCATTCATGATAACAACCAGAGTACCAACAGTGATGTTTTGAAGTTTGTAAAGAAGATGTGGATACCACTAATGGAATTCTGATTTGGATCCATAATCATAATAATGGTAAAAATATAAGGTTAATCTAATCTATAATGAAGAAATAATTATCATGCTATGTAATTATTGTCTATATAAATTAGTTGCAAATTATATATGAAAAGATCCTCTCTTTTAATATTTATTGGCTAAGTTTATCTAATTATAAGGAATTAATTTGAAGATTCCAATGAAAAATATTGTTGTGAACAACCCTAAAAAACTATAAAATTATCTTATTTATATGGTCTAAAAATATGATAGTAGGTTCCAAAACTGAGGTATTTGGCATAGAGACCATCTTAAAGCCATGATTTTTAAACCATGGTGGTAGGCCAAAATATATATCCATAGTTTCCAAACCATGAAAATATATTTCCAAAAATAAAAATGCTCTACCCCAATGGTTTTGAAACCATGTAGGTACGTCAAAACCTATAGCCATAGTTTTGAATTTATGGACATAGCATTCCAAAAATATAAATACCCAGTGTGTTTTGATACCATGACCTATGGGTAGTTTAATATAACACCTTACCAATGAACTATGTCTCTCTATGTCTATTTATAGATGCATATGTGTGTGTTTCTATTATTAAATTTTAAAAAGTGAGAAAAGGAATCACCACCCAAGACATATATCCATGGTTTTTAAAATTGTGGTCGTATGTGTTCGACCAAAGCCCTACGGCCATGGTTCAAGTTAACCATGGAAATAGTTGTTTGGAAAATCTCAATGGCCACAGTATTCCAAAACCTTGGTCATTGGTCCTCTCTACCACCATGATATACATAGAATATGGCTACAGTGTAGGATATAACCACAATCTATGTGGACCATGGTAGTAACTCTTTCCTACACATTTCCTTCTAATTTTGTATGAAATTTGTGTGTGTTTTGCATTCACCTACCTCTGAGGTTTCACATAACCAGGGTTATAGGTTGTCCTAGTGCCATGATCTCTATGAATTGTGGATATAGGCTAACACATTTAGCTCTATACCCATGGTTTAACTCTAATTATGGTTGTAGGCTACCCTACATCCATGGTTTTTCTGATTGTGGCTTTAAAACCATGGTCATGGGTCAATTTTCTAGTATTTTTACCACTTCCAATATTACCTATAACCTATAAGTGGTAAAAAGTGATCATATATTAGTTTATAATTATTTAATATTTATGATCTAATTATTCATTTTTTTTCATTTCTAGTTTTTCATTCTTAATCATAATGCCAATATTGCATGATAGATCAATTTCATATGAACATGAACAGACTGAGAATAGATGAATAATTTTTGAAGATATATTTTGAGGTGATGATGATTCTAGATGGATGACATGGATACATGATGTGTAGATAAAAATTACACACCATAGACCAATGGTTAACCATACTAGGATAAGTTTTGAAAATCATGGAATGTCTTGTTAGAGAACATTACATAGCATTATTACACATAATATATTAACCACCAGTTATAATATGGATTTATGGGGTTACACATCATGTCGCTAGTTCACACAAGATATAAATGTATATGGTTTGGACCAACATGAATCTTGAAAGTCATGTTGTCAAAGAACACAACATGTAATTAATACATGTCGCATATTAACTATCAGTCATGAAACATGGTCCATATGTGATTACAAGTTGTATATATAGTGTATACATCATGTAGTAAATAAAACCCTATGTGAAATATATATTGATTCCTTAGTAATGTAATAAATGTGGCTAGAAATGTATTACTAACTAGTTTTACATGTCATGTGAATGATACCTACTCATGTAAGGCATATATTGAGATAGGATTGTTGTGTCAGTCAACCACAAATAAAAATAATAATTATTGAAAAATAAAAATATGTAACATGTAGTTCATTATACATTTATTTTTATAGGGTTCTTTCCAAATATTACATGTTGAGTGATTTTCAGTATATTGGGTGCAATTAAATTCATAGATTAATTATTTTTCATGTTATTTTAGAAATAAACAATGTTTATGGTTTTTATACACACTATTTACTTCATAGGAAACTCCAATGGTACACATCGTGTATATTAATGGCATGTCGTGTGGTCATATACTTTATGAAGACTACCCAGTTTGACCTAAATAAAAACATTCCATGTAATATCATGACACATCATTTAGGAATACATATAATTTATGTAAATTGTATACAATAAGAACAATAAAAATAATTGGTCATAGTCCATGTGAGTTATAGTACACACCGTTTTTTCTCCAAAACATGTCATGTTTATTAAATTCTAGACAGAATTTAATACTAACAAGAATGGTACACATCATGTTCCCTATCAATATATGTCATGTACTAAAAAAATTAAAATTAAAATTAATTTATTTAAAATTATATAGGATGGGATTCCCAAGGAATTTTTGAATGGAAAATTAAGATAAATGAATTAATTAATTAATAAGATAATTAATTTATTAATTTGAAAATTTATTTTTAATAAATAGAGATTTGAAATGAATTCTAGACTGTTTTTAATGTGTATTCATTGTATGTGTAGATGATCATGATCTTGAATTTTATGTTTATGTGTTGGGTTTTTAATTAATTTAATTATTACTACATGGGTTTTGTGATAAGTTATTGTTAAATTAAATCAGATGATATGTTAATCATTCATTCAACTTTATTATGTATTGGTTTGAGTGTCCACAGTTTCTTTTATATAATCTCTAATATCTAGTTCCACTCACTTACATTTGTGTAAGTGAATATAATGTATGGATTTCACAGCTATTGGATATTTTTAAATGTTAATCTGAGGTGAAACTAACCAAATAAAAACATGGGTGAATGGTGGAATGCTGAAACTCAATCCTAGATTGACTCAATGAGTTATTATCCTAGGTTAAAGGTTTGGTTTATTATATAATCGATAAATCTGATAATATTTGTAGCTCACTATCATGCCACGTGTTTATTTTATATTTTCCAATTCATGGTCTGTTATTTATTTATTTTTGTTTATTGGATGTTTAAACAAGATTAAATACATTAAATGAATTAACAAGCATGTTAAGAAAAAATAAAATAAATGTATTATGCATAAATACTTTTCACAAACATAGTTAATTAATTATGAAAAATCCATATAATATTAATATTATTTTAAAAGGATAAAACATGTAATATTTATGCATAATATAAACAAAATCCCTGAAGCAAATATTAAGTCAGAAACATCTTATATTCTCTAAGTTAACATGAACATGTAATTGAAGTTTTGTTCAGGCCATATTTGAGAACAATTATCAATTATCAGGGGGTATTAACAAAGATAATGTGTCAACTTAACCAAATTTTTATTTAGTGTAATGGTCATAGTTATTTTAATACCATTTTTTAGGAAATTTTTGAGGAAATTCATGTACAAGAATTTAGTAATGGGGATTATACTCAACATGTAATGGAATCATGTGTTAATGAAGTTAGCATGAACACCTCCCTAAATACCTTTGAGTAATTTTCATGGTTATAGTTTAGGTTATAATAACTTAAATATAGATATTTTACATGAGAATATCCACATGATTGGATATTCTGAATACAATGGTGAGAGTTGCTTTACTTTTATAAAATTTAAAGGGACTAATTAAATAAAATTTATTAGGTAAAATTTGGTAATAAAGATAAAGTAAAAAAAAATTTATTTTATTTAGTAGTTTTAAATGGAATATAATTAGGCCTTAACGATATCCCTACAACTGATATTTAAGAAATAAAATATCATGACTAGTGAAAACTTCTAGAAGTAGTACAGGAACTTATGCATTATACTATTTTGGTATCAAATGTTCTACATATTGGACTCCCCAGTTCTGAAATATCCTTATAATAAGGATAATGAGTAGGATAATAATATCTTCTAGAAACATATAGATAATGTATTGTATGTCCAATACCTTATGCTATAATCCATGACAAGTGAGCTCCAAAATCATCACAAGGAAATGGATACATATGCTATATTTTATCATCTCTATAATATTTATTAGGAGAAGATAATAAAAGAGAGGTATAAGATCTACAAGGAACTTTTCATTTGAAATGTTAGATAATGTGCAACAAAAGGACCTCATGTAGTCGATATGATTGGTTTTATTGAACATTTGTAAATTTTATGTTTCAAGATACCTAAATAATTGTGCACATGCCTCATGATCATGTCACTATTGTCACTCCATGATCCAATCCTACTCTATTTAATCAGTTTATTCTTGATTTATGTTTCTCTATTTTTCCTTTCGGGTAGTTTTTCTTTGAAAACTGAGTGGTTTGGGCTTCTAGAACATGTTACACGGTTTAGGAGCACGGTTTTCCAAACCGTTTGGAAACCGTATGATAACCCTTGTGAATTATCAGAGCCAAACATCATGGTAAACAAATGGTTTTCCAAATAATGAGGATTTTATATGTATGATGTTCTAGAATCCTTGTAGATGGTTCATGGTTGGTGAATGATTTCCAAAACCATGTGAAAAACCCATGTGTTGTGTCCAAGTTCATTAAAAATATATTTTTACCATTTTCCCTTCTTGTATTTTTACTCCAAATCACCACTCACTCCTCTAATTTGTTCTGTACAACTCTAGGGGATTTTCCAATGCCTCTACTCTTTGTTATTCTCCTCCTCAAGGTGGTGTCTTTGATTTTATTTAATGTTTTAATGAGAATCATCAATGTAATATTATTCTACCTTCTTCCTCTTCTACTTCCTCTGATTTTCTCCTTAGTTCTTCTACCTCCAAGGCTCTGGTGGTCTAGGGTTCATGTCTCCTTATTTCTAAATTGGGTGTTTTGGTTTTCTTGGTTCCCACTTGGTCTCTCTTTATCCTTTGGACCACCATGAGTTGGATTTAAGTAATCATTTTCAAAGATGAAAAAGTTTGAGTTAGGTTACCCTATGTCCAATACATTATATTGAATACTATGACTAATTGATTATTTTAAAGCATTTTTTTCATTATTATATAAGGTGAATAAATTATGTAAAAGGGCAGTGGTTCCTGGAAATGGTTTCTCTCTTTTTCCATGTTTTCTATAAGCTTCCAACATGGGTTTATCTTGTTAATTCAGATTTTCAACCTTATCTTAAAATTTCAAGAATCTTAAGTGCTTGATTTGTTTTCAAAATGATTTCAACCAAGTGTAATGGAAGTACCGAATATATTTTAGTCTTTCAACCTGTTTTCATAATTTCCTAATGGAATGGTTTGGTTTCCTAGGAATCCATGGAGGTATTTCCAATCATTTAATTTTGTAAACGTGACTTATAAATAAATAAATATATAGATACATAGATAAGTTCTCTCTTTGTAAATATTCACTCATGGTGATGTGAATTTATACATTGGGATAATTGGTTCTTATATATATATAAATATATCACGGTGCATATGTTTGTAAGTGTAAAGTGATGTTTTGGAACTTAAAAGCTTTAGGAAAAAGTGGTTTACAAATGAATGATGTTTCTTATCAAATGATGAGGCTCAATTAGCACTTTGAGGTTATAAATTGAAAATTAAAACCCCTCTTAAGGCATTCCCCTTGGTTATGGAAGTGGACAGTGTGTTGAATGTGTGTTATTTTATATATTAGGTGTTCTCAGTAAGGGGGATTGTGTATAGTTTATGTATCATGGAAAGAGAAAAGGGTTTGTGCTTAAACGGGAATTTGGAGGTTAGAAATTGAATAGTTTGTTTTAGTGAAAATTTAATGATATGTATGTATATGACAGTTTGATAAAAATAACCCCTATTTGTACATCATGCGAATCCTTGGGAAGTTAGGATGGAGATATAGGTACACATGCTGCACTTGTTTAGTATTACTTTAACTAGACCCCACAGTCGATCCAGCGTGGGTGACACTATGTGATGGGTATGATTGATTATGGTGTCTAGTGCTAGAGGATATTGATTATGGGAATGTTTATAGCTCTATCTAAAATATTCTTTATTAGGTTCCCGGTTCCCATGATAAAATTTTTACATGTATTCTACCTTTCTTTGTTATGTATAACTTTTATAAATTATTTTCCACTATTATGTTTTTCTAGTGAAACACTTATTTTTGTGAATGATTACTCTTCTTATTAATGGATTATTATAAAATCTTTCACTATCTAAAAAAATTTAAAAATTAATTGTGGGAAATATTTTTTTATGAGATATCATCTTTGTATTTTTTAATGAAAAGTAAAGGATACCCATATTTTCATATATTCATATTTTTAAACTAGCATAAAATATTCTCCTCTTTAAAGTTACATAATATATCATGGTTTCTATTTTGACATCCCTTATGAGAATCTATGTGTGCATAACTATGCAATCATTTCAATTTCAGGTTGAGTTTTTATTTATATTTCTTATAGAGTGAGCATGTTCTATTGATTTTGGTGTACTATAAGGTCACCTGGCGGTATTTTTAGTTGGTTGTTTCTTTTCCACTGACATTTTTTATTTCATTTATCGTTTTCATTATTTTTATCAGTTTTAATGTCAAAAATCATTCCCAATTGAGTTTTTATTGATTATAAATACTATCTTATATTCCATGAGGATTAGGAACACCTCTGGGCCTTATCATAGACTAGCCTGAGTTCTTAGTTTGGGGTAGACCTAGGATAGTTCATAAAAAATAGTATCTGAGTGTTTCACCCTAGTTATTTAGGGTGTTTCGATAGTTAAGAGGCAAGATGGTCAAAATTAAATTGGTTATTCATGGGTAAGTTCTTGATTTCCACCTATTTAGAAGGACACTTGAGTGAAAAAGGTGGTCCAAGATGTTTCTATCTAAAATCCATGATTGGTTCTCAGTTGTTTTTGAGATTTTTTGTCTCTCTTTGAGTTTTTTAGATTTAAATTGAGAAATTATAGGTTATTTTGCGAATATAAAGAGTTGGAAGATGATATTTTTAGGGATTTATGGAGTTAATAGTTACTATTAATGGTCTGGAAAACCATGCATACATTTTTTGGATGCCTCTCTTAGCCTCCAGTGATCTTCACACGGTTGTTTCATAGTCTACCAAACCATGTAAAAAAACAATTCACAGCAACATTTCCTGTAAATTTTTTGGAATTTTTGTTCTTTATGTGTTTGGTTTTTTCTTTCATTATTCCAATTGGTTTTGGTTGATTTTGTAAATTTTCCCTTGAGTTTGAAATTATGTTTGGTTTATAAAAGATAGATTTCCAAAAAGAAAATCCCAAGGATGTATAAAGATGAAATAGATTTTTTTATTTTTAAAAGTATTTTGGAAAATTGGAATGGAAATTGAATTAGAAATTTATAAATTTTAACTTTTATGAAAAATGGTAGGCTTAAATTTGTGGGGTTATTTTAAATATCAGTGTGGAAAGTGATTCCATTGTATTTTCATTTAGCCCTTGTTATTCATTATGAATGTTCACATATATGTATGTATCTGAGTGGTGAGTGAATTTAAATATATGTATATGGGTGTTCATTTAATTTGGTGTAGGTATGTATATATGTGAATTTAGTGGAATACTATTGGTATGTCTTTGATTTCATAACTTTAAACATTCTTTCCAAATTAGTTTCAAAAGTGAATTTTAACTGTTAGTTGAGTGAGTATTATTTGGTGTTTCTTTTTAGTGTTTTTGGATTTTCAATTTGAAATTTATAGTTTTGTGATGTGGTTAGTATTGTTTAATGGTGTTTTTGAGTTTGGTTTGTTGATTGTATTTGGGATGTTGGGTTTTAATATATGATATGTTTTTATTTGGTTGTATGCTTTATGTATTTAGAGAATGCTCCCATTAAGCTTCAAGGAATCTTGAATATGATTTTTTGGTGGATATTAAACCATGTAATTTTTTATTGATGAATTATCATCTCATTCATCTGGTTCTTCTAATCTAGAAATGGAGTATAGTGGGGGCCATCCACCAACTCATTGTTGAGAATTGTTCTATAAATATTGAGAGTTAAACCCTCTTTATTTCATAAATAATATGAATATAGAGAAATAGTAATAATGGTTGGGAATAATTGAGGATATCTTCACACATTTTGAACTTCTCTGGACTCTTAACCCCAAGTTTTACACCTTTATACTAGAATTATTGAGTTATAAGTGGTGTAATTTTATTATTCAGACCAAACCACAAAAATATAACTCATGGGAAGGCTTCAAAGATTTGTTCATCGAGTAATAATTATTTAAATCCATTTGGATACAAAATATTTTGTAATAATATATCCATAAATTTGATTCAATAGTGTTTCAGTTTGCAAATAGTTTCAATGAGTTGGTTTCATACTTTCCAGATCATGTCAGATATGAATCCTTAAATCTTGGATTATTTGGAAGAAGCCTACAACTAGAAATTATTCTATATGTTTCTTTGATTAAACATTAAACTGATGAAGATGTTCATAGCAGGATAATTTGTGCTAAAGTGGGATTAGCATGATAGCCAAAGGTATTTGACATTTCACATATTGTTGAAAGTGGTGGATGAAGTTCTATTGAAGGGAAAATGAATATAATTGTATTTGGACTATTGGGAAGTGGTATGAAAAGTTCATTGTGTTTCATCTCCCATCATTCATTCAGCATTAAGCTCTAGGTGTGACATTAGTTTTGGAAGCTAGGACATAATATTTATTCATGCAAAGAATCATTGAATACATGTCATACCTATTTTTGTTTAGGGAACTTACAAATATTTTTTAGGGGTGTTTCCAGAAAGATACATATAGCCAGATCCACTTTCATAAAGGATATTCAAGATTATATGAATGAAATGGAAATAATGCGTGATCTATTTAAATTTTATATTATTTTAAATATTCATAGTTTTTGATGTTCTATTTTATGGTCTTGTATTTTGTTTTGGAATGGTGGATGATGTTGTGGATATCATAGGAACTCTGTTTTCAATGGGAATATATCTTGAGAAATTGCAAATCATGTTTTCATGGAGTGGTATTATTTTCCATTCCAAGTCTCATTTCTTGTAGATTTTACTGTTGTTAATACTCATGAATTATTTCAAATTGGGAAATAAGTGTTTTACTAGAGTCCTATAATGGTGGGGAGACCATCATAGAAGGATATCAAGGTGAATCTAGTCTTCAAGACTTATCAATGGAGTAATTATTTATCCCCATCCTTTCTAACCTTGACCATAGTAATTTTGTTATCCTAGATTTAGGGTCATGTTATAGATTCTCAAGAAGATCTTGAACATAACATGATGAGTTTATTTGTTGATTACTATGTTAGGGGTGTAGGTTATCCTTGTTTTGAGTTTGTATTAATAAATATGACTCTCTCCCTTCCATGTTGGGTTTTATTTGATGGTTTGAGTTCTTTGGTCTCACTAGATGTTTCCTTTTATTTTTACTTCAATTATTTTTGGATGATATCTTTATCCACTTTTTGGGTTTCTTAGTTTTGTTTTTTGATGGGAATGTGAGTTTTGGTCCCTCAGTCTTTAAATTTTTGTGAATTTTGTTTTGAATGGAAGTCTATCATTGTTGTGTGTCATGATCAACTAAATCCTTTTGGAAATTATATGTGCAAAAGTATCATGGTGGGGATATTTATCACACACCAACCCGAAACATAACTATTTTTTATATATTATTTATTTATATTTTTCACATTTTTCTTTTGGGCAGTTTTTCTCTAAAAACAGGGAGTTATGTGCATGAAAATCATGTCTCACACATAAGGCACAATGTTTTAAAAACCATATAACAACCATGAGATATACATTGTGAATTTTCAAATCCAAACCATATAATCATGATATGTTTTTTCAAATCCTTGTATCCTATAAATGTGTGGTGTTCCAAAATCCTAGTATAGGGTGCACGATCTCTCAAACTGTGTAACCAGACTGTGTTCAATGCCCGTGTTCATTAAAATTGGTATTTTACAATTTTATGCTTCACATTTAATCACCCCAAATCCCTCATCACCCCTCTCATTTTTTATACACAACTCTAATGGATTCTCCTGTACCTCTCCCCTTTGTTCCTCTCCTTCTCATGGTAAAATATTGTCTTTTATTCATGTTTTTGGCATGAATCTTTAAGGTAATCTCTTTATACCTTCATCCTCCTCTTATTTCTCCATTTTTCTCCTTTTCTATTCTTATTCCATGGCTCTAGTGGATGATGGTTAATGTATCCTTATTTCTAAATTGGGGGTTTGGTTTTATAGGGTTCCTCTTGGTCTTTCTTACTCTTTTGGACCCCCTTGAGGTGGATTTATGCTATCATTTTCAATGGTAAATTTTTTATGGTAGGTTACCCTATGTCTAAGCCTTTAAGTTGAAAAATTTTATTTCTTGATTATTTTAATGTGTGTTTTAATTATTATATAAAGTTAATATATTGTGTAAAATATTAGTTGTTCTTATAAATGGTTTTTCTCTTGTTTTATGTATTTTCTCTACGTTTCCAACATGGGTTTCTCTTGTTAAATCATATTTCCAACCACGTTTTAAAATTTCAAGCATTTTAAGTGATTGATTGGTTTTAGAAATAATTTTTACCAAGTATATCTGAAATTCCCAATGATTTTTTCGTCTTCTAACTAGTTTTCATAAAGTTCTAATGGAATGGTTTTGTATCCTCAGAAATCTTTTAGGAGTTTCCAATCCTTTAACTTGATGAATGTGACATATACACATATACATATATAGATACATATATAGGTGATATCTTTGTACATATTCACTAAAGGTGAATGGAATATATACATTGGGACTAGGGGTTATTATAAATATCAAGGTGAATATGTGTGTAAGTGTTAAGTGTGTTTTTGAAACTTGAAATCTTTCAAAAAAAGTGGTTTTCAAATGATTAGTGTTTCCTTTCAAATGATGTGGCTCGGTTAGAACTTTGAGTTTCTACCATGAAAAAGAAAAACTATATAATGGAATGTTCTATGGTTGTGGAATTTGGAAGGTTTTTAATGTTGGGAAACCTATTTGTGATGTATTCTCAATAAGGGGGATTATGAATAATTTTTGTATCATGGAATGGGAAAAGGGGTTATGCTTAAAAGTGAATTTAGATGTGAGAAAGGGAATGGTTTGTTTTATTTAAAAGTGAATGATATGTATTTAATTTATTGATTTATAAAAATTACCTCCATTTTTATATCATGGTAAGCATTGGGTTTTTAGGAGGGAGATCTCAGTACACAAGCTACATTAGTTTAAAATTATGCTTTGAATAGTGGTCTTGAGTTATATCACTCATATTCTTATGGGATATCCCCCCTGGTCGATCCAGTGAGGGTGAAACCATGTGATGGGGTGGGTTGATTGTGGTGTGTGGTACTAGAGAAGATTGATTATGAGAATGTTTATAGATCTATCCTATACCATCTTGAATATATTCTCGGTTACCATGGTAATGTTTTTTCATGTATTTTATTTTTCTTTTCGTTATATATCACATTCATAAATTAATTTCCACTATTATGTTTTTATGCCAAAACACTTATTTTTTCACCTTCTCCTTGATTTTGTTAATATTTTATTGGAAATTATATTACTATTTAAAAAAATAATATGAAAATGAAAATGTAGAAATGGTTTTCTTTGAGATATTAGCTTGCAACTTTTTTTGAGAAGGGACGGAAAACAATATTTTCAAACTAGCATGAAATTTCTTTCCTCTTTAAAGGTAAACCATAGCGAATGGTTTCTATTTTGGAATCCCCATTTATAATATTGGTGCTCATTCCAATTTTATCATTTCAGTTTCAATTTTATTTCGGATTTGGGTCCCTAATGGAGTGAGCACGTTGTGTGGATGGTGGTGGAACATAAGGTCGCATGGAGGCATGTTTAGTCGGTTTTTTATTTTCTACTACCAGTTTCTATTTTATTTATCTTTTAATATTTATTATCAATATATCATGGTATAAATAATTTCCAATTGAGTTATACTTGATTCCCATCTCTAGTTGACAGCCCGAGAGGATTGAGAACACCTTTTGGGCCTTATCGCGGACCAGACCAAGTGCCTAGTTTGGGGTCTATGTATGTGGGTTCATGAAAACTAGCTTATATTTTCTATATTTATTTTTCATTTTAATATGATAAATTCAATACTATAACTCCAAAATTTGAATCTCCATTCGGATAAATACATGATTAATGAAAAAACTTTAGTCCTTGTAGTGAATAATATGAAGGGAAAAGTGGAAATCCAAAATAATGATTATGACTCTAAGTAATCTTTACAATTCCCAAATAAGTAGAGGAGTTTCAAGGAACTAGCTAAGGAAAAATACATAGTGTGTTTTTCATTTGGCAAGAAGGGCCACTAGAAAAATAATTACCCCATAATGAAGAAGCATGGGGAATATTCAAGTGAGTTTATTATTATTGGACTATTAATTGGGTATTAGATACAACTTTTGGTGCTCACATTTTATCCGAATACCAAATCCAAGTAGATTAAATAAGGTTTCTAGAGGTGAGTTTGATCTTCAATCTACCAATAGAGAAAGACTGATTACACTATATATTGAATACTACCACCTTAATTTTTTATTGGGATTTAGTTCCATCTTAAAAAAATTTATAATACGATAAATGTAACCAAAAACATTATACTTGTGTATGGTTTAGATATGTAGGGATTTATTTTCAATTTATAAAAAAGAGTTTCTAATTTTATAAATATAGAATATGTTATGGTTATACATGTATTAAAATGGTCTTTATATACTAGAACATGAAAATCAGGTATTTAAAATCGGTAATGAATTAAATTCACATGACCCATATCATAACTAGTTATGGAATCATCATCCTGGTCATGTAAACAAGAAGTTTGTGTCATGAATTTTTTAGGAATGGTATTTAAATTATTTTTAACAAAACCCACTTGATATGTTTCATGCTTAATTTTATGTTAAAATGACCACACACCCATTTAGTGTAAAGGGTAATAGGGATATATATCATCTTGAATCAATTAATATATATGTGTTTGCACTATTTTCAATTGAATTTTGTGGTGGATACTCTTAGTTTATAAATTTTATTAATGACTTTGGTAGATATGTATATATGTAATTAATGGGTTATAAATCTAATTTCATTGTTAAATTTAAGGAATAAAGGAATAAATTAGAGAATAATATTTATCATAAGATAAGTGAACACCACTAAAACCATAGTGGATAATATATTTACCAATAGTTCATAAATTATCTAAGGGAGTTTAAGTTTTTTTTCTCAAATCACTCTTCTTGATACTCTATAGTGGAATGGTTACAGCGAATAAAGGAACTCTATTGTGTTGGACATGGTGAGATCTATGATGATTTATAAAAAAATATTGTATTGTCATTTTGGGTATTTTCATTAAAAATTGTTGAACTTAAGCTAAACTAAGTGAAAACTAATGCATCAAACATTACATCATATGATATTTGGTATGAGAATAATCCTATTTTCTAAAATATATGAGTGTGAAAATGTGAATAATTTGTTAAAGATATATATAGAAACAAACTTGTATCAAAATAAACTAATTATATTGTAATGACCCCTATATTTACAGGTCATTATTTTGAGATGGAATTTTAATTTTCCATTCATTGTAAGGTTTTCATTAAGAACTAGGACTCGAGATGGGGTTTCAATAGTTTTAACATCTTTAAAAGGTGTATTTAGATATTTTTTAAGATTCATTTGATGCCTCAAGGGTTTAATATAGTATAAAAAAGGATCTGGATGTCCCAAGATGTAGAAAACACCATTTTTT
Source organism: Viscum album (assembly GCA_963277665.1). NCBI lineage: Eukaryota > Viridiplantae > Streptophyta > Magnoliopsida > Santalales > Viscaceae > Viscum > Viscum album. The sequence continues at coordinate 141,576,046 of OY728128.1, read as the reverse complement.
TGCCATTCATGTTGTGAAACAAGGCTTCGCGTCATGAAAAATCAGGACATGGGGAGAGGCCTTGTGTTCTGAGTGGTCACTACATGGACTAAAGGTTCAATATATGAAATTAATGGTGATATATTTTTAAAATAAAAAGTATTATCACCTTACCCCCCCTCCCTCCAACCCCACCCCCACCCCCTACCCCCCCCCCCCCCCCCATATTTTTGGCCAATATAGATTACACGGGAGGGATGAATGGTCAGACCTACCCATTCTATTGATTACCCTAGAAGGGGGATGATTTTCTATGGTTCCTAGTAGTGTTTTTAGATATGATCCCCAATATGATTCCTTTTTCATTTCTAATGGATATTTAGTTTGATTTTGGTTCATGTTTGTATTAGATTCCACTAGAGAATTATCGAATTGGCTAAAATCGAAAGGGGTTTCCTGTGTGGTAACTAGAGGGGGACTCAAGATGCTTTCATCATGTCTTCCAACAATTTTTTGGTAGAGATAATCAATTACCCTAATTGTTTTTTGGTTTTTTGGTAACATTGGTCAAAATTTATGGTTTTTTAATGTCGTGTGATGTGTTTTTTTCTCAAGATAGTGTTGGGGGTGTGTCATTGTCCTTCCATGGGTAGTTGGTTGAGGTTATGGGGAAACAGTGGTTCCCAATGAATTTTCTATCATAAATCATTGGTTTAAATTAAATAATTAATTATAATTGTTAGTAATTAATTACTTTTCATGAATGAAATGAGTTAATAACTCAGGTGGTATTACTGTCTTTGAAGAGGAATGGATGGGATTAGACAATGATCGATAAAGATTAGAGTGGATTGTAACTCCTTAACATAGGTAAGTGGTTCCATTAATACAAATACATAGGCTTTTTATGCCTTATTACCTATTTCATTAATGTTTTATGGGTGTGGTTATGGATTTTAGGGATTTTAAGTGGCCAATAGATGGAGATATGATGAAGTTCGACCTCCTGAACTTTCAATAAGTGCTCCTTAGTATTTATGAGTGCTTAGGGTCACTTAGAAACTATGTGACTAATAGGTGGGGATTTTTTTTTGAGTTTATGTGTGGACTTGGGTTGGTCTCAAGATATTATTAATGATGTGGGTATCCTATAACAGTTTCCCTAGGTCTAGTCGAGTAGGATCGAGACACTTAGGCCTAGTGACCATATATGGGATGTTCATGCATTATAGAATTGGGGAGTAAAACCATTTTGAGGGTGGTTTGAGGCATGATGAGAGATATGAGAAAGATGAATCCATTAGTACTAGATGGGGTTCCTCATAGAGAGGTTTTATCAGTGTATAAGGTTAATAGATCTCCCTCAGTAGATTTTATATAGGACCTAGGTGCAGTTCGTGTGTTTTTATCTATTCTTAACATCATAATTATAAGGGTCTTATAGCATAGTGGCTTGGGATGGTCCCTAGGTATCCCAACAAGGAGTGTTGAGAGACCCTTATGGGGTGGACTAGACCTTGAGGTTTAGTTTAGGATAAGACTATAGGTTATGGTGTCACTGAGGGATGAAAATCATGAATTTGAATCAACAGTCAGATATGTATTGGGTTGGGGGCCTAGTGGATGCCCTAATTGGAGAGGTGTGTTTTCATGAAGTTATGGGTCCCAAGAGACTAGAAACATGGGATCATCTGGTGATCAGTATAGTGGGTTATGAACATGTGTGTCTTTCATGTTTCTATTGGACATCCATGGAATCTATGGCGATGAGTTGGTGTGATGTGACCTCCCCAAATTTTGTTTGGATGGGTCGGTGTGGTGATCATTCCATGTTCCTTCAGTTATTAGGTCAAGCACCTTTACATGAATGGATTCAGTTGGTGTTATAATCTTCCATATAGAGTGTATTAGATTGATAAAATTTCCTTAAATGGCTTGGTTCATGGACCACTCTATGGGTTCGGTCATGGTGTGATGCAAGAGGAGTCTGATAGACCACTCTCAAATGAGAAGGGATGGGTCGATGTGTATGGATGTATGACTAAGACCAGTTTCTATGGTTATTGGATCGTGGTTTTGGATTCCACCCTATCTTGGGTCATTGTGTACAATATGGTAATTGATATGATAACATAATATAGATGACTATGTGAATATGTGGACTCTATATTGGAGTCGAAGCAAGTATGATCTAGTGTCGTGGTATCCCAGTTAGCATATAGTAATCTTATATATAGGTATTCATGATAAATAGTTTAGCATACAATATCCAAGGCACTTGAGTTTCATTTTTATTTTCTACAATACAAACATGTATATGATATTTTATACTATGGGAGCTTGGGGAGACCCTAATGTGACATATTTCTCAAACCCTACACAGGTGCCTCGATGTGTGTTCAAACATTATGTCTTCTTTTAGGTTCAACATCATATGTGTAGATGATCATGTTGGAGAAGATCAATAGGTATTTGGACAAAATGTGTGAGAGGGTTGTGGATGGAAGTGGGGCTAGTGTGTGTGAAATTTACTTTTTGTTGATTTCTATTTAGGATTGACCTGATGGGTGATCAATATTTGTGTTCTTAAATGAAATTATCATGGAATATTTTTTATTAAACAATGTATTTTATTTATTCATACTCTTATTTTAGTTGTGTATGTTTTGGTTATTTTTATTGTTTCATGTGATTTTGATTTGGGGGAATAGTCTATACATTTTATATATTTTTCTGTCACTACTAGTCTATATCCTATTTCATATAGGGAGGCACACTTGAGATTCTATGACATCCTTAGCCTAGGTATTAATGAGTGGACAAGGGTCAGGGTGTTACAAAATTTTATTGGAGCTTGTTTTTGGATGACTTGGGAAGATAGTATACAAGAATTCTAGGAATTTCTCTGATCTGCTGATGGACCTCAGACTAGGGAATCATGAATACCATTCTAGTGGAATGTCCTGGTTTCCATGGGTACAATATTTCTATTCTGGGTTTTTGTTGTTCTGGTTGAGATGATTATCGAATATGATGCTTTTGGGGGGGTTTAATTTATATTTTTTGGGCTCTTGAACCATTGGTAATAGATCATGTTCATTCATCCTCCTTAATCACGTATAACTCACATAACATGTTCCTAGATCTATGTGATGGAATTTTATAATGACAGCAGTCTAGTTGTTTAAAGTATCAACAATAATTTATATGTAGTTTTCTCATATAACTTTCTGGTGACATTCAAATTAGACAAACCATTGTATTCTCTTTAATGGAAGTTCATGTGTATAACACCCTGATATTTTCTGGAAAAAAACATGAATTAATCTAATATTTTTCATTTCACACAACAATTAATCTTTTGTTTTATGAAAGCGCTAAGTTTGAATTGTGTTATATGCAAAAAAAAGTTAATATTTCTCTACATGAAACACCAAGAATGTAAGGGAATATAATATCCTAAGTTCTTAAAATATATTTAATATTTTAAATATATTTTATATACTTTATATAGCTTTTAACGCACCCGATACCGAGTTAGCATGCGTCATATGTAACAACGAGTTTCTTCAATGACTTGTGTTACATAAATTCCAAATATATCTTTTTATTAAGGAAAAAACTTTAGGGAAAACTGAAAAACCAGTCCTTACATAGAAGTCAAACAACATGAAAAGAAATAGAGGAATCAATGAATTTCAATTTAAGCCTTCTAGAAACATTCCCTCTGAAAAGAGTCCATTGGAGGCCAGCATCCTTCTCATCCCAAACATCATAATTGAAGAGGTATTCATAGTTTTTAACCATCTTGTCCCAAGTTTGTATGAGCTCTTCCACAGTAATCTTGTTCTTGTTAAAACTATGCCCTAAAATTCCAATTTGTTTACTGGACCATACACGCTTTTCCTCAGTGAGGTTGGCCCGGAACCACCTCCCGACCAACCTTTCATACTCCACCTACGTGGTGATGACCTCCATTCCCTTTTCTAAGAAGCCTTCGTTGCAATCGAGGATAGCCTCCCACTCTTCACATTCCATCAAAGCTTTCCTTCTTTGGTGGGAATAAGGTGCCGATGACTCCTTAACTCCATTCACCATATCAGTGGCAGGTGGATCCCTTACAGGTGGTTCAAGATCCGTAGGATCTATCCTCACCTGCTTCGGAGCCTTTTGAGGGATTTTCCCTTTGCTGGAGGATCTAGTGACTGGTGGGCTAGGCAAGAAGGAGTAGTCCTTTTTCTTCCACGGCCTCCGCGAGTGATTAATGAGACCTTCTAAGTCAATGATTGTATTCTTGCCTTTCATTGAGTATAATCTGATAAACTCCTTAGCCAGTTCCATTTCCTTCATTTCAGCGGGAGATTCAGAGTCCAACTCTCTATCCTCCCCAAGAGCAGTCTCCTCTTCACCCCCTTCCTCAACCACATATTGGTCTGTATCTTCCAATACAGTGAACCGATTAAGAGAGCGGGCAGCCCTTCCACCAAACTTCACCGTATCAGCATAGGAAGGGATGGCATGTACTACCTACTCAGGAACCTCTGAAACTCTGGGATTTCATATCCTATTCCCATGTACTGAAGATGACTTCTTGGTTCCTCCAATCCTTCACTTTGAAAATGACAAACTACACCAAGAGCAGACACCTCCAAGCGCGCAGCCGCACCACTGGCCAAACTGGGGCAGTACAGATGCCTGGCTGGAGTGGCCTCCTGGTGGGGACTCCTCCCCACTGCCCCAACCCCACACTCCTGCAAAAAGACCCCTATACCACTAGACACAGGGCTAATGCCCAGATCCTATCTCATCTGGTCATAAACAGCTGAAACCAGGGGCCCTGATTCTCTTGGGGAAGCCTTCATCACTGAGATAGCAGGACCTCCCCTCCCCAACACCATAGGGGCCTTCACATAGGGAATGTCAGACCGGTGTAGCTCCTCACCCAATGAGGATGGAGTCAAATGCTCTTGGACATCATAGACAACCTCAACTGGGGAGTCATGTGCGGGGGGAAGACCCGAATCAGAGACCTCCCTACACCCCTGTTCGCACCCACCAGGATCAGAAACAGATACTCGGGCAGGACAAGCTTCATCCAGATCAACGGAAACTGGGGGCCCTTCTTCCATTGCAGGAGGTTCAACCAGACCCTCTTTCATTGCCTTTTTATGGAAATCAGTATGGCAGTGTCCCTGTCAAGAGAAGAAGGAATAGAAGCGCGTCTATGATTCATAAATGATGGGTTGAACGTACCTGTATTATCCCTCAACCACAATCCACACCACCTCTGGAGGGGGTCGGGCAAGGTCCATTTCGACACATATGTGCGCCACAATGGGATGATTAAAGGAAACAATCCGCCAATCAGCACACAGGAAATGGCCGATGGAATTTCCAATTGACCGAAGAAGACCCAGGTTCTGGAAGGGCAGCAGTAAACCAGGTAGTTTAATCCAAATAGCCGAGGAAGAAGGATCGTGATTCATATTCAGGTCAAATGACCAGCTAAGGATATGGAAGTCGAAACCTCGAACGGATCTACTTGATCTGGACCAGGCCCATGCCAAATCATCCTCATCAGCAAAGCAGATGAGGATTTTCCATGACCCCAGGAGCCCAACGACCGCACGACGGGTTAAACCCCATTCCTCATTCACGTACATGTCGAACATCTCCACAGAGGGCCGGTGCCAGACAAACTTCGCCACTAGATCCATAGATAGCAACGAAGAGGCTTTGGAGAATTCTTGCACAGAGATTGGAACCACTAGTTGACCATTGAAGATCCTAGGGACCTTCAGAGAGACCTTGATGCTTGGGAAGAGATAGAGGCGCTCGTCTAAAGGAGACCAAAGGCCACCCCCATGTCGGAAAACCTGAGGGCCATCACCATGAACCTAAGGATAAGGCCCCTCCCCCGGTGGGGGACGAGCCGTCGTGGCCGCCATTGGAGCTAGGGCATCGCCCGACCGCCAGAGAGAGAGAGCCCGCAATCACCTCCTGCAGGACCCACTAAAATTTTTCATAGACATTTGTTACATACATTACCAAGTTTTATTAAATAATAATATATTAGTAAAAATATTATTGATTAATATAATAATATATAACTTTGTCATTATATTTAAGGATATGAATAGGATTATTAAACATATTAAAATAAATAGTATAATTATTTGTTTATGAATTAATTATAAATGAATATAAGAACAAATTGAATATTGAGGGAATGTTTTTATAAAACTACTTTTATGATCACAAAGGAATTTTATCCTAGTAAATTAAATTAATTAATATTGGTGAATGTTATTAATGAAATATATATTTTATATATTCAATCAAATATTTTTTTTGTTCATCCAGAAGATTTCATAATCATAAGATACAAACGAACCCAATATTTTTCATAAAAACGATATTTTAATACAGTCATTTTTACTTCCTTTTAATGGAAACCTATTTTAAATCCACTTTTTGGAAATTTTATAATTCTTATATGTAAAAATAGACTTCAACTTTTAAATATAAACATAAAAATTATCTTAGGGATAATTTTTTGTATTTTTATATAAAGTTTAATTTTTTAATGACTAATGAAAAACACAAATTTTAATTCAAAAATACTTTTTCATATAATTTATTTATTGTGTTAAATTATAATTTAATTTTTTTAAAGTCACATTATATAAATTATTTATTAATTAATCCAATTTAGGACATTGGAATCAATTTCACATTGAAATAGAATATAAAAACATGGATAACTGGATTAGCCACTGAATAAGGCTAATATTTAGTGTTAATATATATAATATTCACGTTCTTCATTATACATAAACACCATTTATAGTGAATTTTAAAATTTGAACATTATTTCACATTATGATTATAAATCATTGTTAAAGTGCACTGTTACTTGGTACATATTTGAACACATCCTAAGTCAAAAAATAATCCTGATTTTATTTTCATATTTAATTTTCAGGTTTATCATTACATTGATAACAATTCATACATTTAGAGTACTTGAAGATTCACATTGGAAGACCACCAAATTGGACCTTGAACCAACAACATTCAAGGAAAATTAAACTGGACAGCAACCCAATAAAAGTACTGTAGCAGACAAGATTCAAGAATAATGATTCTAAAAGTATAACTGAAGATATAGGACATCATGGGGAACATTTCATCCAATAGTGAAAAGAGATAATTCAAATGTCTTAATTGATTTTTAAGTAGCCCAAGTCAAAGATGAAATTCAGGGCTAGATTTTGTGGCCCAGAAAAACATCCCACCATTTCGAACATATCTTGCAAACAATATTACATTTGGGATGAAATTTTATAGGATGTTAGGAGGAATATGAGGATCCATTTTATTCTTCTATGTACCACTCAAATATTTCCATATAGAAGGCCATTTCATCACCTCTGTTTGGTGGATTCAAGTTGACTGCCACTTCAGGTCAAGGGTTGAAAAGATCAAATTCCAAACAATTTCCACCACCCTAAGCCTACCATACTCTACTGGGATGAATTGAACCACTGTGGGATCAACCCAGGGCTTCCTAAATACCTATTTAAGCTATTTATGGTGAAGGATTTGAGGATCTTTGGTGCTTTTTTTAATTTTAATGTTATGTTGCGATTTTGTAGCCTTGAGTTTTTTTCTCATGTATGTTGTTAAATTAACCTTAGTTTCTTAATAAAAGTTATTTATATCCTATTATTATACTCTTCTTAATATCACTTTGATACCATTGGATAAATGTGTGAATTTATTCACACCAAACCTTTTGAAATTATCACACAATAGTGGAGTGATCGTTATTTCATTGTTTTTTTAACTTCTTCAATTCCTCCCTCATGAGCCTACTTCCCACTTCCATTGAAACCATAACATCAATGGAGGGATAACCCACAAATTTTTTTATCCAAGGGAGTATAAAGAGGATTTATTGGTTGTTAATTATCACTCCATTAATGTCTAATCACTTCTTTTAATTGAGAATTTTGTTTGATGATCTTTAAACTCCTTCATCTTTGTTGAATTTATGCCAACACACTTCAAGTGCTAATACGAACCATTACCTTGGAGTGATCACAAAATCTATCCTTCTAGTGTATAGGTGATTAGTATTAGGTATTTTGGGGATTAAACCAATAAGTTATGATGTTCTTTTATCTTCTTAAATGAACCCATCTCAAATATAAGAATTAGAAATAGTTGAAAAAGAAATGCATACAATCCACCCCAAGTGATAACCTAGGATCAACTCATTCATTCAAATTGACTTCACTTAAGTCTATTAGAATTCACTTATACAAATCTAAAAATACCCTAAGTTGGCTACTTAATATCCAAAAACAATCAATAGAATGATTGTGTCTATAGGTTACTTCTTAGGTCTATGAGGATTCGACAACCCCAGAAAAACTACAACCGACCTCTTAACCCTAAAATCCTTGGTAAATCTGAGCGGGACCAAATTTTGGCACTTTTTCAGGGACCTAAGTAAGTTATCTTATACACTACCATTATTTTATTACCCCACATATCTATTATCATCTCGGATTTCACTCCTATGCAAATCCCTTTTGAACAAATCCAAACATGGGGAACCTCTCCCTACATTGACTACCCCACACCAATTGTGATGTACAATGAACATCATAATTTCTATTTGTGGGATAATCAACAACATAATCAACCAAAATTGTTTAACTCATATTCTCCAAAAAGCATTCTATCATATAATGAGTTTCAATCCCATCAAAGTGAATCTGAACATCCTCCAGTGAAATTCCAACAACTTAATCATCCTCCTTGAATATACCATTTGTCTCAACCCCTTTCCCATGCTAATCAAAAAACCATTACTTGAGAAATTGTGTAAAAAAATTTAGATAATGAATTTTTAGGTTTCATCATTGAGATTAAAAAATCAAATCATTGAAATAGTTTTGGAACCCATTCCCACTCAGGTTATCCCTTCCTCGACAATGATAGAAGAATCTTGTTACACACAAAACTCTCATGAAAATGAAAAAGAAGAATAAATTGAATCGAAGAGACCTAAATAACATGAAGTAATTTTATATGGGTTTTTAAATCAATAGTTAAATGATTTTTTGTATTCACAAGAGGGAAATTTGACATCATGGATTGATTGTCCTAAATATTGCTCCATTGATGTTTTTTATGGACCAAAAATCACTAAACCATCAATAGAAATAAAATACTTTAAGTCTCTATCCATTATTGAAGCTGATATGTCAAGTTTTGTGGTTGAATATTATTTTCAAAATCAACCAATTCTATTGAGAAATTTGGAAAATGAAATTGGGTTTGATTCAATGTCACAATTTGTGTTTGAATCTGTTAGCCAACTCGAACTTAAATTCAAGGTCCATACATCCTATCTCAAGTATTCCATTATGGGGGATAATCATAGATATTTTTTCATCATTTTATCCTCTCTCAATTAAAATGATAGGATAATTCTCAATGATGTATTAAGATATATTAAAAAAGTAATTGGAAGGACCCTTTTTGATATTCCGGGGATTATCCCATTCAACGGGACCTATATTATTCTTGAATCAATTTTCAAGCCTTCCTGCCAAACCCAATGGAGACTCAATCATGATATAATGGAAGTGTTGATAAATATAATCCTTTAGATTCTTAATGTTTTTGTGGGGTAATTTGGGGGGCTCATGTAAAGCTAGTGATGTTAAACAAACATGATGCACGAGAGGCTACTTGTGGTTTTCATGTTTCCAATCATTATGAATCATATATTTTCAAATAGGATTAATAAATCATTTTGATATTTAAAAAACTACTTAATAAATAAACTATGAATATTATAGTACCTTATACAGTTGACATGTTCTTCTATTATGAGTATAGATGGGTATGAAAAGGGAGTGTCATATTCATCTGTGTCACGTGGTGTGATCCCTGGTTAATACATTACACATAAATTTAAAAAAATACAATTTATCATCAGTTAATTTTATTTTTATGTGATTTTTGGTTAAAATAAAAATACAAAAAAATATTTAAAAAAAATTAAAAGGACATCCGTAGGTCATGGGGAAACCCTATCACAACCATTGAAGCCATAGGGACTCAAACTCGAGACTGAAGTGGGACATAGGCACATGCTTTCCACTGAAAAACAGCTTATAGTGCTTCCTTATTATATAATTTTGTATATAAACTTATATTTTAATATATATATATATATATATATATTGTTTGTTTTTTTGTTTTTTTGTTTTTCCTAGTTCTACTATAGAACACTTCTAGTGACATGGATATCGAAGGATTAAATTGGAGCTGCATGAATGTCAACTTCAACCCCCACGTGACTTCATTACATGATTCTAATTTTTAATATCCTCTTTGAAATCCTTTCCTCTACCCCCTTCTAAGTTTTATTTTCTCTAAAAATTGGGGACAATGTTATTCTAAGTTGGGGGTGAAATGAAAACAAATCCTTATGAAATAAAAAAATTGTGTAAATGGAAGGAAATTTTTTTTAAATTTGAACATGGTAATACAAATTGAAAACATTAAAATTGAATATCAAATAATTTATCATGATCAGATTCTTATTTTAATCCATGTATAATTTCATGAGCCTAGATTTTGGAAAGTGTGGTTGTCTAATATGATATTTTATCGTTTATATTTTTATCCAAATAAAAAAAATCAAAATGCATGTACTTTGGATAGTGGGGTATTAGTTTGATTTCATGGGGTGCCCCAAATAAATATCATAGGTTTTGTATTCATTTTAGTTTTAATATGAGTATTCAAAAAAATCAAAAAAAGCAATACATTTGCTCGTAGAGAAACGAAATGACCTAATGCGTGGCTTTCAGCAATTGGGGATCGTGACTCCATAGTTGGATGGCTCGGAGTTAGTAATTTTATCACTTTTTGTGTTAATTTGGATTTTTTTTATTGAGTTAACTTGAGATGATACCTGAGTATGTGGGCTTCACTTGGTTCCCTAAGGTCTTTGAGCCTGGGAGTAATCGGAAAAGTCTCGCTACATGGGTTGACTCTATTGAGTGAAATTTCTATTACCATGGAAAAATTGAAATATATATATATATATATATATATATAATTAAATACTCATATTAATATTGAAATGTTATTCCACCTAGCACATCCATCATTTCCCCTTTGAAAAAATATGAACCCCCCATGTCTATTGGGATGCACAACACATCATCATGCTTAATTGATATTGAATGAAACATAGTGATGAATTTGAATAAGGGAATGGTATTGGGATTAATATATTATTATGAAACTATATTTTATTAAAATATTCTAATAGGTTTTATGATTGTTTGGTATAATGGTTTTTGGTTATCATTTTTTATTAAAATGTTTTTGAAAAGGGAATTAAAATTTCATATTTTTGAGATATATTTTTCTCGGGACTAGAAAAACTCAAGTTAGGGGTGTGATTATCCACTGAATTGGGATAATAATAATTTTTAATTTATATAATATTCATTTTCTTCATTATTCATAAACAACCTTTTTAGTTCATTTTATAATTTGAACATTATTTTACATTATGATTGTAATTCTTTGTTAAAGTTCACTATTACTTGGTACATATTTGAACACCTCCTAAGAGACAAAATGATCTTGAATTTATTTAAATATTTAATTTTCAGGTTTATCATTACATTGGGAACAATTCACAATTTTAGAGTAATTTAATATTCACTTGGGAAGACCACCAAAGTGGGCCTTGAACCAACAACATTCTGGGTGAAGTGTACTAGACAACAGCCCAATAAAAGTACTATAGTGGCCAAGATTCAAGTCCAATGATTCTAAAATTTTAAATAAATATTTAGTACATCTTGGGGAACATTATATCCAATAGTTACAAGAGATAACATGGATTTCTTAATGGATTTCCATGCGGCCAAAGTTGAAAATGAAATTCTGGGCCAGATTATACGGCCCAGAAAAACATCCCACCATTTCGAACTTATCTCGAAAAAAAATTAAATTTGTGATGAACTTTTACAATATGTTATGTAGAATCAGGGGATACATTTTATTATTCTATTTCCCACTAAAATTTGGCCATCTAGAAAGTCATTTTGGCACCTCTGTTTGGTGGATGTAAGCCTGCTTCCACTTCATGTCAAGGGTGGAAAAGATCAAATTCCAAAAACTTTCCACCACACTAAGCCTACCATACTCAAGTGGGATGACTTTCACCATTGGAGACTCTACCCAAGTCTTCTGAAATTATTATTTAATTCATTGGTGGTGACATATTTGATGTTCTTTTGTTCTTTTTTAAGTTTTTATGTTATGCTGTGATTTTGTTTCCTTGAGTTTGTCATTCTCATGTAAGTTGTTCAATTTATCTTAGTTTCTTAATAAAAGTTAATCTTATCCTCTTATAATATTATTCTTCATATCACGTTGATACCTTAGGATCAATGTGTCAATTTATTCACACCAAACCTTGTGAAATATTCACACAATGGTGGAGTGGTCATTATTTCATTGTTTTTTTAACTTCTTCAATTCCTCCATCATGAGTCTATTTCTCAAACCATTTGAAACCATAACATCAATGGAGTTAATAACCAATTATGGGTTGATACAAGGGAGTAGAAATGGGCTGGATTGAATTTTCTTTCTCACTCCATTAATGTATAATCACTTCTTTTAATTGAGAATTTTGTTTGATGATATTTAAACTCATTCGTCCTTATTGAATTTAAGGCCACACACTTCAAGTTCTAATACGAACAGATACCTTAGAGTTCTCAAAACTTTGATCCTTCAAGTTTATAGGTGATTAGTATTAGGGTGTGTAGGCATTAAACTAGTAAGTGATTATGTTGTTAGAACTTATTTAATGAACCCATCTCAAATATAAGAAATTGAAATAGTTAAAAAAAGGAATGAATCCAATCCACCCCAAGTGATAACCTAGGATCTACTCATTATTTTAAATTTAATTCCCTCAAATATATTATTATTAAATTTAACCTATATAAAATCAACCCAATTTTTCCACTTCATATAAAAAAATAATCCATAGAATGTACATGTATGTAGGTTACTTCTTATGTGTATGAGGATTTAATAACCTAAGCTAAACTACAAATGATATCTTAACCCTAAAATCTTTGTTAAATTTGGGGGAGACCAAATTTTGGCACCGTTAATGGGGACCTAAGTAATTTATCTTAGACACTACCATCCTTTTCTTACCCGAAATCTCTATTCTCATCCCTGATTTCACTTCTATGGAAATCCCTTTTGAACAAATCCAAACATGGGGAACCTCTCCCTACTTTGACTACCCCACACCAATTGTGATGTACAATGAACATACTACTTTCTATTGGTGGGATAATAAAAAATATAATAAACCATAGTGTTTTAACTCATATTCTACACAAATCATTCCAACATATATTGAGTTCCAATCCCCACAAGGCCAATCTAAACATCCACCTATGCAATTCCAACAACCTAATTATCCTCCTGGAATAGACGATCCATCGTAACCCCCTTCCCATCCTAATCCACAAGCATTACTTGAGAAATTGTCTCAAAAAATGGAGATTATTAATTTTAAGGTTTCATCATTGAGATTAGAACTTCAAATCATTGAAATAGTTTTGGAACCCATTCCCATTTAGGTTATCACTTCCTCGACATTAATAGAAAAATATTTTATGAAAAAACCTCTCATGAAAATGATAATTACTTGTCCGTGGAATATAAGAGACCTAAAGAACATGATAGAATTTTTTATGGGTGTTTAAATCAATAAAAAACTAATTTTTTTATTCACAATTGGGAAATTTGATATCATGGATTGAGTGTCCTGAATATTGCTCCATTGATGATTTTTATGAAACAAAAATCACTGAACCATTAGGAGAAATAAAATACTTTAATTCTCTATCCATTCTTGAAACTGATATGTCCTATTTGGTGGTTTAATATTATGTTCAAAATCAACCAATTCTATTGAGAAATTTGGAAAATGAAATTGAGTTTGATTCAATGTCCCAACCTGTGTTTGAATCCGTTACACAACCCAAGATCAAATTCAAGGTCCATACATCCTATCTCAACTCTTCTTTTATGGGGGACAATAAAAAAATTTTTTAATCACTTCACCCTTTCTAAATGATAACAATAGTATAATTCTCCATGTTATCTTAAGAAATATTAAAAAAAATTGGATAGACCCTTTTTTATATTCCTGGGATTATCCCATTCAATGGGTCTTATATTCTTCTTGAATCTATTTTAAAAACATCATGACAAACCCAATGGAGACTTAATAATGATCTGATGGAATTGTTGATAAATATAACCCTTGAAATACTGAAAGTTGTTGTTGGGTAATTTGGGGGTTTCATGTCGAGCTAGCAACGTTAAACAAAAGCGTTGCATGGGAGGCAACATGCGGTTTTCATGATTAAAATCATTGTGAATAATCTCTTTTTCAAATAGGATGAATGAATAATTTGGATATTTAAAAAAATACTTAATCAATCAACAATGAATATGATGGTACTTTAGACTGTTGACCTATTATTCTATTATGAGTATGGATGAGTATGAAAGGGGAGCACAATATTCATTTGTGTCACATGGTGTGATCCCTTATTAATACCTTACCCAAAAATTTAAAAAAAATACATTTTTTCATTATTTTATTTTAATTTTTTGTGTTTTTAGGTTAAAATAAAAATACCAAAAAAATAATTAAAAAAATTAAAAGGACGCGTCATAGGTCGTGGTGCAAACTCTGTCACAACCGGTGAAGCTGTGGGGACGTGAACCCAGGAACGAAGGTAGACAGGGACAATCGCTTTCAACTGACCTACGACTTATATTGCTTCCTTATTATATAATTTTTCTACATATACTTATATTATACTTTCTATATATATATATATAACTATATATGTGTGTGTGTGTGTTTGTTTGTTTGTTTTCCTTGTTCTACTATGGAACTCTATAAGTGAAATGGATATCAAAGGATTCAATTGGAGTATCATGAATGTCATCTTAAACAACCATGTGAATTCATTCCATGATTCTAATTTTTAATATCCTATTTGAACTCCTCTCATATACCCCCTTCTAAGTTCTATTTTCTTTAAACACTAGAGATTATGTTATTCTATGTTGGGTGGTGAAAATAAAAAAAATCATTGTGAAATAAAAAATGTTTGTAAATGGAAAGAAAAATAATTTTAACTTTTAACAAGATAATACACATAGAAAACATCACAAATGAATATAAAATAATTTATCATGACCTGATTCTGATTTTAATCCATGTATAATTTCATGAGAATAGATTTTGGAAAGTGTGGCTGTCTAATGTGATATTTAATCATTTAAATTTTCATCCAAATAAAAAAAATCACAACGCACATCTTTTGGATAGTGGGGTATTATTTTGAGTTCATGGGGTCCCCCAAATAAATAGCATAGGTCTGGTTATCATTTTAGTTTTAATATGTGTATTCAAAAAAATCAAAAAAAATAAAAAATAAAGAAAGAAATAAATTTGTGCATAGAGAAATGAAATGACCTAATGCATGGCTTTCAGAACTTGGGGATCGTGAATCCACAGTTTTCTTACCCAAAGATAGTATTTTTATCTCTATTGCTGATAATTTGACATTGTTTTTTACTAAGTTAACTCGAGATAATGCCCGAGTGTGTGGGCATCACTTGGTGCCCTAAGGTCTTTGAGCCATGGAGTCATCGTCAAAGTTCCACTACAGGGTTGACTATATTGAGTGAAATTTCAATTACCATGGAAAAATTGAATATATATATATATAATGTAATAATCATATTAATATTGAAATTTGACTCCACCTAGTGTGTCTATCATTTCCCCCTTGAATAAAGATGAACCCTAAAGACTATTGTGATGCACAATACTCCATCATTCTTAATTGATATTGGAAGAAATATGGCGATGAATTTGAATAAAAGAATGGTCTTAGGATTGGTAAATTCTTATGAAACTATATTTTATTAAACTATTTCTATGGTTTTCATTATTTTTTGGTATAAGGGTTTTTGGTGATCATTGTGTTTTAAAATGTTTTGGAATGGAGAATTTGAATTTCATATTTTTGAGATATATTTTTCTCAGGACTATAAAAATTCAATTTGGTGGTGTGATTAGCCACTGAATGAGACTAATATTAATTTTTAATATTTATAAAATTCAGGTTCTATATTATTCCTAAACACCATTTTTAATGCATTTTACAATTTGAAAAAAATCAAATTATGGTTGTAATTCTTTGTTAAAGTGCATTATTACTTGGTACATATTGGAATACCTCTTATGACACACAATGATCTTGATTTTATTTTAATATTTAATTTTAAGGTTTGTCATTACATTGTTAATAATTCATACTTTTTTAGTACTTGAATATTCACATTGGAAGTTCACAAAAGTGGGCCTTGAAACAACAACATTCTAGGCAAAGTGAACTGGAATGTTTCCCAATAAAAGTACTGTATCATCCAAGATTCAAGCCCAATGATTCTAAAAATTTAACTTAAGATTTAAAAAATCATGGGGAAAATTTTATCCAACAATGAAAAGAGATATTTATAATTTATTTATGGATTTTTAGGTGTCCCATTTCGAAGATGAAATTCTAGGCTAGATTCTATAGTCCAGAAAAACATCCCACCATTTAGATCATATATCACAAATAAAAATTCAATTTGGGATGACATTTTACATGATGTTAGATTTCAAATGGGGATACATTTTATTCTTTTATAGACCACTCAAATTCTCCCATATAGAAGTTCATTTCAGCATCTATGTTCGGTGGATGCAAGCTGGGTGCCACTTTGGGTCAAGGGTGGAAAAGATCAAATTCAACAAACTTTCCACCACCCTCAGCCTACCATACTCAAGTGTGATGAATTGAAAAATTGGAGAATCTACCCAAGGATTCCAAAATGACTATTTAAGGTAGTGCTGCTGAAATATTTTATGATCTTTGGTTGTTTGTTTAATTGTAATGTTATGCTACGATTTTGATGCCTTGAGTTTGTCTTTATCAAGCAAGTAATTAAATTCACCTTAGTTTCTTAATAAAAGTTATTCTTATCCTATTATTATGTTATACTTCATATCACATTTATATTGTTGTCTTAATGTGTGAATTTATTCCCACAAAATCTTGTGAAATTATCACACAATGGTGGAGTGAACTTTATTTCATTTTTTTTACTTAATCAATTACTCCTTCATGTGTCTACTTCCTGCTTCCATTGAAACCATAGAATCAATGGAGGGATAACCCACTTATGTGTTGATACATGGGAGTATCAAGGGTCTTGATTGGATGTTATTTCTCACTCCATTAATGTCTAATCACGTATTTTAACTGAAATTTTTTTTATGTTCATTAAACTCATTTGTTCCTGTTGAATTTAAGGCCACACAATTCAAGCGATAATATGAATCATTACCTTAGAGTGATCAAAATTTTGATCCTTCATGTGTATATGTGATTATTATTAGGGAGTTTAGGAATTAAACCAGTAAGTGATGATGTTGTTTTATCTTCTTAAATAAACCCATTTCAAATATAATAAATTGAAATAGTTAAAAAAGGAATGCATCCAATCCACGCTAAGAGATAACCTAGGATCAAATCATTATTTTAAATTGAATTCCATCAAATATATTAGTATAAAATTAAACCAATCTAAAATCAACCCAAGTTTTCCACTTCATAAAAAAAATACTCCCTAGAATGTACATGTTTGTAGGTTACTTCTTATGTCTCTAAGGATTCGAAAACCTAAGCTAAACTACAGGTGACCAATTAACCCTAAAATCTTCAGTAAATTTGGCACTATTTTTGGGTACCTATGTAAGTTACATTAGACACTACCATACTTTTCCTACCCCATATCTCTATTCTAATCCATGATTTCACACATATGGAAATCCCTTTTGAACAAATCCAAACATGGGAAACCTCTCCCTACTTTGACTACCCCACACAAAGTGTGATGTACAATGAACATCCTAGTTTATAATGGTGGGATAATCAATAACCTAACAAACCACAATGTTTTAACTCATATTCACCACAAATCATTCCATCATATAATGAGTTTCAATCCCCGTAAATCCAATCTGAACATCCTCGTGTGCAATTCCAACAATTTAAATATGCTCTTAGAATAGACCATCTGTCTCAACCCCTTTCCTATCCTAATACACAACCATTACTTGAGAAGGTGTGTCAACAAATGGATATAATGACTTTTGAGGTTTTATCATTGAGATTAGAGCTTCAAAGAATTGAAACAGTTTTAGAACACATCCCCACTTTGTTTATCCCTTCCTAAACATTGATAAAAGAATCTTGTTACACACAATCCTCTCATGAAAATGATAAAGAAGAATACTTTGAATATAGGAGACCTGAAGAACATGGAGAATTTTTTTATGGGTGTTTAAATCAATAGGAAACTAGTTTTTGGTATTCACAAGAGGTAAATTTGACATCATGGATTGAGTGACCTGAATACTTCTCCATTGATGATTTTCCTGAACCAAAAAACAATAAACCATTAGGAGAAATAAAATAATTTAAGTCACTATCAATTATTCAAACTGATATGTTCAATTTGTTGGTTTAATATTCTGTTCAAAATCAACCAATTCTATTCATAAATTTGGAAAAAAAATTGAGTTTGATTCAATGTCCCAACCTATGTTTGAATCTGTTAGCCACCCCGAGCTCAAATTCAAGGTCCATACATCCTATCTAAAGTCTTCCTTTATGGGGGGACAATAAAAAATATTTTTTAATAACTTAACCCTTTCTAAATGATAACAATAGGATAATTATCCATGTTATCTTAAGAAAGATTAAAAAAACAATTGGATGGACCCTTTTTTATATTCCTGGGATTATCTCATTCAATGGGACCAATATTATTCTTGATTCTATTTTAAAAACATCCTTCCAAACCCAATGGAGACTGAATAGTTATCTAATGGAAGTGTTGATAAATATAACCCTTGATATACTGAAAGTTTTTGTTGGGTAATTTGGGGGTTTCATGTATAGCTAGCAACATTAAACAAAAGCGCTGCATGGGAGGTAACATGTGGTTTTCATTTTTCCAATCATTGGGAATCATATTTTTTCAAATAGGTTGAATGAATCATTTTTATATTTTAAAAAATAACTAATAAATCAACTCTGAATATGATGGAACTTTATAATATTGACCTATTCTTATATTTTGAGTATGGATGGGTATGAAAGGGGAGTGAAGAATTCACTTGGGTCACGTGGTGTGATCCCTAAGTAATACATTACATTAAAATTTAAAAATAATACAATTTTCCATCAGTTTATTTTATTTTTATGTGTTTTTAGGTTAAAATAAAAATACAAAAAAATAATTAAAAAAAATTAAAAGGATGTGTCATAGGTCATGGTGCAAACCCTGTCACAACCAGTGAAGTCGTGGGGACTTGAACCCCGGAACATAGGTAGACAGGGGCAATCACTTTCAACTAGCCTATGGATTATAGTGATTCCCTATTATATAAATGTTGTATATATACTTATATTTTACTTTTTTATATATAAATATTTCTATAGATATATAGATATATATATATAACTATATATATTTGTTTGTTTGTTTGTTTTCCTTGTTCTACTATGGAACTTTATGAGTGAAATGGATATTAAAGGATTAAATTGAAGAAGCCTGAATGTCAAATTCAACCACCATGTGACTTCACTCCATGATTCTAATTCCTAATATCCTATTTGAAATCCTCTCATATACCCCCTTCTATGTTATATTTTCTTTAAACACTAGGGATTGTGTTATTCTAATTTGGGGGGTGAAATGAAAACAAAAATCATTTTGAAACAAAAAATGTGTGTAAATGGAAGGAAAAAATCTTTTAACTTTGAACATGATAATACCAATAGAAAAAATCACACCAAAATATAAAATAATTTAGCATGACCTGATTCTGATTTTAATCTATGTATAATTTCATGAGCATAGATTTTGGAAAGTGTGGCTGTCTAATGTGATATTTCATCTTTTATATTTTCTTCCAAATAAAAAAAATCACAACACACGTCCTTTGTATAGTGGGGTATTATTTTGAGTTCATGGGTTCCCCCAAATAAATATCATAGGTTTGGTGATCATTTCAGTTTTAATATGGGTATTCAAATAAATCAAGAATAATCAAAAATAAAGAAAGCGATAAATTTGCGCGTAGAGAAATGAAATGACTTAATGTGTGGCTTTCGGAACTTGGGGATCGTGAATCCCTAGTATTCTGGCCCGAAGTTAGTAATTTTATCTCTATTTGTGGTAATTTGACTTTTTTTTCTAAGTTAACTCAAGATGATGCCCGAGTATGTGGGCTTCACTTGGTTCCCTAAGGTCTTTGATCATGGGAGTCATTTGCAAAGTCTCGCTACATGGGTTGACTATATTGAGTGAAATTTCAATTACCATGGAAAAATTGAATATATATATATATATGTATATATATATAATTTAATACTCATATTAATATTAAAATTTGATTCCACCTATCATGTCTATCATTTCCCCCTTGAATAAAGATGAACCCCCCAATACTATTATGATGCACAATACTCCATCATTCTTAATTGATATTGGAAGAAATATGGTGATAAATTTGAATAAAATAATTTTCTTAGGATTGGTAAATTCTTATAAAACTATATTTTATGAAAATATTTTGATGTTTTTAATAATTTTTTGGTATAAGGGTTTTTGGTGATCATTGTTTTTTAAAATGTTTTGGAAAAGAGAATTTGAATTTCATATTTTTGAGATATATTTTTCTCAGGACTATAAAAACTCAAGTTGGGGGTGTGATTAGCCACTGAATGAGACTAATATTCATTGTTAATATTTATAATATTCATGTTCTTTATTATTCCTAAACTCCATTTTTATTTCATTTTACAATTTAAACATTATTTCACATTATGATTGTAATTATTTGTTAAAGTGCATTATTACATGGTACATATTTGAATACCTCTTAAGACACACAATGATCTTAATTTTATTTTAATATTTAATTTTAAGGTGTATCATTACATTGGGAATAATTCATACTTTTTTAGTACTTGAATATTCACATAGGAAGTTCACCAAAGTGGGCCTTGAACCAACAACATTCTGTGTGAAATCAACCAGACATCAGCACAATAAAAGTACTATAGCGGTGAAGATTATAGCCCAATGATTCTAAAAATCTAACTTCAGATATAGGAAATCATGGGGAACATTTTATCCAAATTTTAAAATATCTATTTATAATTTATTAATTTATTTTTAGGTGGCCATATTTGAAGATGAAATTCTGGGATAGATTCTACAGCCCAGAAAAACATCCCACCATTTAAAACATATATCACAAAAAAATTACATTCTTGATGAAATTTTATAGGATGTTAGAAGTCAAAAAGGGATACATTTTATTATTTTATGGACCACTCAAAATCTCCCATATAGAAGTTCATTTCGGCACCTCTGTTCAGTGGATGTAAGTTGGCTTCCACTTCGAGTCAAGGGTGGAAAAGATCAAATTCAACAAAATTTCCACCCCCCTAAGCCTACCATAATCAAGTTTGATGATTTGAAAAATTGGAGGATCGACCCAAGGCTTCCAAAATGAATATTTAAGGTATTGGTTCTGAAATATTTTTGGATCTTTTGTTCTTTGTTTAATTGTAATGTAATGCTGTGATTTTGTTGGCTTGTGTTTGTCTTTCTCATGTAAGTTATTCAATTCACTTTAGTTTATTAATAAAAAAATTTCTTCTCCTATTATTATGTTTTACTTAATATCAAATTTATATTGTTGGATAAATGTGTGAATTTATTCCCACAAAATCTTGTGAAATTATCACACAACGGTGGAGTGATCTTTATTTAATTTGTTTACTTCTTCAATTACTCCCTCATGATTCTACTTCCTGCTTCCATTGAAAACATAGAATCAATGGAGGGATAACCCACTTATGGGTTGATACATGGGAGTATAAAGGATATAGATTGGATGTTATTTCTCACTCCATTAATTTCTAATAACTTATTTTAATTGTGAATTTGTTTTGATGATCTTTAAACTCTTTCATCCTTGATGAATTTAAGGCTAGACAATTCAAGTGATAATACGAATCGTTACCTTGGAGTGATAAAAAAATTGATCCTTCATGTGTATAGGTGATTATTATTAGGGTGTGTAGGAATTAAACTAGAAAGTGATGATGTTGTTTTATCTTCTTAAATGGACCCATCTCAAATATAATAAATTGAAATGGTTAAAAATGGAATGCATAAAATCCACCCCATGTAATAACCTAGGATCAACTCATTATTTTAAATTGAATTCCCTCAAATATATTAGTATTAAATTAAACCTATCTAAAATCAAACCATGTTTTCCACATCATATAAAAATAATAATCCATATAATTTACTTGTCTGTAGGTTACATCTTATGTCTCTGAGGATTCGATAACCTAAGATAAACTACAAGTGACAGCATAACCATAAAATCTTTGGTAAATTTGGGGGAGACCAAATTTTGGAACCATTTATGGGGACCTAATTAATTTATCCTAGACACTACCATCCTTTTTTACCCTACATATCTATTCTCATCCCTGATTTCACTCCTATGGAAATCCCTTTTAAACAAATCCAAATATGGGGAACCTCTCCCTACTTTGACTACCCCGCACCAATTGTGATGTACAATGAACATCCCAGTTTTTATTGGTGGGATGATCTAAAACCTAATCAACCACAGTGTTTTAACTCATATTCTAAACAAATAATTCCAATATATATTCAGTTTCAATCCCAACGATGCCAATCTGAACATCCACCTATGCAATTCCAACAAATTAATTCTCCTCCTGGAATAGACCATCTATCTCAACCCCTTTCCCATCCTAATCCGCAACCATTACTTGAGAAATTGTGTCAAAAAATGGATATAATTATATTGAGGTTTCATCATTGAGATTAGAATATCAAATCATTGAAATAGTTTTGGAACCCATTCCCACACAGGTTATCACGTCCCCAACATTAATAGAATAATATTGTTACACACAAACCTCTCATGAAAATGATAATGACGCATCCTTTGAATCTAAGAGACCTAAAGAAAAAGAAATAATTTTTTATGGGTGTTTAAATCAATAGGAAACTAATTTTTTTATTCACAATAGGGAAATTTGACATCATGGATTGAGTGTCTTAAATATCAATCCATTGATGATTTTTATGAACCAAAAATCACTGAACCATTAGAATAAATAAAATAATTTAAGTATCTATCCATTCTTGAAACAGATATGTCCAATTTTTTGGTTTAATATTATGTTCAAAATCAACCAATTCTATGGATAAATTTGAAAAATGTAATTGAGTTAGATTCAATGTCTCAACCTATGTTTGAATATGTTAGCCAACCTGAGCTCAAATTCAAGGTCCATACATCCTATCTCAAGTCTTACTTTATGGGGGATAATAAAAAAACATTTTTTAATAACTTCAACCTCTCTAAATGATAACAATAGGTTAATTCTCCTTGTTATCTTAAAAAATATTAAAAAATCAATTGGGTGGACCCTTTTTTATATTCCTGGGATTATCCCATTAAATAGGACCTATATTATTCTTGAATCTATTTTCAAACCATCCTGCCAAAACAAATGGAAACTCAATAATGATCTAATGTAATAGTTGATAAATATAATATTAGACATTCTGAATGTTTTTGTTGGGAAATTTGGGGGGTTCATATTCAGCTAGCAATGTTAAAAAAAAGCGTTGCACGAGTGGCAACCTGTGGGTTTCATGTTTCCAATCATTGTGAATAATCTTTCTTTCAAATAGGATAAATGAATCATTTTTATATTTAAAAAAAATTACTTAATCAATCAACTCTAAATATGATATTACTTTAGAATGTTGACCTATTCTTCTATTATGAGTATTTATGGGTATGAAAGGGGAGCACATTATTCATTTGTGTCACGTGGTGTGATCCCTGAGTAATACCTTACCAAAAATTTTAAAAAGAGTTCAATTTTTCATCATTTTATTTTATTTTTATGTGTTTTTAAGTTAAAATAAAAATTAAAAAAAATTAAAAGGACGTGTCATAGGTCGTGGTGAAAACCTTGTCACAACTGGTGAAGTCGTGGGGACTTGAACCCAATAATGAAGGTAGATAGGGGAAATCTCTTTCAAATGACCTACGGCTTATAGTGCTTCCTTATTATATAATTTTTGTATATATACTTATATTTTAGTTTTTTCATATAAATATTTATATAAATATATATATAACTATATATATATTTGTTTGTTTGTTTGTTTTCTTTCCTTTTTCAACTATGGAACACAATGAGTTACATGGATATCAAAGGATTAAATTGGAGCAGCATGAATGTCAACTTCAACCACCATGTGACTTCACTCCCTGATTCTAATTTTTAATATCCTCTTTGAACTCCTCTCATATACCCCCTTCCATGTTCTATTTTCTTTAAACACTAGGGATTATGTTATTCTAATTTGGGGGTGAAAAGAAAAAAAATCATTGTGAAATAAAAAATTTGTGTTAATGGAAGGAAAAATTATTTTAACTTTGAACATGATAATACACATAGAACACACCACAATTTAATATAAAATAATTTAGCATGACCTCATTCATATTTTAATCCATGTATAATTTCATGAGCATAGATTTTGGAAAGTGTGGCTGTCTATTGTGATATTTTATCATTTATATTTTCATCCAAATAAAAAAATCACAACGCATGTTATTTGGACAGTGGGGTATTATTTTCAGTTCATGGGGTCCACCAAATAAATAGCATAGGTTTGGTGATCACTTTAGTTTTAATATGTGTATTCAAATTAATCAAAAATAAAAAAATAAAAAAATTTGCGCATAGAGCAATGAAATGACCTAATGCGTGGATTTCGGAACTTGGGGATCAGGACTCAATAGTTTTCTGGCCCAAAGTTAGTAGTTTTATATTTATTTGTGGTAATTTCACTTTGTTTTTCACTAAGTTAACTAGAGATTATGCCCTAGAATGTGGGCTTCACTTGGTGCCTTATGGTCTTTGAGTGTTGGAGTTATCGGCAAAGTCTTGCTACAAGGCTTGACTATATCGAGTGAAATTTCAATTACCATAGAAAATTGAATATATATATATATATATATATATATATATATATAATTTAATACTCATATTAATATTAAAATTTGATTCCACCTTGCGTGTCTATCATTTCCCCTTCAATAAAGATGAACCCCCAAGACTATTGTGATGCACAATACTCCATCATTCTTAATTGATATTGGAATAAATATAGTGATGAATTTGAATAAAACAATGGTCTTAAGATTGTAAAATGCTTATAAAACTAAATTTTATTAAAATATTTTGATGGTTTTCATGATTTTTTGGTATAAGGATTTTTGGTGATCATTGTGTTTTAAAATTATTTGGAAAAGAGAATTTGAATTTCATATTTTTGAGATATATTTTGCGTAGGACTATAAAAACTCAAGTTGGGGGTGTGATTAGACATTGAATGAGACTAATATTCATTGTTAATATTTATAATATTCATGTTCTATATTATTTCTAAACACAATTTTTAGTGCATTTTAAAATTTGAACATTATTTCACATTATGATTGTAATTCGTTGTTAAAGTGCATTATTACTTGGTACATATTTGAATACCTCTTAAGACACATAATGATATTGATTTTCTTTTAATATTTTATTTTCATGTTTATCATTACATTGGGAATAATTCATACTTTTTTAGTACTGGAATATTCACATTGGAAGATCAACAAAGGGGGCCTTGAACCAACAACATTCTGGACGAAGTGAACTGGAAAGTAGCCCAATAAAAGTACTGTAGCGGCCAAGATTCAAGCCCAATGATTCTAAAAATTTAACTTCAGATTTAGGAAATAATGGGGAACATTTTTTCCAATAGTGAAAAGAGATATTTAGAATTTATTTATGGATTTTAGGTTGTCCCAATTCGAAGATGAAATTCCGGTCTAGATTCTACAATTCAGAAAAACATTCCACTATTTAGAACGTATATTCCAAATAAAAATTCCATTTGGGATAACATTTTACTGGATGTTAGATTTAAAATGGGTATACATTTTATTCTTTTATAGACCACCCAAATTCTCCCATATTGAAGTTCATTTTAGCACCTATGTTTGGTGAACACAAGTTGGGTGCCACTTCGAGTCAAGGGTGGAAAAGATCAAATTCAACAAACATTTCACCACCCTAAGCCTACCATACTCAAGTGTGATGACTTAAAAAATTTGAGGATCGACCCAAGGCTTCCAAAATGACTAATTAAGGTAGTTTTGCTGAAATATTTTATGATCTTTGGTTTTTGTTTAATTGTAATGTTATATTGCGATTTTGATGCCTTGAGTTTGTCTTTCTCTTGAAAGTTATTCAATTCACCTTAGTTTCTTAATAAAAGTTATTCTTCCCCCATTATTCTGTTCTACTTAAAATCACATTTATATTTTTGTCTCAATGTGTGAATTTATTCCCACAAAATCTTGTGAAATTATCACACAATGGTGGAGTGATCTTTATTTCATTTTTTGAATTCTTCAATTACTCCTTCATGAGTCTACTTCCTGCTTCCATTGAAACCATAGAATCAATGGAGGGATAACCCACTTATGGGTTGATACATGGGAGTAGAAATGGTCTGGATTGGATTTTATTTCTCCCTCCATTAATGTCTAATAACGAATTTTAATTGAGAATTTTTTTATGATCTTTAAACTCCTTCGTCCCTATTGAATTTAAGGCCACACGATTCAGGTGACAATATGAATCGTTACCTTAGAGTGATCAAAATTTTGATCCTTCATGTGTATAGGTGATTATTATTAGGGAGTGTTGGAATTAAACCAGTAAGTGATGATGTTGTTTTATCTTCTTAAATTAACCCATTTCAAATATAATAAATTGAAATAGTAAAAAAAGGAATGCATCCAATCCACCCCAAGTGATAACCTAGGATCAACTCATTATTTTAAATTGAATTCCATCAAATATATTAATATTAAATTAAACCTATCTAAAATAAACCCAAGTTTTCAACTTTATAGAAAAAAATAATCCATAGAATGTACATGTCTGTACGTTACTTATTATGTCTCTAAGGATTCTAAAACCTAAGCTAAACTACAAGTGACTAATTAACCTTAAAATCATTGGTAAATTTGGGCGAGACCAAATTTTGGAACTATTTTTGGGTACCTAGGTAAGCTAATTTAGACACTACCATACATTTCCTACCCCACATATCTATTCTTATCCCCAATTTCATTCATATGGAAATCCCTTTTGAACAAATCCAAACATGGGGAACCTCTCCCTACTTTGACTACCCCAAACCAAGTGTGATGTATAATGAACATCCTAGTTTCTATTGGTGGGATAATGTACATCCTAATAAACCAAAATGTTTTAACTCATATTCACCACAAATTATTCCATCATATAATGAGTTTCAATCCCCATAAAGCCAATCTGAACATCCTCCTGTGCAATTCCAACAATTTAATTATCCTCCTGGAATAGACCAACTATCTTAACCCCTTTCCTATTCTAATACAAAATCATTACTTGAGAAGGTGTGTCAAAAAATTGAGATAATGACTTTTGAGGTTTCATCATTGAGATTAGAACTTCAAAGCATTGAAACAGTTTTGGAACCCATCCCTACTTAGGTTATCCCTTCCTAAGCATTGATAGAAGAATCTTGTTACACACAATCCTCTCATGAAAATGATAAAGAAGCATCATTTGAATCTAGGAGACCTGAAGAACATGGAGGAATTTTTTATTGGTGTTTAAATCAATAGTAAAATGATTTTTGGTATTCTCATGAAGTAAATTTGATGTCCTGGATTGAGTGTCCTGAATATTTCTCCATTGATGATTTTCTTGAACCAAAAATCAATGAACTATTAGGTGAAATAATATACTTTAAGTCTCTATCCATTCTTAAAAATGATATGTCCAATTTTGTGGTTTAATATTCTGTTCAAAATCAACCAATTCTACTGAGAAATTTGAAAAATATAACTCAGTTTGATTCAATGTCCCAACCTATGTTTGAATCTATTAGCCAACCCGAGCTAAAATTCAAGGTCCATACATCCTATCTCAAGTCCTCCTTTATGGGGGGTAATAAAAAATATTTTTTCATAATTTTATCCTATATCAATGAAAATGATAATAAATTTCTCTATGACATCTTAAGAAAGATTAAAAAAGAAATTGGATGGTCCATTTTTTATATTCCTGGGATTACCCCATTCAATGTGACCTATATTATTCTTGAATAAATTCTCAAACCTTCCCTCCAAACCCAATGGAGACTCAATCATGATCTAATGGATGTTTTGATAAATATAATCCTTGAGATTCTAAAATTTAGTGTTTTGTAAGTTGGGGTGTTCACGCTGAGCTAGCGATGTTAAACAAAAGCATTGTACAGGAGACAACTCATGGTTTTCATGTTTCCCATCATTGTGAACCATCTTTGTTTCAAATGGGGTTAATGAATCATTTTAATATTTGAAAAAAAAATTTATCAATAAACTCTAAATATTATAATACCTTAGATTGTTGACCTGTTCTTCTATTTTGAGTATGGATCAGTAATAAAGGGGAGTGTCGTGTTAATATGTGTAACGTGGTGTGATCCCTGAGTAATACATTTCCCACAAATTTAAAAAGAATATAATGTATCATCATTTTATTTTATTTTTATGTGTTTTATGTTAAAATAAAAGATAAAAACTAATTATAAAAATTTAAAGGACACGTCGTAGGATGTGGGGAAAACCCCATCACAACCGGTGAAGCTGAGGGGACTCGATCCCATGACTGAAGGGATATAGTGTCATGCGCTTTCCACTACCCTATGTCTTATAGTGCTTACTTATTATATAATTTTTTTATATAAACTTATTTTTTACTTTATATATATATATATATTTATTTATTTATTTATTTGTTTGTCTGTTTGTTTTTCCTTGTTCTACTATGGAACTCTGTGAGTGACAAGTATATTGAAGGATTAAATTGAAGTAGTATGAACATCAACTTTAACCACTAGGTGACTTCAATCCATGATTCTCATTTTTAATATTCTCTTTGAACTCCTCTCCTTTACCCCCTTCTAAGTTTTATTTTCTTTAAACACTGGAGACAATGTTATTCTATGTGAAATAAAAAACATCTATAAATAGAAGAAAAACCCATTTAACTTAGAAAATGATAATACACATTGAAAACTTTTAAACTAAATATCAAATAATTTAGAATGCCCTAATTCTGATTTTAATCCATGTATAATTCATGAGCATAGATTTTGTGAGGTGTGGCTATCTAATTTTATATTTCATCATTTATATTTTCATCCAAATAAAAATAATTACAACGCACACCCTTTGGATAGTGGGTTATTAATTTTAGTTCATGGGGTCCCCCAAATAAATATCATAGGTCTGGTGATCATTTTATTTTTAACATGGGTATTCAAAAAAAACCAAAAAAAATAATTAATTTGCACGTAGAGCAATTAAATGACATAATGTGTGGCTTTCGGCAATTGGGGATCGTAAATCCACAGTTATCTAGCCCAAAGTTTGTTATTTTATCTCTATTTGTGGAAATTTGAATTTTATTTGGATTGATTTAACTCGAGATGAGGCCCAAGTATGTGGGATTCACCTGGTTCCATAATGTATTTGAGTCTGGCAGTCATCGACAAAGTATCGCTACTTGGGTTGGCTCTATTGAGTACAATTTCAATTACCATCTAAAAATTTCCAATATATATATATGTATATAATACTCATATTAATATTGAAATGTGATACCACATTGCACATCTATCATTTCCCCCTTGAATAAAGATGAACTTCCATGTCTATTGTGATTCCCAACACATCATCATGCCTAATTGATATTGGGTAAAATATGGAGATGAATATGAACAAAGGAATGGGCTTGGGATTGGAATATTATTTTGAAACTATGTTGTATTAAAATATTTTTATGGGATTCATGATTGTTTTGTATAAGGGTTTTTGGGAATCATTATGTACTAAAATGTTTTGGAAATAGGAATTTGAATTTCATATTTTTGAGATAAATTTTGCTCGGGACTAAAAAACACTACCACAAAACAGGGCAAGAGAAGCACTGCCTTTTATCAGCACTAAGCAAAAAGTGCAGATAAAGGGGTGGGATTTTATCAACGCTAGCTAAAAGAACTGAAAAATGCAATTTTTATCAGCGCTAAAAAAGCATTGATAAAGGGATCATTTATCAGTGCTAATAATAGCGCTGATGAAAGTTTTTAATAACAAAATTATGTGTTTATTTAAAAATTATTGTATTTATATTCCAAAATAATTTTTATTTTTATATATTAAATAAAAAACAAATCTTTATAATTAATATATATTTTTTAATAATTCAAAACTATATATATATATAATGTTTAAATTGAAAAAAGTATTTCTATGATTATAATTATATATATATATATATATAATTAAATAAATATTAGATTATAATAAATTAAATTAAATAATAAATATATTTATTATATTTATTAGAGATTTATTAGATTTATTTATTAGATTTATTAGATTTATTGGATTAATTCATTATATTTATTATATTTGATATATTTAATATATTTATTTTATTTATTTTATTTATAAATATATAATAATTTTTAATATATATATTTATAATTAAAATTATTGAATATATATGGGTTTTCCAATGAATTTGGTCAATGAATGTATTGATCGTGCATATATATATGTTATGTATCAGGCATGAATGTTCATTTATACATTACATCACATGTCCATTGATGTGGAATATTGATTAATTCATAATGTTACCCATATGAACTATATATGTTCTAAAAAATATAATTATAAAATTAAAAATAAATATATTTAAATAATATATATATATTATTATAATGATATATATAAATACTTTTCCAATACATTTGAGATTATAATTATAACTATATATGTATAAATAATTATAAAATTATACATATAATTTTATAATTTTATTAATGTATATATTTATATATATTAACAATTATATACAAATATTTATAAATATATACTATTTATAGTTATAATTATAACTATAAATAAATAAATATTTATATATAAATAATTATAAAATTATAATAAATACATTTATTATACTAATTATAAAGTTTTAATAAATACGTTTATTATACTACTTATAAAGTTATAAATATATAATTAAATAGATATAATTATAAATATATACAAATATTTATAAATAAATACTAATAAAT
Organism: Viscum album; assembly: GCA_963277665.1. NCBI lineage: Eukaryota > Viridiplantae > Streptophyta > Magnoliopsida > Santalales > Viscaceae > Viscum > Viscum album. Next base: position 141,544,456 of record OY728128.1, on the reverse strand, counting down.
TTATATTTATTTAAATAATTATTTAATTGGTTGTGACATTTTTCTAATAATAATGTCCTTTATTAGTACTGAAAAAATCACTTATAAAAGACATATTTATCGGTGCTATAATTTTAGCATTGATAAATAGGTCTTTTATTAGTGATTTTTTAGCGCTGATAAAGATGGCCTTTATCAGTGCTGAAAAAGATCTGATAAAAGACCTATTTATCAGCTCTATAATTTTAGTGCTGATAAATATGTCTTTTATCAGTGCATTTTTAGCACTGATAGAGGACTATCTTTTGATATCAAACAAATTGTTGATAAAGGTATGATTTATCCGCATTTTTATTTTAGCACTGATAAAACATACATTTATTAGTGCTTTTAACTAGTACTGATAAGGGTTATAGTGGGTTTTTAATCAGAACCCTAATAGGCTCCTCCTCCTTTGCACCCTTTCAAGCATTCGTGGAAGCAGACCCCTGCGCAGTCGATCCCTCCTCTGTCATGACCCCCCCTCCTCCACCTTCCTCATTAATGCCTCCTCCTCCTCCTCTGTCGTTGATGCCTCATCCTCCTCCTCTACAGACACTGACTCATCCTCCTATGTTGCCACTGTTGCCTCATCCGTAGCTGACTTGTCCTCTTTTTTCACCACTGATGCCTCATCCTCTTCCTTCTTGGTCACCACCACTGCCTTCTCCTCATACTCCACCTGGATTCATTAGTAAGTTCAAATTATTCTTCCTTCTTCATAGATCCATGGTTCTTCCTTCTCTTTGAATCATATACCAAGTATATTGGGGATTGTTATTTGGTCTGTGTGGTTGATCTTGACAAAATGTTGTTGGATATAGTTAGGTTAACATGGTTTGTGATCAGATATTTAAGTTTTATTATGTTATTCTTCATTTCTGAAAACCGTTGTGAGGTATGTTTCTTCCCTATAATCTCTAATTCTCTTTTAACATAAATAATTTGTTTTAATTAAATATTTTCATTGATTTTTTTGTGAAAAAACATGTATGATTCTTGAAGGAACTCCCTTGTTATATGATTTTGGAAAAATTGGTTGGCATTTGGAAAAACCTCTTATTATAAAATTTTTAAGTTATTGTTTTAAAATTATGTTTTTCTTTTGACACATGTAAATTATTTGAGGAAATGATTTAAATGTGTTTATTTATATATTTTGGAATGGTATTTATTAAATATGGTGGGCATGAGTTCATGGGTTGGACTTGACCATAAATAAGGGGAGTACTCCATTGGGGAACATGGATATTTTTCACCTTGTTATGACTTGGTGGATCAATTAGGTATCTCTCATGAGTATGGAAATTTCAACTGAGCATGAATTGGGAGTGGGTAGAGACATAAATGTGTCTATTCCTAATAATAGAATTAAATTTTTTTTATATTCCAATTTTTCCTTGGAGATTATTTATGATTTCGGGATAAGCAGTTTAAATGATTTCAATTGTTTTTATATAAAACTTTCTAACATTTTTTTCAAGTGGATTGAGTTTGGAAGTCACTAGGAAAATAATACTGAGTTTAGTATTACCCCTTTCTTCAGAACAATTTCCTATTTGAAATTATCATCTATCAAGACACATAGAAGGTAAAGTTATCTTAGTTCTTTTGTAATGTTTCATGATTCCATTGAGTGGGAGTTGATGTCATGTTTTTCAGAATCTTTCATATGTGATGGATCAATATGGACAAAGGATCATAAGGTGTGTGGGGCATTATTTAGAAGACAATTTTCTAAAAGTATTGGGTTTTATTGAAGGGTGTGTGAGTTTCACATGGGGGGCTTTAGGGTTATGGGAAGTGTGGATAGTTTCAAGCTCCAAAATTAAGATTATAGGAATATAAGGGATCATATGACTAGAATAAAGAATTGTATGCATCTGTGTCATGAGTGAACTGTAGTGAAAGGGAATAAAGGATGAGAAATATTTGTTGTGTGAAGTATTTCTAAAAATCAGTTGTATATGGTGAAATATTCAGTGGTCACAATAGAATTACAGGTTTCAATGGATTTTCTCATGAAGTCCATTTTACTTCAAAGTAAATTTCACATTGACTTGGGTTGCTTATAAAATTATTTTTACTTTGTTTGGCCTGAAAAAAAAATTGATCATAAACTAGTAAGCTTGTTAAAAAATTGTTTATAAACTAGTTGAGTTGTTTATATAATTTTTTACAGTTTTTTTGGTTTGTTTGTACAATTTTTGATAAATTGTTTGGTTCTTTTATAAAGGTGTCTCCATTTTAGAGTTTTAATGGTTTTTTATGGAAATGATTTGGTTTGTGTTTGGAAAGGATAAGGGACCTTTTGGAAATTGTGGAATGTTTGGTTGTGTGTGTGTTTAAAACTCAAGGGCCTATTTGGAACTTTCATATACTTTGTGTGTTTTACATTCCTAGCCTCTAGTTTTAGTCTATGATGCACATCCTTGGATGCTTGATACACCTATTCTCATTTAACCTCATGGTGGAATAACACAACTGACCTAAATATGATTACTTAAACTAACCTCATTCTAATGAAAAATATACAATTAATATTTAAACACACTACCACATCATCATTTCCATCATCATATCTACATCATTCACCCCCCCCCCCAAAGCTTATCATTTACACAATCCACATCACTTGTAAATATATTATGATTGAAACCAAACCTATTAATATTCAATGAGGTTTCTAAGATATTTCCTTTATATTTTTTCATAGGTGATGAAGTCATCACCTAAGTTTCAATCACTTATTAGTTTCTGATATCTATATCACACACTAGGTTCAACAAAAATTACAACTATACAAATGAGGAAATCCTCAGTAGTGACTACTCTAATGTCCAATCTATAAAAGATTTATCATATATGATACTATCAGGACCCACCCGCAAAGGAACTCCAGTGGATTTGGGAATATATTAGTGTCTGAACCCCCCCCCCCCCCAATCTTATATTTAATTGGACATGGGTCAGTTACAATTGGGAATGTAATGACATGGCCCATGCAGGTATCATAACCAACAACTGACCTGACTTTCAACAAACCTAATAGGCGTTCATGGTCTTTATGGGATAGTAATGATCCCCTGGGAAAAAGATAAAATTAATTTGGAATATTTTACCCCTAAATTGGAGTAAATTAAAAATGATCTTTCTCCTAAAAACCAGACATGTCTCATTCAAAAGTTGAATATCTAGTAAAATATTAGATACAGAAAAAATAAATAAATTGGAAGCAAATGTCATAGATAGAAAATAAAATCCAACTATTGAACAATAAAACTCTTTAACCAGACATGTCATATTCCTAAATCTCATTGGAACTATTTTGGATAGGTATAACATATGAGTTCTCGTTTTATGTTTTCTTTTTAGTTGGAAAACTTATCTGTTGTGTGCCTCTCCTCCACCATGAACGCACCTTTTCCGTGTGCTGAACGACAACTTCGCGGTGAGTTTTCTCCTCTTAATCATTGGTTTTCTCTTTTTCTAATTTTATTACTATTTTATATTAATGGTTATGTTCTGAATTGTACGGGCTAAACTCCCTGCTGAAAATCATGGTCATCGGTGGTCCGTGTTTGCGCACTAAAGGAATTGCTTGTTAGTTGGTTACTGTTGAACATTTGAATATATAAATTGGTAATTTATGTATACTTGGCTAATGAATGAATTCCCTAGGTTGATAAAACTTCTATGATAACCCCTGAATTAACAAGCAGGATAGAATAAGGGATTCTTCGTAAAATATGAAATTGTGTTTTTTTTGTTTGTATGGTGTTACGATTGTGAGCTCAATTGTGTGTTTGTATTGTGTTGCAATTGATGGTATGACCGATATGCATATAGATCACACTTGGGATACTAAAACATTCTCATTCAAGGGATTATCATAGCTAGTTCTATTGATTGGGTGGTTTTTAAGATGAGTGTGATCTACTTTGGTCTTGAGTAATGCATAGAGAGGTAAGGGTATTATTTACCATAGAAAGTTTTATTGATTATAGTTGGATGATGACCCTAGTTGAACATATTTTGTGTAATTATTTTTTAAAATGTTAATATTTCTGAATCAAATAGCATGAATATGAATAAATAATGGATGAATGCAAATCCTTTGACAAAAAAGTATAAAGATGGCATGAAAGAGTTTATCAATTTTTCAAAAGATCATGCATATGATCCTTATCAAATCATTTTTCCTTGTTTATGTTGTTGTTATTCAAGAAAAATTAGTCCAGAGGAGTCAGACGAACACTTGATCAGTCACAGAATAGATCAATTTTATACATGTTGGAATAAACATAGGGAAAAAACAAATGTAGGTAGTGGCTGGGATAATATTGTGTTTTATGGACCATCTAATATGATTACATTCATGAACAATGAAGATGGTCATATGGAGGATGAAATTACAGATGTGAATGATGTTGAAGATCGTACTAAGGAAATGACAAGGACAGTTGAAGATGAACTTTGTGATTTCCTAAAATTGTTTGAGAAGTTAAAGAGTTGTGGAAAGATGCCATTATATGCTGGTTGAACTAAATATATTGTATTTTGAACTGTAATGAAGCAGTATAATTTCAAATCAGGCAATGGGTTGAGTGACACTAGTTTTACGGAACTACATTATCTCTTAAATGGAATGCTCCTAGAAGATAATGAGATCATGAGCCAAACATATGACACCAAACAAATGATACACTTGATGGGTATGATCTCTGAAAGAATGCATGCCTACCTGAATGACTGTATATTGTTTCAAAAGGACCACAAACCACTTAAATAATACCCAATGTGTGGTGCTTCTCGATACAAGAAAGATGACTCCAGTCCTACAAAATTTTTATGGTACATTCTAGTCATTCCAAGGATTAAGCACCTATATGGAAGTGAGGAGTCTGTAGGAAAATTGACCGGGCATGTAGATACCAAAATTAAAGATGGAAAACTAAGTCACCCGGTATACTCTCTATAGTGGAAGAGAATTTATCATAAGTATCCTAAATTTATAAAGGAGCTCAGAAACCTTTGTCTTTCATTATCTATTGATGGAGTGAATCCTTTTGGTTTTCAAAGAAACACTCATAGTTTATGGCCAGTTATGTTAAGAAATTATAACTTACCACCATGGTTATGCATGAAATGAAAATACATCATGTTTCCTGTGTTTATATCATGACCAAAACAACTAGGTAATTATATTTATGCTTATTTGGCTCCATTAATCGAGGATTTAAAATTACTGTGCGATTAAGGTGTTACGTTGTATGATGCTTACAAAAATGAAGATTTCACTTTGAGAGCCATGTTGTATGGGATGATAAATAACTTTTCTTCTTATAGAAATTTGTTAAGATTTAGCATTAAATTAACCAAAGGTTGTCCCATTTGTGAAGAAGGTACAATGTCAATTAGGTTGAAACATTCATTTAAAACTTTGTTTCTAGGACATCATAGATTTATACACCAATGGAATAAGTATCAATCTTGGATGAAATCATTTAATGGAAGTTCAGAAGAACATACAACACCATATCCACTAATAGGTGATCAATTGTTAGAGAAAGTAAAATATGTGGACACTAATTTTCGTAATTTTTTTTCGAAAAACCTTAAGAAAACTAGTTGGAAAAAGAGATCAGTTTTTTTGGAATTACAATACTAGAATTTTCTGTATGTTAGAAATTTTCTTTATGTTATGCATGTTGAAAAAAACGTATGTGATAGTGTCATCATCAGGTTGAAAATGCACCCAGCAAAACAAAGGATGGAATTAAGGCTTGGTTGGACATGGTAGATGTGGAAATACAAGAATATTTGGCACCATTAAAGGGTGATAAATGAACATTTCTTCCTCCAACTTCTTACACTCTTTCCAGGAAGAAGAGATATCAGTATTTCAAATTCTTGAATGATGTAAAGGTTCTAAAGGGTTGTTAATCAAATATCAAGAAAATCATGTCAATGAACAATTTTAAGTTAAAGGGTCTGAAATCACATGACTTCCATGTTTTGATGAAAGATCTTATTCTTATAGCTTTACATTTCATTTTTCTCAAGAATATATGTCATATATTAACAAAGCTCTGTTTCATCATAAAAGCTATATGAAATAATGTTATAGACTCAGTGATATTTCCATCTATGGAAAGTGAAATTGTCATCATATTATGTGAATTGGAAATGTTCTTCCCATGGAAATTCATTGATATGATTTTTTTTTTGATGGTTCACTTAGTGAGATAAATTCAATAATGTGGTCCTATACATTATAGATGGATATACCCCATTGAAAATAGATGAAGATTTTGAATGGGTATGTCAAAAATTGAAGTCATCTAGAGGGTTGTATTGTAGAGCGATATATTGTTGATGAATCCATTGAATTCTGTATTGAATACCTTTCTAGTGGGGAAATCATTGGACTATCAAAATCTCGTCACACTGGGTGGCTTGATGGTGATAGAATTTCTGGAAGAGAGTTTGTCACAATCAATATTACAGATCAGGATCAGGTCCACCCTTAGATTTTTCATAATAGTTTCAACGTTGACCCATATGTTCAAATCCACAATGAAATTATTAGGCATTGGAATCCATATAGGTCTGAAAAATAGAGATCAGATACACATAATCGACAATGTATAGGATGGTTTTGGGAAAATATTTTTAAGAAGTCATATGAAAATCTGGATTCAATTTTAGAATGACTTCAATGTATAGCCTAAGGACCAATTGTGTATGTATTATCTTATAATGATTATGTAGTTAATGGTTATACATTCTACATTAATGAACATGACGAAGACATTACCATGAAGAATTGTGGGGTTACACTTGTGGATGAAGAGATTCATGTTTCCGGTGCTAAGGATAGAAATTCAATTTGTACGAATATGTCATACTTTGGCATCATCAAACAAATATGGGAGTTGGATTATACGAAATTTCAAGTGCTTATTTTTCAATGCAAGTGGGTTGATAATAGGAGTGCTGTTAAAATAGGTGAATTGGGATTCATGAAAGTTGATTTCAGTAAGGAAGGGGAGAAAGATGAACAGTTTATAATGGCATCACATGCAGTATAAGTATTTTATGTTCCAGATCCCACAAATTGAAACTGGTCAACTATTCTTTTATTGGCTAAAAAACTGAATGGTCAGATGAAAATTCAATAGAGGATGACCATTTCATTGGGGCTTCACAATCATTTTGCAGCGGTCCCAATGTAGATGGCATTTTGTATGTTAGATGAGACCATAATGTATTGATTTACGTCGTTGATAGAGGGGTCAAATCTCTTCCACCTTTAAAAAAATAGATTTCAATAATCAGGTTATTTTTTATTTTAATATACATTGTGTTACCTTATGTTATTATTTTTTCACTGCTACTTTTTTGTAATCTAAATTAAATGTTAAACCACTTATGTAGATAATGACTTCTGCACCTGATGATGCACCTAATCCCAAGGAACAACATGTCTCTCAACCTACTTCTGTTTGTCCTAGTGAAAAGGAACAATAAGGTTCTCCACCTATTGTTACTGGTCCCAGTGTTAAGGTACACCAGACTTATCAACCTATTGTTGCTGGTCCCAATGCCGACGCTAACGCTCCGAAGGAACATAATGATAATGCTAAAAATAAGGAAATGGTAGGAAATGAAACACTGGAAATGTAAAAAAAACAAGAGTGCCATAGTTTTATAGTGTTAGCCAAAATCCTTAAGGAAAAAGCAAAAGGAATAAAATTTGAGGAGGTATGGAATAAGCAAGTCTAGTATGTTAACCCCAAAAAATACATCTTTAGTAGCTATATGAGAATCTCCACTCGACAATGCATGTCGATTGATGTACAGTCATGGAACCATGTTGTCACTGAGGTTAAAACACTAATGTGGGAAGAGATTATGTTAAAATTATGATATCATTTATTTAATTTATTAAAATAAAATAAAATACTATAACATTTACTTACTCTGCATCATCCACTATATAGTGAATTTATAGTATATGTCACGCACAATGAATATTTGTTTAGAGTTACAGGAATGATTCATAGAGGCTTCTACAAACTTTTAATGAAATAACATCTTAAATATGTTGAAGGGAAAATAAAGTCTCACCCACCTCCTCTTTATGCACACTTGATATCCCAAGGAGCATGCGATGCATTTAGCACCCATTGTGCAGAGCAAACTTTTTTGGTACACTGTGTCTGGTAATATGTTGTTTGACGTTGCTTGTATTCATCACTATAATTGACTGTATTTTATTTTGGAAATAGAAACTGAGTTCTGAAAATAAGGAATGGGCATAAAAACCAACATAACCCTACTGTAAAGAAAGGATGGGGTATTCTTCACTTGAGAAAAAATTGGTATGTATTTTAAATATAACGTAATAATTTTATGTGACATAAAATAACACAATTACCATGTTCCTCTATTTATATGCAGATTGATGAATTGAAATCGAAAGCCACTTCAATCCCACCCCATGTGCTATGGAAGGAGGCTTGTGTAAATAAGTACGGAATGCGGATAGACGAAAACACACAAAAAGTGTGGGAAACATGTGTAAGTATGACATAATATAATTTTTTTTTGCTTTAAATCACCATTACATAAAAATGATGACTTATTTTCCTATATTTTATATCTTACATAGTCATAGGAATAAATCACACCTACACCAGATGGATAAATACTTTTAGCAGCCTTGAAGTAGCCAGAATAGTATGGCCACGTTAGTGGTGTGGGTTTTGGGGTGACACCCCGAACATATTTTTAGAAATAAAAAACAAGAAGAGGATAAAACAATGTAAATGATAAATATTATAGAAACATTATTTGTGTTTCAAGAAGAATTAAAATACCAGGGAGATCTAATAGAAAGTTTGATGGGGGAGGAAAAAGAGAAGAAACAACTCAAGAACAACCCATGCGTGACGATCCCACCCCACCCCCACCAGTTTTGAGGCGAGCCATTACCCTAAAAACCTGACTTAGATGAGGTAATAAATGTTCTAATAATTTTTTCTATGAAATTTGATTCACATAGGTACTGATACCTTTCTTGTATTTATATTCTACTGGGTGAAAATGACTGTGATTTAAATCTATAAAATTTCACCTATGGCCTTGTAGCGAGGGTTACAGTGTTCAATATGCAGAACGACCTGCTACACAACAAACCACTTCCGACATAACATATCAGAGTGTCAATTAACATATATCTTGAGTTGAGTGTCAATATACTAATTCCAAATTACGATGATGACATTTATACGGTTGAACAAGTTGTTCGAACATTCATCACATGGCTGTAAATTCTAGTAAAAACATGTCGGTAATGAGGTATTCATTTCCAATTTATTTTTCAAGTGGAACCATTAACAATTAATGAAAAAAGGTTTAAACTAATGAATGTTATTACAGAATTATAAAGATAAGGGGGTGAAATGAAAGATCGGATCAAAACTATCTCAAGGATCAACCAACCAATTGAAGCGATCTACTGAGAGCACCTTCACCTAGCCCATTATATATCCAAATATAATATCATTATAGGATCATGTGGATAAAAAGTTGAAAAACAGAAATTCTAACATAGATGATTTTGAAAAAAATATGTATGGAGAGGAAAAATCAGATTATATTAGTGCTGAAAATGTAAATGAAATTCTCAAATATGAATGGCTAGGCACCTCAGTTGTAAATGTATACATGGGGTATGTTTCCATGATTTGATTTTACAAAATCTGATATACTATGATAATTATGACTAAATACATTTCATATTTTTCATAGGAGTATATATGAAAAACAATTGAAAGGATTTCCCCAGGAAAAAATATTTGGACTCATTAGTCCTTACATCACCTCTTCAAAAGAAGAAATAAATACCAATAAAGATGGTGAAATAATTTCATCCCTTCTCAAATAATTTGAAAAAAAAATTACGGATGATAAACTCTTCTTAATACCAATAATGTCGGGGTAAAACTCTACAATTTAATCATATCAATTGTACTTTCATTTCTTTCATTAATTATTCCTTTTTGAATTTTTAGGTAGCATTGGATGCTCATTGCGGTCAATTTGGATACTCCAAATATTTATTTTTGGGATTCAGTGCATGGATATCCAACAAACTGACCATGCCTGATGGCATTTTTTAATTTTTAATACACTAGATCAATCATTTTAAAACTAAACGTCTAGTTATATAACTTATATTATCTTTTAATGAGGATTCTATTATGATAGGGTGGTGCATCAATATTGTCTACGTCATGGAAGGAATCCAGGGCCTAAGGACAAGAATGCCCAAGATATCTACAACAGGACAAGTATCCTAGTATAAATAATAATATTGCACTATCCAAACATATATCAAAACAAATTTTTTATTTTTCTTGATGTTTCTACAATATCCAAAACAAACAAATGGAAAGGACAGTGGTTATTATGTTTATAAATTTATGAAAGATATCATATTTTATCAATAAACTAGCATCCTTGAAGAGGTATTTTCTAAAATAATTAATAGTTCATTTAAAATATTTATTAATATTTTTTATGTTTATATTTTTTCATTAATACCATGACTATAACAAAAAATTATATTCAAAATATGATATATATGTTTTTAGAAACGAATGGGAATCATACCTGATGAAAGGTTTTACACAAATAGGATGAAGGTGAATTCCAACTACTTATGTTATCCTTATATGATCATTGATATCTCCCTTTTTACACTTACTGAGCATATATGATCACCCTTTATTATGTATTATATCATTAGGTTATGAAGAATGGTTTTATCAATGATTTTTCTTTCTAGTAAATCATAACTTAATGAGAGACTCCTATGAACTTGTTATTTATGTTTCCATGTTTCCAAAAGCACTAGACCTAAACTATTATGAATGGATCATTTATATTCTGTAATTTGGTCATTTATGTTGTTGTTTCTACTGATGTAGTGTGTTGGAATAATATTGGTTGTTCATAACTCACAAATTTAATAACAAAACTAAGGATTCTTTACTATTGTTGGTTAACTACCATTTAGTATAGCATCTGATCAGAACTTCCAATCAGGAATCCCCTTGATTCTCTCATCGGAAACCATCTCTATGATATCATCATTTAGTGTTCACATTTCCTTCTCTTCATGCACCCATTTAACTAGTTAAATGGGTGCATGAAGAGATGAAAAATTGAACGTTGAATGATGATATCATACAGATTTTTTTGGATGAGAGCATCACTGGGACACTAGACCGGAAGTTCATATGAGATTCTATGTTAAGTAGTAGTTAACCAACAGTAGTACAGAGAAAAAAGAATCATTAGTTTTGTTATTAGCTTATATCTGGACTGAAGGAACACTTTGGAAATATGTAAAGGTAATGTTATGATATAATATCTCTATTTTAACAAAAAAAATATTTAAGGAAATGTTTATTTTATTTTCATTATTTCTTGTAGGGTTTGTTTATTTTATAATATTTCTATCCATATGACATGCCTTTATAGGAAGAGCAACGATGTTGTGTCTGCTCAATCACAAAGTTAATTTTGATTTTTTTTACAATAAAATCATTATCCATAGAATTAATGCATTATTTCATATATATGTTTAATTTATTTCTTTTATGTATGGAATATTAATCTACTCATCTGTGATATCAATGTATGAAATTTTTAGTTCATTATAGTTGGTATCAGAGTAACTGACCTATTCAAAATATAGAAAATGCATTCGTTCATTTTGATACTGTAGAGGTATAATCCATAAGTCATTTGAAATGTGTAGGAATCAATCCCACCTCAATAAAACACATGATGTGATTGGTATGACTCAAAGTGTCTCTTTTTATTTAAAATTTACATTATTTTTAGTAAAAAGAAAAAGTGACATAATGAAAAGTTATGAAGCAGATTCTTATTGTTTTGATACTTTAGGAAAATTATCCAAATGTAATTTTTGACATGTAGGAATCCAACACACCCCAATTAAATGCACAATGCAACTAGTATGACTCAAAGTGTCTCTTTTTATTTAAAATTTACATTAATTTTAGAAAAAAACACATGTGACATACTGAAAACTAAGAAAATGTAATCAGATTGTTTTTATACTTTAGGAAAATGATCCATGAGTCATTTGTGATGTGTAAAAATCAATCACACCTTAATCTGATGCATGGTATGACCATTGTGGATAAAAGTGTCTATTATTAGTTTAAAATTGACATTTTAGCTCAAAACGTGTCACTCAATGAAAACCAAGTAAACTCGCTCCAATTGTATTCATAATTTAGGATAACAATTTATAAGTTCTTTTTGATGTGTATGAAGCAATCTCATATAAAACCAACGTACGATGCGACCGGTATGACCCAAAATGCGTGTTTCTAGTTTGTAATGACATTTTAGTAAAAAACACAACTGACATATTACAAACTGAGAGAACTCATTAGGATTGTTTTGATACTTTAGTACAAATATCCATAATTCATTTGGGACATGTAGGAATTAACTTCACCTCAATTCAATGCACAATGTGACTGGTATGACTCAAAGTGTCTCTTTTTATTTAAAATTGACATTATTTTAGAAAAAAAACACAAGTGACATACTAAAAACTGAACAAACACATTCGTATTTTTATGATACTTTAGGAAAATTGTTCATGAGTCATTTTTTATGTGTAAAAATCAAATGAACCTCAATCCAATGCATGGTGTCACCAATATGGATAAAAGTTTCTATTATCAGTTTAAAATTGATATTTTAGCTCAAAACGTGTCATTCAATCAAAACCAAGAAATCCCACTCCAATTGTATTCATAATTTAGGATAATGATTCATAATAACTTTGGGATGTATATGAAGCAGTCTCATATCAAACCAATGCACAGTGAAACCGGTATGACTCAAAATGTGTGTCTCTAGTTTGAAATTCCATTTTAGTAAATAACTCAACTAACATACTACAAACTAAGAAAGCACATTCGTATTGTTTTGATGATTTAGTAAAATGATCCCTAAGTCATTTGTGACATGTATAAATCGACATAACCTCAATTCAATGCACAATGCAACGGGTATGACTCAAAGTGTCTCTTTTTATTTAAAATTCACATTAATTTTAAAAAAACACAAGTGACAAATTGAAAATTGAGAAAATGCATTTGGATTATTTTGATACTTTAGTAAAATGATCCATGAGTCCTTTTTAATGTGTTTGAATCAACCTCACCTCAATTCGATGCACGGTGTGACCGTTATGACTAAAAGTGTCTATTATTAGTTTGAAATTGACATTTTATCTCAAAATGTGTCACACACTAAAAACCAAGAAAAAATCACTCCAATTTTCTTCATAATTTATGATAATGATTCATAAGTTCTTTGTGACATGTGTGAATAAATATCATATCAAACCAATTCATGATGCGACCAGTATGACTCAAAATGTGTGTCTCCAGTTTGAAATTACATTTTAGTAAACAAATTCAACTGACATACTAACAACTGAGAAAAAGCATTTGGCTTGTTTTGATACTTTAGGAAAATGATCCATGAGTCATTTTTGACTTTTAGGAATTTACAACACCTCAATTCAATGCACAATGCGATTAGTATGACTCAAAATGTCTCTTTTTATTTAAAATTGACATTAATTTTAGAAAAAAACACAAGTGACAAACTGAAAACCAAGAAAACGCATTCTTATTGTTTTGATACTTTAAGGAAATGATCCATGAGTAATTTTTGATGTGTATGAATCAAATGCACCTCAATCAAACTCACAGCGTAACCGATATAAATCCAAATGTGTCATTTAAATTTGATATTAATTTCAGTAAAAGAACAAGTGACATACTCAATACTGAGAAAACTCATTCGGATTGTTTTAATATTTTAAAAAAATGATCTATGACTCATTTTTTATGTGTAATAATCAACCCCACCTTAATAAGATGCATGGTGTGACCGGTATAACTCCAAATGTGTCTTTTTTTTTTAAAAATCACATTTTATTAAAAAATTGAATGAAGCATGAAACACCTTAAATTAAGAAAGATGGAAAAGTAAAAAAGTGGAAAAGTACAAAAATGGGGAGGATACAAACTGAAAAACAACAAAACAAATCCAAATTCAACTCAGCAAGTTTGAGAGCGAGTGATCATACCATGATAAGAGGATCTTCTGCCCTAACCACGAGGGTGGAAACCCCTTCACCAAGTTTTTACATGCACCCATGGGATATAACAATCATTAGAGTGTAAAATATCACCATATTCCTTCGTTTCATTCACATTAGGTGCACCAAAATCATCCACACTATTTTTAAAAGCTATTAAATCAAAGGGATTCTGATTGCATACCTATTCTTTAACCATTTATTTAAAATGATGATCAGGATGAGATGTTTCATTCCATTTACTATCCAAGCCCTACACTAGGTCCAAGGGTAGATTAGATTTTCCATACAATCCACCTTCATCTTTATCAGATTGGGTGGCCGAAAAAAGGGTTAGAGATGATCCTTTTCTACGAGGGACAAAGGATTTGGGAAAACTGCAAGAAACATGGGCAGCAGGAGTATCAGCAATCACTTTCCTTGTAGAAAATTTTGAGTTATCATTATGTGTAATTGAATCCCTCCCCTGAGTAAGGGTTTCTTTGGATGATAGAGATATTCCAGATTTAGTCTTTGGAAAATTGGCTGCATCTATATTAGACTTCCCCTTGTGGTTCTTATCATATATCATCTTTTGTTCTTACAATATGTTGAGGTCCACTGCCTCCTGGGTGAAACATTCCATGGATGTTTGACTATCCTTTGAGTTTTCAACAACCTAGTCATCATAAAGAACTATGGATATCTTTTCCTTGAAAGAAACATTGTCCTTATGTTCACTTGCTCCCAAATCAGTCCAAGAGATTGTGGGTTCTTTGGACTAGACAGGACAGTAGTACGCAATGTACTACCATGATTTGGTGCAACATTCCTGGACTGGGTACCTTCTATGTTTTCTTTTTCCAGCCTAGTGTAATCTAAAATGCGGACACCCTTATCATGTAATGAGATATAAACATTATTAACATAACTCAAATACGGAGTTATGATAGGAGGTGGAACTACTCCAACATCTGCATTCCCCTCTTCCTCATTAATAAGTATAGCACTATTGTCTCCTATTCTACAGTGATCTAAGCCATGTACCTTCATATGACATTCAGTATGAATCATTTTTATTCTACAGTCTGAGGTAGAATGACCAATAACATTACATTATTCACAAAATAGGGTCATTTTTTTGTATTCCACTCTAATATTAATATCATCCTACGAATTATAAAGAAAAATATTATCAATCCTTGGAATACTAAGATAAACCTCTATTAGAATACGAGAAAAATGGAAAAAAGAAACCATTTTTGTGGAACTTAACATCCTTATGAGGACTCCTAATATAGATGCAATATCATAAATTTTTTTTGGATTCCATAGGATCTAGTTGAAGCCATGTATTTTTACCCAAACATGGGAATAAGTCTTCTTGAAATTAGACAGGTTGAAATTTAGATTCCAATCATATAATATCAAAGTGTCTGGCCTTAAATCGATCAACACAGTGCTTCATGATTTTCCTTTTCAAGTCCGTAAAAGGAAATATAATTTGGAAAAACCCACGGCCTAAAGAAATGCATTTAAAATCTAAAATCTCCCAAATGGTTGCAATTTGGTCAACAATATCGACAAGTTTCCAAAGTTTCATTCTTTTTTAAAGGTTGATTCGATCCATGATAGAGAAATTAGAGAGATCTAACCATTCTGCAATAGCATCGTTGGATTTCAAGACATGGTCTGTTGTGTCTTTTTGGATAATACACTGCATTGTCTGGTTTCTAAAATCCGCAAAAGAACCGACAGTGGAACCCGTGAAGGCCATCAGGTTCCCTCCATCTTTCACCTTAGTTTACCTCAAATGGTTTCCTTAATGAATGACCACTCGAATAGAATCATAGGTATACAGATTCAGACTTCGGGGGTTTTCTGTAGCTGCTTGTCCGCTGGCGAAAACCGGAGCGAGGGAGTCCCGATCCTCCACCCTTCAATATTTGATATTATTTTATTAATGTATTCATTCATATTAATGTTTAATTTATTTTATTATTGTATTACTAACATAATATTTTTTTTCTCATATAGGTGGAATTTTTTTTCTTGAGTTTGGATTCTTTGTTCGGAAACTAATACCATGGATGACAATTTTTGAGAGGGGATCACAGATGCCAAAGGATGAAACATTAATGTTTTTAACTTTTTGTTGGATAATTGTAATTGTAACCATATAAAACATTGCTTGAATTGTATATTGCATTGTATTTTTTTGTATTCATGATGTCATGTAAATTTGTATAGAATTTTTTGTGAAACTCTTGTATGCATTGTTTCATTATTTTGTGCTTTGTTCATGTGCAGATGTTGTTTTGTGTAGGTGTCCAGGTGTTGGGAGAACTGTTAAATAAACAGAACATCCTAGGAAAATAGTACTTTATCAGTTCTATTTTGAGTTCTCATAAAGGCTACCTTTATCAACACTCATTAATCTCTAATAAATTAGGCCTTTATCAGTGCTATTAATGGGGACCCCCCTTTTTCTCCACCGTGATTAACAGTACTTTTCTAGTGCTGTTAAAATCAGTTTCTAGAGCTTTTAAAAGCCTTATTTGTAGTAATAAAACTCAATTTGGGGGTGTGATTAGCCACTAAATGAGGATAAAATTAATTATTAATATATATAATTTTAATTTTCTTCATTATTCACAAACACCATTTTTGGTGCATTTAAAAATTTGAATATTATTTCACATTATTATTGTAATTCCTTGTTAAAGTGCACTATTACTTAGTACATATTCGAACACCTCCTAAAACACACAATGATCTTAATTTTATTTTGATATTTATTTTTTAGGTTTATGATTACATTGGTAATAATTAATAACTTTTTAGTACATGAAGATTCACATTGGAAGACCACTAAAATTGACCTTGAACCAACAACATTCTGGGTGAGGTGAACTAGACAGCAGCCCAATAAAAGTATTGTAGCGGTCGGGATTCAAGTTCAATGATTCTACAAATTTAACTGAAGATATAGGACATCATGCGGAACATTTAATACAATATTTAAAAGATATAATTAATTTCTTAATGAATTTTTAGTCGGACCAAGTTGAAATTGAAATTCTGGGCCAGATTCTGCAGCTAAGAAAAACATCCCACTATTTCGAACATATCTCGAAAAAAATTCCATTTGGGCTGAAATTTTATTGGATTTAGGAGGAATCTGGGGATCCATTTAATTCTTCTATGTCCCACTCAAATTTTTCCATCTATAATGTTGTTTTGACGCCTCAGTTTAGTGGATGCAATCCTGCTTCCACTTCGGGTCAAGGGTGGAAAAGATCAAATTCCACAAACTTTCCACCACCCAAAGCCTACCATACTCAAGTGGGATGACTTTCACCATTGGAGGCTTGACCCAAGCCTTCCAAAATTCCTATTTAAGTTATTGGGGGTGAAATAGTTGACAATATTTGGTGTGTTGTTTAATTTTAATGTCATGCTGCGATTTTGTTTCCCTATGTTTTCCTTTTTCATGTAAGTTATTCAATTCACATTATTTTCTTAATAAAAGTTCTTCTTCTCCTATAATTCTGTTATTATTAATATCAAGTTGATATTTTTGGATCAATGTGTGAATTTATTAACACCAAAACTTGTGAAATTATCACACAACGGTGGAGTGAACGTTATTTCATTATTATTTCTACTTCTTCAATTTATCCATCATGAGTCTACTTCCCACTTCCATTGAAACCATAGCATCAATAGAGGGATAAACCACTAATGGGTTTATCCAAGGGAGTATCACGGGGCTGTATTGGATTTTATTTACCACTCCATTAATGTATAATCACTTATTTTAATTGAGAATTTAGTTTTATGGTCTTCAAACTCCTTCGTCCTTATTGAATTTGTGGTCAGACACTTCATGTGCTAATACGAACCGTTACTTTGGAGTGATCCAAACTTTGATCCTTCAAATACATAGGTGATTAGTATTAGGGTGTGTGGGAATTTAACCAATAAGTTATGATGTTGTTTTATCTTCTTAAATGAACCCATCTCAAATATAATAAATTTAAATAGTTGAAAAAGGAATGCATCCAATCCACCTGAAGTGATAACCCAGGATAAACTCATTATTTTATATTGAATTCACATAAGTCTCTTATCATTCACATAAACCTATATAAAATCAACCCAAGTTGGTCGCTTTATAGGAAAAAAATCCCTAGAATGTATGTGTCTGTAGGTTACTTCTTAGGTCTCTAAGGATTCGACAGCCCAAGATAAACTTCAAGTGACCACTTAACCCTAAAAGTTTGGGTAAATTTGGGTGAGACAAAAACATTTATACATTTTTAATTTAAAAACTGGCATTGTCATCCCATCTATGGGAAAATTGTAAATTAATTTCTTCCACTTCTATTATTGAAATTTGGTAAAATGGATTCTATATTTAGAATAATAATAATTTTTAATTTCTAATAAGTTCAACGTAGTTTTTGACCCAAAATATTAGTGAAAGTAATTAAAATTAATTACAATGATTAAAATGAAATTAAGCTTAACTGGGAACTAAACCTTAAACTTAAGGCCTAAAATGATGTAGAAACTAGTACCAAATCCATTTTCTATCCATATATCGACTCTATACTCCCTTTTATAGAATTTGGTCCATTATTGGATCAAATTTATATGGGAAAACGTTTTTGTAATTCTCTTTAACAAAATTTACACGAGTGCCACTCCTCCTCCACTATAAAAGGGTCTCTTATCCTCCCACTTTCTCAAACCTCTAAAGTAACTTTGGATCGAGCAAGATCTGCCCAAATAGCTCCTAAACATTCCACCCCTCATACTATAATCCTACCCTTGGTAATAAATCAATCCAATTAATCCCTTTGGTGAAAACCAAAAGGAGTTACCAAAATAAGAGGTAACATTTTTCCTCAAGCTCTTTAGTTTTATTTCCATTCTCCACCCCCTCAACTCTCTTTATTGCATGCTTATAAAAAACCAATATCATAAATCTGCAGATATTTTATTATTATAATAGTTATACCTATAATTTCACACACTTACATATAATGGGTAATGAATATACTATTTATGTGTACAACAAACTACTGCCTCATGAAACGATGATTCTTTGTTTTTCCTTTACCACCTTTCATGGTTGGGAATTGTGATAGACACACTGTTTATATATGATATATATTATTTTTATTATTTTTTAGGATAATTTACTTATTTTATAACACATACCTTTATACTTTATATCTTTTTTAAATATGATAACATCGTCTGTGGACGTGTGGACTATCGCCTTCTCAAAGCAATGTGATTCGTTGACACTTTGCATGGAATGTGCTAAGGTGGTTTTCGTAAAAATGTATGATATATATAAAATAATAATTCTATTTTAGTGATATTATATAAATATATACATATATTTCATTTACTTACTAACATTAAATATGACAACAAAATGGAAATAACGGTCATTCGTACGTACAAATTACCGTCTCCAGGAGTGGTGTATTCCATTTCATCTTTATATGTTTTATAGATTATTATAAATACATATTTAATGAATATATATGATATTTATATAATTTATTTAATTCTTTATGTAAGTAAATAATGATATATGTAATATGATCAATAATAATAAGTTAAAAAATGTACAAGGAACAAAGTGGATATTACCCGAAGTGAAACATTAACATAGAATTGTTAATAAGAGGGTAATATAAAGTCATAATCAAACCATATATGTTATTAGATATAATAATATGGTTATTTGATATATTTATAATAAACATATATATATTATATAGTATGTTTTAATGAGTGCGATGAGGATCAAGACACAAGGTATTGGAATTTCATCTCACCTTTTATATCTGTGAGATACATGCCGGGTTCACCACTCTTTTCTTCTGTGTGGTGTATATAATTCACATGAATGTATTATATGATTATTATTACTAAATTAATGGGTATTTAAATATCCATTATATGATCTTTATTTCATGATATCTATGTTTAAAAAGTTACCAAATTGGTAACATAATTTTGTCTCAATTTTCCTTCTTTGAGATCTATGTCATGTTATGCAACTATATTTTTTCTCAAAGGTGTATATATTACCATTGAAATGTTATATCGTGAATATAATTCATTTGATGATATTTTAAGCTACATTAAATTTCATTTTCTTACATGGAAAGTATGGTTCAAAGTTACCAAGTGGTAAGAGTTCATTGAAATAATCTCATCGCTTTTCAAGATTGTTTATAATTATGCTTATTTTGAGGAAATATTATGATAAATCACTCAATAAAACTCATGAATTATCATATACTATGGTTTTTTATGAAATCTTCATATATCAGTACTATTTTCCCACTCTTTGGCACTTAATATAGATAATAAAATGTTTTTATGAAAGTATGACTTTATTTATCCTTTATTTTGAAAATCTATACTCTTTAAAAATTTCTATTTCTAAAACTATGTTAAAAATGTTTTAATGTTATTCTATGATGTTAAAGTAATTTCATACCCATGATTTACATTTTAAAAAATAGTTTTAGAATGAATATTATTTTCATTTTCTGATCAAGACACATTCCTAAAGTTTTAAGGTAAGAAAGGAATGTTCGGCATGTATATAAATACTTATCGTTAGGACCATAATTTATATGAATCATCCATTTTACACTTACTATTTTATTTTTAAGGAAATATTTTTTCCCTAATATTCTTGGCATTAATTGTTTCTAAAGTGTTTTCAATGAAAAGGTGGTTTATGGTTTAAAAAGTATTTTAAATATTTTTTATCTTTATTTATAAGTTTTTAATGTATATTCAAAGAAATGTTTTTCAAAACATTTTCATGTTTCATTTATAATTTTTCAAGGAAAATGTTTTTGAAAATGTTTTCAATATCTCTTTATATGTCCTTAAAGAAATATTTTTTCAAATCTTTCTTTATATGTTTTCATTTTTATGTTCAATAAAATGGTTTTCAAAATATTTTATGTTTTAAAAATGAATATTTCAAAGAAGAAAGTATAATTTATATATGGAATGTTTTTAAAAAATACCTCCAAGTTATTTACCATCTATGATTACATCTATTGGGATTACTCATGCCTATCTAGGAAATTACCAAGGGTTTCATTCATATTCTTTCTATGAATGGTTTACATTATATGGAATAATTTTTATGAAATATATTCCTCTTACATGGGTTATATGTTTGTGAAACCCATTTCTCTTCAACAAGTTATATTCTTTTGAAACTCATTTCTCTTCAATGGATTATACTAGATTAAATGTTTGTGAAACTCATTTCTCTTCAATGGGTAATACCAAGATAAATTCTTATGAAACACACTTTCATTCATGGGTTATTCTATGATGAAATAATTATTAAACCTATATATTTTTTATATTTTATGCTATGATTAAATGTCTATGATACCCTTTTTATTTCATGGGTTATGAGTTTATGTTTATGACACCCATTTCAATTCATTGGTTAAGATATGATTATTTATTATTTTGTGGAACATGTATATAAGATTTCATTATGATGTGGGTGGGAAATATATCTACCTCCAGTGTATTTCATAATGATAAATGGTATATGAGCTCAAATGGTACATGGGTTGTATCCTAAGACCCAAAACAATAAGGTTCATGGGTTGTAGCCAAAGCCTGAAAGTAAGAGGGTACACGGGTTATAACCCAATCCTGAAAATAAGAGGGTAAAAGGGTTCATAGATCAAGACCAAAGAAATTATATGGGTTTTAACCCAAGAATAACATATTATTAAGGTCTTGGTAGGTAGCCTTGATATAATATTTTCTATGTTTATGTGTATGCCATAATTACATGTCTTATTAATTTGTTTTTATTTTATGGATTATTCTCTTTATTCCCTTATGATTCATGTCCTATGAACTTCCAATATTTATGTAATTCTTTATAATTATGATCTTGGATATGTATGGTATTATCCTATAATGATCATTATCACATTCTCATACCCTTATTCTCATTATTATGCATACATATTTTTTTGTTTACCTTTACTGAGCATATGATCTCACCCCTTTTTATGTTTCCATTCCCATGTTATGAAAATAAATAGTATATATTATGTGTATAAGAAGGGTGGTAGTCATGAAAAATCTAGTGGGATAAAATATATCTCACTAATATACTAGTTTTTATGTTTCCATGTTTCCAAAGCACTAAACTAACATGGTATTTGGGCATCTATTTGTGTATTGTATTAAGTATTATGAAAAAGTCATGTAATGTCTATGTACATAAATATTGGGTTGTTATAACTAGAATCAGAGTGAAGTTTTATTCAACCTTTGTAATCTAGGTTGAGAAAACTTTAGTAATATCCCAAGGGGTATTTCTAAGGATATGTCAAGGGATGTCTCAATGGATAAGTATAAGGATGAGTTAACATTTATGAAAATGTCATGGAATTTTGGTAAAAGATAGAGTGAGTTATTTCCTACCAATAAATACATATCTAGATACTACAATTGGATGCACATTTGGAATAGATATACCTAGGGCTGAAAAATCGAACAAGGTGTGTCACTCCTAATTCGGTGTAACCTAGTACACGATAATGGGCCTTACTGCACACCTAGTTGAAACTCCTAGGGGATATGGATTGGGAATTAAAAAACTCTTTAAAAATCATCATTAAGGATTTAGATATAATTTGGATATGAATGAACTAGGATAAAACTAGGTTTCCATAGATTAAATAAGTACGTTCCATGATTTAGACATCCTATAATTAATTTTCTATGTAATGGATTTTTCTTCTATGATATGTTTTTATCACCCTGTGCTTTCTGTTTTTAGTAAATGGATATAAATATAAGGAACAAGGTTTACATTTAATGTTTTAGATGTTAAAATTATGGGTATTATGAAAATTCATTTCCCAAGTGGAAATCTCATAAAGGGAATCAGGAAGGTGGTACGAGTATTGGTTATACTTCTTAATATAAAGAGACTGCAAACAACTTATGAAAGGTATGAGATGTTCATCGAGTATTATTTTCAATAAAAATAAGAATTGTGAACAGATTATGGATGAGGAACTATAAAACATGATTAATATTATTCTAATAATAAGGTATTAATGGAATAAGTTGATTAAGACTAATTAATGGTTTAAGAATAATGTAATATGAATAAAGTATTTATGTTTCGAATTCAAATATTATGTTATATGAATCATGAAATATATAAGTATTTTTTGTATAAGTTTTCATCAATGATTTGAAAGGATGCATTAAATAGGTCTGATAACATAAAAAATGGATTTAATGAAATGTTTATGTATTGATTAAGGGAAGGAAAACCTAAATGTGTTTATGATTTAGAGAAAATTGTTTTTATATTGATAAAGAGATGATGATATAGATAAATTAAATTGGATAGTATTTATGGAATAAAAACTGATAAAGGATTTGTTGAGAAAGTGGTCTATTCTATCATAGATTAAGTTTACAACTTATTGTATTGAAATAATATATCCAATATACATTAGAATAAGGAAACCTGCATTTTTTCAATAATGATATATAGTAATTCAGGTCATTAACATGTTTCAAGAGAATACATGATTAAATTATTCACATGTTTTGAAGGTGACAACCAAGTGATACTTTGTGATATATGGGGGGTCAATGTTAAGCTGATTTTTTTACATTCTTACTGAATCTTTGAATTTTCATCTTTGGAAGGGTTATAAGGTTAACCATTTATAGAAATTTTAAGTTAATATTTATATGAAGTTAGTAAGATTAAAGTGTTCTCTCACTATATAAGGACTTATGCATATTGGATATCAGGCTCAAAATACATTGTGTTGATGGTAACTGATGAAAAATGGGATGAAATATCATGGATCTCATGATCTTATATTACTTTAAGAATGATAAATTCGCCTTATTCTTTCTATAAATAGTTAATGTGGCTCAAGTAACAACAAAGGGTAAGGTTGTCCTAAAATCATGCAATTATATATTTTCATGAAAATTATTCAACTTTAGGAAAATGATCTAGATATAAAATGGTGTACTAATATGTTAATTTTTGTTAAATCAATGGCCTTTTAAATCATCACATATTTATGATTATGAGGCCCTCATCTTCCCATTTATCACTCACTTGTTTGTGATTGATAACCTCAATCACTCCTTAAAAATAATAACATTTTTCCTCTTTGTCCAATTTTCACTCCAAACCAATGTTCTCCAATGTGGAAAACTAATTATATATTACATTGGTTAACCATTATGTTTCTATCTTTCTTTTTTAAATTAATTTTTGGAATTCATTTTTATGATATGGGTTTCTATGAAAGGAAACCTTTAAGTATTAAACCCATAATAACCGAGATGAATTTTGGGGGTGAAATTCATTTTAAGGGGGGTAGAATGTAACACCCAAATATTTTGAGAATTTTTTTTGAAATTAATTTAATATTTTTTAGATATTTTTCATTTTACACAAAAATCTAGGTTTTTAATATTAAATCACTAAGTTTGGATTGTGTTATACGCAACACTAAGTTAAGATTATGCTACACAAAACACTATGTGCGAAAGGGAATATAATATCCTAAGTCTTTAAAAAATATTTACAATTTTAAATAGATTTGATATATTTTATTTATATTTTAATTCACATGATACCAAGTTACCATGTGTCACACGCAACAATGAGTTTCTTCAATGACTTGCGTTGCATGCATTACCAGGTTTTATCAAATGATAATATATTATTAAAAATATTATTATTTAATATAATAAGAGATAACTTAGCCATTATTTTTGAGGTTATGAATACTATTAAATAACCTATTAAAAATTATGGTTCAATTAATAGGTTACTAAGTAATTATAAATGAATATAAGAACCAATTGAATTTAGATGGAATGTTTTTATAAAAACTACTTTTATGATCACAATATAATTTTATCCTAATAAATTAAATTAATTTCTATTATTTAATGATATTAATGACATATATATTTTATTTATTCATTAAAATATTTTTTATGTTCATCTAATATATTTTATTAGCATAAGATAAGAACAAACCCAATATTTCGCTTAAAAATAAATATTTTTATAATGTCATTTTGAACGCCTTTTAATAGATAACCTATATTAAATAAAATTTATGGCCATTTTATAAATATTATATTTCAAAATAAACTTAATCTATGAAATATAAACATAAAAAATATCTTAGGGTGAATTTTTGGTATTTTTCTGTGAAGTTTCGTTTTTTAATGAATAGTGAAAAATACTGAATTTTAATTCAAAAATGATTTTTCATCTAATTTATTTATAATGTTAAATTATATTTTACTTGTTTTAAGTAAAATTATGTCAATTATTTTTCATTTAATCTAATATCATAAATTTAAATCAATTTCACATTGAAATTGAATATAAAAACATGACAGAATTTTGATCGTTTTTACTTTAAAACCCCACATTGTAGTCCCATCTGCTGGATTAAATTTAAATTACTCTATACCAATTATATGATTAAAATTTGGAAAAACGGATTCCATATTTGGAATATTAGAATTTTATAATGTCTTATAAGGTCAAATTATATTTTTACCAGATATATTAGTGAAAGTAATTAAAATTAATTACAATGATTAAAGTGAAATTAAGTTTAACAAGGGACTGAACAATAAACTTAAGGACCAAAGGACCTAGAAACATGTACAAAATCCATCATATGTCCATATTTAGTATCTATATTCAATTTTATATAATTATTTATATTATTTGATCCAATTTAAATGGGAAACAAGTAGGTGGAATTACCTTTCCCAAAATCTATATGAGTGTCACTCATCCTCCACTATAAAAAGGTCTCCTCTCCTCCCAATTCCTCGCACCTCTCAAGAAAATTTTTCAGGACCAATATCTTCCAATGTATCTACTAAAAATACCACACTTAATACTATATGCCTACCCTTGTGGATAAAGTCATCCAAGGAATCCCTTTGGTGCAAACCAAAAGGAGTTACACAAAGAAGATGTAACATCTTTCCTCAAGATCTTTAGTTTTTTTTCTATTCCCCACCCCCTCAACTCTTCTTATTACATTATTATACAAAAAAAATGTATAAAAAATATACTAATATGTTGTTGTTATATGTTTTATACTTACACTTACACTTAAACACACTTCCATCTAATGTGTAACAAACATAATATTTATGTGTACGTTGAACTATCACCTCACAAAACGATGATTGTTCTTTTTTCCATTACCTACTTTAATGGTTAGTAATTGTGTGGGAATCACTATTTATATATGATATATATTATATTTATTATATATTTATTATTTTTGAACTCTTTTTTAACACATATATTTTTACTTCTCATCTTTTTTAAATACGATAACATCATTTGTAGACATGTAGACTACCGCCTCCCCAAAGTGATGTGATTTGTTGACACTTTACAAGGAATGTGGTAAGGATGGTTTTAGATAAAATATATGAAATATATAAAATAATAATTCTACTTTAATGATATTATATACATATATACATATATGTTATTTACTTACTTTCTTTCAATATGACAACAACACAGAAACAGTGTTCATGTATACACACGGCCTACCAACTCCATGAATGGTGTATTCCATTTCATATTTCTATATTTTATTGATTATTATAAATAAATATATACTGAATATGTATTTTATTTATATATATTTTTACATTCTTGATGTAATTAAATAATGATCTAATTAATACGATCAAGAATAATAAATCAAAACATGTACGGAGAACAAATCGGATATTACCGGAAGTGAAACCTTAGCATAAAATTATTAAAAAGAGGGTAATATAAAGTCATAATCCAACCACATATGGGATTATATATAATAATATTTTTATTTTATATATTCCTAATAAACTTATATTTATTGTGAAATAGGTTTGAACAAGTACTATGAGAGTCAAGACACTGGGTAAGAGAATTTCATCACATTTTTTATATCTGTGTGATACATGCCAGGTTCACCTCTCTTTTCTTTTGAGTGGTGTATATAATGACCATAAATGTATTATGTTATTATTATTATTATATTTATGGGTATTTACATATCTATTCTATGATCTTTCTTTCATTTTATTTATATTTCATAAGTTACCAAATTGATAACATAATTTTGTCTCAATTTTTCTTCCTTGAGATCTATGTCATGTTATGCAACTGTATTTTTTCTAAGAGGTTTCTATACTAACTTTGACATGTTATATCATTAATATCATTGTTTTCATGATATTTTAATCTTTATTCAATTTCATTTTCTTACATTCTGAGTGTTTTTCAAAGTTAACAAGTGGTAATATTTTATTGAAACAATCTCACTGTTTTTCAATATTGTTTATTAGTGTGCTTCCTTTTATGAAATATTATGATCCTTATCTCAAAAATAGTCCTAAGTTATCTTATCCTATAGTTTTAATTGATATATTCATGTATTATTTTCATTTTTCTACTTTTTTTTTCTTAATATAACTAATAAAATGATTTTATGAAAGTCTGATTTTGTTTAACCTTTCGGTTGGAAATATGTGTTCTTTAAAAACTATGATTTCTAAAATTGTTTTAATATTATCCTATGATGTTATTGGATATTTTTAACCATGATTTTCCTTTTAAAAATTGTTTTTATATGGAATATTCTTGTCATTTTTCAATTTTTTTCCCTCCCATTACCGCTCAACCTTAAAGTGACTACCTAGAAAATCAAATAAAAAATGGATTTATAGTCAAGGAAATGGTTTTAAAAAAAATGAAAGGTCCCTTTATATGTTTTAAAATAAAATTATTTCCAAAATGTTTTCAAATATTTATTTATAAATTTTCAATTTTATTTTCAAAAAAATGGTTTTCAAAATATTTTATGTTTTACAAATAAATTTTCAATGAATAAAGGATAATTTCCTCATGGGTTTTTTTAAAAGATCTTTCCAATTTATTTCCCATATAAGATGACATCTTTTGGTGTTACTCATTAATTTTTGGGAGAATGATTCAATGGTTCCATTCATATTTTTTATCTTAATGGTTTAAATCTTATGGAATTATGTTTATGAAATTCGTTTCTCTTTCACGGGTTATATATATATGAATCTCATTCCTCTTCAACTGGTTATATGGTTATGAAACCCATTTCTCTTCAATGGATTATACCAGGATAAATTCATATGAAACCCATTTCTCTTCAATGGGTTATACCATAATAAATTCTTACAAAACCCACTTCCTTTCCTTGGTTATTCTAAGATTAAATAATTATACAACCTATATATTTTACATAGGTTATGATATGATGAATTTTTTTTATACATATTTCATTTCATGGGAAATGATATGATGTTTATGACACCCATTTCATTTCATGGGTTAAGATATGATTGTTTGTGATTTTTTTGCACATGTATGTATGATTTCATAATGATATGGGTGGGACCTATATCCCCCCAATGCATTGGGTAATGATAATTGGTATATAAGCTAAAAGGGTACAAGGTTTGTAGCCCAATCCCAAAAAAAAGAAGGTACATGGGTTGTAGCCCAAGCCTGAAAGTAAGAGGGTACACAGGTTGTAGTGTAATCCCGAAAATAAGAGGGTACATGGGTTGTTAGCCTAATCTAAATATAGTTACATGGTTTTTATCCCAAGACTAACATATTATGAAGGTCTTGGTAGGTATCTTTGATATAATATGTTCTATGTTTATGTTTATGCCAAAATTCCATGTATTATTCCTTTATTATTCTTTCATGGCTTATTCTTTTTCTTCCCTTATGATTCATATCTTATGAACTACCAATATTTATGATAGTATTCAATATTTGGATCTTGGATATGTAGGGTATGATATTCTAATGATCATGATCATATTATCCTGCCCTTATGTTCATGATTATGCATAAATAATTTCCTTGTTTACCCTTACTGAGCATCTTATATCACCCCTTTTATGTTTCCTTTTCAAGGTTATGAAGATATTTAGTATATATGATGTTTCTAATAATGGTTATAGTCATGAAGAATCTAGTGGGAGATAATGTATCTCCTTATGTACTAGTGTTTAGTTTTCCTTGTTTCCAAAGTCATTAAACTAACACGGTCTTTTGGAATTCATTTTTGTATTGTATTAAGTATTCCAAAAAAATATATATAATGTTTGTGTACATAAATATTGGTTTGTTATAATATAAATACTATTATAATAGTTTCTCTAGGGGTTGTAATTAAATCCCTTCATCAAGGGTTGAATAAGGACCCTTGGTGGGTTAGTGTATGCATTTGATGCCTCGGTTATGGAACCCTTGTGGATTTGGAGTAGGCATGGGGTGCTTGAGGAATGATCTGAGGATGTATATAATTTTCCTTAACAATGTAGGTTTTATAACTTAATGTTTCAATAACAATTTATATAGTGTTTTCCCGTATATTTTTTTGTGACATTCTACTTAATTGAATTTAGTGGATATGTGAATAACCCAGAGTGGGTTGAGAAAAACAAATGAGCATAACTTGTTCTTGGTATTTATGCTTGTTTTGGAGGATATAATTGGCGGGATTCATGGTCCATTGTTTCTTTTGGTGTGATTTTGGGAATCACAATTGAAGAGTGGGTATATTCTCATGGTTTTTAATGATTCATGTGTGGTGTATGGTCATACAGATAGCCTTAAAAATGGTGAGATGCCTTGTCTAGTGGGGTGATCCTAACCTATAGTGGGAAATTGTCAGTAGGTTAAGTGAGTGAGACTTGTTTGATGGGACTTGACTCTAGGAATCGTGATATGGGAAGTGTGGTTGGGTTTCATGAGAGCATGTAGTTTTTGGGTTTTGATGGGACAGAGTATGATCAAGGGTGGGAACTGGTGATCAGGTTATCAGTTGATCACTCTTCCTTGAAAGAGGAGAGTGAGTGTCGGTGAGGATTTTCAGTAAAAGTATTAGTGTTCTAAGGAAGGATTGCATTGGTTACACATGATGACAGGTTGAGTTTTGTATTGGTGAAAAGGTATTTTGTGGGTCCATTTATAATTGATTGGGTTGTGGATGAACTCAAGAAGTGTTTTAGTGATTGTGCAGTGGTGAAATGTGAGTGGTCATAATGGATTGTGTCTTCAATTCATGACATTGTTGTTATCAAGGAGATGTGTTTCATAAACCTTTTTGGTCAGTTCCCTATGAGAGAAGTAAGGGAATACATATTGTGGGTATCATACCATTGGATAATGGTGTATGACATTCTTGGTGAATTGGGAATATTTGGTAGTTGGTGTTTCATGTTGGTTCTTGAGTATGAGTATGATGGTCATGTCCATCCATTACATGAGTTAATGGATAAAGCATGGGCCATGTAAATTAGTTTTTTGGTTCTATGGGAAGTGAAATTGATACTTTTATATTGATGAGTAACATATCATTCATATGTGAATTATCATTGTGAAGAAAGGGTTGTGGAGGTGATAAGAGCTGTTGATGGATATCTGAGGTGATGTTGGGGTATCAATGTTTGGTAATATCCATTAATACCCAATTCCTTGGGTAATTCCAGATTTATTTTTTGGATGAGGTATTAATTGGAGTTAGTGTGTTGGAATAGAGATTGAGGTGATCTATATAATACCCTTCCACCACGGTCAACTAATTGGTTCCCATACTAGCGGTCTCTGCTATACCTCAGTTGTGCCTCCATGTACGCTAGAGCCTACTGACTATTAGTGGGGGTCTAGAGTGGTGTTGTTAGGGGACTAAACCCCCTATATCTGAGTGTGAAATAACAGATAAATAATCATACATCATCCACCATAGTAAAAAAAACATAGTACACAAAAACAATAGAACATATCCATCAATAATAATACTTGGATGTTAGATCATACAGTCACACAACAAGATTGGCCACCCACCAGGCTAGTCATATAAATACAAAAAATAAATAGCATAATAAAATAAAATAACATGTGGTTCCACTACATCCTATAGTCTCATCTCATCCCAATATCCAAATCCCATCTAAGATACTCCATCTTGGTAATGAAATATTGGGCCACATCCCAAATTAGACCTATAAAAAGTGATGTATGTTCGGATACCCAAGTGTAATGGTGGACTGAGAATAATGTGAGTTTGAGACTCAGTATGAAATCATAAATGTGTTCTTTTACATTTCCTATAAATGTCATGATATGTTCATGTGACATGATATGAATAAAAAAATAAATTCTAAAATAATTAAACCGAAGATAAAACATCATTGATCCTCAGGTGTGTGACCCTAATCAACCATACCTGCCTTGTCTAGTGTCTTAGTGTCTTTGATCACATCACGATGACTGTGCCGAAAATATAAAAACTTAGTGATCTTTCACCATAGTATACTAATAATGACTCATGGGACTCATCCACCTTGGTATGTAGTAATAACAACTTTAAGGATATATTCACCCCAATATACAATATAGTGGTTCGGAAAAGCTTTATCCTAGTGTCACAAAATAAGAACTACTCTATACCAATATGAAATATTCCTAAAAGATGAGATCTAGTAACCCAAAGTCTTGACCACACCCAATGAAGACTCTAGAATCCCCTAATGGCTTGCATGTGGTAAGAAAATTTTCCTCTGATGGATCCCCATCGAAGACCCCACTAGCCCTAGGATCTTACATATGGGAGGAACATCATCCTCTGTTTATAACTAAAGTAACCATGGATCCAAATCCCTAGAATCCTGACCAGTAGTATTGATGACCTCCTTGTATGTAGTATTCACAAGCTCCCCATAGTTATTATTTATGACCATCCATAAGGGTATTTATTGTATATAAATATATCATTCCTTGGAATTTTCCACTTTATCACTATAATAATGGTCAATAAATATAATAAAACTCAATAACCTAGAAGAAATCACACCCCTAGTCTACTAAAGAATAACGAACACCCTCTCACTAGGGTAAACATGTCATTGTGGTACCCATAAAGGTCCTCATGGCCTCATTATAACCATGAAACCACATAAGGTTCCCGCAATATCAAATCATCTCTCAGGTTAACCCTTATCATAAGGGTTATGGGATTAATCCCATCCCCTTTCCAAAACACTCTAAGTTCAACAGAACATCCTACATATCCATTCTCCTCACCAAGGTCCACTCACCTAGGTCACCATGTATCGGTGGGGGAGGAACACCCCTTGATTATCTTACTAGACTGATGGATTTGGATAATATCTTAGGTCTCATGTGGATAATCCTTAGGCCATTCATCCCGGATTGTAATTGACCTCTACATGGAGGCCTCTAGGGATCCTATTTCTAAGGCCCATATGATTTCACAATACAAATACACCCATCTATGGGTCCATGTATCTCAATAAAATTATTGAAAAATAAATAGGTCTTTGAAATTAGAGGTCAAGGAAACTAGCCAGTGCCCAAGGTCCAACAAGGCTCGCCAAACCTCATCCAAGGTCCACCCCAAGACTGACTAATCACCTGAGATCCTACATATCACCAAACAACCCAAATTAATCAAATAAAAAATTAAAAGTTATTAAAAACATAATTTAAAATATTCATATTGCTGATCAACTCATCAAGAGTCTAACAATCACAATTCATTGATCAATAGGGTTCCATCCACCCCCACCACACCCTAAAACCTACATTTAACCCAATACCCAACACACACCACCATTTACATCACTAAAATAATTTAATTTTAAATAAAAAAAATATATATATATACATGGAACTACATACCTTCATCAAATAAATGAACAATGGATGGAAGATAATGTTACAGGACTTCCTCTAGACATGCTGCATGAAATCCCTATAAGAATTAGATGATTTCACCATTATCCAGTGAAATCATAATCAAATACCTAATTGAGAGAATTTATAATCAAATTAAGTTAAAGGAGGAGATATAAGGAGGAAAAAATGTTGTATCATAGCTCAAACACCAAGAATCACACTTGAAATCATCTTAAACAAAGGAGTAACCAAAGAGGAATAGGGGAGTAGGGTCAGTTGGCCCATGTGCACATGAGGAGAGGAGAAAGGTGGATCCCCCTTTTAATTTTTCATGGAAAAAATTGGTAAAAATCATCCTTTAATGATTTACATGGTTTGGATGCATGTTTTACCAAATTTTTCACCAATAATATGGTCGGAACTATTTTACAAAAACCCCTTCGCATGGTTGGGTGGCATTGTTTACGAAAATGTGTACCAACCATGAAAATTTTCATTGCCTCAGTCTATATCAATTAGAATTTTTTTCAGAAACCATGTGTAAATCATGAACCAAGCCCCAATTCCAAGACACCTCGTATAGTTTTCTTTAATATCTCACATGGATAACCCTCAACTATGCACTGACCATGCTACTCAACCATGCACTTTATAAATAGAACTAGAAATATCTTAACACACTGGTTGTTGCATGGTTTCTCCTAAATAGTTCATAAACAACAATTCACCCTTGGTAAAATTAACCAAAACTTATAAAAAATAACTCAAAGATCCCAATAATATCCAAAGAACCTGAGGTACCTCTTGGGCCTCAAACCTTATCCAAAAACATTATCCTAAAATGGCCGAACTCTCATATTATCAATCTGAATCACAATTATTATAATGAACCATCCACAAACTAAAAGATTCAAATTCCCTTAGAATTTCTCAACAAAAAATGGGATGAGGTTTTAAAAATATCTCCATCAGAACACTTCTCATCCCCAAGATGTCATGATGGTTTTTCAAAAGCACCTCTTGACCTACCTCGATCAACAATTCCCTTTCAAACAGTTGCATTCTATCTCTAAATTTCTAAATAACTCTAACAATGTGACTTGAATATAAGGTTCTCAAAACATCAAAACATGATTCACTATATTCCACCATCAACAACTACACATATGGTGCTCAACCACACCCTCTCATCCCAAAACATGATGGTTTGTCACCTAATTATTCAACCAACCTACAGTGCTCTCTAACATGGAACTTATCACGCAAGGATAACATTAAAACTTAGTGCCTCCTCCCCATCATAATTTCCTACTAAACAAAATCTTAGTGTCCTGATGACATCCTCAGTGTGGTTCCCAACACACCACACCTCAATGTACATGAGAAATATGGTCAACTCGAGTAAAAATTCTCATTTCCAAGAATCTAAGACAACATGGACACACACCGGCCATCCATAAATGATCATCGGCATGTCTTATTTTCCAAGAAATGTCCCATACAACACATGAACATAATTTTACACCCTAAATAGGGTACCAAATGTAGTCAATATCCCATCCCTCCCACCCACATTTGAAAAAGATATCCATACCTCATCTGTCTTACTTTTCCTAAAAAAACTTGGCTGCAGTAGTGTACACATTATATATTTAACTGATCATAATATGTTAAATATTATAAGAATATTATGATCATTCAAACACACACATTGAATTCTAAACTAAACTTCTTGTGATATTAAATGGTTGAATCATCAACCATCCAAAACCTTTATCACACTCCCACCTGAGAAATAACACACTATCGACCCAAAGAACACTCAGATAGACTCCATTTCATATAGATTCTAAGGATAATTCTTGAACTCCATATATTTTGAAAACAAAATTTTTATCTACCATTATCATATTCATTATAATACAATTTCTATCATAACTAATTACCAATATGTCTCATGAAACTATGAACCTACCCACATGGGGTCACATCACCTACAACCGATTTGGTTCTCCCCACTATACGAGTGACCTTTTCATTACATCACCGAGTCAAAACCTAATATCTATAGCCTACTTCCATATAATACCACCCAAATTGACTGTACAAGGACAAACCTACTTATACCCAAGCACCAATACAAACATCAATTTTTTCCAGTTCCCAAACAAAATGACGGTCCCATCCTCAAATGACCAATAGTGGACTCCTCACCAAGTGGATTACCATAACTTCTCTTTGAGTGAAACCTCCTCCAGTTAATCATTAAACATGTGTGTCACTCCTACCGAATCATGATTATTTAATTCCAAAAACACATTCCTGTAAAAAATTCCTAGATTGATCATTCCACCACACCCAATCCATTTATAAGGTCTCCTATACCAAGGTATATTTATCACTATCATCAATCTTGTTCACCCAAGCTTACCAACATCATGTCAACCTCACCGTCCCTTGATTCTCACACATTCACTCAATGATTCACAAATAAATGTCACTATGAATACCCAATGTGTGCTACCTAGTTTGATAAAAAAAAAGTTTCATACACTTATATTGTTTCCAATACATTTTGAATCATGTCCTCTTGAGTATCACATCATCAAAACTAGGCTGATTGTGATTCTATTAATGTAATTCTCATCAAGCATGTGGTATCTTAGATGCTTTCCTATAAAGGCCTAACATTCCACACATGTCAAGGATGGAATCCGAAAACTACTAAAAATAACTCCATTACATGCCAACCCTATCCAACAAGTAGTTCCCTAGCCACTCCTCTTCAATATTAGGAACCTCACCTATTCCATGATTAATCAAACACTAATCTTCCATATTGATTCATTCCAAAAACAAATTCTCTAGCCTATGATCTCACTATTCTTATAAATTGCATCAATAAACAAAAGGGTTGGGAACATGAATGGTTCCTCCCTTTGGAACCATCCGCGGGTACCAAAAATTTCTATTACTCAAGGTTCTTAATCTCAAGATACTTGGGAGTCATCATTCCAAAACAATACCTCGGTATCATCTTATGTGCATTGATCTAAAATGTAATAACTAACTTGTGCTTCTCATGTCTAGTGAAAATGAAAACCTAAGCTAACCCCTCTCATCGATCAACCTCACATAACAAAACCCCACCAACTCACCAAAAATCTTAAGTTATATCCCAAGGTCACTAGGTCTGCCCACCTAGCCAATAAGTCAGACTCTATAAATTTCATCAATCATCGGACATCCCACATGCTCCCATTACAAGAATCACTTAGAATCTCACATTCTATTCTACCGACTCTATGGTTCACATATATCAAGAGCTAAAAGATAAGACCATCGCCCACTCCTAGGGAACCCATACTCTCCAATCATCTTCACATCAAACAGCTCCATAGAGAATTTGAACTCACAAAATAGTATAAACATTAAAAATAATCATTTCCCTAATATAATATGTATCCCAAGAATCATAGCCACTAGATTGGTTAAGTATAATATTATTCCAATATATATAGGAAAATTACATATAATTTATAAATGAAATTTTAAATAACTATACCTGAATACTGTCAACTCACAGGGGGTTTATCATAAGGGAATCCAATTACCACTTTAATCTACTAGGAACAATTAACCTCTTATGCACAAGGGGTATTGTACCATCATCCTCCTCATAAATCATCTCACAATAGATCCACATGACTTTCCGTCACAATGAAATAAATATACACGGAGGTCCAACTAAGTAGAAGGTCACAAAAAATATATATGAGAAAACATCACATGAGATTTTTTTACACTTTAAATTGATAAACCAATGTCATTAGTGATAAAAATACACACAAGTAGGCATATATGTCATGTGAATAATATGCGCCTAATCATTATTCATGAGATGAATCTTTCCATGACAGCCCAAAAATCAATAATAAATCACAAATCACAAGTCCAAACACCATATGTGTGGCGCAATATGAAATCACAAATAACCATAATAGAGCAATCCAATAACATCAATCCCATCCCTGGAAACCTATATTTTCCATCAGAAATGGTGTTCAAGATGTACCAGCATGAGGTATGTCATTGGATCAGGCACATTCCTATGTCACATATCTACCTTAACCCATATAGTAAGATAAATAAAATAGCACTAATAACACTTTTTAATGTCCCTCCACCTCGGTCTACTAATCGGTTCATAAACATGTGGTCACTATTATACCTCAGATGCACCTCCTTATATTCCAGAGGCTGCTGACTAACAGAGAGGGTCTATGGTGGTATTATGAGGAGACTACAAACCCTATATTATAGTGTGTAGTAACTATTGGATAACCAAACATTATCCATTAAATTAAACAAATAGAGTATGAAAAAACAATATAATACAAACATCGACAATAATACATGGATGTGGGACCATAAAGCCATACAAAAAGATTGAATTCCCACTAGGCCAACATATATATATATATACTAGAATAAAATAAAATAAGAGAAGGATCCACTACATCCTAGATCATTATCTCATCCTAATCTCTAAATTCCATTTAATATGATCCATATTGATAATGAAATATTGGGCCTCAGCCCAACCTTGACCTATAAGAAGTGAAGTTTTCACGAGTACCCAAGTTCAATGGTGGACTGATCATGGTGTGAGTATTGGACTCATTAGGGAACCACCAACACAGTACCATACATATCCAGTAAATTCCATGATATGTGCATGTTCCATTATCTGAATAAATAAATAACTTTTGAAATAAATGATACCAAAAAACCACTATCAATCCATAGGTTTGTGAGCACAATAGACCATACCCTCTTCTACTAGTGTCTAAGTGTCTTTGAGAATGTCGTGATGACTATGTCGACCATATAACAACCCAGAGTAATTTCACCCTACTATACTAATAATGACCTAAGGGCCTCATTCACCCTTGTATATAGTAATAATAACCTAGGGTATAAACTCACCCCAATATATAGTATAGCGACCTGGGGAAGGCCCCATCTCATTATAACAACCTAGGGACTACTTTATCCTATTATTCAATAGTCCAAAAAACTAATCCAATGAATCCCAAAGGATTGAACATGCCCATTGAAGATCTCAAAATACCCTAGAAACTAGCACATGGTAGGAATATTGTCCTCCAGATGCTCAAACATTCCCATCAAAGATCCCACAATACTTATAATCTCACACATGTAAATAATGCTATCTTCTTTCTAAAACCAAAGTAAACCCATATAAAAATCCATGGAATCCCCACCAGTAATATCAATGACCTCCCCATATTGAAGTTTTCATAACCTCCCCATAGGGAGTATTCACAACCTCCTAGTAGAGAGTATTCACAACCACCCATAAGGGTCTTTTCCATTTATAAAAATACTACCCCTTATTTTTTTCCACTTTATCACCACAAGAATATCCACTAATGATAATAAAACTCAAGAACATGGAATAAAACCCATATCTGTTCTATTAAAGAATGATAAATTCCTTCTCACTAGGGTTAACATGTCACTAGGGTAGCCATCGGGGTCCCCTCAATCTTATTATGGCTTGTACACCTCATAAGGGTCCCTCAACCCCAACTCATCTCTGATGTCAACACCCATCACAAAGGTGATGGCCTTAAACCCATCCCCTTTCCAAAAAACATTAGGTTATCTTGAACACCTAACCTATACATTTGTCTCGCCAAGGTCTACTCTCCTAGGTCACCTATCTCGGTTGGTTAGGAACAACCCACAACTATCTCACTAGACAAAAATATTAAGGACATATCTTAGGTATCACCTGGCTAATACCTAATTCATTCATCTTGAATCATCACTAACCTATACCAAAATTCATCTAAGGGATCTTAATAATAAGGAAACTATGATTTTAAAATCTAACTACACCCACCTGAGGATCCATGTATCTCAAGGAACTTATTAAAATAAAAAAAGTCCTTAAGAATCGGCGGTCGAGGCAACAATTCAATGCCCAAGGTCCCACAGGGGCCTTAACACTTGTTCAGTTCGTTCATGGGCATAAACCTTTAATTAAACAATTTATCAAATTTAACTATGTCGATCAACCTTGGTGGAGGGACCTTACATAACCCCTTGAATAAATAAAAAACATAAATCATGGGGAATTTTTGAATAACCATCTACTCATTTGAAGATTTCCCATTTAATTTTACAAGTTGACTGCTTTACCTAGTATTTCTAAGCCCCGTCCAAGATCCACCCCAATCCTGAATCCTCACCCAATCTTCTTCCTCTTTCCAAACAACCACAATTAATCAAATAATTAATTAATTTATTATACAACTTAATTCCAAATAGTAATTTTTCCTATCACCTCATTGGGTATCCAAAAATCATGATTCTTTAAGAAACAGGGTTTTAGCCACCCTCCACACACCCTCAATCCTACACTGAACCCAAGGCCCAACACACATCACCATTTACAACACTAAAATAATTTAATTTTTAATAAAACCCATATATCAATCCATGGTTACATGAACCTTCATTTAATAAATGAGTGACGATAGGAAGATTCCATTATATTTTTTCCTCTAGTTTGGATGCATGAAACGCCCATGATCTTCAGATGATTTCACCATCCTTTGGGGAAATCATCATCAAATCCCCAACTAAAAGAAATGAAAATAATAGGAATGTGGAAGAGGATATGATTGGAGAATAATGGTTAGTGGATATTATCTAAAATTTTGAAGGATAACACATAAATTGTACCAAATAGAGGAGGAACCAAGGAGGAATATGGTAGGGGGATGGTTGGACCATATTCATGCGATGGGAGAAGAAATATGGGGATCCTCCTTTTAATTTTATAAAGTTAAATAGTAAAAAAAACATCATTAATGAGTCAAATGGTTTGGACACATGTTTTACCAAACTATGCACTTACTATGAAATAAAAAAATACCAAGAAAAACACCTTCACATAGTTGGGACACACTATTTACCAATAATTTCGGAAACCATTACAATTCTCACCACCTTGGTTTGAAATATTTAGAATGGTTTGTCTACAACTATGTGAAAACCATAAACAAAGGCAAAATTCTAAGCTACCTGAAAAAAATTCCTATGGGATCCTTCATGGTTAACCCATAATTTTATGCTAACCTTGAAACTCAATTGTTTTATTTAGAAAAAGATTTGAAAACCTCTTTATGCTAAGGGTGCTACACTGTTTCTCCTAAACTATGTACACCAAACCTTTCACCATTGGAAGAATCCTTCAAAAAATATAAAAACAAACATGAATCTCTCAAGACTCGATCGGACACCCAATTTAGCTCTTGTTCCTCAAACCTTATCCAAAAAGCGTTATCTCAAAACACTCAAATTTTCAAATTATTGGTCTGAATCCTAATTCTCAGAACAAACCATCTACCACATCAAAAATTCAAATTCCCTTGGAATTTTTCAACTAAAAAGGGGATGGGGATTTTACAATATTAGTTTGATATTAGGGATATTAATGGGGTAATCCATGATTCATCACAAGTTTAAATGGGAAATTTAAGTTCTTCATGTGGTTCAATGGTAGAACTAGTGATTTGTGGTGTGTTTTAGGGGGGTTAACCTGCTATATGGTGTGATTAAGGGGGTGAAACCTTATTCTATATTATTATTTTGGGGGTGAATCATATAAAGGATCATTGTAATGTGTCAATTGAGATGTAAATTCTTAGTAATGAAATTTGGTTCCATGGATTAGGGTATAAGTGGGATCCTACATGTGGGGGTTATTGGAGAAAATTTCAAGTTAGAGGCGGGTGTATTTTAGGATGTGTTAGAAGGTGTGACAGGGTGTTTTGGGAAAATTCAGTCAAATGAAGTCTATGTGAAAGTATTTCTTGATTTTAGACATGTTGAGAGGGTAAATGTTTTGGGTTCATCATTTGGGATGTGTTTAGTGGGTCGATGGACAACTAGAAATGTGTGTTTAGTATGTGATTAATATGGTGGGGATAACCATGAATTGTAATTATCCATTGTGATTAGAGACTTATGCTGGAGATTAACATAATCCTCAAGTTGAATTTGATTGAATACACTATGGTTTCTCATGAGAGATAGGTGTGGTGAGTGTAGTCTCTATATCACCCCATGTTTTTATGAACCTTTTCTCTCAAATAAATTAAATTTTCATTTATTTCTTACAATGCACTAAATCAAACATCCTATTCACAAAGAAAAACTTCAGTTTACATTAAATCAAAAATAAACATGTTTTATGTTACATTCAACACCATCTTGGTGTGTGTTACACGCAACATTGATGTTTCTACCAAACATTATTTTATTATTATAATTATTTAAATGAGATAATTATATCCTAGCTATTAAAATTATTTATATGAATAGTAATAAATACTTTTCAAATATTTATTATTATTTTTTTATATAAATAAAACATATTTATAATGAAATATGTAATTTTTTGAAAAGTTCTTAGATGTTTAAAAATATTATTTTCTCAAAAGAACTGCTTTTAATCTCCTTATATGAAAAATAATAAAATTAATTTTAGACACATTTATAAATTTAATTTTATAAAATAAACTTCATTTTTTAAATGTAGAATCTAGAAATTTTCTTAGGGTGAATTTTTTGTATTTTTCTAAGAAACTTCATTTTTGGATGAATAGTGAAAATGTCATCTTTTAATTCAAAACTACATTTTTTATAATTTATTTATAAGGTTATATTATATTTTAATTTGTTTTAAAGGTTTAATTAGAACATATTTTTATAAATTAATCCAATTTTGGTCATTAGATGGCCATACTTCGGCCATTCACCATCCATTCTTGAGTTTTGTTGGTTTGGTATGCCTTTTGTTAGCTAAAACATGGGTACACCTAACTTGTTTTCAAAAATTCCTAGTGTGTCATTTCCCTTCCTTATAAAAGTCCACCACATCTCCCTTTTCTTCTCATTTCTAAACCCACTTATGTTCATCCAAGAAATTCCCAATACACTTCCCAACATCCCTCCCTTCCTCCTAGAAGCATCCCCTTGTGTATAAATCAATCCAATGAATCCTTTTGGCACAATCCAAAAGGAGTTACCTAATTAAGAGGTAACAACTTCTCTCATGCTCCTTTATTTTATTTTATTTATCCACCTCATACAATCTATTTATTCCATTATTTTATAACAACACCAATATCTCCAATATAAAAGTATGTTTTATTCTAAGGGTTATACCTACACTAACACACACTTCCATTTAATGGGTAATGAACATACTATTTACGTGTACGGTGAACTACCGCCTCACGAAACTATGATTGTTTATTTTTATTTTACCACCTCTCATGGTGGGAATTATGATGGTCACTCTCTATATATATAATATATATTATATTTATAATTTCTTTAAGCTTATTTAATAATTTTACAGCGCATATCCTTATACTTTAAATTTTATATAAATATAATAATTTTTTTGAGGAAGTATGGACTACCGTCCCCTCAAATCAATGTGATTCGTTCAAATACTACATAGAATATATTAAAGATGGGTATAGTGAACTTATATTATATATATAACATTATAATTCTACTATAATTGTATTATATACATATATATATATATATCATTTAATTTCTTTCTTTCAACACTTTAATAAAAATGAAAACATTATTCATGTGTATGTACGTCTTAGCATCTCCATGAACGGTGTATTTGTTTTCATACATATATATTTTATATATAATTATAATACACATATACTGAATATAAATGACATTTATATCATGTATTACATTATTTAAATCATGATATAAGTATATGGAGAAAATATATACCAAATTAAGACACATGTGAAAAAAAACAAATATTACCTGAAGTGAAACCTTAATATAGAATTGTTAACAAGAGGGTAATATAAGTTCATAATACAACCATGTATGGTTTTATATATAAGAATATCCTTATTTAAAATGTTTATAATAATCTTAAATTTATTATTCATGAATATTGTATGAGTATGAAGAGAATAAAGACACAAGGTAAGTTGATTTCATCTCACTTTTTATTTCCATGAGATGCATGGTTTATTCACCACCCATTCCTTTTGTGTGGTATATATAATTTACATGGATGTATTTTGTGATTCTTTTACTTAAATTTATGGGTATATATATATCCATTATATTATCTTTATTTCATGGGGTTGAAGTTTCAAAATTTACAAAATCGGTAAAATAGTTTTGTCTCAATTTTCATTCTTTGAAACTCATGTTTGGTTATGCACCTAAATTCTTTTTCAAGGTGTATATAATTCCATTTTACATGTTATATCATTAATTGAATTATTTTAATGATATTTTATGCTTCATTTTTTTTCCTTTCCTTACATGTAGAGTATGATCCCAAGTTACCAAGTGATAAGATTTTATTGGAAAAATCTCATCGCTTTTCGAGATTGTTAATGATTGTGCTTCATTGATGAAATATTATGATCCATATCTCAAGAAAACTCATGAGTTTCCTTATCCTCTATTTATTCAAGATAAATCCATGTATTTGTACCACTTTTCCACTATTTTGTACTTAAGATAATTATGATTTTTTTTAATAAAATCTTACAATACTTCTCTCTTTGGTCAGAAATCTATTTTATTTCAAAAAACATGTTTTCTAAAATGCTTTAATTTTTTTTCAAATGATACATGAAGATAATTTTCAAGTAAAATGTATTTTGAAAATCTTTTATTGTTTTCAATGCTTACTTTATAAGTTTCAAATCAATTTTC
The DNA here is from genome assembly GCA_963277665.1 of Viscum album. Lineage (NCBI taxonomy): Eukaryota > Viridiplantae > Streptophyta > Magnoliopsida > Santalales > Viscaceae > Viscum > Viscum album. The sequence continues at coordinate 141,500,534 of OY728128.1, read as the reverse complement.
AAATAAATTTTTTTTCAAAAGGTTTTATGTTTTTAAATGAATTTTTCAAAGAATATAAGATATTATCATTAAAAAATGTTTTTAAAATATATTTAAAATTGATTCCCATATAAGATAACATTAATTGGTGTTACACATTCCTTTATGGGGAAATTATTCAATTTTTATATTCATATTATTTTTTGGAATTGATTGTGTTTTGATGTCATGATGTTTATGAAACTCATTTCTCTTTCACGGGTTATATGTTTTTGAAACCCGCTTCTTTTCACTGGTTATGTTTATGATGAAATGATTATTAAACATGTACCTTTTTCCATAGGTTATGATATGATTAAATTTTTATAATACCTATTTCATTTGATGGGTTATTATATGATTATTTATAATCATTTTGAATATTCATGTGTGATTTCATTATAAGATGGGTGGGACGTATATCTCCCTCTAATGAATTGTGTAAAGATTTATATCTCATGAGATAGATGTGGATGGAAAGATAAATGAACTCAGTTTGGCATTACATTGATGGAATGATAAATGAACTCAGTTTAGTATTACTAGGCACGAATGAGGAGTGAACTCTGTTCAGTAATACAGGGTTGGAACAGGGAGTGAACCCGGTTTAGTAAAGGAATTTATCCACTGAGATGGAATTGGTAGTGATTCCTTCACTAATATGTAAATCATTATATATGATTATGTGTCTGCCACAATTCCATATTTTATTCCTATGTTAAGCTTTCGTGGTTTATGTTCACTGCTTCCTTATGATTCATGTCTTATGAACTACCAAGATTTATGTCATAATTCATGTTTAAGATCTTTGATTTTCAGGGTATAATATTCTATATTCATGATTATGTTCTCATAGCATTAGGCTCATTATTATTCTTAAGTGCCTCCCTTTTTTACCCTTAATGAGAATCATAGATCACCCCTTTTTATGTTTCCTTCTCCTAGGTTATGATGATATTTAGTATATTTTATGTTTCTAAGAATCTTTTTAGTCCAGAAGAACCTAGTGGGAGATGATGTAGATCATTTATGTACTAGTGTTTATGTTTCCATGTTTCCAAAGGCACTAGACTGGTATAGTCTTTGGGCGTCGGTTGTATAATGTTTTAAATATTCTAAAAAAGTTATTTAATTTTAATTTATGAAAATAAAGGATCTCTATAGTTGGTATCAGAGAAAAGTTTTAGTTAACCTTTGGAATCTAGGATGACAAAAGATTAGTGAGAACCCTAAGTACATGTATTGTTATAAGTCTAAGGATAACGAAAAGTATAATAAAATGTCCTTGATTTTTGGTAAAGGATAGAGTGAGTTTTTCCAAGAAATAAATCATTTTCTTGATACTATAAGTGGATGTGGATTTGGAACAATTTTATCTAGGGGCAAAAAATCTGACAAGATGTTCCAGGCCTGAGTTGAGGTAATCTGGTACATGAAAATAGTCCATAATGCACACCAGGTTTTACACTCCTAGGGGATATTCTTTGGGAATTAACAAACTATTTACAAACCATCATGAAGGATTTAAATATAATTTGGCTATGAATAACCTAGGGTAAACCTAAGGTTTCATATATTAAGATAGGTTGCCTAATTTAAACATCCTACAAGTGACTTTTCATGATTATGTGGTTCCTCATTAAGATAACTTTTTATTACTCTATGCTTTTGGTTTTAGTTAATGGCTTGAACACGAAGGAACCGTGTTAATGATGATTGTGATGGACAATGCAATGATTGTTCTCTTGAGAAACCAAATTCTATGGGAGTATTAATGAAAAACCTCATTTCTATTCTCATAGAACTTCCACAAGATATGAATCATGGTGGATATCCAAATGAGCAAAGGAGGGAACAACATTCTGTCGAGTCCTTCATGAGGCAACATCAGCCTTCTTTTTGAGGATCCTCTATTCCAATTGTTTCTGAAAAATGGATCAATACTACTGAAAATATATTCTCCACTCTCCAGTGTTTGGAGCATTAGAAAGTTTTTTTCTACCATTTATAAGGTGAAGCGTGTAGAGACCCGATTTTTTCCCTGTCAGACTTTGGAATATTACTATGAATAATTCCAGAGCTAGGCGTGAAGACGACGTGCGATTCCGAGGCCTGATGTGCTCGGAATAAGTTTTATAAAAATATTAAGTACTTTTATACTATGCACATGGTGGGGTTTTGTTTTCTCTTAAAAGGTAGCTCGGATCGGAAATCTGAGGGCACGGTTGTGTCCAGAGTGTGTCTTTTACCCTAGGAAGGGTGTAAAAGTTACGGGCGTGGACCTGATGTGAGAGATGTCACCCAGGGGAAAAATCATCATTTTGAACTAACAACTTAGTGATTTTTATCACTGGTGTTCTTTTCGAATAACATTTGAAGGAAGTATCGGAATGAGAATATGAGACTTCTGTTGAGTTCGAAATGGGGTGTTTTGCCTTGGCGTGATATAAAATAGGCGGGCGTGGAGGTTTCGGAATCCTCGCCCGTCAGCAGAGTCTCAGAGGGGTTATAAATTCGTTTAAGTGTGGAATTAAGGGGAAAGCCCTAATTTCCCTTCTTTCTCTCTCTCTATATATATATATATCTCTCTATCTCTTCTTCTTAATATTTCTTCATTGTTCTTCACTGAATTGAGGATAGAACTCCGGCGAATCGAAGTGGTATCGCAGCGGGCGCGTCGCCAATGACGAACGACCGGATTGAGGTAGCCTTTGGGTTGATTATTTCCACTCCATCAATTTCTTGAGTTTTTGTTAAATATGTCTTTTTAATTTTATAATTTTAGAATTTCGACGATGGATAAAAAACATAGCCAACGTCTGAGCCCCACCTTAATTTTTCGTTCTTGGGCGTTCTTCGTCCAAAATTTCAGATGCAGTAAAACCTTGATGGATCATCGATTGGGGGCAGGCACTGTGAAGGCCTCATCCCGAGGATTCCAAATCTGCCTTTGGTTTTGAAATCAGGCCGCTGGAGCGATTATGGCGGTCGACGGATGCCCCAGCTCTGGCAAGGGTGGTGGCCAGAGATCGGGGTGACGCATCGGTGGTGTCGGTCGAGGTTGCTGCGGATCACGGTGGCCGCTGATTTTTGTGCGGTGGAGCACCCGGAGTGGTGGTGACCTGTGGTGCGGTGCTGGGGTGGTCAGGACTTCGGAGATCCGGAGGTCGGGTGTGGCCGGCATGGACAGGGAATCTCTGAGAGGAGTGTTGTGTATAGTGGGTAGGTGGAGAGGCATTGCAAGGTGAGGCGACGAAGATAAGGTGACTTCAGTGGGCCGCATCGGAGCGGCGGAGCGGGGGAGCCAGGGGCAGCGCGGGTGGCTAGTGTCATGCCGGTGAGCTCTGCCGGTGGTGGGGGGGGTGTCACCCTCGGCCTGTCGCGCTTGGGAGGAGCCCCGAGGCACTGACCTCTGGGGTGTGCCATAGACAAGCACCCGCAAAGTGTGGGTCCTATTGGTGTTGCACGCAGACAAGACCGGTCATGTGGTCGGTCTGCTTGGAAGAATCAGACCCGAGGGGTCCGGTGGTTTTTGGACGGGCCACGGCCAGCGAACCGTGGCGAGCTGGGCCGGACCCGTGGCTAGGCCGTGGGCCGGCGGTCTGGACTGGGTCGGTCAGTCCGGACTGGCCCATTTTGGGCCCCTTTCTTCAAAGGGGATTATCTCCTAAACGACGTGTCTTTTTGATGTTCCGTCAGTGGATGCAAGTTCGTGTTGGTGAGACGGACTTTTCGAATTGTGTTTTGTTTTTTTTGGGATTTGCACCGGAAGACGGGTGACCCGAAACAATTTAATTTAATAATATTAAATTATTATTAATGGTTACAACGGAAGTATTTGCGATTCAGACGTCCATTTGATGCATCGTTAGAGGCACTGTAGCCCTGGAGTTGATATGGTCCTTTCAAAGTTGGTTTGGTACCTTTTGGGTTTGGTTTCGTTGCTCGGTTGCACGAAACACTTAATGCGATTAATTAATTAATTAATTAATTATTATTGTGTTGGGTCTAACTCTTGTTTAGGATGTCCGATTGAAGAGTCGTCAATGGCAGCGCAACCCCAACCCTCGTGTGGACTTTTTGAGATGCTTTCCAAAGCATTCAGGTTGGAGAGAAAGTGTGGGCCCCATAGGTCCTGGTTCAAAGGTTTTATGGTGAAACACCACTTTTTTCACCTGAAATCTATTTGTAGTGTTTGAGAACTCATTTAGGAGTGTTCTTCCAAGGGTATTGTGATGACGCAATCCGAACTCCTAAATTCAGGCCGAGGCATGGGCTCTACGAGGTGGCTTTTGGACGTATGCTGTGTTTTTACCACTTATACTTCATAAGTCTATTCAGGGTAAATGAATAGCCTACACCTCATGGCCATCTGCACGGAACGCAATGGTATGATCTACGTGACTTGTTTCGGGGTCGAGGTGGGGGCCCTAGGGGGGCCCGTTTGCATAACGGGGTTAGTTGAAGCTTCTACATCCATAGTAAGTTTTAGGCACCATCAGCAGCTTTGTGACCTTGGCATCGAGACGAAGTTGACCAGGGTTGTTTCAGGCATTGAAGCTGGTGTTGAGGCTTGGGCCCCACTGGCTATCTTTTAAGCGGTGGGTAGCGTACTGCGACTTTTTCATCAGATGTCTGTCCTGGGAAAGTACATAGTCTATCTTGCATGTGTTTCCGTGACGATTGCAACTTTGTAATATGTTTGGGCGTGCAGAGCCTCTTTCAAGATCTCATTAAATGTGGAAACATGTGTTGGTCGGAGGTCCCTTTGACGCACTTGGAACCAACTCACGGTAGAAATGTTAGTGACACCCAGTGATGGCATGGGTAGTGCCGAGTTATCGGACCAGTTCTGGGTTTACCCTCTAGTGGGTCTGGGTAGTGGTTTACCCTCCAGTGATGCTGGGAAGTGGGTTACCCATTGAACTCAGGGGTTACCCTCTAGAGAGGTTGGGCAGTGGGTTGCCTGTTGACCTTAGGGTTTACCCTCCAGTGGGGCTAGGCAGTGGGTTACCTATTGACTTTAGGGTTTACCCTCCACTGGGGCTTGGTAGTGGGTTACCTGATGACCTCTTAGGGTTTACCCTCCAGCTGTGCTGGGCAGTGGGTTACCCGACGACTTCATTCAAACTTAGCCCCTTTCTATGAGGCTAGTCAGTGTCTTTTCTCCATGATTATCAGAGCGGGACCTTGGTTGTACGGTTTCGCGATGAGACAGCTTTGATGTACGGGACTGTTGGGAATTAGTGATGCTTATCCTTAGAATTGTTGGCGACTTTTCTTGGGCTGATCTTGGAGATAGATATCCCCTTACACACTAATTCAGGTTTCTTGTTGAGAATATATATATATATATATACCCCCTACTTTTTTCTGACTCCTTGGGTTCGGATACTCTCCTTCTAGGAGGGGTGAAGTGTGGTGTATGCCATGTGCTTTTTGTGTCTAGCTACTCTCGGATTGGATGAGTCTACTTCCATTCTTCTCTTGGGTTGAGCTGCACTCTCTCTATTGTACTCTTACACAGTTCTTTGTTTTTTCTACTACTCACCATTTTAGTACCTCCTTTGTTGCTCCCTCGAGCTTTCGGGGCATCCTACTGAGTATCTTTATACTCACATCTACTTGGGTTTTTCCCGCACATGGTGTGCCCTTGCAGATAATGGACAGGTCGATCGAGACTGTAGAGGAGCGTAGAGGACATAGGATCTTGGACTGTGTTCAGTGGTCAAAGTAGGACTTTCAGGTGTGAGACTCACCACCTGTTTACTTTCATTTACCTATTTCCAGGTTGTGGCACCTTTCTAGTTGGGCACGTGTTTTTCCCTTTACTATTCAATTTACTTGTCAGTCCACTTTTTAGCACGTTACTTGTTCTGTTTTTATAGGTTGATGCATGCTTTTTGGTTGGGATATTGTAGTTCGTACTTTGGTTTCCTTTTTACTCTGTGCTTCTACTTTGATTGGGTTGTGTGTGTGTGTACAGGTACTTAGGCAAAGGCCTCCCCAAGATTGTTAAACCTTTGGTGCTTGTCGCCAGACCCTGGCCTATGGAGGCGGGCTTGGGGTAGTTGCGGCTCAAGACCGGTAGGGTCGGGTCGTGAAAAAGTGATATTAGAGTTAGTTCGTTCCTTGGGACATTTTTCAGACGTCCCTAAAAAGGAATTGGTTGAGTTTTAGGGCAATAGTGTCAACATGTCTTGAGAGTGGCTCTCAGGCCAAGGAGTCCAGTGATGGTGCGGCGGCCGACGTATCCATTCACGAGGACCTTGATTACCCGTTTTTCAACTTGGTGTTCTGAGACACTTATTGCTGGGAACATTGGTTCGTGCATCATATAGGATTGAGTCTTTTACTGTCCTTCTTGAGTCGGCTCCCCATCGTTGTTGATATATATATGCTCATTTGATCACAGTAATCCTTGATGGGATTCGGGATGTCTTTGTGATGATAGCCAGCCAGGACACTAGCTCTGGTTCATGACAACTATTTTGTGAGTGATGAGGCCTCAGTTCAAGATCTGTCATATGATTACCTTTTATCCAGGAGGACATGTAGTAGCACCTCCACCTGTGGATTAACAGATAGTACTGGTAGCGAAGGCCGATGATGAGTGCAGGCTGGGCTTGCTACGTGAGTTCCAGCATTAGAGACCACTGATGTTCCACGGTGAGCCACACACTCATACAGTGAAGGGTTGGCTAGAGTTGGTGGTTCGCCTCTTCAGGATTGTTCAGGCACTTACATGCTAGATGGTGACTTTGACATCCATTCTTTTCTTTTTCCACCAAGCAGTTGGTGTTGGTAGAGCCAGGGTTACTCAGATGCACGATGAGTCGGTACTCTCGTGGGATGACTTCTAGCAGCTGCTTCGTGAAGAGTACTACCTCTCCTACTTACAGTTTCAGGAGATGTTGGAGCTTCATCGGGGAGTGATGGCAGTGGCTGAGTACACAACTAGGTTCACAAACCTTACTCGGTACTCTTTGGATGTGGTCTATGATGGAATCTTCTGAGTATAGAAGTTTGATTGAGGTCTCTATATAGGAGATTCATGACAGTGTAGTGCCCTTGTGCATCCTCACCCATCTCAGGGTGCTGGAGCAGGCACTAGTGATAGAGAAATTTCTGTTAGAGGGACTTCAATTGGAAGGGCCTCGACGCCAGAGGTCTCCCCTTAATGAGACTCAGACACATGGTCAGGGATATCGTAGAGCACCGAGACAGCCCAGGGAGGAATAGTTCTATGATTGTGATGTGCGAGGTCACGTGGCGTGAGACTACCCAACCAAATGTGCTGAGTTTTACAGATAGTTGGTAGATGCACCGCCACGACAGAGGCATTTTTGTAATCAGAGAACTCCCAGGTGGGGATAGGGTGGTCCCTAGGGAGGTAGTGTTGGCAGAAGAGCAGGAAGAATTGTGGTTGGCAGACAACATTTTGAGGTCTTTCCACCACCACTAGGCGGCCCATGTCAGGCTCAGGGAGCTGACGGACGAGGCAACGGGCGGCTGTGTGCTAGGTATGTCTACAATCCTGCCTCACATGAGATTATAAGAGGTATGCTCTGTGTATTTTCCTACTTTTCTTAGTAGCAATTGTTAGACACTGCGTGAGGTACTTTTTTCGTCTAACTCCTTGTTCAAGGAGTTACCGAGGGTGACACAAGGCGTTGGTGTAACCCTGTGTTGGTGTTGTCTGGTGTAGCTTTGAATGCACGGGAAAGATGGGTTCTTCCCCCACTGAGACACATTTTTGTGATGTGATAAAAACCATGAGGGAGATTCAGTACCACCAAAAGTGGATAGTATTGAGGTGTGTTGGATGATTCCCTCTGATATGTGCATTCATAGCGGGGTTGTGTGGTGGAGTGTCAGAGCAGGTTTTGGATTTTCTAATGGGGCTTTTCTGCTTTACCTCCCTTTTCTTGAGGTGCCACTAGTGGGTTTGGAAGAGTGCCTGTTTTGGGGATTACTCTCCTTCCAAGAGGGGAAAAGACGCATGGGGTATGACATGTGCTTTTTGTTGGGACCAAGTTGGACGGATAAAGAAGTAAGAAGAGTTTTCTATTACAGAGTGTTGTTTTTTGTTGTCAAAGAAGCTAAATCAATTCACTTTGTAAAGGACTTGTAAAATATGACGATGCTTTGATGATTTGTATTTCACAAATATCATAAGTTTGGAGAGCTTGTGATGAAAGCCTTATGAAGGATAGGGAGAGTAAAATAAGTGTTTTTAGAAAAGGAAATAAAGCGGCGCGCAAGTCGAAAGTGGTGTGCAAGTTAAATATTGGCGTGCAAGTCAAAATCAGTGTGTGAGTGTGGCGTGCAAGTGTATGTTGCATGCAAGTCATATTTCAACATCATCATATCAAATTTTTACAAAGTAAAGAAAGTGTCGAACAGGTGCTTGAGTGGCACGCAAGTGCTGGAGTAGCGTGCAAGTGCTAGAGCGGCACGCAGGTGCTGGAGCGGCGCGCAAGTACTGGTGAGGTGCGCAAGTGTATGTAGTGTGAGAGTCACTAAAATGCCTATAAATATATGACTAGCCTCCTCATTTTTTGAGGCTCAAAACTTAAGAAAAAATTATGAGCTCTGATCACGTATGTAGTAGAAAGTGGCTCGCAAACTAAAGTGATGTGTAAGTAGAAGTGGCGCGCAAGTTGAGGGTTATTTCTAACATGCGCAAGTAGGGCGGCATGCAAGTGGTGGAATGCAAGTTTTCAGAGGAGCGCAATCAGGGAGGTGTCTTCAAGAAGTATGTTGTGTATATGTCAAAGGTGGAACGCAAGTTGTGAGATGTTCACAATAGTGGCGCGCAAGTTGTGGTGCACAATTAGGGGGCACGCAAGCTGAGTGGTGCGCAAGCAGGTGGCATGCAAGCATAAGTGGCGCACAAATAGGTGGCGCACAAGTAGGGAGTCGTGTAAGCAGGGAGTGGCACGTAAGTAGGGAGTGGCGTGCAATCTGTTTTCACTAGGTGGTTCTTACCAGCTTCTCGGTAGGAAATTAAATAATTGTTTTGAAAGATTTGATTTATGAAAGTTCATTAAGAAGCACAGAATCATTACATTACCCTATTTTTTATAAGAAGGAGCACACACACTATTGGATTGTTTTAAAAGTGCTACAAGAGTGTAAGGGTATATCCTAATCATTGTATTCTACATCAAAGGATGTTTTCTAGTGGATTGTGTGGTACTGGATTGTTTCTGTACCATACCAAGGACGTAGCTACTCTTGTTGAGTAGTGAACCTTATAAATCTTGTGTTCATGTGGTTTTATGTGTTCATCAAGGAAGAAACTCTATAACAGGAGGTGAAGGTTGTTTCAAAAAAGGATAAACTTAAAAACAAAAGAATATCACTATTTCACCCCTCCCCCTCTCAATGATACTTGGATCCTGACTGGGAACTTCAATTGGTATCAGAGCCATAGGTTCCCTTCTTTTATTCTTTGCTGAAGTGGTTGAAGAGAAGTTGTGATGGAGAATCTAAATTACGTGAATATTAAGGGGATTCCAATTTTTGATGGAATGAACTATCACATCTGGAAGGACAGAATGATGCCTTATCTTATGTCTCTTGGATATGAAGTTCTTGAAACTACAACAGATGGATTTCCTACTATTGACGTCAAGGTTCCTCTTACTCCTGTCGATAAGAAGAATCTTGAGAATGATGGAAGAGCTAAAAATGTGTTACTCTCATCTCTTTCATAGAGTGAATTTTTAAGAGTGAAATGTGTTTCTATATCCAAAGGAATATGGGACAAACTGTAGAACATATATGAAGGAGATACAAAAGTGAAGAAGTTTAGACTACAAATCTGGAGACTGAAGTATGGAGACTTGAAAATGGGAGAATTTGAATCTGTTTGGATTTTATTTACCAGGATAAATGATATTGTCAGTACAATCAGATGTCTTGGTGAAATTTTGGAGGATTCTACAGTTGTTGAAAAGATCTTGAGAATTCTACCTGACAAGATTGATTCTAAAGTGTCTTCATTAGAAGATAGAGACCCTGAAACATTATCCTTGGATGATTTCCATAGCACTCTCATTACTTATGAGATGACAATGGAGAAGACATTGAAGGGAAAAACAAAAGTTTATAGAGAAATGTCATTCAAGGCTACAAAGAGAGAGAAGTCAAAGAAGACTCTTATTGAAGATGATGCTATTGAATCTAATTCTGAAGATTAGGTATGTAAAAATTTTGATGAAATTTTATCGTTGTTTTCTAATAATGTGAAAAGTGGAACGGGGAAATACAAGGGTAAACTTCCTTTGAAATGTTTTGAGTATGGAGTCGTTGGTCACTTTGTGGATAACTGCCCTCAAAAGAATAAAGAATAAGATATTGAAGATGATAACAGAAGGCCAAGAAGGTTGTGGAAAAAACAAGTTGACAAAGATAAATATTTTTCAAAGGGGAAGGATAAAAAGTTCTTCAAATCAAAAATAAGAAGCTTTTTATCAAAAGGTTAAGATTAAGAAGACAACGAATATGAATCAGAGAAATTATTTGCTGAAAAAACTAGAGAGAATACCTTTATTACTATAGTGAGTAATGAAGAGTATGAGAGCAACAGTTCAGAAGAAGAAGAAACTCAACTTGAATATCATCTGAAAGAACTGTTGAAAGAATGCTTGGGGAAGATCAGCAGGCTTGATAAGGAAAACAACAAGTTGATAAATGAAAATTACGCATTAAACAATCAAGAAGGTTTTACTGATGAGAAAATAAAGATGGAAAAGTAGATTGATGATCTGAGAAATTCTTTTGAGAATACAAAGAATCGTAATGATCATCTTAAAGTAAAGCTGAAGGAAAAAGAAGAAGAGTTGGAAATTTTCCAACAGAAACATTATAAATCAAAATAAATGAATATCAGTTTCAAAAAATCTATCTCAGAAGTTGGTCAATGTTCCAATAAAAATGAACCAAACAAGGATCCACAAAAGTTACCTTCAAGGGTTGAAATTTAATATAGAACTGGTTCTGATAAGAACAAGTATGGAAAGACCTGGTATGTGTTCAAAGTCAGCAATGATAAAAAATCGGAAGTGCATTAAAATCACGAGTCAAGAAAGACTTATAATACTTCTGGTGTTGTTATATCTGAACTGAGAAAGGGATTTACAAATGAAACCATGATGGTTGATGGTCAGCATAGTTATATTAAGAAGGGTGTTGAGAAGCGTTTTCAAAAATCTGGTCAGTATAGAATTTTCAAAGGAAAATATTCTTTCCATGGTTACTGCTGGTATTGTGATGGATTCGGACACATGGAAAATATCTGTTGGTTCAACCAACAACATTACAAATATTCCACAATTTTTGAAAGACAAGGACTGAGGGGGAGTCAACCCTTTCAAAATATAAAGTCTCCAAATAAATTTCACAAGATATCTAAGAAGACTGGTGTGAAAGTTGAGAATAGTTTCCAACCACAGGAAACTATTTGTGAAAGATTTGATCAACCTGGGCATCTTTCCAAGGGCTGCCTTAGTGGTTTACCAGAGCAACAAAAGATTCTTAACAATTCTCAAAAGCTAGAGTTTTTAAAATCTAAAAGGTACAGGTCTGATAAGTCTGAAAAGAAAGAGTGCATGGTTGTTTGGCCAGAACACATTGACATGTATAGGATATTTGAGGAATCCCAATAGGAAGTGAAGGAAAAGAAAGAAAAAAAATCTCTTTTTGTTGAAACTACTTTGAAAGCTAAAAAATGAGAACATCCATGGATTATTGATAGTGGATGTTCCTCTCGTATGACAGGAGACATAAATCTTCTAAAGAATGTGAAAAACTTCAAAGAAGGAATAATGAAAATTAGAAATGATGAATCTATAAGGATCAAAGGTGTTGGATCGACCATCATTGGAAAAGAAAAGATGAAATCTAGGAAAACACTATATGTTGATGGGATGAAACATAACCCGCGTAGTGTGTCACAACTCTATGATGAAGGCAAAAAAGTTATCTTCAGAAAAGATGGATTTTTTGTGAAAAGTGAAAATGATGGAAATATAGTTACAATGGGCCAACGTACAAGAGAGAATTTGTTCCAAGTTGGTGAAGTGCAGAACTCTTGTTACATGGGTATAGTAGATGAAAATAAATTATGACATAAAAGGATGGGACATATGTGTTAGAGAAATATGTGCAAGTTATCAATGCAAGATAATGTCTGAGATATGCCTGATTTATCAAGAAGAAGAGATTGGTCCTATACTATTTGTGAAAAGGGGAAGATTACAAACTCTTTTAATAAGAGAGTTGAAATTCATTCAAAACAACCCTTGAAACTTATACATTCTGATATATGTGGACCAATGAGAAAGAAATCAACAAATGGAGATAAGTACTTCATTAATTTCATTGATGAATTTACTTGCATTACATGTGTTATGTACATGAGACATAAGTCAGATGCTCCAAAAGTGTTTAAGAGTTTCAGGAGGAAAGTAGAAAAATAATGTGAGTATTCAGGGAAGAAGTTGAGAACTGATAATGGTGGTGAGTATAAGAATGAAGAGTTTGAATGTTATCTTGAGAAGAATGTAATTAGGCAGGAGTTCAATTCACCATACACACCTCAACAAAATGGGGTTGCTTAATGAAAGAATCTAAGTTTGGTGGAAATGGGGAGAACTATGATGCTTGAGCATAGTATTTCTCATTATTATTGGAGGCAAGCTATGAGAACTGCTGTGTATATTCAGAACTGATGTTAATTTAGACCAAAATCAGATATGTCTCCTTATGATATTTTCTATGGAAAAACTCCAAGTCTGAAACACTTAATAGTTTTTGGGAGTCCATGCATTATAAATAAGGAAGGTGGAAACCATGGAAAGTTTGACCAAAGAAGAGATTATGGAATTTTTCTTGGCTATGCTCGAGAAGGAAGAGGATATAGATGTCTCAACAAATAAATAGGAATAATTATTGATTCTTCAGATGTAAAAGTTGTTGAAAATGTTGAGAAATAAAAGCAATCATATGTTGATGTGGAAGTTGAGAAGGATAGAGAAGATTTTTATAACAATTCTGATAAAGTTGTAGACTATGTTAATCCTACTCCAAAAGATGAATCCAACTCAGAAATTTCAAGTGATGAAGATGGAGTTCAAACAACTCATCCTAGGTTGAAGAAGCAAGTGGAGGCTCAGAACAATATTGGAGATAGAAATCAGAGGGTTAAAACAAGAAGAACAATGAATGATATAACACATACATCTCTTTATTTGAAAGTTGAACTGAATAATGTAAATGAAGCATTTGAGCATCCAGAATGGGTTCATGCAATGAATGAAGGGATTAATTAGATAGATAATAATGATACTTTGGAATTTGTACCCAATCCAGACAACAATAACATCATTTGTACAAAGTGGGTTTTCCAGAACAGGCTGAATGAAGAAGGTAAAGTAATAAGAATCAAAGAAAGATTGGTTTGTAAAGGGTACTCACAAATTGAAGGAATTGATTTTAATGAAACCTTTTCTTTGCTGGAAAGATTAGAAAAAATCAGAATCTTTCTTACTATTATTGCACAAAGAGGTTAAAAAATCTTTCAAATGGATGTAAAATCGGCATTTTTGAATGGTTCCCTTGACAAGGAAGTCTACATTGATCAACCTTGTGGATTTGTTATTGGAAAGGATGAATGTTATGTGTGCAGGTTAAAGAAGGCTTTGTATGGGATAAAACAGACTCTGATAGCATGGTATTCTAAATTAGTTACTTTCTTAAAGAAGATGAACGATAAGAAAGGGAGAGTTGACAACAATCCCAACATCAAGGAATTTCAGGAGTTTTCACTGATCATTATTGTTTATGTCGATGATATTATATTTGCTGTAAATGATGAAATGTCATGTGAAAAAATTGTTGAGGAGATGAAGAAGTTATTTGAGATGTCCATGCTAGGAGAAATGGAGTACTTTCTTGGGCTACAAATTTCTCAGAATAAGAATCACGTTTTTCTATCTTAAGAAAAGTATGCTAAGGAACTTCTGAAGAAGTTTGGAATGGAAAATTAAAAACTAGTTTCCACACCAAATTTAGTGGGAACCAAGTTGTCTAAAGACGGAGAAGGAAAGGAAGTTGATCAGAAAGAGTTTCAAAAGCTGATTGGAAGTCTGTTGTATCTGACTGCCTCAAGACCCGACATTGTCTATGATGTCACTTTATGTGAAAGATTTCAAAGTGCTCCTAAAGAATCACATCTGATTGCTGGAAAAATAATTCTCTGATATATCAAAGGCACAAAAAATTTTGGAATCATGTATGATGGCTCAGGAAATATTGATCTATTCGGGTATTCTGATGCTGATTGTGTAGGAAATTTTTATGATCAAAGATCCCCATTTGGTAGAGTTTTCTTTCTTGGAAATTTTTTTTTAAGTTGGCATACCAAGAAATAGAATTCAGTAACTCTTAGCACAACTGAAGCTGAGTATGTCGCTACTACTCAAGATGTAACTCAACTAATGTGGATGAAGACTCAGCTGGAAAATCTACTTGTTGAAGTAAATCTACCATTTATTATGGGTTATGATGATTAGAGTGCAGTAAATCTTACAAGAAATATGGTACAACATTCTCGTTCAAAACACATTGATATAAGGTACCCCTTCATCAAAGATCAGGTGGAGAAGAATGAATTGAGGCTGGAGGACGTTCCTATATCTAAACAAGTGGCTGATATATTCACAAAACATTTACTGAAGGAACCATTTGCAAAATTAAGGTTGAACATGGGTGTCCAACCTCCTTCTCATCAGGGTTAAGGTATGTGTTTTTGTCCCCACTCACATATTGCCTTTGGATAGTGTTGTCAAGGGGGAGAATTTTTTCATAAATCTATCCTTATAGATGCATTCATAAAGGGGGAGTTGTGGGTAAACTGTGAATCCAGCATGTATGTGTGTGAACTATTATAACTGTTTTTTGGAGTGGTTGTAGGAAAAAAATTTGTTTTCAAGGAAAGTTGAAGAAGTGATGAATGTTGAAGTAAAATATTGAATGATGTTCTGAAGAAGTCTGAGGAGATATGATCCTTTGATTTCATAGTCACTGATTTTGGATAGCATGGTTTTGTCTATTAATAATTCTTGTTTCCTACAATGAGTTAGCTCACGTACGCTTATAATTGTTGATAAGTAATCCATTTCTTAAGGTTAAAAAGTTTAGTGATTTATGAATCTTGGTTGATATCAAAATCCAAAGGGGGTATTGTTGGGACCAAGTTGCACGGATAAGGAAGTAAGAAGAGTTTTCTATTACAAAGTGTTGTTTTTTGTTGTCAAAGAAGCTAAATCACTTCACTTTGTAAAGTACTTGTAAACTATGACGATGCTTTTTTGATTTGTATTTCACAAATATCATAAGTTTGGATAACTTTTTATGCAAGCCTTATAAAGGATAGGGAGAGTAAAAGAAGTGTTTTTGGAAAAGGAAAGAAGGTGGTGTGCAAGTCAAAAGTGGCGCGCAAGTTAAAGATTGGAACGCAAGTCAAAAGTGGCGTAAAAGTGTGGTGAGAAAGTGTATGTTGTTATCAAGTCATATTTTAACGTCATCATATCAAAATAAGACATAGGAAAGAAAGTGTTGCGCAAGTGCTGGAGCGGCGTGCAAGTGCTGGAGCAGCATGAAAGTGCTGGAGCGGCGTGCAAGTGTTTGTGGTGCACAAGTCACCAAAATGCCAATAAATAGACGACTACCCTCCTCATTTTTGAGGATCAACACTTTAGAAAACAATTTGAGCTCTGATCGCACAAGTAGTAGAATGTGCCTTGCAAACTTAAGTTACATGCAAGTAGAAGTGGCGTGCAAGTTGAGGGTTATTTATAAGGCACGCAAGTAGGGAGGTGCCCAAGTGGTGGTGCACAAGTTGTCAGAGGTGTGCAAGTAGAGAGGTGTCTTCAATAAGTGTGTTGTGTATAAGTCAAATGTGGCGCACATTTTCTGAGTTATTCACAATAGTGGCATGCAAGTTGTGGGGCGCCAGTTGTGGTGCGCAAGTTGGGCATGCAAGTAGGGGGCGCGCAAGCTGTGTGGCGCACAAGCAGGTGGTGCGCAAGAAGAAGTGGCGCGCAAATAGGTGGAACACAAGTAGGGAGTCGTTCAAGTAGGGAGTGGCGCGCAAAGAGGGAGTGGCACAAAATTTGTTTTCCCCAGGAGGTTCTTACCAGCTTCTGGGTAGGAAAGTGAAGTGTTTTTTTTAAAAGATTAGATTTTTGAAAGTTCATTAAGAAGCATAGAATCATTTCATTACCATATTTGTGCTAAGAGGGAGCACGCACACTATTGGAATTTTTTCAAAGTGCTACACGAGTGTAAGGGTATATCATACTCATTGTATTCCATATCAAAGGATTGTTTTATAGTGGATTGTGGGATACTTTATTGTTCCCATACCATACCAAGGATGTAACCACTCTTGTTAAGTAGTGAACCTTGTAAATCTTGTGTTCTTTTGGTTGTGTGTGTTTAGTAGGGAAGAAAATCTTTAACAGGAAGTGAAAGTTGTTTAAAAAAATGGGAAACTTAAAAAGAAAAAGATATCACTGATTCACCCACTACAACTCTCAGTGATACTTGGATATTAATTGGGAACTTCACTTTTCATGTATATCCACTAGCGGTTGGATGTGTTTGCTCGCCTTCCCTATTTTTTGGTACCTTGCATGCTCAACGTCAATCTTGTTACTGTTATCAAGTACAGGTTGAGGTGATGGACACCCCATTAGCAGAACAACGTGATTCACTATGTAGTGCCGGTGGTGGTAGTCTTTGCCATGAGAATGTGGAGACGGTATCTTATGGGAGAGAGCTTTGTGGTTTTCTCAGACCACCAGTGTCTCAGGTGCATCCTCACCCAGAGAGACTTGAACCTGAGATGATGGTGTGGGTTTAAATGTCTTCAGGACTATGATTTCGAGGTATTCTATGTTCCAGAAAAATTGCAGTGTTGTAGTAGGTTCCCTTATAAGAAAGTCATAGACTCATCAGGTGTGGGAAGTTTCATGGTAGTTAGCTTCCCTGGAATCGACCCTATTGGACTAGAATGGTGCAACTTTTCTTCAGTTGATGGTTTTGACACATCCACTTCTTGAGCGTGTAAGAGAGACTCAGTTGTGATGCACCGACTGTGAAAAATTGTGTGACCAGATGTCCTTGGGTGTTTCACCAGATGGGTATTCTAAACGATGGAATCACAAGACCATGTTCCAGGAACAAACCTTGATTTTGATCACAACATGGAAAGTAGGGGCTCAGCCGTGGAAGACACCCAAGTTTCTTTGGGACGTTTGGGAATCGTGAGAGAGTTGGACAGGTTACCTATCGTCTTTCCCTACCCTCCAAATAGTAGTAGTGGGTGCATGACGTCTTCCACGTGTCACAGCTGATGAGGTGCATGCGTGTTCCTACACATGTCATCTAAAGTAGCAGACCTTATGAGTACGAACCATCCCTTTGGTTCGCGTGTTGTGCCAGCATGGTGTTGTGCAAGTTTTCATGGGAGTGGGAGAGCTAGCTGTGAGCTCTGTATCTTGAGTTGTTTTTCCTAGTTTTGATTTTCGGGGACAAATAGCTGGAAGGAGGGAATAATGTAGAGACTCATTTTTTCCCTGTCCGAATTTGGAATATTCTTATTAATAATTCCAGATCTAGGCACGAAAACGTCATGCGACTCCAAGACCTAGGGTGACCAAAATAAATTCTATAAAAATATTATGTATTTTTATACTCTGAACGTGGTGGGGTTGTGTTTTCTCTTAAACGGTAGCTCGGATCGGAAATTCTAGGGAATGGTTGCGTCCGGAGCATGCCGTTTAGCCGAGGTGGGGTGTAAAAGTTGTGGGCACAGGCCTTCTATGAGAGATGTCACCCAGGGGCAAAATCATCAGTTTTAAATAATAACTTAGAGATTTTTATCACTGACATTATTTTTGAATAACTTTCAAAGGAAGTCTTGTAATGAGAATATGAGACTTCTATTGAGTTCAAAATGGGGTGTTTTTCCTAGGCATGATATAAAATAGGCAGGCACAGGGGTTTCAGAATCCTCGCTTGTCGACAGAGTCTCATAGAGGTTATAAATTCGTTTAAGTGTCAAATTAAGGGGAATGCCCTAATTACCCTTCTCTATATCTCTCTATCTCTCTCTATTTGTCTCTCTCTCTCTTGTTCTTCGGAGTTCTTTGTTGTTCTTTGTCGGATTGAGGAGTGAACTCTGGTGGATCGAAGTACGATCGCAGCAGGCACGTCTCTAGTGACGAACGACCGGATCGAGGTAGGATTTCAGTTGATTTTTTCCACTCCATCTTCAATTTCTTGAGATTTTTTAAAATCCGTCATTTTAATTCTAGAATTTTAGAATTTTGACAGTGGATTAACAAACACAACCAATGTCTGACCCCCGTCTTAATTTTTCATTCTTGGGCGTTCTTCTTCAAAAATTTCGGATGTGCCAAAACCTTGATAGATCGTCGATCGAGGGCAGGTGGTGTGAAGTCCTCATCCCGAGGATTCCAAATCCGCCTTTGATTTTGAAATCGGGTAGCTGGAGCGGTTGTGGCAGTCGACGGAAGCCCCGACTCTGGCAAGGGCGGTGTCTGGAGATCGAGTGATGCAGCGGTGGCGTCGGCCAAAGTTACGGCGGAGCGTGGAGGCCACCGGTTTTTGCGCGGTGGAGCACTCAAAGTGTAGGTGGCCCGTGGTGCGACGCCGGGGTGGCTGGGACTTCAGAGAGCCGGAGATTAGGTGTGGCTGGTGTGGATGGGGAAGCTACGGGAGGAGCACTGTGTAGCGCGGGTCAACAGAGAGGTGTTTTAAGGAGAGGCAGCGCCAATGAGGCAGATTCAACGGGCCGTAGTGGAGCGGCAGAGCTGGGGAGCCAGGCGGCGGCGCGGGCGGCCAGTGCTGTGGTAGTGATCTCGGCTGGAAGCGGGGGGTGGGGGGTGTCTCCCTTGGCCTGTCGCGCTTGGGAGGTGCCCCGAGGCCCTGACCTCGGGGGGGCACCGCAGACAAGGACCTGCAAAGCGTGGGTCTTGCTGGTGTTGTGTGCGGACAAGACCAGCCATGTGGCCGGTCTGCTTGGAAGAACCAAAACCGAGGGTTCCGGTGGTTTTTGGGCGGGCCGCGGCCAGCGGGACACGGTGAGCTAGGCCGGACCCGCGGCTAGGTCACGGGTCGGCGGTCTGGACTGGCCCATTTTGGGCCCCTTTGTTCAAAGGGGCTTATCCCATAAACATCGCATATGTTTGACGCGCCATCAGTGGATGCAGGTTCGTATTAGCAAGACAGACTTTTTGAATTGGGTTTCATGGTTTTTGGGTTCTTCTCCCAAAGGCGGGTGACCCAAAGCGGTTTAAATTAATAATATTAAATTATTATTAAAGTTTACAACTAATTTATTCGCGAGCCAGATGTCTATTTGATGTTCCATCAGAGGCGTTGTGGCCATGGAGTTGAGTAGGTCCTTCCAAAGTTGGTTCAGAACCTTTGCGGTTTGGTTTCGTTGCTCGCTGGCACGAAACGCTTAATGTGAATAATTAATTAATTAATTATTCTTATGTCGGACCTAACTCCTGTTTAGGATGTCTGATTGACATGTCGTTAGAGCCAGAGTGACCCCAGTCCTCATGCATAATTCTTGAGATGCTTTCCGAAGCGTTCAGGTTAGACACAAGGTGCGGGCCCCACATGGCCTGGTTCACACATTTTACGGTGAAACACCACTTTTTCACCCGACATCCATTTGGAGTGTTTGAGAACTCGTTTCTGAGTGTTCTTACGAGGGGATTGCGATGACGAAATCCACCCGCCTAAATTCGGGCCCGAGGCGTGGGCCCCACGAGGCGGCTTTCATACGTACGCTGCGTTTTTATGACTTATGCTTCATAAGTTCATTCAGGGAAAATTAATATCCTACACCTCATGGTTTTCTGCAAGGAACACAATGGTATGATCTGAGTGACGTGTTTCAAGGTCGACCTGTGGGCCCTACAGGGCCCCGTTTGCATAACGCAGGGAGTTGCAGCTTCGGCATCCAGAGTCCGTTTTAGGTGCTATCAGTGGAATCGTGACCTTGGCAGCAAGACGAAGTTGACCAGGGTGGTTTTAAGCATTGATTCCAGAGATGAGGTATGGGCCCACCATTCCATCTTTTAAGCGGTGTGCATCATATTGCGACTTTTTCATCAAATGACCATCTGGGGAAAGTAAAAAAGTCTATCTTGTATGTTTTTTCACTAGGATTGCAATGGTGTAATCTGTTTGGGTGTGCGGATCCTATTTCAAGATCTCATTAAATGTGGAAACATGAAAGGGCATTGGTCGGAGGTCTCTTTGACACACTCTGAACCAACGCATGATAACGATGTTAGTGACACCTAGTGATGGCACAGATAGTGCAGAGTTATCGTACCAGTACCAGGTTTACCCTCCAATGTGGTTGGGTAGTGGGTTACCCACCGGCTTATTAGAGTTTACCCTCCAGTGATGTTGGGCAGTTGGTTACCCGTTGACCTTAGGGTTTACCCTCTAGTGAGGATGGGTAGTGGGTTACCCGTTGACCTTAGGGTTTACCCTCCAGCGGGGCTGGGCAGTGGTTTACCCGTTGACTTTAGGGTTTACCCTCCAGCGGGGCTGGGTAATGGGTTTCCCGACGACCTCTTAGGGTTTACCCTTCAGCTGGGCTGGGTAGTGGGTTACCAAGTGACTTCTTTCAGACTCATCCCCTTTCTATGAGACTAGTTAGTGACTTTTTCCGTGATTATCGGAGTGGTACCTTGGTTTTATAGTTTAGCGATGAGATAGCTTTGACGTATGTGACTGTTGGGAATTAGTGATGGTAATCCTTAAAACTGTTGGAAACTTTTCCTGGGCTGAGCATGGAGATAGAGATCCCCTTACACACTCGTTCAGGTTTCTTGTTGAGAATATATATATATATCCCCTACTTTGTTTCCCACTCCTTGGGTTTAGTTACTCTCCTTCTAGGAGGGGAAATGACGCATAGGGTATGCCACGTGCTTTCCGTGTCTATCTCATCTTGGATTGGACGAGTCTACTTCCTTTTTTTTGTTGGCTTAAGCTGCACTCTCTCTATTGTACTCTTACACAGTTCTATTTTCTGTCTACTGGTCACCGTTTTAGTACCTTCTTTGTTGCTCTCTCAAGATTTTGGGGCATCCTATGGAGTATATTTATACTCACCCCTACTTGGGCTTTGCCCACACTTTGTGTTCCCTTGCAGATGATGGACAGGTCGATCAAGACATCGGAGGAGTGTAGAGGACACAGAAGCTTGGGCTACATTCAGTGGTCGTAGAAGGACTTTTAGGTGTGAGACTCACCAGCAGTTTAAGTTTGTTTACCTGTTGTCGGGTTGTGGAACCTTTCTAGTTGGGCACATGTTATTCCCTTTACTATTTAGTTTACTTGTTAGTCCCCTTTTCAGCACTTTACTTTTTCAGTTTTTAGAGGTCGATGCATGCTTTTTTGTTTGGGATATTATAGTCCGTACTTTGGTTTCCTTTTTACTCTGCACTTCGGTATTTAGTGGGTTGTGTGTGTGTGTGTGAAGGAACATAGTAAAAGGCCTCCCTAAGATTTTTACGCCTTTGGCCCTTGTTGCCAGCCCCTGGCCTATGGAGGCAGGCTTGGGGTAGTTGCGGCTCGAGACTGGTAGGGTTGGGTCATGACCAAGCGGACCAATTCTAGACTCTAATCAAGAATATGAGGCAGTAGGATGATATTGGATCCATGGATTGGTATGAGTTCAATTACTTATTTTTCAATAAGTACTTTACTAAGATTATTTGTACCAATATGGAGAAAGAGTTCCTTCAGTTTAATAAAAATTATTATGAATCTTTTGCTACCTTGGAGTCTTGTTTCACAAGACTTACAAGGTATGCTTCAGTAATTATCATCCAACTTAAAAGTAAATATTATAGGTTCCTCAATGGCTTGAAACCAAGTCTCAGAAGGGAACTAACCATAAGAGGCTTTAGTGGATATGAAGAGATTTCTCATTGTGCAATCAAGGTTGAAATGGTGGTTGGATTCATGTATCAACCTCATAGTTTTGACAAGGAAAGGAAGATGGAATTCAAAGGAAACTCTTAAAACCATGGAGAAAAGAAGATGAGTTTTAGTTTATTCTCTATATGTGGAAAAAGAATGGAGGAATTTTTTTTAAGGGGTATACTGAATGTTTTATGTGTATAAAGGATGGTCACCAAGGAATTGACTATCGAAATGATGGGAATGAGTTGGCTCAAAATTCTAATGGTGATAAAGTTGAATATAATGAACCTCCCCAGCTTTAGTGATACAAGTGTAAGAAGAATGAGAATTATATTAACCATTTCCAAACCTCAATGGTTGGTGATGATGAATGTCGTCAATAACCTCTTAAGATGAGGGACCAAGGGAAATCTCATGCAATCACTAGTTCTAATGAGGGCATTGATAACGACGTGAAGAAAAGTACACTTATCATATACTCTAGAACTGCAAATGTCATATTTCATTTTGGATCTACTCAATATTTCATATTTAAATAATTTTATAAGAGTGTTATGATTCCACCAAAATGATTATATGTGTAATTAGTAGTTAAAATCCATAATCGTATGATGATTGTATCATAAGTCTATGATTTTTATCTACTTCAAGTTTGTGGAAATGTGTTTCCTACAAATCTTGTTATCCTTCCTTTGTTTGAATTTGACAACTTCTTTGGCATGTATTGGCTTTATCTACATAAATAAGAAATCAATTATTGAGGAAGGGAAGTTACATTTGATATTTCAAACACTCCTATGATCATCCATCCATGTGATGATAAGTATGATCTTCCTGTGTAGATTACATCTAGTGTATGGGTATTGGTTCCCATTCAGAAGGGTTATTTATCAAAAATGGTTGGGGAAGAAAATCAACATTGATGATATGCCAATTGTTTGAGAATTTTTGGATGTCTTTTCAGAAGAGTTTCATATCCTTCCACCAAAACGTGAGGTTGATTTCTCAATAGAACTCATACCTGGTTCCACACCAATTTTAAAGGCTCCTTATATAATGGCCCCAATTGAGTTATAGGAATTGAAGAAGAAACTACAATAAAATCTTGATAATGGATTCATTCTTCCAAGTGTGTAACCTTGGGGTGAACCCATTCTTTTTTTGAAAAAGTAATATGGATCGATATGACTCTTCATTGATTATTGGGAGTTGAACAAGATCACTATCAAGAAAAAATACACCCTTCCTTATATTGATGACTTGTTTGATTAACTACATTGAGTTAAATAATTTTCAAAGATTAGACTTCATTTTGGATATCATCAATTGAGGTTCAATAAGGAGGATATACCCAAGATGACATTTCTTACAAGTTATGAACTCTATGAATATATAGTGATGTTTTTTGGTCTTACTAATTGCCCTGTTATCTTTATGGATTTGATGAATAGATTATTTATAGATTACCTCAATTAGTTTTTGGTAGTATTTATAGATGATATTCTTATCAATTCAAAGAGAAATGAAGAGCTTAAAGATCACTTGAGAATTGAAGTAAAGACCCTAAGGAAAGAGAAACTATATGAAAATTTACAAAGTGTGAATTTTGGATATAAAAGGTTTCATTTTTGGGTCACATAATCTAAATATATGGTATAATAGTAGATCCATCATATAAAGAGGCTATTAAAAGATGGACTACACCTACCATGGTAACTGAGATCTGTTTCTTTCTTGTTTTAGCTGGATATTATCGATGTTTTGTGGAGAATTTCTCATGACCATCTAATCTTATAACCAAGTTAACTAGGAAGGGTGTAAAGTTTTTATGGACATATGAATGTGAGGAAAATTTCAAGGAACTGAAGAGAAGGTTATTTAGTGCACCTATTCTTACATTACTATGTACAGAGAAGGGTTTTTAATCTATAGTGATGCATCCAAGAAGAGATTGGGATGTGTTATTATGAAGAATAACAAGGTTATCATTTATTCCATATAGCAGTTGAAGATTCCTGAGAAAAATTATCCAACTCATTATTTGGAGTTATCATCGGTAATTTTTTCATTAAATATATAGAGGAATTATCTTCATGGAGAAAAATTTTATATATATACCAATCTTACAAGTATGAAATATATATTCTCATAGAATGAGTTGAACATGTGCCAGAGAAGATGGTTAGAGTTGATAAAGTATTGTGACTACTCAATTCATTACCACCCTGGGAAAGCAAACAAGGTGGCCAATTATTTGAGTCGAAAGGATCATGTAATCATATCCATGATGAGGATCACAAAAGATTAAATATTTCTATATTTTAAAAGGATGGATATATAAATATTGAAGGATGCAGGAAAAATCTTTTCTTTATCAAATGAATGTTAAACCCTCTATCCAAGTGAAGATTAAGTAGGCACATAATTAATATATATAGCTGGAAAATAAAGTTATAAATGTTCTTAAGTTTATCCTTGATTAGGATGGAATGATAAGGTTCAGGAACTGTGTATGTGTTCCTTCCATACCTGATTTGAAGAAGGATCTGTTAGAGGAAGCTCATAGTTATTCATTCTCTATTCATCTAGGAAGTACCAAGATATATAGAGACTTGAAATTATACTTATGGTGGTATGGAATGAAGACATATATCAGGGATTTTTTTATCTCAATGTTTGATATGCCAAAAATTTAAGTCTTAATGAAAAAATTCAAAGGGGGAATTGCATCTATTACCCATACCAGAATATAAATGGGAGAACATCACTAAGGAATTTGTTGTTGGAATACCCAAAACCTCTAAAGGGTTTAATGTTATATGTGTAATACTGAAAACCTCTGAAGTGTTTAATGTTATATGTGTGGTAGTTAATTTCCTTACTAAGTCAACACACTTAATCTCTATAAGAGAAGACTTCTATCTGGATCAAATTTCTAGGATATACATTAAGGAAGTGGAAAAGTTGCATGAAATACCACATTTTATTGTATCATTTCGGTATCTGAGGTTCACCTAAAAGTTCTAGTGAAGTCTTTAGCAAGAACAGGATATAAAATTGAGTTTTAACACTAATTATCATCCTCAGATAGTTGTTTAATCTAAAAGAACAATTCAAACCCTATATTATATGTTGAAATCTTGTTATATTTATTTCAAAGGTGGTTGGGATCAAAACCTTCCTCTAGTTGAGTTTTCTTACTACAATAGCTTTCACTCAATCATTCATATGGAAACTTATGAAGCCCTATATGGTAATAAATTTATATCCCCAACGTTCTTCGATTAGGTTGGAGAAAGAAAGCTATTGGGGCCTAAGATCATTGAAGAAATGGTCAAGAAGATTAGAATAATTCAAAAACATATCAAGGAAGTTCAAAGTCGGTTGAACATTTATGTTGATAACCGACGGTGTGATATAGAATTTTAATTTTGTGAAAAAGGGTTTCATATGAATCTCACCCTAGAATAAATTTATGATATTTTTGAATAAAGGGAAACGAATCCGTAGGTATATCAGTACCTTTTAAATTCATGATCGTATCGGGACGGTAGACTATCACTTGGAACTTCACCCAAATATCTCTCAATTACATGATTTGTTCCATGTATCTCTCATGAGTAGGTACATACCTAACCCTTTACATGTATTGAACTCATAGTTCATACCATTGAAGGAATATATTTCTTGCAAGGAAAAACTAGTTAAAATTATAGATCATACAGAGAATGTTCTACAGAACAAGAACACTCACCTAGTCAAGGTTTTGTGGAAAATCACTAGTTAAAGGAATATATTTTTGAACTTGAGGATATGATGAAGAAAAATTACCCCCATTTTTTTACCTGAATGATGAATTTTGAGGGTGAAATTCATTTTAAGGGGCGTAGAAAGTAATACCCTGAGTTTTTGTGGACCTTTTTTTCTCGAATAAATTAAATTTTCATTTATGTATTACAATGCACTAAGTAAAACATTCATTTCACATGGAACCAACTCATAATACGTTACATAGAACATTTAATTGTAATATGTTACACGCAACACCAACTTGGCATATGTTACACGCAACACTAATGTTTCTACAAAACATCATTTTATTATTATAATTATTTAAATGAGATAATTATATCCTAGCCATTAAAATTAGTTATATGAATAGTAATAACTAATTTTAAAATATTTTTTTATAATTTTTTTATATAAATAAATAATATTTATATTGAAATATATAATTTTTTGTAAAGTCCTTATTTGTTTAAAACACAATTTTCTTAAATGAACTACTTTTAATGTCTTGTGGAAAATAATAAAAGTAAATTTAGACACATTTATAATTTTAATTTGATAAAATAAACTTAATTTTTGAATTTATAATTTCAAATTTATCTTAAGGTTAATTTTTGGTATTTTCAGAGAAACTTCGTTTTTTGGATGAATAGTGAAAATACAAGATTTTAATTCAAAACTGCCTTTTTGTATAATGTATTTGTAAGGTTAAATTATATTTTAATTTTGTTTCAATGTTTAATTATATCATATTTTTATCAATTAATCCAATTTACTTCCTTATAACCAATTTCACTTTGAAATTGGGTATAAAAACATAGTAAACTTTTGGACATTTTTTACTTTATAACCCCATAGTGTTGTCCCATCAGTGGGATTAATTTTAAATTAATTTCTTCCACTTATATGATAATAATTTTAAAAATTAGATTCTATATTTTTAATCAGAATAATTTATAATTTATAGTAATGTCAACTTATTTTTTTACCAAAAATACTATTGAAAGTGATTAAAATTAATTACAATAGTTAAGAGAAAAATTAGGTTAATAAAGTACTAAACCTTAAATTTAAGACCAAAAACAACCTTTAAACTTGTCCAAAACCCATTTTATTTCCATTATTTGTCCATTAAAATTACATAAATGAGTTTTTTTTGTTTGGTATGACTTTTTTAGGTTAAAATGTGGGTACCACTAAACTTCTTTTCAAAAATTCCAAGTTTGTCATTTCCCTTCCCTATAAAAGACCATCACCTCTCCATTTTATTCACACATCTTAAATCACATAGTTTTGGCAAAGATATTCCAAATACCCTTATATAAATACCTAAATTACTTATATATGACTCCCCTTAGGCATAAATCAATCCAAGGAAGCCTTTTGGAACAAACCAAAAGGAGTTACCCAATTAAGAGGTAACATCTTCTCACAGGCTCCTTTATTTTATTTTCTTTCTGCACCCCTCCACTATCTTTATTCAATGATTGTATAAAAACACTAGTATATTAAATATACTATGATTTTTTTATTCTAATTTGTTTACCTACACTTACAAACACTTCCCTATAATGGGTAAGGAATATATTGTTTACGTGTACGGCGAACTACCACCTCACAAAATGATGATTGGTTATTTTTCTTTTACCACCTATCATGGTGGGAATTATGATGGAAACTATATTTATATATAATATATATGATATTTAAAATTACTTTAATCTTATTTAATTATTTTATAACACATATCCTTATACTTTCCATTTTTTTAAATACGGTAATTTCGTTTGACGAAGTGTGGACCACCGCCCCCTCAAATTGATGTGATTCATTCACAAACTACATTGAATGTATTAAGGATGGGTTTAGTTAACTTATATGATATATATAACATTATAATGCTACTATAATGATATTATATACATATACATATATATTTATTTTTCTTTTTTCCTTTCAATGTGATAATAAAAATGAAAACGACGTTCATGCGTACGTACAACTTACCATCTCTGTAAACAGTGTATTTCATTTCATAATTATATATTTTATAGATTATTATAATACAAATATAATGAGTATAAAAGATATTTATATCATGTTTTACATTCTATAAATCATGATATATGTAACGACCCAAACTTTTTTCAATGGAATTTTTCCCTTCTTATAGTAATTTCATATAGTATAAATAACATAAAATAGCTTAAATATGGTAAAAACGATTTATAAATGAGGAATTAATGAAATAATAAGTATTTCTAGAATTTAAGGAACCAATACTAATGAAATAGTAATTTGACCTTAAGAATATAAATATGGACCTTATGATTAATAAACCAGCCAAATGAATAGTACCCTGACCCATGAAAGTATAAATAAAATTTAGGCATATTATAAATAAAGTATGGAATAATTATATCATAGTCTAAGTAAAAAAATATTTAAAAAATTATTAATTAAATGTTCATATTTTTATATTTCATAAATATTTAATTAATATTTTATGATTTATTTAATAATTTAAAATAAAATTTATTTTCACAAAAAAATATCCATAAATTAATATGTTTATGTCTTATGATTTTAAGATAATTTCAGAGACATTAAGTAATTTTTCAAAGTGTTAAAAAATCCGTTATAATTTTCAATTATGTATTTTCCAAGTAAATGTTGATTTTAATTAAAATTAAATTAAACATGTGTATAAAAAAAATTCATAAAATTGAGTACATTTTTTGAATTTCAGACATTGAAAAATGGTTAGGGTTAATTTTTGGTATTTTTCTAAAATAACTGAATTTTTAATGAATAGTAAAATATGTTAATTTTCGATATATTTTAAATACGTGATTTTTTTAGTCATTGTTCATGTAAGTCTGATGCAATCACCTTAATATATAATAATAATTCATTATTTTAAGATATTCAGAGATAATTCTTAAACTATTCATATTCTTAAGACAAAATAATAAACTAATGAATATAATATTGAAAAAAACACACCTCTCATCCACTATAAATACATCCCCTCACACCCACTCTCCTCACACCTCTCAGGCTTTGAGAATTTCCAAAATTCTACCAAATACTCTTCCCTAGCCCCTCCCCCACGTCCAGGTGATCTTGGCCTCATCAAAATACCAAGCCTAGGTGCCTTGAGGATGATCTCAAGAGGATAATTCAAGAGGTGAATCCTCTCTCTTTTTCTTTGAATTTCCTTTAAATTTCATTTATTTTCTTATTCTATCCTCACATCACATCATAAAAATGAAATTATAACTCCATTAACTTAAATATACTGTAATTATATCATTTTAATGGAAGATACATCATTAAAATCTTCCCTATCACTCTTTTAATATAAAAATGAAATCATCGTCTGTGATGTGTCCATACCAACATCTTGGGAGGTGCACTTTCATTTTCCTTAAAAGCCTTCAAGTATGTTAATGAAAACATAAAATGGTTTAAAAAGTTTTTTATGTGTATGATACAATCATTTTTTATGTTCTGGAACTAATATTTATACATAATTCTAAATGATAAAACAAAACGAGTTCGTTGTGATCGAAAAACCAGCAAAATTTACCTAAAATGATCATCATTAAATTTTATCAAATTATTCATGATTATTCCACGTAAACAAGTTATTTATAAAATCATTTAAGATTCTATAATATCATTAAGAAAATATAATTACAATATTCGTTATTTATCCACATTTTACATTAACTTTCATTCATGTATACAAGTAAACTGATCTTGAAAACCATAAAAAAGAATGCTCCTGAACAATGAAATTGAACTACATAACTCATCCAACGGCCCATAAATGAAATTCATAAAACTATAATGAATAAAATTAATTTATAAAAGGATATTTATTTTTAATTAATGAATCTAATGTGATTATACAAGATATTAAAGTGAAAGAAGCATTCGGACACAAGGTAGGGGGATTCTCAAACCCGGCTCTCTTTATTTGGGTTTTCTCTCTTTCACCCCATTTTTAGTATTGATATTTCTTAAATATAATTTATTCATAATTATATTAACTTTTCTGGGATATACATTTTTTCTACATGAGTTTATGACAAACACAATTTTTTCCAAAAGAACTCTTCTTTCAAAAAAGCACACCTTTTACTTCTCGAGATTATTTCTTCTTCACTCAAGCTTGATGATTCAAGTATATTATTTCCTATTTAATTTGTGAACCCAAATTTAATGAATGTATGATTATGAAATTAAACCCATTATTTCCATGGGTTATTTTATGTTCAATATTGATTTCTTTTCTATGTGGCATGCATGATAATGTAAATGTTATGATGTAACGGGTGAGCCATGAATTATATAGTGCAATGTAAATGTTATTATGTGATGGGTGCACCCTAAATTATATAGTTATCCAATGAATTGGGTAATTTATTTGTATAATGAGAAAATTTAAGTATGTGTGAACATGATGCTATCTTTTTTCACAACTATGTGTGGTAGTTTTGCACAAAGACATGACATTTAATTTTTATGCATTGCCATATTCCATGCCATTATCTAATGCTTCCTACCATGATTAAGATTATGATGTTATGATTATTATCTCCCCATGTTATATTGTTTCATGTTCTTATCTATCCTCTTACTAATCATTTATCTCACCCCTTTTTCATGTATATCCTCAGGTGACTACATGTACTAAGGAGAATTCAAGGGCCGATAAGAAGCTAGAGAAGAATGGTTTAAATAAATGTTTATGTTTTATTTTTTAAATTTTATTTATGGTCCTAGTTATCCCAAGACACTAAACCTTTGGATCCAGGTTTTGTAATGATTTTATGTTTTTTATCTTTAAAATGATGTAATAATCACGTAAAAAATAGGGTCTCTATAGTTAGTATCCAAGAAAGGATTAGTTAATTTGGGAATTAGGATTAGACAGACTTAGTGAAAACCCATATTATGAGACTAAGTATAAGTAAGCACTCAAGAAGTTTTTTTCGACAATACAAAACATAGGGATCCCATAAGATATTATTTTAGAGTTAATTTTACAATGAGGTAAATTATTGATGACTTGTTGAGATATGTTTTGATCTAAACTTTTATATTTTAGAAAATGGGGGGAACCAAGAGAAACCATGCCAACAACCCATGTGAGGTACAATGCAGTGATTTCCCGAATGATATCCCAAATGCTTTGGGAGGTGGAGTTCAAAATTTCATGTCTATGATTACCCAGCTCTCTTAGGTTATGAACAATAACCTGAATAATGTGGAACATCTTCCTTCACCTAAGAGGAAGCAATTGTCTAGCGACGGTTTTATGTAGCAATGACCAATGACATTTAGTGGATCTTCTGATCCACTAGTTTTGGAATAGTGCATCAACTCGATAGAGAATATCTTTTCTATTATTCACTATTCTAAGATTGATAAGGTAAATCTCACTGTTTATCGTCTAGATTGAGAGGTTGAACAGTGGTGGGTGTTGATTAAGAACACTAATCCAAGGGATGAAATTGAAGAGATGTAGTGGGAAGACTTTAAGATAATGTTTCTTAACAAGTATTTCCCTTAAAATCTTTGAACAAATATGGAGATAGAATTCATAGAGAAAAAACAAAAGGAATGAGAATATATCATGGACTTCAAAGAAAATTTTACAAGGATTTAAAGGTATGCTTTGAGTTTTGTAATCAATAATGATAGAAAATTTGATTTATTATTTAGTAGTTTAAAACCACACCTTTTAAAGGATCTAACAATTCAGGACATTGGGAGTTATGAAGAATTTTTTTGATGTACTCTCAAAGTGGAGATAGAGTGTGGAGAATGTTCCCATGGGTATGGTGATAAGAAATGAAATATGGAGTTTCAAGCTAGAGGATCTCATGAGAAAGGTATAAAGAAAACTCAACGACCTACATGTCAAAAATGTGGGAAGAAGCATCATGGAAACTGCCTCAAAGGGATGGGGAAATTCTTCAAGTGTGGGAGAGAATTCCACCAATATCATGAATATTTAAAAGACATGAGAAAGTTATATAATGTGTTGGATGAAAGGATAACACCACCCATGGTCCAATGTTATAACTTTAGGGAGCAAGTGAATTATGAAATCTAGTTCACTAAACCGCGAGTCCTCAAGGTTAATCAGCATCAATAGCCACCAAATCCAAAGGATCGTGGCATGGCTTATTCCATCACTACTACTGAAATGGAACAATAAAATTAAGTAATACAAGGTAAACTTCCTAATAACTTGAGAATGGAAAAAAAATATTATTTTATTCTAGTTCTACGCATTCCCTTATATCTTGAAATATTTCTAAAACTACTGAATTGAATCCCAAAAACCATGTAGTAGAGATATTCATAAAAATTTCTAGTGGTGAAATCATTTAATCCTAATTGTTGGAATCTTCTCTTATTGGATTATGTGGGAAGATTATTCTATTAAATCTCGTAATACATACCTTGGGGAATTCAACACTATACTAGGTTTGGATTGGATCACATTATATAGACCACATATAAACTGTTAGGAAAAGAAAATATTTTTTCATATTCTAAACCACCCCATGCTCCTCTACAAATTCACGGAAGACCATGAATCTCCTTCTGAAAATATTTCAATGGTGTGGGTGTTTATTCCTCGTGAATAAGAATAACTCACTCAAATGATTGAGTTAAAGGAAGCCATCAACAAGTGGAAATTCCTATCCTAAGGGAATACAGTGATTTATTTTATAAAGAGTTACTTAGACTTCCCTTAGATTGTGAGGTATATTTCTCAATAGAACTCATATCTGGAGCTAATCGTATCTTAATTTCTCCCTATAGGATGGTTCCTATCGAATTGCAGGAGTTAAAGAAGTAGTTGAAAGAGTATTTGGGAGAAGGGTTCATATGCCCTAGTGCACCACCTTAGGGTGTGATGGTTCTCTTTGTCTATTAGAAGGATGGATCAATGCAACTTTATATCGATTATTGACAAATCAACAAGATCGCCATAAAAAACAAGTATCATATTCAAAGGATTGATGAATTGTTTGATCAGTTACAAGATATTAGTACTTCTCAAAGGTGAATCTTCATTTTGGATATCATCAGCTAAAGGTGAAGAAGGAAGATATCTAAAATACTTCCTTTCGTGCAAGTTATGGGCACTATGAATTATTGGTAATTCCTATTAGACTTACTAATTTCCCTAAAATTTACATGGATTTTATGAATAGAGTCTTTATACATTACCTCGACAAATTTTTGGTGGTGTTTATTGAGGACATTCACATCTAATACAAGATTAAGGAGGAACATGAATAACATATAAGGATTTTGTTGGAAACATTAAGTAAGGATAATTTGTATGCCAAGTTCAGAAAATGTTACTTTTGGATGAAGCAAGTCTCATTCTTGGGACATGTAATCACTAGTGAGGGAATTTATGTAGACCCTTCATTGAAAAATGCAATTAAGGAATGGCCCAGACCATCTAGTGTCATAGAAATTCATTGCTTAGTTTATTAGGGTACTATAGACGTTTTGTGAGAAATTTCACAAGATTATCAAGCCTGCTAACTAAGTTAAAAAGGAAAAAAGGTAGAGTATGTCTAGACAGAATAATGTATGGAAATATTAAAGGAGATAATGAGATGGATGATCACCACACCTATACTCACATTACCAAAAGTGGAGAATATTTTGTGATATACAGTGATGATTCAAAGAAATTATTGGGTTGTGTACTCATGAAAAATGATAATGTGATAGACTGTGCCTCCCGATAGTTGAAGATCCATGAGAAGAACTACCCAAATCATGATCTGGAGTGAGAAACTGTGATTTTTTCCTTAAAAATTTGGTGGCACTACCTCTATGGTGAGAAGTGTGACATATATACTGATCATAAGATCCTAATGTAAATATTCACACAAAAGGATCTCAATATGCATAAAATTATATGGTTAGAGCTAATAAAATACTATGATTTCTCTATTCACTATCATCCTAATAGGGTGAACTAGGTAGTTGATGCTCTTAGTAGAAAAGAAGCTGCTACTCTATCCATGTTGCAGATTGAGAGAGACCTTATATTCTTGGACATGATTAGGAAATCATAATGGTAGGAAATACATCCTACTTTTCCCAATTGATTTCCAAAATGTATATCCAAGAGAAGAGTAAAGAAGATCAAAGGGATGATTCAGAGTCACAAAATAATTATGGCCTCCGCTGAGGGTTTCAAGTTCCGACCTCCACCGACCTAGGCGACGATGGCCTCCGAGCAGGTCCCTCTCCCCTTGGTGGGGGAGGGACCTTTGCTGCCTCACAGTGGTGGTCGTCAATCCTTCTCACCCTTCTCGGATCCTAATTTCCTGCCTTCTTTTCCACAGATTTCCATATCCCCCAAGGTTCCTCAAATCTACAATGGGATCCCGCAGCTCTCGATTTCAGCTCATGAATTCACTGATGCATCCTCCCTGCTTAATCTAACTCTGATTGTGCATTTCAAATAGCGACATCCATCGGTTCATCACTTCGACCATTGCATTTTTAATTCTTGGGGTCTACATGAGCGCACCGCTATGGGGATTCTTGGATCCAGGCATGTGATGATTCAGTTTTCATCCAAAAAAGATTTGATTTTATCATGGTCCGTCGCCCCCCGATCTTGTGATGGTGCCTGGTTTTTTCTCTTCCACTGGTCCTACTATTTTCATATGTGTCGCGACTCGGCTTTCACAACAATTTGGGTACGATTTCCTGAATTACCTCTTCCATTTTAAAATCCAGCTATATTTCGTATGCTTGGAAATCTTATTGGCCGATACTTGTGCTCTGACAGTAGAACTAGGGCTGTTTCCCACCCTGTTTCACCGAGAATCTATGTATAGGTTGATGTTTCTCATCCCCTGGTGGAGTCCTTCTTCATTGTTGTTGGTGAGGAATTCTGATACAAACAATTAGTTATATTTGAATCATGGGTTGATTACTGTAATCATTGTATGGGAATTGGACACCAAGTGGAACTGTGTAGAGGAAGGGAAGGTGATTGTAATTTGGTTAAGGAACCACTACCCTCTATGGAATCTGGTTCAGGTAGTCAGTAGGTGGGGATAGGTCTTGCTGAGAGGGATTTGATAAGGGAAGGTCCTGAGCTAGCTGTTGGTGCACAATACACTCTAGAAAAGCTTCTTCAAACCTAGTCTAATCCAACGATAGACAATGTATTTGATAGGCTTCACTGAGACTTGGATGTTCCCAACTTGCAGGCGCATAGGCAAGGTGGTTCCTGTGTTATCTTGGGTGAACCAGTGGATAATTTCATTGGGGAGGCTGGAATTACTGAATCCATGAAGCCTGCTTCATATGTTGAGGCTGTCCTGACTAGCCTGGGATCGTCAGGAAAAAACCATCATCAAGATTCTGAGGAAAGGAACAAGTCCCATCTGAGGAGCGGGTTTCCAGGCATTAAGCTGGGTAACCGCTTTACGGGGTTGGAGGCTAAAGGATCTGATAAGGATGTTGATTTTCTCAGGGATGGGTTTGGTGATGAGTCATCGGATTAGTTTGATAAAGACAGTGAGATAGAGTTTCATGTTAAAGATACTTGTGATCAGCGGAGGAGGAAGTGGCGGAAAGGTAGTAAGAAAGGCCACAAAAATTATTCCTATTTACCTTCACCTATGGAGACTTGAGATTTCAAAAAATAAAAAGCAGAGGAGAAGGGTAATCTTTTAAATCCTGATGGAATCTTGGTTAGTTTGGAGGAGGGGGCTGTGGGGTAGTCATTCTTAGGGACGATCAGGTGGTGGGTCCTTTGGAGCTGATTTTTCATTCTATAGAGGATATGGAAGAAGAATATCTTGTGATAGATGCCTCCATAGAGGATGATAAGAAGATGATGGTAAGGCCAATTCAGGTGCATAATAACAATGAACAGGGCGAGTGGATTGACAAGTAGAGTCTGATTTTAGTAAGTGGTTTCAATGACAAGAAGATCACGCAGGAGGAGTACATGAAATTGTGGGATCAGATGGCGTCTCACTTTGAAGGCCATCTTGATGTTACTCCAGAAACACCAGTAACTTCCCTATCCTAGAAAATATTTAGGGATAATAATGCTGATAGGGTCATGTTTCATTTCAATTGCTATGTTTTTTCATTTAGTGCATGTCCTGGATAAAATTGGGGTTTCTCACTTTTTCCATAAAAGTGTTTTTATAATAAAAAATTTAATTTTCAGTCAATCAGAGTCACAAAATAATGTGAATGTTGTAAAAGAAATGAAGCTACAATAGTTCTATATTGATGGTGATGGTGTAATTTAGTTTGGAAGAAGGCTCTATGTGCCTTCATAATCTGGGATAAGAAGGATCTATTGGACAATTCACATTTCTAAAAAATTTCTATCTGTCTCTGGAGTACCAAGATGTATTGTGATCTCCGAGAACACTTCTAGTGGGACAAAATGAAGAAAGATATTTTTAAGTACATCTCAATGTGGTTGATTTGTCAGCAAGTTAAAGTTGAGTGACAGAAGTCCAAAGGGTTGATGAAAAAATTTCCTTTACCCCTATGGAAATGGGAGAATTTCATTATGGACTTTTTCAAGGGTCTCTGGAAGACATCCAAAGGAAATAATGTGATATGTCTTGTGGTGGAATGACTCACCAAGAGTGTCCACTTTATCATTATTTAGGAAGATATATCTCTTGAAAAACATGAAAAGATATATGTGAAGGAAGTGGTGAGACTGCATTGAGTTCCACTCTCGATTGTCTCTGATCGTGATTCAAGGTCCACATCTAAATTCTGGTGGAGTCTTCAACATGCATTGAGTACTAAATTAAATTTCAAAATGTCCTATCACCACTAAAATATTTTCCAATATGAAAGGACTATTCAGACTCTCAAAGATATTCTAAGATCATACTCTTTATAATTCAAAGGTTTATGGGATCAATATCTCTTTTTTTGATTTCTCATACAACAATATCTTCCACTCGAGTATTGAGATGGAACCATATGAAGAACTATATGGAAATAGATGTAGAACTCTAACCAGTTGGGATGAAGTTGGAAAAATAAAGCTACATGGACCTGATCTTATGAAAGAGATGATAGAGAAGTTTCAATTCATCTAGAAACATATCAAAGCTACTCAGAGTCGTTAAAAGAGATATGATAACAACCGTAGAAGGGACTCGGACTTCTACATTAGAGATAAAGTCTTCCTTTGAATATCACCATGGCAGAGAGTCATGCAGTTTTGAAAGAATGGGGATATAATCCCAAGGTACATTGGCCCCTTTGAGATCCTTGATCGCATCGGAGCCGTGGCCTATCATATTTTACTTCCACTGAATATGGATCAAGTTAATGATGTGTTTCAAGTATCACTCTGAAGGAAGTACATACCAGATCCCTCACATGAACTAAACTCAGAGGTGGTGTAGCTGGAAGATGATCTATCATATAAAGAGCAGCCAGTAAAGATTTTGTACTAGAGGAATAAGGTTATACACAACAAGACAACCCACCTTGTCAAAGTGTTTTGGAGGAACCATAAGTATGAAGAAGAAACATGGGAACTGGATGAGGTGATAAAGGAGAGGTACCCTCACCTATTTATGTAAAACGATATTTTAAGGGTGAAATTTCAAAAAGGAGGAAATGTAATGACCCAAACTTTTATCAATAGAATTTTTTCCTTCTTATAGTAATTTCATATAGTATAAATAACATAAAATAAGTTAGAGATGATAATAAAATCTTTATAAATGAGAAATTAATGAAATAATAAGTATTTCTAGAAGTTAAGGAACCAATACTGGTGAAATAGTAACTTGACCTTAGGAATAGTAATATGACCCTTATGAATAGTAAAACAGCCAAATGAATAGAAGCCTCACCCATGAAAGTATAAATAAAATTTAGGCATATTATAAATAAAATTATGGAATAATTATATCATAGTCTATATAAATAAATGTTTTAAAAATTATTAATTAAGTATTGGTATTTTAAAATGAGAGGGGCTCTCCGCTTCGGCAGAGAGTGATGAGCCTTCTAGGGTTTCGAACAACCCTCATCATGTCGGCGGTCACGCGATCCAGCGGTGTGTCTGCGGGTCAATGGGGGAAGTGGCTTCTATGGAGAACGTCAGGTTCAAGATACTTTGGTCTGGATTTAGATATCAACATCTCATATCTATGTTTTTCATCTGCAGAGGTTCCAGCATTGGATCTGGGTCTTGTGAATGACAGTCTTTCCTCTTTGCATCTGGCCAATGGCGCCTCTGGCTTGCATCGATGGACATTGAGGGTGATTTTTTTTCTGGAAAATCTATGTTTGTGGTGGAAGCTCAGAAGGGAAGTTCTTTGTAGCCATACTTGGTTTATCGGTCCAGATCATGTTTGCTCAGATCTTTCTTTATGTCACCGATGCTTCGGACGAATGGGCTCTGTGGTATTTCGCGATGTCGGCTGGAGCATGCCGATGTGGGGGTGCGGCTTCATCAGGCGATGGTCGGTGGGGCTTCGGGCTGTGGAGGGGTGACCTAGGCATAGGTCCAGATCAGGATGACGCCTCAGGGGTGTTGGATACTATAGACAGTGGGGATTCAACCGTCGATGTGGCAGGCGGACCTGACTGAGGTGCGATGTAGTGCAGATGGCATGGTAGCACCGTTTCCTAACCAGTGTTTAAGGTTGTTTACTTGTAATGGGATTTGTACCAATGGGATTTTGTCACTAAAATATAAGGTTGTATGACTTTGGCATTTGGGCATGTATCGGGTTCTCCCTAACCCCTTCAAAAGGTATCTCTGTTTTCTTTTTATTTTTTTTAATAAAGGGGTTGGTCCCCAACCTATTTGTGTATTGGTATTTTAATAAGTCATGAATATTTAATTAAAATTATATGATTAATTTAATAATTTAAAATTAAATGTATTTTCACAAAATCTATCCATAAATAAATATTTTTATGTCTTGTGATTTTAATATAATTTTATGTAACCTTAATTATATTTTTCAAAGTGTTACAAAATCAGTTATAATTTTAAAATATGTATTTTCCAAGTAAATGATGCTTTTAATTAAAAATTAAATTAATCATATTTAGAAAATTATTTTCATAAAATTGAGTTCATGTTTTTAATTCTATACATTTAAAAATGGTTAGGGTTAATTTTTGGGATTTTTCTGAAATACTTGAATTCTTAATGAATAGTAAAATATGATAATTTTCGATAAATGATAAATACACAAATTTTAGAGTCATTTTTGATGTAAGGATGATGTAAGAATCATAATCTTGAACCATAATTCATTATTTTAATATATTTAGATATTATTCTCAAACTATTCATAGTATTGTTCCAAAATAATAAACTAATGAATATAATATTGAGAAAACACCCATCTCCTCTACTATAAATACCTTTCCTCACTCCCTCTTCTCCTCACACCTCTAATGATTTGAGCCTTGACCAAATTATACCCAATAATTTTACCAAGCTCATTCACCCCTTCCATGAGCTCTTTTTCTTATTAAAATACCAATCCTAGGTGCCTTGAGGAGGATCTCAATAGGATAATTCAAGAGGTAAACCCTCTCTCTTTTTCTTTTAATTTCCTTTCAATTTCATTTCTTTTTATTATTCTATCCTCACCTCCCTTAATCCAAATGACATGATAACTCAAGTACCTTAAATATAATATAATTATATTATTTTAATGTAATATACATCAATAAACATCTCCCTCTCACACTTTTATTATAAAAATGAAATTTTCACCCGTGATGTGTCGATTTACTGACATCATGGGTGATGAACATTCATTTTCCTTTAACGACTTCAAGGATATTAATAAAAAAATTAAATCGTTTAAAAATATTTCTATTATGTATTATTGAACCCTTTTAATCTTCTATAACTAACATTTATACATAATACTAAATGATAAAACAAAATGAGTTCCTTGTGATCAAAAAACCGCCAAAAATAACGTAAAATGATCATCATTAACTTTTATCTAACGAATCATCTCATGAAACATAACCAAATTATTTATTAGATAATTTAAAATTATATAATATCATTAATAAAATATAATAAAATAAATTATTTATCCACATTTTATATAAACTCCCATTCATGTATACAAGTAAACTGATCATGAAAACCATGAAGACAAATGCTCCCGAACGATGAAATTAAACGATATAACTCATAAAAAGGCCCATAAATGAACATAATAAAACTATAATTAATAAAATTATTGTATAAAAGGTTATATATTTTTAATTAATGAATATAATGTAATTATATAGGATATTAAAGTGAAGTAATCATTCAAACACAAGGTAAGGGGAATTCTCAAACCCAACTTTCTTTCTTTGGGTTTCCACCTTTCACCCCATTTTCATTATGGATATTAATTAAATATAAATTTTTCATCATTATATTAAATCTTATGTGACATGAAATTTTTCTACTTGATTTTATGACAAACACAATGTTTTCGAAAAGAAATTTTCTTTCAAAAAAACACACCTTTTTACTTCTTTAGATTTTTTATTCTTCACTCGAGGTTGATGATTCAAGTATGTTATTCCCTATTTAATTTGGGAACCCAAAGTTTATGAATGTATGATTATTAAATGAAACTAATTCCTTTACTTGTTTTATTTTATATTCAAGACTGATATATGTTTTATGTGGCATGCATGATAATGTAAATTTATTGATATGACGGGTATGCCCGGAATTATATAGTGTAATGTAAATATTATAATGTGAGGGGTGTGCCTGGATTTATATAGCGATCTAATTCATTAGGTAATATGATGTATATCATGAGAAAATTTTATTATACATGAACAAGATTATATATTTTTTCACAGCTATGTGTGGTAGTTTACCACTAAGACATGATGTTTCATTTTTATGTATCACCACATTCTAGGCCATTATCTAATGCTCCCTCTCACGATTATGATTATGATGTTATGATTATGCTCACACCATGTTATATTGTTTCATGTTATTAACTATAATATTAATAAGATTTTTGATCACCCCTTTTATATGTATATCCTCAGGTGACTACATGTACTAAGGAGAATACAACTTCCAATAAGAATCTAAAGAAGAAGGAATTAAAAAAATGTTTATATTTTAATTTGTAAATGTTATAGTTGGTCCTAGTTTCCCCAGGACACTAAACCTTTGGATCCTAATTGTGTAATTATTTTATGTATTTTATCTTTAAAATTATGTAATAATCATGTAAAAAAATCAGGGTCTATTTAATATAAGTATAAGGAACAAAGATATAACAAATTAAGGAACATGCGAAAAACAAAGCGGATATTACCGAAAGTGAAACATAAACCGGGAATTGTTGACAAGAGGGTAATATAAGGTCATAATACAACCACATATGGTATTAGATATAAGAATATTATTTTGTAAAATATTTATAATAAACTTACATTTACTATGTAGAAATATTGTAAGATTACGAAGAGAGTCAAGACGCAAGGTATGGGGATTTCATCTCACTTTTTATTTTTGTGAGATACAAGCTTTATTCACCACTCATTCCTTCTGTGTGCTATGTATACAGCCCATTGATTGATTCTATGATTATTATACTAAAATTTATATATATTTACATATCCATTATATGAAATTTATTTCATGGATTTTAAGTTTCAAAAGATACCAAATTGGTAAAATAGTTTTGTCTCAATTTGATTTCGTTGATACTCATGTTGGGTTATGCACTGAAATTCTTTTTCAAGGTGTATATACTTTAATTTCCATATGTTATATCATTAATATCACTATTTTTATTATATTCCAAGCTTCATGTTATTTTATTTTCTTACATGGAGAGTATGATCCCAAGTTACCAAGTAATAATATTTTATTGAAACAATCTCATCGATTTTCAAGATTGTTAATTATTATGATTCTTTAATGAAATATTATGATATGTATCTCAATAAATATCATGTGTTTCCTTATACTATATTTATTCAAGATATATACATGTATTATTGCCATTTTTAACTCTTTAGTAGTTAAGATAATTAAGAAAATATTTTTAAGAAAATATGATCGTATTTCTTTCTTCGGTTGGAAATCTGTTTTATTTTAAAAACCACATTTTAAAAAAAAATCAAAAATGTTTTCAAATGATCCTTGAAGATAATTTTTATGGAAAATGGTTTTTTAAATTTTTTAATGTTTTCAAATATTCCTTCCTAATTTTAAATTATAATTTCAAATAAAAATATATTCAAAAGGATTTATGGTTTAAAAAGTATTTTTCAATGAAGAATGGATATTTTCCACAAAAATTATTTTTAAAAGAAATTTCAAAATTATTTCCCATATATGATAACATCCATTGGTGTTACTCAGGGATTTATGGGGAAATTATTTAATTTTTCCATTCACATTATTTCTTTTAATGGATTATTTTTTGATGACATGATGTTTAGGAAACTCATTTCTCTTCCATGAGTTATATGATTTTGAACCCCACTTATTTTCATGGGTTATGTTTATGATGAAATGATTATTAAACCTATACCTTTTTCCATATCTTATGATATGATTACATGTTTATAATACCCATTTAATTTCAGAGGTTATGATATGATTATTTATAATCTTTTTGCATATGTATTCAATATTTCATTATGAGAAGGGTGGGAAATATATCTTCCTCCAAGGCATATAGTAAAGATTTATATCTCTTGAGATAGACATGGATGGAATGATAAATGAACTTGATTCAGTATTACAGTGCCAGAACAAGAAATGAACTTAGTTTAGTATTACAGGGCTGGAATGAGGAGTAAACTTTGTTCAGTAATACATGGTTGGAATGGGGAGTGAACCCAGTTCAGTAACGAAATTTACCCTCTAAGATGTAATTGGAAGAAATTCCTTGACTACTATGGAAATCATTATATATACTTATGTGTCTACCAAAATTCCATGTTTTATTCATATGTTATGCTTTAATGGATTATGTTCTTTATTTTCTTATGATTTATGTCTTATGAACTACCAAGATTTATTCAATGATTCAGGTTTATGATATTTGATATGTATGGTATGATATTCTATTTTCATGATCATGTTATCAAACCCCTATCCTTATGATTATGCTTATATATTTCCCTCTTTTACCCTTACTAATCATCTTAGCTCACCCCTTTCTATGATTCCTTCCCCTAGTTTATAAAGATATGTATTGTTTTGGATATGTCCAAGAAGGTTTCTAGTCAAGAAGAACCTGGTCGAAGATGATGTAGCTCATTTATGTACCAGTGTTTGTGTTCCCATGTTTCCAAAGTCACTAGACTCGTACTATTTTTGGGAGTCTATTGTATAATGTTTTAAGTATTCTGAAAAAGTTGTGTAATATTAATGTATGAAATGTGAGGGTTTCTATAGTCTCGTTGTTGGTGTTGGTAACATTAAGGGGCCTTGTATTCTAGTGAATAATGTGTTTGGTGTTTGGA
Organism: Viscum album; assembly: GCA_963277665.1. NCBI lineage: Eukaryota > Viridiplantae > Streptophyta > Magnoliopsida > Santalales > Viscaceae > Viscum > Viscum album. The sequence goes on along the minus strand of OY728128.1, from coordinate 141,457,106 downwards.
GTTTCATGGTAGTACTGTATTGGGCGTTTGGAGATGGAAGTTAAGATTTATTAGTAAATTAACAACTAGGATAGATTATGGGAGATGGTTAAAGGAAAACTACGGATTATTGGGGACAATAAATGTTGTGGTGTATTTTTTTTAATGACCCATAGATTTATGGGTCATTGTTTTAAGATGGAATTTTAATTTTCCATTAGGTGGACCGGTCGTTCTGAGAATAAATACTCAAACTAGGATTCTATGAGTTATAATGTATTAAAATAGTGTTTTTAGAGAGGGTTTAAGATTTTTTGGATGCTTGAATGGTTTGGGAGAGTGTAATAAAGAATTATAAGTGTTAATGTAGCCTTAATGACCCACTACAAGACATTCAAATCCTAAAGAAAAGCTTCAGGGCATGAAAATTAGGATTGAGGGAGAGGCTCCTTTCTCTGAGTGGTTCACAGCATAAACTAGAGGTTCAAATTTTAAATGGTTTTTCAACAATTTTTTTAATTAAAATCCCACCCTTGTTTTTGGTCGACATAGAGTTCAAGGGAGGGTTGAATGGCCGACCTTCCTCATTCATTTGATCCCTCTCAAGTCAAATGGTTTTGAGTGGTTTCCTATGTTTTTTAGGTAATATCCTCCATATTATTCCATTTTTTTAATTTATAGTTTATATCCCTAATTAGAGATTTATTTGGGTTAGGTTTTGGTATCGATTCCACCAAAGAATGGTGCAATCGGCAAAAATCAAATGGGAGTTTGTGTGTGGTGGCTAGAGGAGGACCTGAGACATTGTTTGTATATCTTTTGTCATTGTTTTAGTGGAGGCAAGATGCTACCCTAATTTTATTTAGATTTTTTGGTAAAATTTCATGAAATTGATGGTTTTTTGGATGTCATGTGAGAGGTATTTTTCCCCTATTGGTGTTTGGGGTGTGCCACAGGTCTTCCGTTGGTGGTTAGAGAGGTTCTGGTGAGACAGTACTGCCTAGTTATTTTTTCATCAATTATATATTAGTATTTTAAATTAAATAATTAATTATATTTTTTTATAATTAATTATTTGAGATTCATGGAATGAGTCATGAACTCTAGTGTTGGTATAAGCTTGGAAAAGGCATGGATAGGCTTGGATAAGGCTCTACGAAGCTTGGCATGGATGGTAACTCCTTGAAAAAGATTAGTGGTCCCTTAAATACAAATCCATATAATTATTATGTGTGATTTCTTATTTCATGCATGTTTCATTGGTTTGATTATATGTTTTAGGGACCATGAGTGGCTAAGAGATAGATATTGGATGGGGTTTGACCTCTTATGCTCAGGATAAGTGCTCCTTAGCACTTTAAGTGGTTTAGATCACTAAAAAACAATTTTTATAATGTGTGGAGATGAACTTTCACCTAACATAAGGCCTTTGGTAGGTAATGGGGTTTGAGTGGTAATGTGGGTAGCCAATTATGGGTTCCCTAGGGCTGGTTGAGCTAGCTCGAGAGGCTTAGTCCTAATGATGATGGCTGGGATGGTCGTGCATCTCATCCTTGGTGAGTGAAGCCCTTATGAGTGTGCTTTGAGGCTTGATGAGAAATGTGAGTAGGAATAATCCTTTACGACTAGAAAAGGTGTCTCTAATAGGAGTTTTCTCTAACTTCCATATTCAGGGATACCCCTTAGGAAATGTGAGATGGTACCCAAGTATAGGTCATGGGTTTCTGTAACAACCCAAGACATTTCAGGTGTGTTATATCTTGGTCTCAACCTTCCTTAAAAAAAACTTAGTTATAATTTGTCTTAGTAAATTCATGACTAGATTCTGGGTGATTTTGGAGGTTTTTAAAAGCCTTTAATATGGGATAATGGTTTGATCATTCTTAGGGAAAATTTGGTGGATTTCCTCAGGAAACAGTGTGGCTTATTGGAGATGATAAGTGTGAAGAGCATGGTTGGTGCATGATTAGAGATAACCATGTAAAATTTCATAGATAAATAAATATATCAGAATAGAATCAAAATCATGTTTAATTCATGGTTTATCAAACTTTATGGACAAACTGTGTGAGTTCCTATGATAGGCGGTGAGCCTTTCACGGTTGGAATATGATTTGGTAAATTTTGTTACCAAACCAGACATAAGGGATTAATTAATATATAAAAAATTATTTAAAAACAAAAACTACCTGAAACCCCACTTTCTTCCTCTTACACCTATGGATCTTGAACCTAGGGACCCCAAGGGCTCTTCTTGGTGAATTCCTTCCCTCCATAGAGAAATTTCATTGGATGTAGAGACATCAGACCTAGGTATTTCAAGGTGAGTGATATTTTATTCTTATTTATTCTTATTATTTATAGATATTACCTCTTAACCTTTTAAAAGACTCTGTATTTATAATTTCATGACTATATATAGGAATTCTGACATGATTTAATTTGATTCCTTCTAGATTGTCAAGGAAAATGAAATTGGAAATATGTTTTTTTCTTTATCATTATCAGATTCATCTAAATTAATTGATTATGTTGGATATATTTGGTTAAATATAAACTATAATTACACCTTAATATGTTCTTTTTTTTTTATATTCATTCTTCAATCCTCATGTGGTGATTTGGGGTCAATTTTATGTATCTTCTGTTTCTGAGCTTTATTTGGGTGGAAAACCGTAATGTTAAGATTTGATACACTTAATGTATGAAGTTCCTTACCATGTTAAAAAAATTATATTTAACTGTATGATATAACATTCATGTGGGTGTGTGTATCATGATACCTTTCTTGATAAGACAGTATTTTTCATGTGTTTTTGTGTGTATCTCATGAGATATTTCTTGATATGACTTGTTTTTGTGTGTGTGTGTTTCCTGTGAGACCTTTCTTGACATGACATGGTCATGAGTGTGTGTGTGTGTGTGTGTGTTTCAACATGTGTGTTTGTGTCCCGTGATACCTCTCATGAATTGACATGTTTATGTGACTATATTACTCAATTCTTTCCTTACTTTTTTCTTATGTATGTATATATATGTATGGTCGTAGACTTCTATTATCTAGTATCAAAGTGATAGGTGGACCCTTCATATATTCGTTAATCCCTTATAGGGGGGCATGTGAAATGTGTCACATGATGATTATAGTGGTGTCCTAAATGAAAATTGTTGAGGCATTATACCCTTGAGACCTCACCCGAGTCTAGGAAGTGGGGAATGATGGCCTTATAGCCCAACCTGAGATAGTTGTTGAGGCATAATAGCCTTATGGAATGACTAAATTCATGATGTCCTTGTGGTCTATTTCATGACTTATGTTGTTCATATGGTTTGTCCTAATATTTATGGTAACTAGACATTAATTATTTTCTAGCATGGAGACGTAAGAGGTGGATTCAGGGTTCATGGAATCCGGACTATCAAATGATAACCCAGAAAGTGTTTTGTTACTTATGTATTTAAATTCCTATAATTTCCTACACTTTTATATAAATGTTTCTGTTATTTTAAGGATGCATTAGTGGTGTCCTGTATGATTTTATACTCACACCCTGTATGTGAATCTTGATGCACATACAAAATCAATTGACCTAGATTTCATATGAGGGTAGTGGTCCTACTTAAGTTAGTTATACTAAATGAGAAGGTTGGTGAAGGAAATGTTGGGATAAACTCTAGGATCCATTATAGAGATAACTCTTTAATTATATTTTCCTGATTTCTTTCATACAGATCTGGAACATGTGGGATTTATGAAAAGTTGTATTGGTTATCATATATCATATTGTTATAGCATGGGTTGATGTTATTATTGTTATTTATTCCACATTTTGTTCTATTCTTACTCTATTTTTTTCTATTTTATACTCTAATTTTTATTTTTTATTGTGGGAATAGTCTCCGTAAAGTGCCACTTAGTCCTTCACCACTAGTAGAAAACCTCTTGTGTATGGGGAGGCACACATTAGGTCATATAAACCTGCATCCTAAACACGGTGATTCGGTTTAGGGTGTTATAAAATAGTATTGGAGCTTGTTTTATTTTTATTGACTATTTAGGAAAGGTATAAATGATATGGGATGTTGTTGGGACTTGGTAAAAAACTCATTACAGGGAGTAGCTAACCTATATATGAGGTAATTCCACATTTTCAGGGGCATCATTTCTTTTTTGGTTTGCACTTTTACTATTGAACTATTTCACCATGGGTGATTCACATGTTTTTAGTGTTACGATTTATGGGAATTTTTATTTTCTTTATTGAAAAGAGTGAGTGAGTTCATGCATCATGGATAGGCACATATGTTCACATGTCATGTGCCTGTTTTCCTATGATTGATATAGGTTTAAATTATTCAATTACAGTAATGATATGTTTGATGTTTTTTTAGATACATTTTTGGTGGCCTTGAATTAATTTGACTTAATTATATTATATTTTTTTATGCATGAATATGACTAACTTGAATGTGTTGATGATATAGAATTGAGCATTGAGTAGGAAGGTAAGAATTATTTTTGTTTGTTTCCTTCCATGTTATATTGTTAGTTTATTATGATTTTAATGTGTTTTGAAAAAGGAAATTTACTTGGAATAAAATATTTTAAATAGTTTTCTAAGAGATTTTTCTAAAGGTATTTTTAAAATAAATGTGTTGTGAAAAGGAATTTTGAATTCAACGTGGCTGTGAAAAATTTTCAATGGCTTATTTAAAATAAATTTTTTGATTCAAAGTATTTGGGAAATGTTTCCAATGATTTGTTTGAATATAATATGCATTTTGTAAATTTATTTTACCCTAGTTAGGTCATGAATTCAATGTGATTTCGGTTTTTATGAAACTGATTCTAATGATAAAATGGTTGGTTTTTTAAAAATTTATTTTGAGAAGGGATATTTTTATTTGGATGGTTTTCAGATGGTTTTGAAAGTTATTTCCCAAAATATTTTGGTTGAAAATGTGGTTTGGAAGGAAATTTTAAAGGTGTAAATGGCTCGGTGTACCAATCCAAGATTTTTTAAGGCTCATTTGGAAAATTAAACTAGGTTTTTATAATATACATGTCATACCCTTCTGAATGCCTCTTGTTTATTTTGATTAATGTGAGTTATGTAATAAGGGCATATTTTTTTGTATTTAACCCGAGTGGTGATGTTACAAATGTATGGTTGGTGAATAGCTTCCTTTGGTGGAGGGGCTTGAAAGATATTGGATAGTTTGGATTTTAAATTCTTAAAGTAGTGGATACTCAAAAGGGTTGGCTTGTATTTTGATGTTGTCATGTGACGATGGTGTGTCTCACTCTAAAATGAGTATATTAGGGTTATGGGAAGTAGGTGGATGTTTTAACCATAAGTGAGATTTGAATCCCTTTAGTGGTTCATCTAGTTGGGTGTTGTTTTAATGGGAGACCCATGGGTTAAATGGTTTTGTGTTTGATATCACCCTTTACTGTTGAGATGTGGATCTATATGTGAAAGATGGGATAGAAGTGTTGTAAGGGTGATGGTTGTGCATGGAATTCATTTCTGGACATATGAGGCATGTGAGTAGGTTATTCTTCTTACCCTAAGAAATAAGATAGTGGGATGTTCTGAGGATAGGTGAGTAGTGGTGTGTGGCCTAGGTTATAGATACCTTAGGTACTGATGCTTGATCAGTATGAGACCAAGCCTCTGACTTTTCTGGAAAATCCTTGGTTACAATTCATGAACCCATTGAGACTTTTGGCACCTTGGAAGAAGTTTGAAGTTAATTTTTGATAGAATAGGATTGTCCAATAGATAAGGTTCTACTACTTGTAGTGGTTTGAGACATGAACCAAGTGTTTTTTCCATGAAGGGGGATCCTAGTTAGATACTTAAGAATGTTAGTATGGGGTAAGGTGGAAGTTTTATCTTGTGCCTTCAACTTGGAAACCAAATTTTTGACTTGTAGTGATGTTATATTGATGTTTGTTCCTTGGAGTGGAAGAAATCATGTGATACATAGTGGTATGAGAGTTTGATAAAAGGTGGAATGTTGCATGAGCATATTGTGATACCTTTCAGGATAAGATAATGGACATCAAGTGGGTTGTTCAACATTGGATATTAATGTTGGTGAGCAGTGATTCTAGAATGTTAAGTGTGGATAGACATGTCTTGGATGGGTAGTGCCTTCACAAACCACCTTGGGATTAAAAGTTTTGATAATCTCTATATTTTTTCATGGTGTGTTCATATAAAGGAGAGTGGTGGTGTTTTATGTGGTTTCATGGAACTTTTTCTAGGTTCATTAATAAGTGTGGAATTGTCATGATGTTTTTTATATAGTTTTCTGATAAAATTTGGTCACAATGTTTATCTCAGTAGAAGTGTAGTGGTTATGGTGCTTGTTTATAAATGGAAAGTGAGGCCTCTAGAGAAGTGCATCATTGTTAGTGATGGGTTAGAGAAAATATCACATCCCAGATAGGCTTATATGATGATGAGGTTTTTTTGTTCCTACAGAAGGATTATGGATTAGCATTGTAGAGACATGGGAAGTGTGGGTTAGTAGTTAGTAATTGTTTTCATGTTTGGTTGGCCTTGTGGATAGAGTTTTTTTTTCCTTTTTAGTGGTCCATGTGTTGTTAAATGATGATGACCAAGGATATACTAAGATAATTGAGATCTGTTGAGTTGTTAGTGTTGTAAGATAAAGAATTAACACCTTGGGTTGAGATTACCATGTCTTATGATATTGTTAGAGTGGTGTGGAAGAATCATTGTGCCATTTTATGAAAGGGGTAGATATATTAATTGAATTTTGTAATGTTGAGGTTGGATAGAAGGATAGTGTTGACATTAGTTCAAACATAAATGGAAAAAAATATAGTTTCAGAACAATATCATAGTTGATGGTCTATCAATGATGGTGGAGGTGGTCAATGATTCTAGTGGTAGATGTGAAGAGGATGTGTTTTAAAATCTACCAAAATATAACCATGGTTTAAATTAATGAGTCCTAACTAATATACATAGTAATAAAGGTATAACTGATGCATGAGGTGGGACCCCTATGAGGTGTGAATGATGATCAATTTTCCAAAGAAGCAAACCTTAACCTGTTAAGGGTCAGGTAGTGTGGTGGTGAAATATGAGTTTGGGAAATATTTTTGGTTTTTGAGATCAATTTAATAGTTTGAAAACTCAATTATTACTCTATTATGATGTGTGAAAAGGATAAAAATTTTTTGGTCACTGACTGGACATGGTGAGTTTGTGATAGGTTGGGTGCGATATTCATGTCTTAGTGAGTGTATGTGGTCCTTGAGTGGTATGGTTGGGTTTCAGTGATGTGGGATTTTTTGAGAGTTATTAGAAATTATTGTGAGTATTATCATTTACATTATAGTAGGATACATATGTTATTATGTTTCAGCAGTGGTGGAGTTTCTTAGTTCACAATGAGAGTGGCATATAGGTGGACCTAACCCATAGGTAGATATGGTTGTTTTTGTACATGTGTGTAAGTATCCATCTTGTATCAGTAGTCATTAGATATCTATCTAAGGGTATTGGTCCAAGGTGATTAAGAATAAACTGGTGATTCCAACCTATGGAGAATGGTTTGTATTATTATGTAAGCTTGTTTATGGGATCTAGAATGGTCTATAACTTGACTCAAGTGATGAATTTTATGAAAAATTGTAAAAAAGTGTCATTTGGGACATAGAAACTTAAGAAGGTAATAAAATATGGTATAATGAATCATATTCATAAGTAGGACACAGTCAAGGGTTGTTAGCAGAAAATCTGAGCTAGAGGCAGTTGTTCCATTTGGTGAGATTCTAGTGCATGGTGTTGACCTAAATGAGGGAAGGGATATAATATTAGGTAGTACCTATCACTCAATAACTTGGGAACATAGAAATATCTATATGGGAACATTGTAATGGAAACTGGATGTGTGGGATCATTAGATAGATTTGTTTGATCATGACCTAAAGAGACCCTTCTCAAGGATGAGAAGTCCTTATAGTGGGATATTGTAATAGACCTTGACTTTTTAGGAGGATTATGTCTTACTTCTAGCCTTACTTTTATCATTTTTGAGTTATTATTTTTCTAGGTGAATTAACAAGTAGCTTCATGGTGGTTTTGGAAGATTTTAGAAGCCTTAAGGGGGAGTGTGCTTCGATAAAAGTTAGGAGAAACCATGCGACTATCCCTATGAAATGGTGTGTTTGTTAGAGAGAAGTAGTGGTTGGAAAATGGATAGAGGAAACTGTGCGACATTCCATAGGAAACTTTTCAACTTGAAACATTATAAAAATCATGGTTGGTGCATGGTTTACAACACCATGCATCCAAACTATACATGTGCTTTAAATAGGTAGTGATCCTCACATGGTTGGAATAGGTTTGGTAAACCATTTGTGTGGGATTAATTAATCTAAAAAATATGATTTGATTACCAAAACTCCCTAAAATCCATATTTCTTACTACTACACCTAGTAATCTAAAACCTAGGGACTCCAGTGTCTCTTCTTGGTGAATTATTTCCATCTATTGAGTAATTATGTTGGATCTAGAGACATGAAACCTGGGTATTTCAAGTTAATTGATTGTTTATTATTTTAATTTATTCTTCTTACTAGATCTTATCTCCTCTCTATGGAAAATACTATATATAGACTGTCAAGACTAGATCTAGGAATTCTAACATGATCTAATGTGATTCCTTCTATATTTTCAAGGAAAGGTAATGTGGAAATACAATTTTTCCTTGATTATTCTCAGATTCACCCAGGTCCATTCATTATATTGGATCTCATTGGGTAGGTATAAACTAATCTTATACCATGACATGTTCTTCTTCTTGTATATTCATTCTTGAATCCTCATGTGGTGATTTGGGGTTCATTTTAGGGATCGTTGGTCTGTGAGCTTGATTTGGGTGGTGAACCTTAATATTGGTCTTTTATACACTTAAGGTAATGAGTTCTTTACCAAGTTACGTTAATTATATATAATTTAATGATAATATATTCTTATGTGTCTATAGATCATGATACATTTCGTAATATGACTTGATTTTTTGTGAGAGAGAGTATATCCAATGAGACCTTTCTTGATATGTCATTCTTGTGCATGTGTGTAAAGATCGTGATAACTTTCTTGAAATGGAATGCTTGTGAATGTGTTTATAGCCTGTGAGACCTTTCTTGAAAAGACATGCTTGTGAATGTGTGTTTATGGCCCATGATACCTCTCATGAATTGCCATTTTTAAGTGATTGTACAGCTCAAGATGTTCCTTGATTTGGATTGTGTCTATGCGTGTGTGTGTGTGTGTGTGGATATATACTTCTCTTATCTTGTATTGAAGTGATAGGTGGAACCTTTATGGATTAGTAAATCCCTTAGAGGGGGAGAATGATCGATGTTATGTGTGATGATTATAGTGGAGTCTTGAATGAAAAATGGTAGGGAATGATGACCTTGATACCTAACCTGAGTTTGGGAAGTGGGGCACGGTGGTGTTGTAGTCTGAAAGGAGAGTGTTTGTGAGAATGGATGTCCTTGTGACCTAACTTGATACATAATGACATTTTTTCCTATTCCATAACTTGTGTTGGTCTTGTGGTTTTCCTGAGATTTATGGTTACCAAACATAACTTATTTTATGACATAGATATAAAGAAGGTGGGGTTGGGGTTCATGGTAGCCTAGTTAGTGCACGATGACCTGACAGGTGTTTGTTTACTTATGTGTTTACTTTCCTCTCATTCCATACACTTTTATATAAATATTTAACTTATGTTAAGGAATAATTGGGGGTGTATTGCTGAGTTTTTATAGTCCCAACCTTTATAGGTATCTCAGGGAATGATCAGAATCCTTTGAACTAGATTTCAGATGAGGGTAGTGGCCCTTATTAGTGTAGTTTTTCCTTAGGAGCAGGTTGGTCGAGGCGGGACCAGAAAAAACTCTGGGATCCTTTATAGAGATGCATATTTATTTGTTTTTTATATTTTTCTATAACGTCCTATCCTAGATAATACTGAACTGTTTCCCTAACCTAGTTCACCATGTGACCTCAGGTATGCCTCCTTTACGTCAGAGGCTTCTGACTAGTAGTGGGGGTATAATGTGGTACTATGAAAATACTATACTCTCATATCATAGTGCGAAATATAAATTTAAAGAACCAATCATCATAAACATCATAGTTTGTATAAAGAAACCAAATATTAGAATCTCAAATAAACTAGAAATAGAAACTAACAAATATAACATATTTGTATAACCAATGAAATATAGTAAGGCATGAATATCCATAACACCCATACATATGATCGCTAAATGGGTTGGTACCATAACACACTAGAATAAAATTGAAAAAAGTGTCTACACTAAATCTCAAATAAAAACCTCATCTAGTCACCTAATACCATTAGATCTATCCTGCCCGACCATAAAAAACCTACATAGGTTGTATCCCAACCCTTTTCCTATAATAAATATATAAGAGCTACACGGGTACCCATGTGCAATGGTGACCCGAGCTGTATGTGATTACAACTCGGTAGGCCACCACCAACAATGTCTAAAGTAATACCAATCCTAGAAATAGTGTATTTATATAAAAATTGGGATAAATAAATAGTTCATAAAGTAAGATGCATGAAAAAGAAAACATTTCAAGATTAATCTATTAACCCTCAGGTTATGAAACGACCCTCGGTCCAACCAATCCAACATTGACCAAAGTTTTCCATTTTATTCATAAAACATAGGGTGATACATACAATCATAAAGGAATGGATTTACATTTTTCATTCAACTTGGGGAGCATGAAATATCCATCCAAGATACCTATCTTATGCATCTATGCTATCATTTCCCAAAACACCAGTCTAGAACCTCAATCATGTATGAATATCAATATTAATCATGCATGGAACCTTGTCCCGTCACCTAAACCATGTACAAAACCATCAATACTGAGACTGAGCATCGTGTCTAACAACATATCCCATGGGCATGGAACATCATGTCCAACTTTCTCAATCATATATGTGGAGTGTCATGTCATACGTCTGGAACCATACATTTGGAACTTCATGTCCAACTCTCTAAACCTCGAATGTAAATAATCATGCCAAAAATTAGGAATCGTACATTTGAAGCATTGTGTTCAACTCTCTAAACATAGTTCATTCACAAAATACTATGGATCAATATCTTGACCTTTAAAATCTCCAAAAAGGAAACACACATAAACCCTTTTTAAAAATTTATCATTTTCCAAGGTCCCAATGGGCCTTTAATGCACACATGGCTTAGACTACAAATCACTTTTTACACATCAAAACATCTTTGAAATCTTATTTATAAAATGATATATCATACCCATCCAATTAAAACATTTCAAGGTCACCCTTAAAGAAAGGGTCTCCCTATTTGACATTCAAAGAAAGGCCCAAAACATCATTTCCATCAATACCATTTCAAAGATACATCAAGTCATTTTCAAAAAAAGGGAAAACAAAAACACTTGTTTCAAATCAAAATTTGAAGTTTACCTAAACAGCCTTTTTAAAAACACTTTGATTTCAGCACTTCACTTTAAATTAAATTCCACTTCAAACATAGTTTTCACCCTTTGAAAACCAAACCCAATTAAAAATGCAATGCATGAGGTTAAACATATTTTAGGAGCCTCATAAACATTTTTTAAAACTCATCACACATGAGAATTTCATTTCCAATGGTTGAGAAACCCCATGGTAGGCCATAGGTTTGGTTTCACAATAAGCACTGAATCTAATATACATCATGAAATGTAGAATTTATCAATCTAAGACTGAAAACAATTAACTCAAACCAAGGGAGAAAACACACCACACATAGATTTAAGAAAACATACTTCATACATACGTAAATAATTAACAATATTATGGGTGAAGCTCTTTGACCACCTACCTCATCAACAAATCTTTCAATAAATTTTTGAGTCCTGATGGCTTTTCTATGGCCTTTACAAACTCCTCAACATCCAAACAATATCATATCAACTACCCAAGCTCGGGATCTCACCTCTTATCGAAACTCCACACAAACACCATAGGTGATCAAAAAATAAATCTTGACACCATTACCATGAATATCTTTTAATGAAACATCATGAAATAACTTATATAATTCACCTCAGTATCTTCTCTACTCAAGCTAACCAAAGGCCCCAAGAGAAACATATGATTCTTCCATGCTCTAGTAGAATCATCAACAAAAAAAAACTAGATAACTCCATATATAATTATAGAGGATGAAGAATAAATGTAATATAATCCATTGGGGGTTATATATTACGTCAAAAATTCAAATAATTTGACCTAACACGCCCCAAATTAAAGGGGGAGAAGAGGGAACAAATGTAAGGATAACTTCTTGGTACACACACATTCTAGGGAGGAAGAGTGGTGGGGGAACCAAATATCCCAAGGGATAATTTTGGTAAAATCAAAATTTTAATGAAATTTTGGGTAGCCATATGGTTTGGTCACATGGTTTCCAAAACTGTGCGCCATCTGTGAACCCTTTATTGGGTATTACAAAATGCCTCACATAGTTCGAATGCATAGTTTGAAAAATTGTACACTAACCGTGTTCCTACCACTATCCAACAACAACACCCCTCACATGATTTTTTTACATATTTTTCTAACCATTCCCTAACCATATAACACTATACTAGATCCCTCTATAGTAAGGCGTGATTTTTCAGAAACTGTGTTCATATCATGTTCTCTACTTTAGAATCTCCAACACCTCACATAGTTAATTATTTATCTTGCATGATTTACCACAAAATAAGATCTAATAATGAAACATAACCATTATATATTTAAAATGAACTAAAAACACCCAGATCATCAAGGTATCTCACGGTTTCTCCAAAAATGAGAAACCAAACCATACACCTTTTCTAGATAACTCTAAAACTATCATAATGTGACCTAAATCTCTTGAGACTCATCCGAACACCCAAGATAACTCCTGAGACTCATTCCTCATCTCAAAACATCAATTTTATGCACTCCAACTCTCATAATTCTTCTCTGATTCTTGATTCAAAATTTTCTGATATAGTAAATTCATATTAAAATTCCTACTATAATTTTCAACTCATACAGACATGGGATCTTAAAACCTACCCACCATAATAATTATTGCCTATGAGAGGTCTCGGTAGTCATCAATTTTCACCACCCAAATTACATCAGTGATTATTTATATAAAATGGCCTCATTTAGTTTCTAAATTCTTGAAACACAACCAAGGAACAACCTCCAACTCAAGGAACTCAACTGAAAAAAACTCAATCCAACACCAGTTGCCAAAACCAAAACACCAAGATTGAACTTACTGATTCCATCCAACTGAAACACCAATTATATCATCACCCAATTAATTTCTACAGATATGGTTTTCCCCGCTATAGGATTTATCTTATAAATACTAAATCTCAATACCTAGAACCTTTTTCATTAGAAAATCCCAAATAGCCTCGAACTTATGCTCCCAAAATGCACCCGCTGCAGTTTCAAACATACCATGCCCAAAAAATCCATGAGAATTCCAATTATTATTGGAACTAATTGTTGTCATTGAAAATGAATAAGAGTGGATGTATACCCATCGTCCACACATGAACTAAGAGAAATCCAGTTTTTTTCTCAAAAGATGAGTTTACATAACGGAACACATCTATCACTTCTAAAGTGACGCGCCAGATGTGGTTTGAAACTCATCGCATTTTTTACATGTACTAACCCAAGATAGGACATCCTCTGTCAAATTGTGCCAAAAATGCATGGATCCAAATATCAGCACATAACCACCTCACCTAGTTGTAATTACGTCCCACCTAGAGTCATCACATGACCATCTAAACACACCCACTAGAATCCATACTTGAATCCTGGTGAGATTTCCAAATTGAGATCCTTAACCAACCAAAAACAATCATTATTCCATACCTATCTACCTAAACACTTCTAACACAAGCACTTTGGATTACTTCTCAAGTCTACCTCAAGAAAAAATAAAATTCCCATCTTGATCATTCACTACAACTAATTACTACTATAATTCCTTAAGAAATTTAACCATGTGCCTCATTAGTTTCTCAATGGAATCATTGTTCCACCATGACTGATCCATGAAAAATTCTATATACATGTGACCCTTCCAATATGAGGATATCACCTTCATGACTAACACATCACTCCCCACAATAAGAGTTTCTTTTTCACTACTTTACTTAAGAAACTCCACTTCCATGACCCACACTCCAACAACTACTAACCCAAGTTGGATGCAGCTAACTCACTCCCAACAAAGAAACAAAATGAAACATCAACTATCACTCATTTTTTTTCTTATGATAATGGAACTCACGGAATCCACCGACATCTAGTCCATCATGAGAAACTTATTCAAAGATGGTCAATAGTGCACATCCCACCAAAATGACTCGCTTACATTGCTCCATGAGTTCCACCTTCAAAAGTTCCAACATCAAACCAAAAAAATAAATTTAAATATCCAAACATATTGTCAATTATTTCTTGGTATAATCAATACATTATCAAGATATTTGGAATTATTATCTCTGGACTAATAGTACACTAAGATATCTTCAATGAAATCCACCACAAACCATCCAATTATAATATCACCACTAATTGTAGGGACATTTCAAACCCATTAAAAGTCATTGGGCCTCTGTTCCCACAAGCACCTCATCACACCCACATCGGTTCTCAACCTACTCATGGTTGTATATTTATCTCAGGCACCACAGGCATACACTCTCATAACGTATGATCCATAATCTAAATGAAACAATGCTTCAACCCACATTCATATCTCTAAAATTACATTAACACTTAACTATTACAAACACCTATGTAACCCAACCACGGAACCAATTTAAGACACTAAAAAGTCACATATCAAAATATCTCAACTCAAAAATTCTATCCACTAGATATACCTCTCTCACATATTGGTCTCATCCCACATAAAGCACCATTGGTGCTCCCAAAACCATATAAGACTCCCTGAACCAAAAATACTCACATGACCACTTACATCCCAAGTAACTTTTAACAGTCTCACTAAGATCATTTATGCTGTCATTGTGTTCTTAAAGATTCTTATAGAGCTAACCAAGCTAAGAACTTAACCAGTCCTACCCTAAAAAAACATGTGATATAAACCATGATAACTCCAAGTGATTTCATCTCAATGGAATCAGATAGTTTCATGTTCCACTCACTGTGAACTTACCAGGTCTACCTTAATAGTATGGTCACCACCCAAATTAAGAAATCACACCTAGAACCACATACCCTTGAGCATCTATTGTGCTCCTGGTCTAGCTTATAACCATTAGGTACATCATGACTGCACAAACACTGCCTAGTCTAGGCACTCAATGAGAATTCCCCTATTGAAACTAACCACAAGGATGAAACACTAGAACCCAAGTGCACCTTTATAAAAACTAAAAGGCATCCAATGCACCTAAACCCCAGACTTGGTTACACCCTTCATGAACTATTGTCAAAATTTGAAAGTATCCTTCCATGAATCACACATCCAAAGGCATACACAATTCATCTGAACCCTCTCACAGCTCACCCTCAAAAGAAAAACAACACCATATCTATAAAATTAGATTCGTGTCAAGAAATTAATTGGGATCTCCTGCCTATCCCCACCATCCAAATCCCACAACAAGTCACTATGTCCAAAAAACTAGGTTTACACCTACTCACAAAATTCCACAACTCATAGGGCATCAAAAACACTACCATACCAACATAATGCAACATCAACATGTCAAAACACCCATATCTAGTGTCTCACATATGAAAGACATCGCATGAAAAAACAACATCACATAGCTAGGGAATCTGGCCTCTCCAAGAACCTGCATATTATACTCCCCTTAGAGAACTATCCCACCCAACCTATCTTGAACAAAACCACCCTAAAGGGTATAAGGTCCATTTACCCATACCATGATGAACCATCAAAGTCACAACACCTTTTTGTTCATGAGGACCTCATCAGCATCCTCATCATTGAGCGTCTCACCATAGATCCACATAACCTTCCATCAGAAGGATATCCATGTACAATATGGCCCAACTGAGTAAAACTCCACCAAGAACTTATATGGTAGAATGGTGTATGAGTAGTTGTTAACACATCAAACAGTCATTCATATGTCATTAGTAAAATTACACACTAGAAATACAATAACATGTGGATCCTATATTCCTACAATGATGCATGAGGTGACTCTTACATATGTAGGTTAAGAGTCAAAGGAAAATCATATGCCACTTTCCAGTAGTCTAAGATCCATAAATCCTTTATTATTTATAAAATATAAACCAAATGTTCATCATTCAAAGAGAATTCAAATACAAATGTATCATCACAAATCAGAACAACAATCCCAACCCTGGTAACCCAGATTTATTACTGGAACAATTGTTAACGACACACTAGTTATACATCCATCAAAGGCTCCAGCACACTCTTATCTCTAGTATTCCAAGACCCAAATAGTATAATCGCATGAAAATAACCGCTTAGATTCCACTTTTTAATGTCCCAACCTCGATTCCCCTAAAATGGGTCATCGATCTGGTTCACCACATGACCTCAGGTATGACTCCTCATACCCCAAAGGACGGAATCTAGCAATGGGGGTATAAGGTGGTACAATTAGGAGACTATACCCCCATATCAAAGTGTTCAAAAAATGTAAATAACCAAGAACCATACACATTAGAGTATCAAAAAAGAAACCAAATTTCATCATCTCAAATAAACTAAAAAACAAAGATGAAAAATATAACATAATTTTAAAACTAATGAAATAAATTAAGGCCCAAACATAGATAACACCCATACATATGACTACCTAATAGGATGGTTCCATAACATACCAGAATAAAATAAAACTATGAAAAAGTGGATCCACTACATATTCAAGTCCAACCTTAGCCAGTATCCTAGCCCAATCAGGGTGTGAGTACAACTTAGTATGCCACCACCAATGGTGATTAAAGAAATAATAGTTAGGGAAATAGTTTATCTAGATAAATAATGGGATAAATAAAAAAATATAAAATAAGATACATGAAAAAACAAGCATTTTATAATTAGTCTATTTTCCCTTGGGTTATGAAGAGACACTTGGGAAAACCAAGCTTACATCTACCAAATTTGACTGTTTGGGTCATAAAACATAGGGTGATATATATCATCATAAATAAAGGGATTTAAATTTATCATTTAACTTGGGGATCATGAAACATCCATCCAAGGCACCTAACTCATGTATCTGTGCTATTATTTCCCAGAATGCTAGTTTGGCACCTCAATCGTGTATCAACATCAATATCAACCATTTCTGGATCCTTGTTATATAAAAGAAATCATGTAAGAAAACCATAATTACCAGTATATAGTGTCATGTCTGAAAACCTGGCCCATGGGTGTTGAACATCAGGTCCATATTTCTCAATCACGTATGTGTAGTGTCATGTCAGACATCCGGAACCATACACATGGAACGTCATGTCCAACTCTATAAACCTTGAATATTGAGCATCATGTCAATTATATTTAACCATACATGTGTAATTTCATTTCCATATCTCTAAACCTAATGCATTTCCAAAATACCAAGGGTCAACATCTGGACCTTTCAAACAACCAAAAATGAAACACACAAAATCCACGTTTAAACCATTATAATTTACCAAGGTCTCAATGTTCCTTTAAATCACATATGGATCAAAATTTTGAGCCCTATTTATACATCAAAACATATTTCAAATATTATTTAGAAAATAATTCTATATTATCCATCCATTTAAAACATTTTGAGGTCATCCTTAAAGAAAGGGATATCCCTCTTTAACATTCAAATCCATACCCAAACCTTCTTTTCCATCAAAACCATTTACAATATCCATCAATACATTTTAAAAAAAAGGGGAAACCACAAACTCATTTAAAATAAAAATTTTATGTTTACCCAAAGTCCATTTTTAAAATCACTTATAGGTCAAAACTTAACTTTAAATCAAATCATCTTCAAACATAGTTTTCACACATTGAAAACCAAACCTAATTCCAAATCCAACTTATGTAATTAAAACCATTTCAATAGCCTCAAATTAATTTCAAAAAATTATACACTTATGAATATTCAATTTCAAAAGGTTGGAACACGTAATGGGTTGCCATAAGTCTAGTCTCGTAATAACCAATGGATTCAATGGTTCTTGGGAAAGGTCTAAGGTGTTAATCTATGACTCAAAACCATTAACTTAAACAAAGGGAGAAAGCACACCACACATGGATTTAAATAACATACCATATACATATGTAATTAATTGATAAGGTTATGGGTAAATATCTTAGACCACCAACCTCATCAATGATGCTTTCTAGACATTTTTGAGTCCCAACAACTTTTCCAAGGCCATTAAAAACTCCTCAACATATAAACGATCTCATCACAACCATCCAAGATCAGGCTCTCACCTCTTATCAAAACTCCATGAAACCACCACGGGTGATCCAGAATACAATCCCAACACAAATTCCAAGAAAATAAATTAATTAAGCTTCATACAACAATGTGTGGAATTCATCTTGAGATCTCCTCAATTCAATCCAACCAAAATCCAAAAGATAAATGGATGATTTCACCATACTCTCCTAAAATCCTTAACAAAACCTAAACCAGATAACTTCACAATTAGATTGGAAGAAGAATAAATGGTATAGAATCCACTGGGGGCTATATCTTACTTTAAAAAAATTGAATAATTTCACATAAAATTTCCCAAATCAAAGGGGGGAAGAGGGAAAAGGGGGAGGAAACCCTCCTGGTCTACATGCACATCAGGGAGGAAGAGAGGTGGGGGAACCAAATATCACAAGAGGGAATTTTGGTAAAATATCACTTTTAATGATGTTATAGGTAGACACACGGTTTGGAAACATGGTTTTCTAAACATAAACTAACCATGCTCCCTTCACCAGGACGTAAAAAATGCCTTGCATGGTTAGGCGGCATGGTTAGACAAATCGTGTATCAATTGTAGACCTCTCGATATCCATCATCAACACCCCTCACATGGTTTGGCCACAAGGTTTTTTAATCATGCATCATCCTTTCAACACCATAGTAGATCCCTATGCAATAAGGTGCAAGGTTTTTTTGACACCATGCACATACCGTGTTCCCTACCTCAAAATCTCCACCACCTTATATGGTTTATTATTTGGATCAAGTGGTTTACCCTAAACCATTCTCTAAACATTCTCCATTAAAAATAAACAAAAAACTCTGAGCATCAAGGTTTTGGATGGTTTCTCATAAACTGTGCACACCAAACCATGCACCCTAGACAGACAACTCCAAAACTCTTAAAACATAACCTGAAGCTCTTAGGGCTCACCTAAGCCACCTATCATGTCTCATTCCTCATCTAAAAACATCACTTTGAGGAACTCCAACTCTCATAATTCTGATATGAATCTTTATTCAAAGTTTGAACCATCTAGTGAACAAAAATTAAAATTCTTATTGAAATTTTCAACTCATATGAATGTGGGATATTATAATTTCTTTTATATATATATATATATATATATATATTTCATATATAGGGATACATGACTAGTTGTATTTGGCATTGTATGCCACATTGTTATATCATAGATTAATGTTATTTTTTATATTAATTCCACATATTATTCCAATACTATAACTATTTTTTTCTATTGTATACTTTTATTTTTATTTGAAAATGAAGGGATAGTAAACCCATGGTTCCACTTATGTACTAACATCTATTCAACATTCTCTTGCTTATGGGGAGGAATACATGAGGTTATGTGAGCCCCCAAACCAGACCAGGTGATTTGAGTTGGGGTGTTACTATTTTTTTCAATAATTGGAATTGGTATTCCAAGGGGCTCATATAATTGTAGATTGGTATGGTCTCTAGGTAGCATTACCAATAGTATTGAGAGACCTTGATAGGGTGTACCGAACCCTAAGGTCTTATTAGGGATGATTCTATAGGTTGTGGCATCACTGAGGGGTGGAAAGCTTATCTGGTGTCGACGAGTAGAGTTGTGATGGGTCTGGGAGACCCATTGGATTTCCTAATGGGTGATGTGAGATGTGTTTCCATGAGAGGCTATATCTCGAGTGATTATCACCCTAGGATCTATTGGTGATCTATTTGGAGGTTTGTATCCCTATATATTTTTTATATACTTGTTAGACCTCCTAGAAGTCTATGTGAATGGTTTAGTATGATGTGACATCCCCATAGTCTATAGGGATGGGTTAGTGTGATGGTTGTTCCCTATTCCTTCAAGTATCGGCTCAATGGATTTTCATTGTGTGGCTTGGGTTAGTGTGATGATCATGCCCTAATGAGGGTATTGGGTTATAGACATTTTCAAATTTGGCTTTAGTTGGTGTGTATGAATTGGACCTTATCGAGTATATCACTGGGTTGAGGACCATTATAGGGGCTAGGTCATGGTGTGACATGATATGAGAGTGATATACCTCCCTTGAGTGAGCAGGTATGGCCTGAGACTTATGAATATATTATTGTGCATAATGTCTGTGGGTATTGGGTCAGGGTTTGGGATTCCTCCCTACCCTGAGTCTTCAAGTATAGGATATATACCGGTAATGTAACATGAGATAGATGATAAGACAGAGAGGTGGATTCTAATATGGTACTAAAGCATGTATAATCAGGTTCCATGGTGTCCTAGTTAGCACACAATGATCTGATGTGCAAGAATTCATGGGGTCCTAGTTAGCCCGCAAAATCTATGGCGCTTGAGTGGCATGTTTATTTTCCATAATGAATACATATATATGATGGAGTATAATAGGGGAACTTTATAATAACCTAGTGATATGTATTTCTCACAACCATCATGGGAACCTTGGTGTGCATGCATACATTATTTATACTTTAAGATTCCTCATAGTTTATATAGGTGATCAAGATGGATTAGCTTGATTGGTACTTGGAGATATGGCGTGTGAGGCCCATGGATGTAAGTAGGGATAGTTTTTTTGCATTTTATTTTTAGTTTATTTGTATTCGATATCATCTTAGTAGGAGATCAGTGTTTTTATTCTTATATTACTTTCAAATGGTATATTTTTTATATTACTATATTTTTTATTTATGCATACTCTACTTATGGTTGTGTATGTTTTGGATATTTTCACTATGTTGTATGAATCTAATTTGAGGGTATTGTTTCTCCATTGTATAGATTATTCCCTCACTATTAGTCTATAGCCTCTAGCATATGGGGAGGCGTGTTTTAGGTTCTTTAGTTTCCTAAGATCGAGCATTGAAGAGTGGACCATGTTTGAGGCATTACATGTATCTTTATAGGATATTGTAATGAAACTAAAGTATATAATTTATATAACCTCTTAGATAAAAATATCATTATTGACAGATGTCACACCTTTATTAAAAGGAATAAAAACTCCAAAAGAGAGAGTGGGAGAAATATCAATATTGATGAAGTTGAGGCTCAACATACATAGGAGCTAGTACAGTGTAAAAGACTATTCTAGAGACAAATGTACTATGTAGGATCGCTAGAGAGCTTAATGAACCTGAGATATATTATTTTCTAGTCACAAAAGATGGTGAATAATTATTAGTTGATGATGATGAATCTTTATCCTATGAGTATGTAGTGAGAATCTTAGAAGTTTCAAGGTGTAAAGAAACCATGAATTATAAGATGGATTCCGGGTACCATAATTATGTATGGGTTCTAATAAATCCCCTACTCGATGTAAAACCAATTGGGTGTAAATGTGTATTCAAGAAGAAACTGGACTGGATGGTAAATTCAATACCTATAAAGCATGAATGGTTGAAAAATGGTTCAAAAACATCAAGTAATAGACTATGGAGAAATATTTTCAACAGTTTATATGCTGAAATCTATAATAATTTTATTATTATAGTAGTATGAAAAGAATATGATATTTGGAAAATGGATTTCAAAACAACCTTCCTTAAATAAAACCTTGTGTAAGATATTTATATGACACAAATAGAAGGGTTTTCGATACTAAAAGATGTCAACAAGGTATAGAATTTGTGGAGCTCCATTTATAGATTGAATGAAGCATCTAGATCATGGAAAATTCATTTTTATAAAGTCATAATAAAATTTGGGTTCATAAAAAATAATGTGATCCATGAGTCTATAAAAGTTTTAATGAGAGTGTAGTTATTTTTCTAATAGTATGTGTTGATGATATATTATTGATGGGAAACAAAATACAAGTCTTGCAGTTAATTAATACATGGTTAAATAAATTTTTCTTGATGAATGAATTTTTTGAATCATCATATAATCCAAGGATAAGGATCTTTTGTGATATATCTAATAGGTTTCTTGGACTGAGTAAAGATACATACATTGACAAAGTACCAAAGATATTTAGTATGGAATATTTCAAGAGGTTATTTTTTCCCATGTCAAGTAGTATAAATCTATCTAAAAAAAATGTTTCCCTAGAAACAAGAGGAGAGAGAGTGAGAGAGAATGAGTAGAACCTCTTTTCTTTTATGATAGGTTCTATCATATATGTGATGCTATGTACCAATACCGATGTTTCTTAATCCTTTATCCTGATAATAAAATATCAAGTAGACCAAAGTGAGCTACATTAGAAAACTGTAAAGGTTATCTTAAATTATCTGAGGTGTATTAAGTTTATGTGTTTGGTTTATGGAGGAGATAAGGAACTAGGAATTAGGGAATATAAAAATTTTAGTTTCTAGATATATTATAATAATCTAAAATCATATTTAGGATATTTATTCATCCTTAATGGAGGATTTATCATATTAAAGAGCTCAAAAAACCTATGGACACCAATTCTACAGAAAAGTATAAGTATATTACAAATTCTAATGATTTAAAGAAGTGTTTTAGATACAAAACTTTGTCTAAGAGATTTATGTAGTTCATATTATTAAATATGTTATCACACTATATTATTTTAATTCTAAAATGGTGATCTTATCCAATGATATAAGGTCACATTAATGGATAAATCATATACTTTGAAATTATCACCTCTTTAGGTATTTTTCTCAAAGGTTTGAGGCCATAATAAATAGAGTTTTCATAGATATTTTATTAGACTCATTAACTAAAGTAGTATCTTAATAGAAATATAAATATCATATGAGAGTTAGCAGACTAAAAGTTGTTAACAGTTGACTCTAGTGTAAGTGGGAGTCTATTGGATTTGGTTCCATATAACTAAATTACATTTTAATTTTGATTAATTGTATCTTTAAGGACCAAGATATTAATAAATAACTTATCATATGATGATTTTTCTTCTACATTACATTAATGTGACAATTTTCTTAGAGTATTTTTTATATAAAAATGTTATAAAAGTTCCCCATTTCAATGAGAACATTGAAATGCTATGAAAATATTTTTAAATATATTTCATATGGTATAGATGGAATCATATGATAGGATACATATGGTATTTAGACTATCAGGTGTTGGATGCTTGTAATCAGATGAGGCTCCAACTCTAGTTTTTTCACACTTGGTAATCTCTAATAGAAGAGTTTATGAGGATAGGGATGACAATAGAAATTCCATATGTTTTTTATTTCCTTAGATATTCATATATAGAGACATATGTATCGATCCTCTGACTTTATATTTTTATTAATGTATATCTTAAATCACATACATTGATGAATCAATGAAAATATTTCCAACATGTGATCATGGGGAAGTAGTATACCTTGGTTTCACCATAAATGATATGAAATTAATGAATAAGTCAAGAAAATATTTTTCCCCTCCATGACTAAATGATGATATCCCTGACTTTTTTATTGTAATGGTACTATTTGATTAATTCCATGGTCGAGGCAGTTTATTGATGAGTTAATTTCAGGTTTTCAAAGAAATATATATCAAGGTTATAAGTTAATGACACAAGTATGAAACCTGATTAATGAAATATCAAGATGAGGGGGTTATATTAAATAATAATAATCTATATGAGATTTTTTTCATTTCAATATTAACTTATTTTTCTTGGTGTGTTGTTAGACACTAATCTTGAACTTTAATCCCACTCATCTAATTCCAGTGATAAAAATTCCTAGAGGTTCACCCACTAAGTGTATCAAAAATCTCAGTTAAATTATACTTTAATTTAATATTAGGATAATTATTATTCTCAAGAGTGGGTAATAATAATTATTTAGGATATGTTGACCATATAAATTCAATCACTAGTTATTCCAGTTTGGAATATATTTGAGTTGAATATTAAATAAATATTTATTAACCAGTTAGTGAATATAATATATGTTTATATATTGAGTGAATAATATAATGATATTTATTTATTTAAATATTTATTTATTATTCAATTTTTGATAAATTTTTAGGAGGATTGGCAGGCTAAGTTTCTGGATGAAATGATATATCTTACTTAATATTATTTAAATAAATATTGATTTATTTATATAAGAAATGATAAGAAGCGCACGTCATGATATATATTATTATTATTCTAAATGGGGTTTACTTATAATAAATATATTATTTATGGTTCCTTGTATAATAACTAATTATCTAACCCCGGGTATATATCTTAACTTGTATCATTTATAGGGTAAGTGAGTTATTGTAAACATTAAATTCTATTGAGGGAGAATTCTGTTAAGACTAAAGTGAACTATCTCAAGAATTCTCTCAATAATGGGAATAAATCATCCTCCTTCTCCCCCTCAAGATCAAGAGACCTAGAGTTAATCATTTTAAATGGATTCTCATTGCGGTCAATTGTGAACAAGGAAAGATGTTTGGATCATTCGTTCTAGCACTCAGAGTTCCAACAACAATGATTTGTGGTTTTAATGGAATGTATGGATTTCTATAGGGGAATTATACTTTGGATCCTCCATCATAGTGATGATAAAACTAGAAGATTTACTGAATCAACAATGAAGAAATAATTATTTGTTGAAGTCAGTTCCCTAGAACAAACTACTATATACATTAAATTACTTGAATATTCATGGTGTTGAATTTTAATTAATATCTTATCATATCTTGATTGTTATTCTATGTGACAATGAATGTGATAATGTCCTTGGAGTACTTTTCACACTAAAAGTTCATAATCATTCCCCTCTATGATAATAAACTTCAAGTATAATGACATTATTCTTAAATATATGTTCTATGGCCAGATGATATCATTTTATGGGACACAAATTATATAGGTTATTGGGGGTAAGGTATCATAAGACATTGAGACTTATTATCATTATGTTTTTCCTTGGTAATATTTAAGATAGGGAGGTTATTATAACTTGACCTTCTGGTAGAAAATCCACATTTATATGTGTCATTGGATGTTCTTATCTACGAACATGTGTAATGGTACTTAGACTTTAATATCATTATTAATTCATATAAATAGCCAATTACATTGATGTATTTTCATTAACCATGATGATATAAGTTCATCAAGAATTTGGATATATTGGGTGTGTCACGAATGATATTCCATTAATGAATAGTGAGATAAAGGATTTTCTATTTTGTTCTTTAATGGATGTTGATATCTTAGACCCTTTGATGGGAATAAAACTACCTGATTAAATCTATGGAAATGATTTGATTTCAGCAAGTTCATTTTTGAAAAAGAAAAGAAAGTGACATTGGGAACATAAATTGATGGCACCAATATGAAACCAACTTCATTAAAGGTATCATGTCAAAAATATTATATTATATAGTGTTCATTCATATGAGGGTATTATTGTTGATGTATTTAAAATCATTGTCTATTGATGACTTGGTGTGTTACTAGATTCTAACCTAGGACTTTAGTAATTACTACATAATTCCTATAGTAAATGGTCTTAGAAGGTCATACACTAATTGTATTCAGAGCCTCAATTATATTCTATTTGAATTTAACACATTAAACAAGTATAATTCTTGTATGTGGTTTGATAATTATTCATGTTCCGTTAATTAGAAATATTTAGTCACTTGTTATTTGAGATAATAAATATGTGAGTGGAATATATAATAAATATTTATTCACTATTTTGGTGAATATAATATTTATTTATTTGTTGATCAATAATTCAGTTATATTTATTTATTTATTTAAATAAATAGACATTATTTAAGGTTCAATAAATAATAAGTTTGAATTATGGTTTGAGTTAATGGTCTAATGGTAAATTATATATTATGTATGATTTTAATAAATGTTAATTTATCTATTCAAATGATAATACTTATTTATCTGTGAGTTTATCACATGTCAATCAAATAATAATAATAATAATATTATTATTATTATTATTATTAAGAAATTGGATTCACTGGGAACTAAGTGAATAATAATGGACCACATGCAATTAGTATTTTCTAACCCTAGATTTATATAAACCTAATTATATCATTTTTAACCAAAATGGTTGTTGTGCACAATGAATTTTAGATAGAACCCTCTCAGGACCTAAAGAGATATTCTTCTAGAACACTCTTTGGAACATTGGGTGGTCTTCCTCTTCCACCCACTCGAGTTTGGGGAGAATAAAAGATTCCTTCTACATCTTAGTGATTCTTGTGGTGATCAACAATAAATGATACAAGCATTATAACTTTCTGCTCTAACGCCCAAAGATTTATGTAGTGACATTCAAAGGTTTATGGAGCACATGTGGATCACATTTAGAGGGATTCTACCTTTGAATCCTCTCTCCACAATGATGGTATGGAAAGAATTGGTCTACCAAATCTTCAACAAAGAAAAAAATTCCATGGTAATTCTTAATCTATATAAATTAATTTCAATTTATATGTTATGGTCTCATCTTAAAAAATTTGGGATATAAATCATCTAATTCTAATGATAAATATGAAGAAATTGATGAATTTCCATTATTGGGCATGGGTTCAACCACTTTTTCTACATCATGGATCCTTCAAGTGGTATTAGAATAGTCGCATAATAAATTCTACTTTTTTGTTCATTGAGTGATATGTATGTTTTTTTAGTATTTCATTTATGACAATTCATTCTTTTAATATAAAAGTAAATTTGATGTGATTATTCACCTCCAAGTGACCAAGAATAGGTTAAAGATTGATAAAGAACGAGTTGATGGAATCGATCGGGGGTGTTGGAGATTCTATATGGATTATATAGTTCCACATCATGTAACTAAATATTATACATCGTGTACCTAAGTTCATTAAATCTAAATGGGTTGCAGGGTATATGGCTTGCCACACCAAGTCAACATATTGTGTGTTTATTACATGTCATGTATTGATTTTCCAAACCGACATGAGGCTTTCCATATTACATGATGTATAGTTGGTGTTCACACCATATAGTTTAAGGGTTTTTTTAAATGTAAATCATGGAATATGTGTGGTCAAAAATGTTTCATATACTTATTACATGACATGTGGGATTGACAGTCGAGCAACATGGTAATTAATGCACTTGATGTGGTGGTCCTGTAATTAATACACAAATAGTATATTTAATACAAAAAACATTGTGTTCTTCTAATTAATACACATGTGGTGTATTTAATACAAATGTAATGATGATCATTTAATTAATCAACATGCAATGTAATGCATGTAGTGTTTAATTAATTCACATGTAATGAAATTAATTAATTCACATCTAGTTTATTTAATTCACATATGTTTTTTGTAATTAATTTCTATATGGTGTAATAAATTCACATGTGGTGTAATTAATTCACATGTGGTGTAATTAATTCACACATGGTGTACTATTAATACATATGCAGGGTGTTTAATACACATGGTATAATTAATTTTCTTTATGTGATGTACTCATAGTTCCAGGTTATACACACATAAATTGATTTACATAGAAATTAATCTAATTTTGGTATTAAAATGGTCTATAAAATGTGTAGATATAGTTTAAATAATTTTAAATTCCTAATTAATTCCACATTAAACTCGAAATCACTTTTATTGTTTCCTCCAAGTATACATTGTATACTTATTTAATTTAAGTAAAATTAAATAATTTAATATTATGGATGATGGTATCTCTAGGATTGTTGAAATAAGATATAAGTAATTAATTAATTAATGAGCTAATTAATTATATTAAATCAAGATGAATTTATCTCAATAAAATAATAGATTGAAGTGAATTCTAGATTATAAAATATTTTTACCAACTTTCAGGTAATTTCCTCCACTATGATTGTTTTTCACTTTAATTGGGTGCATCTTGGGATCCACAAGGATGGAGATAAATTATTGAGAAAAATGAACTAAATTTTGTGTTTGTAGGTTTGTTTTAATTAATGAAGTCTGGGTATAAATTTGTAATATATTTTTAGGGTTCTCCATGAGTTCTAAGAATTCCAGAGTTGGTTTGAGGTTTTTGAATATATTCTTTTATTTGTGTTTTCTATAGGAAATTTACATGTTGTGTAAAGAGTACATGATGTGTAATGGTTTCTAGGATCATTTCATTAGATTAGTACATAGTATGAACTATTAGATTTCATGTGTGAGTTACATGTCATGTAATGTTAAAATAAATCTTTTAATAAAAAGAAGATAGCTTTTTCAGTAAATATGAGTTCTGAGGATTACATGACGACTAAATGGATCACATGCTAGTAAAAGTTGTATATAGGGATTTTAGGGAAATTTATAGACTAAATATTATTTCATTCTTATGCATCATTCCTTTCTCTCAACCTAGGGATCTTCTCCAGTGATTTTTTTGGAGCCTATGTTCATTCCAAATTGATTTGTTTAGTGTTGGATCATCAGGGAAGTTTCATTACATCCTTACAGGTAAGAGATGCTTTCTTATTTTTTATTTACTTTGATTGTGGTGACACCATTGCATTGTTTTATTGGTTTTATAGATCTTTGGTTATTTTTATTCTTGTTTCCTTATAGATACATGGTGTGATCTTATTTTGAAGGTCATTTCATTTGTTTATTGTAGTGCGGCAGGTGTTCATTCTTGAGTTATATTTTTTTTCCTCTTCTCTTCCGACCTTTTCTATTTAATTGAATCAATTCTGAGGTGTATTGATTTATTCTACGGCCTCCATTATTTTTTTGGCTTCTTCCATGTGGTCAATTCCATTGTGGACATGTGTGACCCAAGTTTTGAGGTAGGTGGTTCCATCTATAGCCTATTTTGGTGAATTGAATTGCTCATTTTTTGATAAATTGTTTTAATAAATGAAATGGAATGATATGACTGAATTTTTGTGTTTGTGGAACTAGTTTTTAATATAAGATGGTTTTCCCCTAGTTTTGGTAAATTAAAAGGGTTTTTCAAATAATTTTGAAATGGTTTTCAAATAAGGATATGATGAAATGGTTTGGAAAATAGATAACCTTGGAATCCTTGTGTACAAAGGTAGAAGGTATAGAAATAGGTCTCATTCACTGATGGGGGTTTGTTCATGGGGATTTACTCTACTCTCTAGGCTCTTTGTTTTAGGGACTTTTTAGACCTATTGTGGGGTTTACATTCCGGGGTATTCCTATGATCTCTAGGATTGATGAATATATCAAGAGAATTTATGTGTACATGATTTCCTATGTTAGGTATGAGTGTCCTAGCTATACTGACCTAGTTTGATCATTGGCGTGATGTTACCTATACTACTTCATGGTCAATTCTGGATTCTCTTGGTTTATAATATTTTTATTTTACTTCCATGGATTTGATATGATATGTGATGCATTATTTGGTTTGATTTGATATATATATCCTGATATATGTATATGAAACTATTTAAAATTAATTTACCTGTTTTATATGGAAATAAAGGAAAGGGGGAAATTAAATTTTTTTCCATGATTTTAATATAAAAATTAATAAATTTTATATCATGCTTTTTTTCTTTAATGATGATCACAATTGGATTTTTGTTCAAATACATGATATGGAACACCTAGGTGAGACCCTTCTAAGCTCATCAGCTCACACCCTATGTGCCCCTTCCATGGTGCATAGACCTGGTAATATCTTTCGGTGTAGGGAAATTCAGGGCACCGTAGTGAGGAAGTATGGTTTTATTTTAGCTGAGTTTGGCTAGTTGGATGGTGAGATGGTGTGGGTTTCTCCACACTATCATGGGAGACTATTGGAGTAGCTTTTTAGCATTACGGTCCTTTGTTATTAGACTTATCTGTTAAATATTTTTTGTCTAATTATTCAATTATATCACTTTCATTATTCCTTTTCTGTTATGAAATATATATATAAATATATATTCATTTTTTCATTCATTTTTTCATTATTTACATGTGTATATATGTCATGTCGTCTGCTTCAGGTTAGAAAAAATAATTCCCTCTATTTTTTGTTGATTCTAGGGTTTTATATAGTAGCTTGTGAGGATCGATAATTCCCTTAGGGTATGTGGAAATTTAGGTCAGGTACTATTTTGAGAGGGTATTCGGGTTGGTTTTTTCATAGTTTGGTACAAAGGAGGTTTTTTCTCAATATTCTTTCTTTTGGGACATTTTGTAGACTTGATATAGGATTTTCGGGACTTGGGAGGTATATTGTGGTGAATGTCTAGCTAGCTTTTTCCATGATGAGACTCAATTTACCATGGGATGTTGGGATGTGTGTCTCATATTTTAATTTTTTGACCCTAATATCAGTTTTTTCTTATGGGTTTTCAAGTTTGAGATGAGATTATTCTATTGTATGATCATTTCTTCTATTAAGGTGTACAGTAGTATGCCTCCAAGACATGTTCTGCATGTTCATAAGGAGGTTTAGTTGATTTTCCTCAAGGGAATACTCTTGTGGATCAGAATATTATTGAGACTATTGTACGGTTAGTTTGTACTATCGACTAGAATACACCACAAGCTCATAACTCAGTTTTTGTGGTACAATAAGGATATGTAGGAGACAGAGATCAATCACAGGAGTTCTTGCATAATTATCCACCATCCTTTAAAGGTTTTAATGAACCTAAAGAGGTGTAGTATTGTATTTAAAAGACTGATCATATCTTCAAATTCATAGATACACCTTAGAGTATCAAGGGTAAGTTCATGGAGTTTAGACTTGAGGGTATCAGCAAGCAATGGTGGGATTCTATGGTACAAGTGGATAGGCACATGGGATTGGACTGAAATGGTTTTAAGATAATATTCTTCCAATAGTTTTTTTCATATTATTTGATGATGTTGAAGTCTCTGGATTTCCTCTCTTTTTATTAGGGAGAGTGTTTAGTGTCATCATATTCTAATCGGTTTGTAGAGCTAGTTCATTTTACACTAGAGGGTATAAAGAATGACAAGATGAAAGATCAGAAGTACCTATAGGGTTTGAAATTAGATATTAGATCACATGTAATTATGTTGAATCTTTAAACATATACAGTTATAGTGGATAGGGTTATTATGGAAGAGATGAATATGTCAGGAAATGTTGGATATTCCACCCTTTCTCTTCAACCTAGTGGTAGCTTCAGTGGCACACCAGGGACAAAAGGAAGTGGTAGGATCAATGTAGGATTGGTGGAGGTGGTTTTTGGAATCATGCCTCTTAGAAACCTCTAGTTTTAGCTATTTGTGTTCCATTGAATTTATAGAAATGTGGAAAGGTCATTCACATATGGTTTTCTTATCTTTCACCTGCAAAGATGGGCAGCGGTTGTGGACATTATGATAATCTTCAATGTTTATGTCAGACTATGTCTACACCATGATATGGTTAGGGATTGTTTGACCCAAATGATACTTTGGTGTATTCAGATGCTTCAAAGACTATAGGTCTCAATCCAAAGGCCTCAAAAGTGAAGCACCTTCACGCAGTAGATGAGTTTCTGATCGAGGTAGATACAGGTCCATCGACAGTGAGAAGTACCATATTTATTGTATCTTCTGTATTGATTACTTTATTTGATAATGGTAAATCCCACTAATTTATATATATTAGTTTCATTGATATGATTAACCTTAAAATATAATTCATGTCCTTTTTATGGAGTTAGAGACACCTCTTGGGAAGAGGAAAGAGCAGGGGTTTCAGTGTCCTTCTTGTGCGCTATAAATAACTAATGTAGAGTTAGTATTCTATTTTCTTATTATTGATCTAGATTTTTTTGAAGTTATCATAAAAATAGATTGGATTATTTCTCATTATGATGAGGTTGTTTATTATCATCAGTGTGTCTCATTTCTTATGACTGATGGGATCTCATGGGTGTTTCAAGGAGAGTGGCATCTGAAGTCTGGTCATGCAGAACCTTCTCACCCAGATCTGAGGAATTTTTTCTCTATTATAGTGGTTGATCACAAATATATTTCTTCTATTATTTAAATTATCATAGTTTTTTGGAGTTTTTATGATTTTTTTCTAGAAGATTTCCTCAAGATTCCTCCAAAGAGGTGTCGGAACCATGACCATTTGCTGGAACGGTGACCATTCTATGTATGAAATGGAGGTTGGTTTGTGTTTGTTTTCAATCCTCATTGGAAGTTCATAATTTTTACCAGAAAAGGGATCATACAGTTTGAGCAGACAATAGTACTGAAGATGGCACCATTTTCTAGTGTTTACCGAATTTTTGGGCCAGAAAATCAAAAAAAGGAGAGATGTGTTCTTGGAAAAGGAAGGTGCAGAAAAATAAGGGATTATTAACTAAATTGATTTTGAATTTTTTGCATAAAAGGTGTTTCAGGATCAGAATTGCTAAAAATGGAAAAGGCATGAGCTGCGCAAAAAATCTGTATTTTGTGTGGAAAACAGTTCCGATACGAAAAACATTGCATCCAGAATGAGAGGTTTTGTGTGACAGAGTGTGTTTTTCATGAAGGGGTCAGTGATGCATATAAATAAGAGGTTAACCCCCTCATTTGGTATGAAAAAATACATATATAGGATTTGAGTTCTGATGCACATAAAAGTTTCTCAATAAGGGAGTTGTGTGGAAAAGTTAGTGTTGCATGGAAAATTTACTGCTACATAGAAAAACTAGAGTTGCATAGAAAATTACTGTTGTGCGAAAAATATTTCAGTTGTGTTCAAAAAGTTATAGTTGCACATAAAGGGTATAGTTGCAAGTAAGATTTTCTATGTGAAAAGAAAATCTTGTGGGAACAAGTCAGATCTTGCGCACACAGGGTAGGTGTTACGTGCAATTGTTAGTGTAGGCTAAATACAGGTTTTGAATTTCTGGTTCAGTGGTTCATTACATTCAAGTTCATCAACTAAGGACTTCGATTAAAGAAGTTTCTCATGATGAACAGATACAAAGATTTCAATGAAAATCTACTGAAGAGACCTTCAAGTCGATAAACTGAGTTTGACTTCTCTCAAGGTAGTGAGCTAGGGGGAGTCGATAGAAGTGATCTGAGGAACGCAGAGAGATTTCCCTGAACCTTTGTAAAGGCAGTGTGTCTGGTACAAAGTGAATGTGACCAAATCGTTTAATCCTCAAACTAGTAAAGATTAGTGGATTTAGGTACGACCGACACACTGTCAGTGTATGCTCCTTGGACGTATCCCTTTGAGGTGAACCAAGTAAAAGTGTTTTGTTATCTCCTTACTTTCATTTGTTTGATAGATTTAATAAGTTCCTACCAATTTAGGAAAAATATCCACAACTATAAAAATAAAAATTTGACACCATGTTTCACCCCTCCCCTATCAGGGTGTTTTGGGGTCCTTCAAGAGGAAGGTAGAGTTTATGATTGACTTGGTGCTAGGTATGTAGCCAATTTTGATACCTTCCTATCATATAGAACCAGCAGAGAAGAAGGATCTCAAGATTTAGTTTGATTATCTAATGGAAAAGGGTTTTATTCCTCCTTTTTTTTCTCCTTGGGTAGCCCCAATTCTCTTTTCCAAGAAGGAAGATGGTTCACTTAGATTGTGTGTGTACTATTGGAAGTTGAATCAGGTAACAGTTAAGAACAAGTATCCTTTGCCTCATGTGGATGAATTTTTTGATCAGTTAAAGGGGTTATAGTGTTTTCAGAGATCAATCTTCAGTCATGGTATCATCAACTCAGATTTTGGGATATTGATACAATGAAGACAGATTTCAAGAGAAGTTATGGCTATTATGAATATCTCATGATTCTATTTGATCTAACTAATGATACTAAAGTTTTTATATATTTGATTAATCATATATTCCATCAGTATCCTGACACTTTTTTGGTAGCATTTATGGATGATTTTTTAGTTTACTCAAGATTTGAGCAAGATCATGAACACCATTTGAGTTTAGTTTTGGAATTATTGAGAATTTATTGTAAGTATAGAAAGATTTTGAAATGAAATTTTTGGATCTAATAAGTGATGTTCTTAGGGAACGTGATTTCTAAGCATACCTAATTAGTTGATCCTAATAAGTTAAAGGTTGTTTTTTCTTGGGAAGAACTATGTAATATATTTTAGATTTGGAACTTCCTTGGTATTTCTGGATACTATCAATGGTTCTTCAAGGATTTCTCAAAGTTTGTGTCACCTTTGATTTCTATTACCAGGAAAGTAGTGAAATTCATATGGGATGAAAATTTTCCTTCTTCTTTTGATGGATGAAAGGAATTATGGAATCAGCTTTTATTTTGATCTCACCTGATCCCGGTAAAGGGTATGTGGTTTTATATGATGCTTTTGTCATTGGTTTGGGCCGTGTGCTTATGTAGGCGGATCAGGTGGTAGCCTATGGATCTCATTATCTTTGACCACATGGGAATAATTACCTCTATCGTGATTTATATATTTCTATAGATATTCGTGATCTTATGTGTTGGTAGCACTATATTTTTGGGGAATAGTTCGCAGTCTTTTCTAACCATAATAGTTTGATCTATATATTTTCATAGAAATACATGAATCTCATATAGAGGTAGTGGGTGGAATACCTTAATACATTTTACTTAGATATATCCTACACCCTGGGGAAAGGGAATGTCATTAAAGATTCTCTTTATTTAGATAATTCTATAATTATGCATGCACTTAAGTGTTGTAAGCACTATCTTTTGGGGGAAAGTTTTACAATCTTTTCTGATCGTAATATTTTTATCTATATATTTTCACAGAAAGAACTAAATCTCAAACAAATGAAGTGGGTGGAATAGCATCAGATGTTTTAATTCAATATCTCTTACACCATGGGGAAGTGGAATGTCATTGTAGATGCTCTCAATAGGAAATTTACATCATAGGTTGTTCATAAATCGAAGGAAGAGTGAAACATTATGGGTATTTTCACTCAGTTGTATCTAGATTCTCATGAATATGTTTTAGGTATGGTTATGGACAGTGTTTAGTTATCATCATATCTCCTTGATTCTATTCTACAGATTTATCTATAGAATGATGAGTTTATAGAAATTAGATAAACCCTATATTTTGAGGAGACTATTTTGGGTTGGTCTCTCTCTTTATATAGTTTCCTCAATTTTAGGTATCAGTTTTTCATCCCAGCATCTATAAGGAGATCTTTTTTGTTTGATTATTATATTTCTTCATGATTTATTAAACTAGGCACTAAGAAGATATAATATGACATGAGATGATGATTCTGGTGGTTGAGTATGAAGCATGACATTACTGATTATGTGCCCCACTATTACATCTACCAACTTATAAAGGAAGAGAATTTAAAACCTTCTAGTTTTATACAGCCTCTTCCAGTTCTGGTTTGTAAATAGGAAGAGGTATCCATGGACATTGTTTTTTTATTACCATGGATTCCTAGGGGGTGTAATTCTATCGTGGTAGTGATTGATTAGTTGAAAAAGTCATCTCATTTCATTCCAATCAGGTACACCGCTAAAGTTGAAGATCAGGATAAATTGTATATGCAAGAGATTGTGAGGTTACATGGGGTTCTTTCTTCCTTTGTTTTAGACAGGGATCCTAAGTTTACTTTGAGGTTCTATAGTGGTCTCCAAGAGGTGATGGGGACTCAGTTTAGGTTGACTATAGATTATTATCCATAGACTGATGGTTAGATGGACCATGTCATTCATATTATGGAGGGTATTATTCATGCTTGTTTCCAAGATTTTGGTGGATCATGGGATAACCATATAGGTTTGGTTGATTTTTTCTTTTAAAAAAATGTATTAGTCATTGATCAAAATGTCACCTTTCAAGACTTTTTATGGTCACCTATGAAGATCACCTCTTTGTTGTAGAGATGTGGGTGAAGATTATTTGGTGGGATAGAGTTTTTTTTAAGAAACTTGTTAATTGGGTCACCATTGGCTTAGAAAATATAAAAAGTTGGCTCCAAGATATTTTGGACTATTAGAGGTCACTAAGTGTCTTGGGAAAGTTGCTTATTGGTTAGCATTTCTAGTTCAGTTGATATGAATTCATGATGTTTTTCACCTATCAAAACTTGGAAAATATCATCAAAATACCTCGAATGTTTTGAAATGGGAAGAGATTGAGTTAGATCCAGATATTTATATTATAGATCAACTAGTAGAGATCATTGAATCTTAAGTGAAATTAATGTGTGGGAAATCTATTTCATTGGTTAGAGTGTTATGGAAGCGTGAATTAGATTCTCATGAGACTTAGTAGTGAGATTCGTTGATGAGGGAGTAGTGGCCTCACCTCTTTACCAGAATTCATTCTTTCACATGACATATCAGGGATATAAATTACTATATTTCTAGATTTGTAATATCATGTTACTTGATTTTAGGTAATTCCCTCCTCTTTTTATGTTTTTATTTTTAATTGGGTACCTCTTGTGACTCCAAAGGATGGAGAACATTTTCGGATAAAAATTTCCTAAAGTTAGGGGATGCATGTTTTTTTGAATTAATGGATTACAAGTATAAATTTGTAATTTATTTTTACATTTCTTCTCAAGTTCAGAGAATAGTTGAGTTGTTTTGAGGTTTTTGAAAAAAAAAACAGTTTTTTACGCTGTCTGTAAAAATTTACATGTTGTGTAAATATTAAATGATAGGTAGTGATTTCCAGGCTCATGTCATGAGAAGATTACATAGCATGAACGATTACACTTCATGCATGAGTTACATTTCATTTAATGTTAAAATATCATATTTTAATAAAATGGTAATGGGTTTCTTCACGTATCTGAGTCCCAGGGGTTACATGAAGTATAAAGGGATTACACAACATTTAAATGTCATGGAAACAGTTTTTAGGGCACCACATTAGTTAAATATTTTTTAATTCTTACACACAATTCTTTTCAATCCACTTAGGGATCTTCTCTTGTGATTTTGGGAGCCTCTCTTCATTCTGGATTTATTCCTTTAGTGTTGGATCATCAGGGAAGTTATGTTTCATCTCTCTAGGTGAGAGATTTTTTCTTCTTATTCATTTCTTTTGACCACGGTGACATCATTACATTTTACTATCGGTTTTTTAGATCTATGGTGATGTTTCTTATTGGTTCCTTCTAGATTCATGGTGTGATCTTATTCTATGGGATGTTCCCTTTATTGGTTATGGTGTGGAGGGTGTGTGTTCTTGAGGTATGTGTTGTTTCGTCTTCTTTATCGCCCATTATGCTTAATTTAATTAGTTATGATAAGTATATATTGATTCTAGGCCCTTCGTTGTCATTTTTGGTTTCTTACATGTGTGGGATTCCATTGCAGGCATGTGTGGCCTGAGTTTTGAGGTAGGTGGTTCTGTCTATAGCCTATGTTAGTGAACCTCACTACTCCTATTTTTCATAAAATATTTTATTAAATTAAATGGCATGATCTGACGGATTTTTTTTGTGTGGAATTGGTATTTTATAAAGGATGTTTTCCCCTTTTTGGTACATAAAAAGTTTTTTTCAAATCATTGTTAAATAGTTTTATGAAATGGTTTTCAAAGCATGATATGATGAAATGGTTTGATGATTTTTTTTGGAAAAAAGAGAGCATGGGAAGCCTTGGGTACTTAAGTGGATGGTATAGTAATGGGTCTTCTCCAATGTTGGGAGGTTTTCTCATGGTGATTTCCTCTTCTCCCTAGGTTTGTTGTTATAATGAATTGTTTTAACTATTGAGGGTTCACTTTCTTGGGTGTTCCACTACTCTCTATACTTGATGCATATGTCTAGAGGCTTGATTTTTTCTCGGTTTTCTATGTTAGGCATGAGTGTCCTAGCTATCCTAACCTAGTGAGATCTTTGGAATGGTGTTACATGTGCTACTTCTTGCCCAATTTGGGCTTCTTTTGATTTGTACTATTTTGATTATACTATCAATTATTTTATATGATATGTGATGCATGATTTGGTTTGATTTTATATATCTATTATGATATATATATATATATAATTATTTGAAACTGATTTACCTATTTTATATGGAAATGTGTAAAAAGGGAAAATTAAATTTCTTTTCCATGCTTTTGATATAAAAACTAATAAAGTGTACATCATGCCTTGTTTTATTTAATATTGAGCATGCTTATATTATTGTTTAGATACTATATATGGAACACCTAGGTGAGACCCTACTGATATTGTTAGCTCACACCCTACATACCCCTCTTTTAGTGTGTAGACATGGTTATGTCTTTTGATGAAGGTAAAGGCAAGGAATTATAGTGAGGTGGTGAGATTTTCTATCAGCTGGGTTTGGATAGCTAGATGGTGGCATGGTGTGAGTTTTCCCACACTATCATATGAAGACTATAGGAGTAACTATTTAGCCTTGTTTTCTTTTTCGGTTTGATTTTTCTCTTGGATATTATTTTGCTACATTTTTAGTTGTATCACTTATGTTGCCATCTTTCTATTATGAGATATATATTTATATATATTCATCTTTTCTTACACAATTTAATTTGTTACATGTTTATATATGTCATGTTTTATGAT
Organism: Viscum album; assembly: GCA_963277665.1. Classification (NCBI taxonomy): domain Eukaryota; kingdom Viridiplantae; phylum Streptophyta; class Magnoliopsida; order Santalales; family Viscaceae; genus Viscum; species Viscum album. Next base: position 141,418,069 of record OY728128.1, on the reverse strand, counting down.
TTAGGTTGGGAAAAATCATTCCCTCTATTTTTTGTTGATGTTTGGGTGCTATACGCCACCCCCTAGGGATTAGGAATTCCCTTTGGGTAAGTGAAAAATTGGTTCGGATACCAATTTGAGTGGGTATTAAGATCAGGTTCATCACATAGATAGTGTACAAATATTTACTTTTTCATGTGTAGATGATCATGAATTTAGACCAACCAATGTATATTTTTGGTTTCATTTAATTTGATTATTATTGCATGAGTTTTGTAAGAAATAATTTATTAAATTAAAACTATGTTCTTCTATTCATCACCTCCTCTATTATGTATATATATCCTATATGTATGATCATGAGTTTATATTGGAAAATATATATATGTTTGGTTTCTTCTAATTATTATTACGTGTGGAATGTTGTAGCTCAAACAAAGTTATAGTTCAAGGAGTATTCCCCTAGGTCAAGGGTTTGTACTTCATTCTCTATATATACTAACCATTTGATAATATAATGATTATTCCACATTTATTATTCTATTTCTATAAGTTTCATGGTATATTTGATATATGTGGATTATGGGATAGATTGATGCTTCGTGTACTACGGTTACGATACATCAGATAGATGTCAGACTGAAGGTCTGGGTTTGGTAGTACCCTTATGTGGAAATGGTAACAGATGTGTCGAGGTACCAAGTATGAAAAAAAATTTGGTTATGAGGAAATGGTATGGAATGACTTAGATTTGTATCTCAAATGAAATTAAAGTCATATGATGGGTCCTTGGTATTTTCGGGATAGTTGTGGCTGTTAGGGGTATGGAGCCAGCATGTTGTTTGGGATGCATGGTCCTTCAGAAGAGCACAAGTATATTCCCGGATTGGCCGAACGAGGTATGGTTGATAGGGGTCTTAGAACTAAATATCAATGGTTATATATTTATATTTTGTTTTCCTACTATATATCATCTAGGCTGAGCATATTTCATGAGCACGAACTTATGGCAGTAGTTTATAGTTTCACTATTGGAGGTGATCTACGAAAATTTATGTCTCGCCCTTATACGTGCACCTCGGTGTACATACAGTCCTTATATCTATTTTTAGGTTGATCACAAATGCATGATGGATAGGGGAGAGGCTCTGGATTTCATGGTTGAGTGGTATGCTCATGTGGAGTCGACTAGTCGGGCTGGAGCAGCTTGACAGGGTATTGGAGACTGGGTATGTGTTATGGCCCAAAGTGGGTAGTATGGCCTGTTGTATTTATTTTCTGTTATTTATTCTTGTACATGGGATCATCCTAGTGGGTTATTTTGGTTGAATGTATGACATGGTAGTTCGGACCTTTACTGCAGTTTCATTTTATTACAGCATGTTTAGTTTCATCTTATTTATTCTTATGCTTTATTTGTTGTGTATGTTTTTGGTTATCTATTGTTGGTTGTGTGCTCTGATATGGGGTTATAGTCTCCTCATAGTTCTATATTTAGACCCCCACTGCTAGTTATTATCCTCTGGCATATGAGGAGGCACACTTAAGGTCTTTTGGTGAATTGTCTTGGAGCATCGATTTAGTGGCTACTAGGTCTGAACATTACATCAAAGGTTGGTTGAACATCCATGTCTATTACAATTTCCATAGCCCCGTAGGATCACTTGTTCTGAATAGGTTATAGTTTACACCCACAAACATATTTACCTATAACCATAGACTCTCACTTGGGGTCATATCAGGGAGGGGAACCCATAGGGGTCTCCTAGGCCATTAGTACTGCAAATGAATTCCACTCGAGATCCTTGACCACAACTTATCTCTTGGTCTAAGTCCTAATTCTCAATGAAAATTACACCCCTCAACATCATCAACATCATATCAGGTCCTCACAAGCCTCGGGTGCATGTGATACTAGTGAAAATATTGAGAGATAGATCATGTCCCATCTACATGTCAAGGGTCACTCCATACTAGTCAACTCACCTAACCTGTCTCTAATCTGTCTAAGGTATATCCACCTAGGCCTAATAAGAATCAAAAGTCCTCAACTGACCTACTAGGGTCATCTATATCTAGTTTTTTCACATCCCTCTCTTGTAGGTGTCTATTTATGAGTATCCTCATTGTCCAAAAATCAGTTATTGGCAGTAGAGTTTTCACGTCAGTGTGTCATGTCCATGGTGGCTCAGGAACCTTGTCTCCTTATCCTAAGTAATTCATATGAATTTTACTATTTAATTTAAGTAAAACTATTTAAATTAAATTAAGCAGTTCGGTGATAAAAGGGAAACTAGTTTACGGGTGAGTATGCACACACACATGCATATAAAATCATTCATAATTCATAAGTCTAGTAGCAGAACCACCAAACTCAATCTAAATCTTTTCCCCTTTATTTCATAAAACGAAAACTCTATTTAAGGATTTCTTAAGATCTTTATAGGGTACTCCAACACCACTAGACACTACCTAAAATCTTGGGCACCTAAATTATTCCAAACATTCCATATGAATTAATTATAATCACATTATAATTAATAAAACAATTTACATTTAAAACCCAATTCAAATAAATTTTGAACAATCAATGAAATCTAATCGGGCATCTGAAAATCATTAAATTCTAGAGTAATGAGGTGGTGACCGTCCCCAAAACACCCCAAACCCATTCCAAATCAAATCCACAACCTACTTCACCAATTCCATAACAATTAAAATTTAATTTTTAAATAAAAACCTTATAAAAATCATTTATGTGATTCGTGTTTGTAAAAATGGAAAATGGGAGCATGTGGATGGTATCTTGGGATATCCTATTCCTAGGAAGAATGAAATCCCATTGATTCTTTGTTGATTCCACCATTATCTTAAATAATAAGAATTAAATCCCTAATGGGAGAAACCAAAATCAAGAGAAAAGCAAAGGATGATAATAATAAAGCCTAATAGAGGGAGATACTCACCTTAAATCAGTGAAAAAAATACCCAAAATGACCCAAATTCAAGGAGGAACAAAGGAGGGAGAAGGGGGGAAGGTGGTTGGGTCCATTCAAGGGAGAGGGAGGAAAATAGGTACATTCCTCCTAATAATTCGCAAAGCAAATTGGTAAAAATCCTCCATTAATGAGCTACATATTTTAGATGTACGATTTACCAAACCATGCCAACCATGTCGTAGGAAATTCCCATGTAAAATCTTCAAACATGGTTGACCAGCATTGTTTTCCAAACCATGCACCAACTATGTGAATTGGAATTTCCCCAGCCTGCAACATCTCACTTTGTTTTTCTACAACTGTGTTCATACCATGCCCACAACACCATGTCCAAAACTTTCATTCATGGATTACTATGAATCTCAAATAGTATACCCTTAACTAGGCTCTAATTATGCACATATACCATGCTCTATACAAAATGATCTGAGACTCTCCTCTTGCATAAGGAAACCCACAGGGATTTCTCTAAACTATTCAACCCAAATTGTGAACCCCGATCAAAGTTATCCAAAAATCATGAAACATAACCTGAAGTACTCGAGACTCACACAAGAACCTGAGGCACCTCTTGGGCCTCAAATATTATACAAAAAATATCCTATCAAGATACTCAAGCTCTCAAAATTAAATCATGAATTCTGGTTCAAAATCTATCCTATCCACCAATTATAAAATTTCAATTTCTTCTTGAATTATCATTCTCATATGAACACGGGGCATTAAAAACTCCACACCATAACACTTATCATCCCCAATAAGTCTTTTAAAAACATCCCAACATCGGTCATGAAATACTTTTTTCATCAACTCCCATCCAAATGTCTATGTTTTATTCCTGAAATCCAAATGCACTCCTAAAGAGCAGCATCCAATATAAGATTCTCAAATATTGAAACCTGGTCCAATGCTCATCATTATCACCAAAACATTGATATGGAATCCATGACATATTTCTACCCTAATAAACTCATGTTTATACTTTTGATTGATAATATGTCCTATAGTTATCCCCACAATAGGACTAATCTCATAATGGTCGATTACGAGCCATGGTGCTTCCCACCATCAGAATCACCTATCCTACCATAATTCAAGAATCCTCTCAACTCATCCCATGATGTTTTCAACTTACCACATTTCATACATATGAAAAAACTGGTTGAACATCAATTCACATTCTTGTTTCCAAATTTCAATCCAAAATTGATGTTCCTCCACCATCCAGGCATAACTCAAACACACTGAATTTTCCTTGAAAAACTCGAATAACTCCTAAAACAAACTTTCAGAATCTCATATGATGTTGTTGATGTGGTCATCAACTAATCATGTCCAAATTTATACTAGAAAACAATTTGAGCCCCTCCTGATCAACCTGCCTCAAAACTCTCCTCCAACACTATCGATGCATTACCAAACCACCCGAACACAATGCCTTAAATCATAGAGGCATCCCACAATCATCTGATCATGCCTATCGAAGTCTAATTCCGACTTATAGAATAATTCCATGATAAAAACCTAAATTATCCAAAACTTTTTCATTACCTTAATTGAACATTGATGTATTATCAACCTGAGGCACCCTCATCTCACCTCCCAAACCATCTTAAGCTCAATTCCCATGCTTGGACTCTATCCAAAATCAAATATGAATCCAAATTATGGTATATACATGGGACCAGATAAATTCAATTCACCTTCTCACCAATATCCAAAATGCCACCATGATAATCTAATTGTCAATTCCATACACCCATGACCTGACCCACATGAGGTTGTAACACCATGACCAACATCAGACTCCCCACCATTGGAGTTCCCTTGTATTATCACCACCTGGTCAAAATCCCATTTTTTCAATATTCCACTTCAATATATCACCAAACATAATGTAAAGACATGTCCCACCCACTCATAACTAAAAATAACATGAAATGTTAGTTTCCATGCATTTTCTACTCACAGGTATTATTTCTATGACATCTGTTGAAAATTCCATCAATAACGAGGGCCATACCCTCCAACTACCTATGTTGGACTCCCTACCATATGGATTTCGTATACCAATCCTTGAGCATGATGCTTGAAGGATCCAAACACCAAATTCCTATCACTCCTCCTAATCCATACTCAAATAATTTACATTCAACACCATTATCCCTTAGCTTACTCACCATCATCATCAATTTTAAATTCAAAAAGTTTCACATGTTATCAGTGAGTGTTGCCTTAATCTCATTTAAACCCAGTGGGAATACACACCCGTACCACTTGTTCACCAACTAAATCATGGCCCCAGGAGTTTCACTTAATAAAAATTAGGTTGAACATCTCCATGACATGTTAATTCAATTTTACCCAACTTCCTTTGGAACCCATTTTCAAAATTGATCACATCACATGTCCCTCAATTCACCACATGACCACCACCACATAATGTCATAATAAAACCCACAACATCTACCCATTCCCTAAATATTCCCAAACATTGAATCAAACAACAAAGCTATAGGGTGAGGCATCATACTAAACCTAACCTCATAACCAATCCTTAATACCACATCATAATAATTTAATACATTTTTCTAGTGTAAAGTAAAGGCATAACTATGCCTGTATTTCCAAATACCCAGTAGCACCTCACTTGTAATGTATCATAGGTCGAATTACCTACTTGGTTTTATTATTTCTATGGAAAACTCTAACCCTAGTGTAACCCCTCTTGTAGGTAACCCTCATGCATAAATTCGTGCTAATTCACCACTATCCTGAGTCACATCTCAAAAGACATTAAAACTACCAATATATCCCAAACATCTCACAAAGGCCAAAATCAATGGGTAGTGTCCTTATTCTCATCTCATACTATCCAAGGCATCCAACATTCCAAAATATCCATCTATAGAGTCTCATATATTTGTAACTAGTGTCACATGTCAAACACTAGCTTACTAGGCACCTATTCTTACCAAGAATTTTTCTGTGGGACCACTTCCTTGAGAATCACTACTCTTAAGTCACCCTTTCCATTTCCAATGGAATCATCTTGGATGATCTACACCAAATAAAAAACCACTATCTTGGTTAAGTAAAATCTAATTACTAGTTATATGGGAAGACACCGTATATGTTATTACAGGAACCTTAAATAACTAAACCTTGGGACATATGATGTGGCTATATTTTGGTTAATAATTTTACATAAAATAAATATAATATAATTTTATTTTATTTGTTATAACAATGTTTTAATAACTTAATTAATAATTGTTGTTAATTCAGAATTTAACTAATAAAGTACTTATTTTTTTAATATATGCCTTTATATTTAATTTTGATCTTTGTTTAACTTTGAGTTTATTATTTAATTTTAATAGGTTATTTTAAAATAATTATTTTAATAAAATTGTTTAATTTGATGTTTTGATAATTAAATTTATAATTTCCCTTGTTTTTTCAATAAATAAATAATTAAAGAATACCATTTAATTAATTTATTTAATTTAATAATTAGAATATTTTATTTTTAATTTTATTTACTACTTTATTTTGATAATTAATTTTTCAATTAAATATTTCATTTTATTCAAATTTATTTTAGTATTTTATTATTATAACAAAATATTGAGTATAGATTTTATTTTATTTTATTTTATTTAATATTTATTTAACAAAACAAATTAGATTTTAATTTAATTAGGAATTACAAATTTTTTTAAAAAAGTGGTAAATTTTAACTTACAATATGAATCTATCGTTAAATAATCTTTTTTATTTTTATTTAATTTCTTTTATTATGCAGAATATTATTTTATTTTGAATAGCAGTGGAGTTTCATATCAGATAAATTTCAAAGTAGTGCACAAGATAACATTTTATGGGAAACGTAAGATAATTTTGGATAGTCTTGCATTAGAAAAAGGTTGCATGTGTGTAACATAAATTGTCTCTGATGACACATAATATATTTTGGTTTTCTATGAGTAATAGATGTAAGGATTTTACTTCAGTGAATTATCTTCCACATAGAATAATTAAGATTTATCATGTAAGATGATATGAATTGGATGGATATGAAAAATATCATGTTGGATAAATTGTCCTACATGATACACCAATTAAAATCAATGAAAACCCAAGGCGACCACCCTATTGATATCCTGATGATGCCTCCATGAAAAATACTTGAGACTCCAACAAGCCTATTGAGAAGCTCCATGAAGAATCTTGTGATCCAAGGTATAATGAGGTTTCTACCATTGAATGTGATTTCACTACCGTCATTAGAGAAGTTTCCACCACTGATCGAAGTGTTTTGAAGACCTAAAAAAAGATGACTATGATTTCAACAATGATTTTTGGATGAAATAAGATTTTACAAGAGAAATATGAGTATTGTAGTTAAATATCTAGGTGATTGAAAATGTCTAAACCAACCAAAGCCTCGCCTATTTTTGGTAACCACACCTCGACCCTGTGAAGAAGAAGTGGACGACTGAGATTCACTAAAGTGACTAAAGATAGATTCATCATATATTCACCACTATCGTCGTTGTTTCAATATGAATATTGTTTAAGAAGAACCATATTCAAATTCCATGAACCTATTGTTGATGAAGAATTTCATTTTGATAATTTCCATCAATGAAGCTTGGACAAACTCAAAGGCAGTTTTTCATCATCATTGATGCTAAGGAGAAGAATCATCACTAGATCTGGGTATCTTCTGAATAGAATCATGAAGTTCCTTCCTAAAGCGAATTAAACTTATTGTAATTGAGGTATTTGACTTTGGAAAACTGAGATCAATTATGACTATAGTTTCATATCTAGAGTTGAGGTCTCCTAGTCTGGTCTGAGAGAATGGGCATTGGCGACCCTCGCAGTCGAGTTCCCCAGAAAAATTTGACATCTTCAATATTTTTGAAGTCTAAACCTAATATTTTTTATGATGATTTGACTCCACTTGATCTTGAATAAGATTCCATGATATTCAACTATTGAGGGATCCAATATAATGGTTGAATAAGAATCTATGTCTCACCTTTATAAACAAGATGAGAAATTGAGGTTGGATGATGGATTTCAAATTTGGAGAACTCAATAGTGTTTGTGGAAGGATACACCACCATTGTGTTAATAAAATTACCCATTTTTGAAACCAATCCTGAATTAGGAATCAAGATCACTAATGATACAAATTCATCTAATTAGGGTGGTGCTTAGACTGAATTAAGGATATTTGAATGATGGAATGGTTCCTAGTGTTTTTCAACCTTTTAGAGATTCTTTTTGGAAGTCTCTCCATGATTGGATGAGGGTGAATCACTTCATGGGTATTTTTTGGAAAACTTTTATGTGGTGTCCACATATTAGTGGTTCCTAGAATTAAATGATTTCAAAATTAAACTGAGAAAATTAATTTGATTGTAATCATTACCTGAGTAAGTGGAAGGACTTGATGTATAGGCTTATTTTTGTGATAAAGTGGTGACTAAAGGCCTAATAAATTGAGGAATATTTGTGATAATAGACTTTTCAATTTAGCAAGGTAATTCAGTTCTTGTAGAAAGAAATAAAACTGGTATACTACTATTTTTAGGGGAGATCAAGTGATGTAAATAGTAAGATGTTAATATATTTGAAGATATTGTAAGCGGGGAAGATGGGAGCATAACCATGAGATATTATATGAAGTTTCTTTAACTCTAGGGATCGATGAAGATAGAGATCATAGTGTGATGTTGCTCTTTGGTGATATCCAGACAAATTTTTGGTAGTTTAAGCTAGTGGATTCACATGGTAAATTATTTATGAGTTTTCAATTTATTTAAATTTCACAATTATAAATCTCTCCAGAACATTGGATTTTGAAAGTGTGATTTCTTCTCGAATTTTTATTCTTATATCATTTTAAGTATTTTTTATTTCATTCTAAGTAAGAATAATTACTAATTGGAAAATGTTGAACTCTGAATGTAGCTCATTAATTCAAGATGCGTTTTAGTTTGAAGATGATTCACTTTGTTTAAAATTCTCAATATTTGATCGAAAAATTGTGAGTACAATGAGTGTTGTATGTGTCTTTGTTTTCAGCAATCATTGTGAACATTGAACAAATCCTTCAGAAATGAGTTATACTTACAGGGTATCAGTTGTTGACTTGTATTAATAAACTAAATGAGAAGAAAGATTATAGATTCCAGTCTTTATTTGAGATAATTACAGTTTTGGGATCCATTAAAAAATGATGAAGAAAGACGGATCCATAAGAATCACTAGTTAGGATGTTGCTTTCTTCTTACTATTAATTTTATTTTTCATTTTTTATGTTTTTTTTTAATTTTTTCACTTTTTTCATAATTCCAATTTATTTTTTAATTAAAATTTTCTTCTCTTATAGCATTTTTAAATCCCTTCAAAAAAAATTTAAAACATAAAATCATAAAATAAAAAAATCATGATAAAATAAAACTTATAGGGAAGTCTCACTATAAGAAAACCTTGGTCACTAATTTACTGTTGTTATTAGGTTTATAACGTTGAGTTTGTTTTTACGTGACTACAGAAAACCCTATCATCAATTGGAACTATTTCCAAGGAGACTGCCAAGGGGTTTGATAAAAAAATAAAAATATATATAAAATACCTTAAAAACAAAAAACAAAAAAATAATGTCTTCAAAAAAATATGTTTTATGTTTAGAAACTTATAAAATTTAGAAAATGAAAATCAATACACTATTATAATTATAAAAATAGAAAAAATAAACAAGTTGTAGAGTTTGAAAAATTATAGAAAATAGTAACATCATAAAATGAATCACCAAAAACAATTTCTACGAAAAATAAAAAAATTTAAAACATAGAAAAAATGGATGACTATAGAACCTTGAATAATCTCCCTGATCTTGATTTCGAGAACCAAAAAAAATATTTGGGCTATCTTGATATTTCTTCTAGTTTTTAACTAAGATCATGAGTAATCTATCATCTGCCAAAATTCCACAGTCTTGTAGGAGAGGACCCTCACAAGAACCTGCAATAATTTCACATGTTTTGTATGACCATAAATCCAAAAGGGGTAAGTGATGTCCAAATTAAAATGAGGTATTCCCTATTTTATTTAAATAGATTGGTAATATATTTTTTTTTACTACTCACAATCAACCACCATATGAATTTTTCATCAACTGAAGAATATCTTTCTAGAAAAAACGTTCCCAGCCTCTAGGACTGCCTCACTTAGGAATGATATTTTTTGGCATTAGGTAGCTCCAAGGGGAGAATCTCCATGATTATTGGTTAATATTTAAGAATATTTACTCTAGATTCCCTCCACAAATATTTTTCGACCAGCTCCTCATCCAATATTTTTATAAAGGTTAAGTCTTAATGGATAGGAATATGATATATGATTTTGTATGAGGAGCACTAGTTGATAAAAATATAATTGATGTTAGGAATATCATCTCTAATATGGCTTAAAATTCACAAAAAATTGGTACTATTGGTTTAATCCATGTTAATCCATCTATTGAAGTTTCTACTTGAATTTCTAAAAATAACTAAATTGAGAATAAATTGAGTGAAATTGCAAGCATGATGAAGCAGATGTTGACTAATTCTACTCCTTCATAATCCCAACCTAAACCAGACTATCCCATCTAAATTAATTGTGGAATTTTTTCTGCCATTTATTATTTTAATGATCAATGTCCATAGCTACAGGAAACTTCTAAATCTTATAATGATATCTTTCATGGAAAATTATTCCATCATAATCCAAATAGTTAGTTCCCCAGCCAAAACTTTCAATCTAAGAAATTTAAAACTAATCAAAATTTCAACCAAGGTTGGAAAAACCAACATAATAATATATTTAGGCCTAACAATCAATTAAATAGTAATTTTTAGCCCCAAAACATCAAAAAACAACCTAGGTATAATAAAAAATAGTATGGAAATCAATCTAGTGGAAATTTTACAAATTTCTAAAATCAATAAAATAAGAAACAAAAATTCAATCAATGAAATTATTAACAAATTCAAGACATGGTTAAAAATAAAAATGATATTTTATAATAATAAAAAGTGCATCTACAAATCATGGTTACACAAATGGGTCAAATGGTAACAAAAATCAGTAGATTGAAGAATCAAAGAAGTGCTAATTTTCCACCCCAATATAAAGTGTATCTGAGAGTAAGAGATAATGTATGTTTAATAGTTTTTAGGAGTGAAACTAAAATTCATAACCTCTAAGTTAAAAGTATTGAAAAATTACCTACAAAATTTCTTTATCTTCTAAAACAAATGTCAAATAACATTATGATGTGGAAAAACTACCTGATAAATTTTTTTTACCACCTTCTAATGTTTTTAAAGTACCTATTAAGAAAATTTTATTACCTACTAGAAATGATGAGTAACCTTATATCCATGAAAATTTTGAACAAGAAAAATTGAACAAGAAGAGATAAATTCAAATTGAAAGAACTTATAGTTATTTTAGAAAACTAATGGGCTCTAACAAAGGGAAGAAAAAAATTTGATGATGATCTAAAAATGTATAGGGAGTCACCACCTTATTTTTTGAGAATCACTCTTGCTAAGAATAATGTTGAAATATAAATGGATATATAATTACATGAAACTTTTAGGAAAGTCGAGGTTAACATCCTTTTGTCATACGTTGTGAAATTGATCCCTCATTATGGAAAATTTCCTAAATAAATATGTATTCGTAAAAGAAAATTCATGGGAGGTGAGAAAGTTAATTTGGGAAGAAATTTTTCTTCCATGATTCAACACCCTATCCCTATTAAATTTAAGGATCCAGGTATGTTTGTAATTCCATGGGTCATTGGAAATCATCAGTTTGATGATACGTTGTTAGATTTAGAAGCTTCCATAAATTTTAATCCTTATTCAATATTTTTATCTATGCATATTGGAGTTCTCAAGTAATCTGGAATTGTCATCAAACTAGCTAATAGGATCTTATCTATGCTAGCTGGATTTATTGAAGATGTGTTCGTAAGGGTTAAAGATTTAGTTTTCTCTGCAAATTTTTTCAAGTTAGACATGGAATATGGTTGTTTTAGTTCACAAGCACCATAAATTTAAGAAACACCATTCTTGAAAACTACTAAGGAAAAAATAAATGTTCATAAAGGTACTTTGTCTTTAGAGTTTGGAGGTAATATGTTTAATTTTAAAAAAAATTGAATCAATGAGACACTTCTTGGAAGAACATTAAGCCCATCAAGTAAACATGGTTGTCTGGTTTTCTATAGAGTTGTGCCATGATTATATTCAAGATAATCAACCTATGGATTCTTTGGAAAATGTATATTATCTTGAAAATTAACCCTTGTGTTATGAAGAATATTTTGAATCCAAAAATTATGAAATCGAATATAATGATGAATCGGAAATTTAATTATAGTTTCAGAAATTGCATACTATTTTGGAATTTTTGAATATGTCAAAAATGATTTTTTTTCTAAAAGTGATACTGAAAATGATGTGGATTTTTCTGAAACTTTTGAATCATGTACATCTACAAAAAATTATGATCTTATGGCTAAAACTAATTTATATTCTACTAAAATGACTCAAATTCTAATCAAAATTTCATTGAAAAGTCACCTCATTTTTGTGAAGTTGATTCTAAAAATTCTTTTGAGGATGACACATATTTTATACTTGAAAATTAAGGTACTTCTAGTTTAGTATTTTGAAATTATTATTTTCTTAAAAATGTTTTAGTGTCTGAAAATGAACTAAAAGAACCTATAGATCATACTTTATCTACAGAGGACAGTCCTTCCACACTTTAACTAAAACCTTTTCCTAAAAATTTAAAATATGCATACTTAGAGAAAAAACAAAAAAAAAATTTTTATAATTGCAAGTGGGTTGTCAAGTTAGAATGAAAATCAACTCTTATAGGTCCTCAGAAATATTAGGAAGGTAATTAGTTGTTCTTTAGATGATTTTCTAGGTATTAGTACTTTGGTGTTCATTTTTTGGATTCTTCTAGGGGATAATTGAAAACCTGTTAAACAATTTCAAATGATATTGAATCCTACCCTTCTTGAAGTTTTTAAGAAATAGGTTACTACCTTATTGGCTATGGGTATAATCTACCACATTTCTAATAGTCTATGGGTAAGTCTAGTTCAAATCATTCTTAAGAAGGGATGATTTTCATTTTTCAAAAACTAATTTAAATAGTTATATCCTACTAGGTTACCCTACAAGTGGAGGGTATGCATCTATTATAGGAGGTCGTACTTAGTTACTAGGAAGGGCCACTTTACCTTAACTTTTATTAGTCAAATTATTGAGTGGTTAGCTGGTCAATCCCATTATTTCTTCTTAGATAGTTTTTCTGGATACTTCAAAATTCATGTAGCTCTAAAAAAGAAGGTTGAAACAGCTTTTACATGTCCTTTTGTTAACTTTTCTTATCAGATAATTACATTCGGACTATGAAATTATCCTTCCACCTTCCAAAGATACATGCTTCAATTTTTTTTGAGTTTCTTGAGGAATGAATGGAATTGTTTATGGATGACTTTATAGTGTATGGTTTATCTTTTGAGATCTACCTGAGGATTTTAGGTATTGTTCTTGGAGTTTTTAAAAATAAAAACCTTGTTCTGAACTTTAAAAAATGCCATTTTATTGTTGAAAGTGGAATTGTTCTTGGTCACGAAGTGCCCAATAATAGAATTTGGGTGGAAAAGTCCAAGGCTGATATCATATCGTCATTTCATTTGACAAATACTATGAAATATATTAGATTGTTTCTTATCCATATTGGGTTTTATAAGGGATTCAAATAGGAATTCAGCTGAATTGATTTTCCTTTAACAAGATTACTCCAAAAAGAAATTCCTTTTTTATTTGATGAGAAGTGTAAGGAATCCTTCAATGAACTGAAATAGAATCTTCTGTACACACTAATAGTTCAACCACCTGAATTTATTTTTTCTTTCAATTTGATGAATAATGCTTTAAATTTATATTTGGGGGATGTTCTTGGGAAAAGAGTGGAGAGTAAATCACATTTCATTTATTATGCTTCTTGGACTCTAGATTCTACTCAATACAAATACTCCACGACTGATAAGGAATTTATAGTTGTTGATGTTTCCCTTGATGAGTTTAGAGGTTATATTTTGGGATATGAATTTGTGGTTTTCACTGGTCATTCTGTTATTAAATATCTCATGAAGAAGACAGAGTCAAAACCAAGGTTGGTTAGATGGATTTTTTTCTTCTAGAATTTTATATAGAGATCCAAGATAGGAATGGAATTGAGAACATTGTGGATAATAATTTGGGTAATATAACTAATGAATTTTATCAAGATAAATCTTTTTTAAACCTATTAGAGAGATTTTTTCTTGGGAGAAATTTTATTTTTTTGTTGTTTACAAAAGGACATGGTTTTCAAACATCGTGAATTACATAGATACTAAAATAATTCCATACTTTTTTTCTAAGAATAAAGTTATTGGACTAATTTTTGAGTCAAGGAAATATATCTGGAATGATCCTTACTTATGGAATTTGGGAGGTGACCATATTTTTAGAAGATGTATTTTGAATTCTTAGATTCCTTCAGTTCTGAAACTTCACCAAATTTTGAGCTATAGTTGTCACTTTATTTCATATAGGATTACTATAAAGGTGCTAGATTCAGAATTATATTGTCCCACCATTTTCAAAGATTCTCATGAGTATTTTAGGACTTTTATAGCTTATGGATTCCAAGGAAACATTTCTCAAATACATGATATGCAATAACAACCTTTGTTGTTTTGTAATGTCTTTGATTTTTGGCTAATGTATTTTATAGGTCCTTTTCCTAATTCGTTTGGATAATTTTACATCTTGATTATGGCCGATTATGTGTCAAAATCTATGGAAGCTATTTGAACTAAAATAGATGATACTAGAGTGGTGTTCCATTTTGTAAGAGTAATTTTTTTGTAGGTTTGTAATGCCAAGGTTTATTCTCACAGAACGGGGAACTCTTTTCTGTAATAGGACTCTTGAGTATTTGTTGAAAATATATGGTGTGAGTAATAAAGTTTCTATACTATATCACCCTCAATCAAATGGGATGGATAAATTTTCAAATAGATAGATTAAGAATATTCTTGAGAAAATTGTTCACCCAAATAGGAAATATTGGAGCATAAGGATTGAGGATGTTATTTGATCATATAATACTACCTATAAGACTCCAATAGGGTTTTCACCTTTTATGATAGTTTTTATAAGTGATTTTAATATTTCTGTATAAGTTGATCATAGAGGTTTTTGGGATGTCAAATCATTAAATATGAATCTGTTTAAGGATAAAAAAGATAGAAAGTTTTGTTTTCAACATTTAGAGGAGATAATAAATAATACATATAAAAATTAAATGATTTTTTTGGAGAAAACTTAAGTTGTTCATGACAAGATTATTTTGAATAATGAGTTTTGAATTGGTGATAATGTGTTACTGTAAAACTCTAGGCTGAAGCTTTTCCCAGGTAAATTTCATTCCAAATGAGATGGACCTTTTATTATATCTCACATTTTCCCTTTTGGTGTTATATAGGTCTGATATCATGGGGAAGATATTCCATTTACTATTAAAAGACATTGGATGAAAATTTTTAGAGAAGTTAATAAGGAACCTCTAAGGGAGGTCCTCTTGTTGGATGATGAATAAAAATTAATAAACGGGTTGTTTCTTCCCTTACTTTAGGTTTTTGTTTGGAATGTGTGTGGGAGAAGGTACTAACATTTCATTATTTTGGAATTTTTCTTTTTTTCATTATAGTTTCTCTTTGAAAAGAATAAAGTGAGATTAATGGGATAATATTTTCATATTTTTCACCATGAGGAATCCACTTAGGGATTAACTTCTCTTTATATTTCCATTGGATCATATGTCTTACAATTTGAAATTATTATTATAAGATACAAGGTGGAGCAACTTGATTCATCTCCTCACTTTCTAAGCTCTATTTACATTTTACATGAGGCAACATTTCTTGAATCAAATTTTAATATATTTAAATGTTTAGGAGTTTTTAAACCAACTAGAGATAATTTATTAAAGTTAACAAGGGGGTCAATTTATTGGACCTAAAGGTAAATAAATATTATATTTTAGGGGAGTTTTTTCATTAAAAAATTTCTCATTTTCATGCACTTTAAAATATATTTGCAGTTGATGCTCTAGTCATTAATTATTTTAACAATTTTTAAAAGGAAGAACTTTTTTCATGCTGAAAATTAGTGTTGAAACATACTAGTTGGTTTCATGAAATAGATTTTTTTTTGGTTTTGTATTAGTGTCGAATAATCTTGTACTTTGTTGTCAAATTTTCTCTCAATTTTTGAAAATGCACAGGTATATATATTATATTCTTGAGATGAATATTTTTAGTGGTAACTAGTAAGTAAACATTTTTGCATGCTGAAAATTGATTTTATTTATTCAATGGTGTGTAAAAAAATTCATTGATCTTTCATGTAACCCTATAGAACATGATTTTTAATATAATTAATTGTTAAGTCTATTTGAATTTTAAAATTTAATTTACAAGTTTTATTCACCTTCAGTTCAACATTGAGGACAATGTCAAGTTTTAGTTTAGGGGTGGGGTATTTCACTATGCTAATTTGTACCATGATGTGATCTCATCGAATCCATTAAAAAATTTCAAATTTTATTATTTCTCATGTTTAAATGAAATATTTTCAATAGATTTAAATTTTTTTGAAGATTGAGTGTTTTGTAGCCACTTTAAGGAGGTTAAATTTACATTACACCTTGGATATAATTGAGTAATTCATTTTTCATTCCCAATTAAAAATGGTTGAATTTGGTAAATAATTGTGTGAATGTTTTACAATTATCATTGTTTTTAAATTTTTGAAATTAGATTTAAACTCATAAGGTATGCATTCAAATGGATTATGAAATTAGAATCCTAATCTAGGTTGAATATTTTCTTTTATTATTTAAGTTCTAGGATGAGTTATTTATACTCATTTTAATTTATTAAATTTTCTCATCTAAACTAAGTGTCTAATTTTTTTCTAATTATATGATTCAGTTCTTCTTGAGGTAAACATAAGTTTTTGATTTAAATTGAATGAAAATTGAAAAGATTTAAATCTGAATTCTACTTTTTACGGTCAACTGTTTTTGTAAAATATAAATCCATTTTTCTCTTAATGAAAACTTAATTTATTGAGAGTAAACATTTTCACTACTTGATAAAAAATAAAATGGGGAAAATAATTTTGAAAACCAATTTTGTATGGAAATATAGTATTTCAACCTTAATATTTACTTCAATCTAGTGAATTTGATTAATTGCTTTCTTGAAGACAAGAAAAACCTTACTATGGGGGAATTGATGTGGTTGTGTTTTGAGGATAATTTTTCACATAATTTGTATAATTTTGTATTCAATTTGTCCAAAACAATTTTTTAATTGATTAATTAATATTTTTTGTTAATTCAAAATTTAACTAATAAAGTACTTAATTATTTTGTTTAATATATTCTCTTATGTTTATTATTTAATTTTTACAGATTATTTTAAAATAATTATTTTAATGCAACTGTTTAATTTGATGTTTTGTTAATTGAATTTATAATTCCCCTTTTTTAAAATAATTAATTAATTAAAGAATAATATTTAATTTCTTCATTTAGTTTAATAAATAGAATCTTTTATTTTAAATTTAACCTTCTAATTTATGAATTTATTTATTTTGAACATTATTTTATTAATAAAATATTTAATTCTATTCAATTTTATATTAATATTTTATTCTTCAAATAAAATATTGATTTTAGATTTTATTTTTTTATTATCATTATATTTATTTAAAAAACAAATTCAAATTTAATTTAATTATTAATTAATAATTTTTGTTTTCAAATGGTAAAATTTAACTTAGAATATTAATTTACCAACAAATTATCTTTTTTATTTTAATTTCATTTCATTTATTTTGAAGGATATTGTTTTATTTTGACTTGTAGTGGAGTTTCACATTAGATAAATTTCAGAGCAACGTGCAAGATAAAATTTGATGGGAATAATAAGATAATTTTGGATAGTCTTGCATCAGAAAAAATATGCACATGTGTAAGATAAATTATATCTGATGACACATAAGAGATTTTGGTTTGTTGTACATAAAAGAATTAAGGATTCGAAGTTTTTGAATTATCTTACACATAGAATAATTAAGATTCGGTACGTAAGATGACATCTATTGGGTGAGTATGAAAAACATCATGTGGGATAAATTATCCTACACAATGCGCCGATTAAAATAGATGAAAATCTAGGGTTTCTACCCTATTGACATCTCGATGATGCCTCCATGATGAATACCTGAGATTCCTCAAAGCTTGTTTAGAAGCTTCGTGAAGAATCTTGGTATTTGAGGTATAATGAGGTATCCACCGTTGAAGTTTGTGGGGGACACTCCCAATCAAGGGAGACTTTGAAGCTCAAATCACAGGAATTATGTCAGCAGGTTGCAGGTCTTGTTTTTTGGGTAGCATGGTGGGTGGTAGCCATCATTGAAGCTGCCAATTCTAAAGCATCATGCAGCAACGAAGTTTTCTGTAGTAGATTAACTACCCACCAACCCTTGACCATGTTGGTTTTTGATCATCTATAAAATTGGATGTAATCCCATGATTTTTAAATAGTGTGTGTATATCTTAATCCTCTAACGAGAACCGGAGATAAGTGAATAGAAAAATAGCCCCTTCTCCCATGGATGTAGGCATACTACTGAATCATGTTAAATTGTGTGTTCTTCATTTTTGCTTCTTTTTTTGTGTGATTTGTGTTTCCATGCACCTCTGTTGTGCCCTTAAAAGTGGTATCAAAGGGGCATGACATTGATGGTGGTGATCGCATTTTGCGATAATGAAGATGGTAGGTGGCAGAGTACTGCCAAGATTTGAGATCGAGACGTTTGATATTCAGGACAATTTTGGCTTATGTAAAATCATATTGAAATATATTCTTATGTAGTAGGACATGATGAGGCTGTTGATTAGAAAAAATCCTGATATAACCAGGTATGATGATTGGGAAGAGCTCAAGATGTGGGTCATCAACACAATTTGACTATGTCTGGCGAATGACGTAAAATACTCGGTGTTGGATGAGACCTCACTGGAGGAGATCTGGAATAATTTGGAGTGGCGTTATATGGTGAAGTATCTCACCAAAAAATTATTCCTAAAGAAGAAATTTTACCAGTTGTGGATGGAAGAGGGAAAAAAATTTGGATCAAACAAATGAATTCAATAGGATCCTAATGTAATTATTGAGGGTCGGTGTGAAGGTTGGAGAGGAAGACAAATAAATTTTTCTTTTTTCATATCTACCATATTCATTTTTTGTACTTTTGAATGCATTACTCATGGGGAAAAACATTGAAGCAGGATGAGGTGATGGTGTCTCTTCAAGTTTCGGAGGCATTATAAAAACGTACGATGCATTCAAGAAAGAAAATTATGGTTATGTGAGATAATAAACGTGGTAGAAGTCGATATCGGAAGTTAGGAGGAAAATAATGGAAACAAAAATCGAGGGGATGCAATCCTAGTGAAATCACATGTTTCTGGTGTAAGAAAAAGGTCACTATAAAAGTGACTATGAAGAGTAGAAATAGTACATTTCTGGGAAAGAGAAAGACAAAGAGAATGTTGAAAACATAACAGAATCATCAGGATATGATGAAATATGGCTAAAAATGGTAAGCTCTCACTCATATGGGATAGTTTAATAGGGAGAAGTGCAGTGTCATTACTATAAAAGATGCAAGAACATGAAGCGGGAATGTTGTTTTTTAAAAAGGAAGAATGAACAGGCTCAATATTCAAAGTAAGATATATGGGTTTTGGATTCAAGGGGTTCAGTGAACATATATATGATGAAAGTTTCATTTAATACTTTTGAATAGGTGATAGATTCGGTGAGAATTGTTGATGGGTAAACATGTGAGGTTCAAGGAGTTGGGATGGTGAGATTGAAGACTCCCGATGGAGGAGTACAAAAACTGGATGACGTGAAATTCATTCCAAGGATGAGACAAAACTTATTATCATTAAGTAGGATTTATGTGAGAGGATACAATATTTCCATAGTGGGTGGAGTGTTGGAAGTCTCACATGGGGATTCAAAGATGCTTACTGGGAAAGAGTTCCAAGGGTTGTATCATTGATGTGGACCATATTCAACTCAAGATCGATTAAATATGGTGTAAGTGACACGTTATCTGGTGAGAAGAAGCATGTTCAATTTGTTGATGAAGTTTTTAATGCCTGCAAGGAGACTGTAAGTCTGGTTTCTACCCCAAATTGATCATGAGGGGTAGATTTGTGGGGGCCACTCCCAATCAGGGGAGAATTTGTTGCCCACCTCCTGGTAGTTCTGTTAGTAGAATGCAGGTCTTCTTTGGTGGGTAGAATGGTGGGAAACAACCATCATTGAAGCTGCCAATGTTGAAGCAGCTGGCATCAAAGAATTTTTTAGCAGTAGATGAACTACCCACCAACCCTTGACCATGCTGGTTTTTGATCTTCTATAAAATAGGATGTAATCCCATGATTTTTAATTGGTATGTGTATGTTGTAATCCTCCAGTGAGAACTGGAGAGAAGTGAATAAAGAAATGGCCCCTTCTCCTGTGGACATAGGTATACTACCGAACCATGTTAAATTGTGTGTTATTTATTTTTTCTTCTGTTTTTGTGTGATTTCTATTATCACATACCTCTATTTCACCCTTATAAAGGTTTCTACATCGCCATCATTAAAGAAGTCACTTCCACCAATCAAATTGTTTCTAATACCTCATATGAAAGATGACTAGGATTTCAGCGTTGATTTTCAAATAAACAGAGCTTTTCCAATAGAAATATGAGTATTAAAGTTTGATATTAAAGTGATTGAAAATGTCTAATCTAATTGAAGCCTCAAATGTTTTTAATGACTGCACCTTAACTCTGTGAAGAAGAATTGGATGTCCAAGATTTACCCAATCTGACCGAAGCTAGATTCAATGTGAGTTCACTGCATTTATCACCATTTCAAGATGAATCTCATTAACAAAGAACTAGATATGAGTTCCATTAACCTTTTTTTGATAAAGAATTTTGTATTTGAGAACTAACATCGACAAAGCTTGGCCAAACTCAAAGTTCATTTTTTTCATTATCATTAAAGTCGATGAGATAAATGACCACCAGATCTGGGAATCTCCCAAATAGCATTGTGAAGTTCCCTCCTGAAGTGGATAAACCTTGTTTTAGTTGAGGGATTTGACTTAGGGAAATCACACTCTATGATAACCATATTTTCATATTTGGAGTTTAGGTATCTCGATATGGTCTAAGATAATGGGCACTGGCAATCCACACATTCAAGGTCCCCTATAGAATTTTAAAACTTCAATATTTTTCAAATCTCAATCGAAGTGTTTTTCTTATGATTTAAATATACCCAAGACTGAAGAAGATTCCATGATATTCTACTGTTGAGTGTTTCAATGGAATTGTTTAAGAATAATAAATTCCACACCTTTGTAAACCATATGATAAATTGAGTTTGGATGATGGTTTTTGAATTTAGATAACTCAATGGTGTTTGTAGAAAGATACACCACCACTATGGTGATAACATTACCCATTTGTTGAATCTATTCTCGAATCAGAAACCAAGATCATTGATGATGTTGAACCATCTAATGAGGGATATTATTATACTGATTTATGGTTATTTGAATTATTTAATAGTTCTTATTAGTTTTCAACCTTGCTAAGATTTATTTTTAAAGTCTCTCGATGATGTATTGAGGTTGAATCATTTCATGGGTATTTTTGGAGAATTTTGGGGTGGTGTTCATAGATTACTGGCTCATGGAATTAAATTATTTTAAAATTAAAATGAGGAAATTATGTTTATAAAAATCATTAACTGATTAAGTGGTAGTATTTGATGTGGAGGATTATTTGGGTGAAAAGGTGGTGACTGAAACCCTAATAAATTGAGGGCAACTTGTGACGACATACCTGTCAATTTATAAAGGTAAAGAAATGCTTGAAGAAATAAATAAATTTTTATTATAGTATATTTTGAATGGATGTTAAGGGACGTACCTAAAATGATAATAATATATTTAGAGATGTTGGAAGTGGAGAGGACATGAGTGGAACCAGGTGATATTCTAGGAAGATTCTGCAACTCTGAGAGCTGGTGAAGATGGAGATCATAGTGAATCGTTGATCCTTAGTGATGTTTGGATAAATTTCTGGTAGACAAAGCCTATGGATTCACATGGTGAATTATTTCTAGGTTTTCAATTCCATTAAATTTAAAAATTGTAAATCTCTCTAGAACTTTGGATTTTAAAAATGTGATTATTTCTGGAAGTTTTATTCTTCTATCATTTTGTTAAATATTTTTCTTCCATTCTAAGTTCGTATCATTAGAAACTTGAAAGTGTTAAACATTAAATGTGGCTCAATAATTTGAGTCGAGTTATAGTTTGAAGATGATTCACACTATTTAAATATCTTAATCTTTGATCAAATAATTATGAGTATAGTGAATGTTTTCCATGTCTTTGTTTCTGGCGATCGTTGAGAAGATTAACTGACTCCTTTGAAATAGGGTTCTACTTCTAAGTTCTCAATTTTAGACTCATATTAATAAACTAAATTTTGATCAATATTATATATTTCATTCTTTATTTGATATAATTATAGTTTTTGAATTTGTTAAAAACAATGAATAAATACTGATTTGTAAGAAACACTTGTTAGGATACTTCTTCCTTCTTCCTATTAATTTAACTATTGATTTCTTTCAGTTTGTTTTCAATCATTTCACTTTTTTTCATAATTCCAATTATGTTTTTACTTATAATTTCCTTCTTTTATAGTATTTTTAAATCCCTCCAAAAATAATTAAATACAAAAAATTAGAAAATAAAAATATAATGACAAAATAACCCCTACATGGAAGTATTTCTTAGAGACAACCATTATCGTAGATTTACTACATTTATTAGGTTAAAATTTTTAGTTAGGTTTTAGGAAACTACATAAAACCCTATCATCAATATACCCTCTATAATAATTTTCACAACAGACTGCTCTCAAGAGGATCTGGTCACATCACACATGCATACTCATTTAATTTGCATCACCCACTCAGAATTTGTATCCAATGAACCACTATCACATGGTTCGATTAAGCAGAGTGGAATTACTAGATATATGGTAAAATACAATATATTTTATTACTGTCACTTAAAGTTACTGAACCTAATAAGTAGAAACCCACTGTGGGTTTCCTACTAAGCCACCATATGCCTCACTGACCTTATAGTTTCACCCCATGTCCCATACATTGAGGGACTATGTCTTCATGGTTGAAAAATATATCACCATAGATTCACATGACCATTAATTATAAGAGAATGCATATGCATGTAGTCTGGTTGATTATAATTCCACAAGTACTTATATGGGAAAATATTTTATTTTAGTTTTTAACACTTTGAACAGTTGAACCTCAGTTAGTGACAAAATCACACTACCATGCCCTTATATATCATGTGAATCCTATATACCTATCATGACTCATGTATAGAATCCTCTTTCCTCTATGGTATATGATCCAAATCCAGAACTGGTCTCTTAACTCATCTAGGAGTTAAAATATAGTGATAAAATCATTAACCTCAAAAACCATGTGCATCACACAAGTTTAAAATCATATCTAACATAACATAAAAAATCCATAACCTAAATTTCATCCCCAATAGACTAGACTTCCTACCAGAATAGGCGTTCATAACACACCATTGTGATATCCATCATAGGCTCTAACAAATTCGTTTATCTCCTAAATATTAGGTCCTTAATAGTAAGACAAATAAATTCTCTAACACCACTTTGTAGCACCCCGATCCAAAATCCACTAAACTAGTTCCTCAGATCGTTTCACCACATGGCCTCAAAATTTCCTCCCCATATTCCAGATGTTGCTGACTAGTATCAGGGGTCTATAGAAATATTGTGGGGAGATTATACCACTATATAAAAGTACATAATCATAAAATAAATAACTAAATAACCGAGTATGTAAGAAACAAAAATAAACAAGTTAGAGGTATGAAAATGATAGGAAATGCAAGAACTAAAATAGTCATGCTCACATAAAAATAAAGATATTAGGGCTCCATAAATAACTCATCCAAGTATCCTAACCAACCAAGCCATCATAATCGATCAAGAAATGTCAAGCCTCAGCCTAACCCGATCCTATAACTTAGTGAAATATGATTAGGTGCCTTAGTGAAAGGGTAACATGAGCAAGGTGTGAGTACATAACTTATAAGGAAACCACCACTGTAGTCCCACACTATACTATCAATATAGTGATATGTGTATGTGATATACTATAATAAAATAAATAAACCTATGAATAAAATAAATAAACCAACCACCAATAATACCCACTTCATCCTGATATTGAAATGTCTCTAAGAACTTCATGATGATTGTGACTTCCAGTAACATAACCACCCCAAGTGAACATATATATAAACTGTTCCAAGACCAAAAACTATCATAAATTCTTAGTTCCATGACCTTGATTGACCATACATTCCTTATCCAGTGTTGGGGTGTCTTTGAGCAAGATAATCACTTCATGGGGGCTCTATCCACTCATTGGGGATCCCATTCTCATGTCCCCATCATGATGAGTTGAAGACCATGGGATATCACTAGGCATCCCTCATCCTCATGCCCCAAATATGAACATCATTGTAGTAATTAGTAATTCACTACTATTAGGTTGATGTCTAATTCCTTGGAGGGGGAAGGCCCAAGAAATTCTATACATCCATACCTGATTGATTCTTGGGTGACCTAGAAAAGAAAAGGGATTACCCACCCTAGATCTAGTGTTCAATCTTCTGGGCATCCAATAACTCAGGGATCCTCAACTGATCTATCTCTAGTGCATCCATCTAATCCTCAGGGGGTATCCTAGGCATCGATTGAGGGGGATCCAATAGTCACCCTTGAGATTTCCAAATTTTTTTATTAGATATATATGCCCACCCAATACCTTAAACTTCCATTCTAATCCGGGGAATCAATGGCATTCTTAAAAGTCTATTGGTATTTCCATTTGATTCTCAACACCCCGGGCATTCATAATGGTATCATTATGTCAAATGAATCCCTAGAATCATGGGAATTCATGTATGGGTGCTATCAATACTCTGATTATGAATCCTAAGAACCAACACTATGCATCCACAACTACATCACCAATAGTGTATGGTGGCAAAAATAGGCATCTTTCCCCAAAGTACTATGAGATAAGATCTTGGACATCCTAGAGTCTTACCCATATCAACAAGTAATTCCTATGAATCTCAAGAAATCAAAATATTTTTATGCCTAACGACTGATTCCCAGGTGTCTTGGGAAATCCCATATCATAAAAAAACAAAAAAAACATATCAATGGTTATTAAAACACCCACTCCCATCACACTATACATAGCCCCTCAAGCTCACATGTTCGACGTGGGTTCTATGTGACATGCACTACCATCTCTAACTATTGACATAGATCCTTGCATGGGGTCATCACATATAGGGTCACATACAGGGGTCCATTAGGTCATCATTACATTAGAAGCATCCCACTCAGCATCCTCAATCACAATAGGTCTCTCAGTACAAAGCCTAATTCTTGATAAACATCCCATCCTTCAGTGTCATCGACATCATCTCATGGTATCATGGTCCTTAAGCGAACAAAAAATTGGAAATAGTATCAAGAGATGGCTTAAGGTCCATCTTTCTGTCTAGGGTCACTCCAGACCGATCTACTCTCCCAATCCATCTCTAATATTCCTAATGTCTATCCACTTAGGCATAACACAATTCACAGGTCCTCACCCAATCTATTAGGGTTTTCAATATCCCCCCCACCTATAGAAGGTGTCCATATCTATGTATACTCCATTTTCAGGCCTCGTTCATCGTCAATAGAGGTTTCAAGCTGGTGTGTTAGGTCCATGGTGGCTCAATCACCTTTTCTCTTTATCCTCAGGTACTCATATGAATTTTACTATTTAATTTAAATAAATTATTTAAATTAAATTAAACAACTAATTTGTAATAGGTCCACCACCTTACAAGTAACATCACACACACACAAGAATATACCAACATGAATAATCCAAAGAGATAGTACCAAAACCTCCTACCCCATTCTAATGGTTTTACCCTTTATTCCATAGCCCAACAACCCACATCAAGGATCATCCAAGATCATCTAAGTCCATCCTACCTCCACCAGCCACTATCCACATTATAGAGCACCTAACTCATGCCAAATAGTCCATATGAATTAATTATAATCAATTATAATCAATTGAAATTTTTAAATTTAAAACCCAATTCAAATCAATTTCGAACAATCACCAAAATATCATCAGGTGTATGATGATCCCTAAATTCTTGAGCAATGGTGTGTTGACCATCCACGACACATACCCAATCCCATTCCAGATCAAAGCCACAACCTAAGCTACCAATTCCATAAGCATTCAACCTTAATTTTTATAGAACCGCTATATAAAATCCATGGCATGGTGCACCTTTGTCAATATAGAAAATGGTGGCATGAGGAAAGCATCTTGGGACATCCTCTTTTGAGGCAGAATGAAATCCCCTTGATTCTTGATCAATTCCACCATGTTATAAAGTAATCAACGTTAAATCCCTAATGGAAGAAACTTAAATCTAGAGAAAAGAAAATAAGAAAAAGAAAAAAGGATTAAAAGGGTGATACTAACCTTAAATCGCCGAAGAATAGACCCAAAATCATCCAAATCCAAGAAGGAACAAAGGATTGGGAGGGGGAAGGTGGATGGGTGTTCTTGATGGAGAGGTTGGGAAATAGGGATTTACCACTTAATAATTCATAGGGGAAATGGAAAAAATATTTCTTTAATGCGCTGCATGGTTTGGTCGCATGATTTACCAAACTGTGCACCAAAAGTGCAATAAACAGTGTCCAAGTACACCCTCCTCATATGGTGGAGATGCATAGTTTATTAAAACATGTGAATTATCACTACCTCAGACTGCATAATCTCATACGGTTTTTCTGTAACCATACACAAACCTGTTCCTAAGACCAAGTCTAAACAACCAGGCACATTTTCTTCTAAAACTTTAATGGTTTAACATTAACAATGCTCTAACCATGCATATAGACCATGTGATATAAAAAATAACTAAAAAACATCTTGTGTGAGGGTACCCACATGGTTTTCTCTAAATAATGAAACCCAAACCGTGCACCTAGGTCAAAGTTCTCTAAAACTCCTAAAAACTTAACATGAAGATCCTAAGAATCACTTGAGAACTCTAAGTATCTATTAGGCCTTAAACTGAATCCAAAAACACCCTCTTGAGATTCTTATACTCTTGTAATTCTATTCCAAATCCTGATTGAAAATCCATTCTATCCACCAATTAAAAATTGAAATTCCTTCTAGAATTTCCATGCTCGTATGAATGTAGGGTGTTATATACAAGTCCACAAATCTTTATTTCTCACATAAAATGGATTAAAGTACATTTCAAGTTGAAAAATTATAGAAAATAATATTTCACTAAATTTTAAAATGAATTTAGATCAATTAATTTATTTAAATAGAGTTGAAAAAATAGCACACTTTCATTATAGTCATTATGAAAATGATGGGAAATATACCAGATAATGAAACTGGTAGGATTTTTTGCATCATGATGTGACAATCATGATATTCCAAGCCTTTCAACATAAAATTTTTTAGTGACACAAAAAAATTTACATTTGAAGAATAACCTTTTGGTACATTATTACTATAGAGGAATTGAAAAAAAAACTAATTTTCTCCCTCTTGGATAATGTATGAAAAGAAGATGCAGGTATGTTCATATTCCATTAAGAGTGGGATCTAACTACAAACATATTCCCATTGAGAGTCAGTATAATATTACATTCAACCCAACTTTATTATTTCCTTTAATATCTAACAATATTTTAATAAAATTGTTACATATATTCTTGTTCACATTCATGAAATCAATGTTATGTTTGACCCAAAGATATATCTAGTATAGAATCTTAAAAAATATTGATCATTTATTCCTAATATTTCTATTATTTCCAAATTTTTATATCTTGTTAAATGTGACATCAATTTTTTCACCCTCTAAAAATTCTAATCAATATACAAAGGTTTTGGAGAAATATTAATTTCTTTTGATTATTTGAATTCATTTTTTAATCTTCAATAAAAATTATAAGGGCGTAGAAATAAATATTACTTGGTCTAGTGTCTTTAGACTAGATTATATTTTATTTCATCCCTAGATATATTAAAGGTATAGTTTTAGAGATTTAGGTTATAACTCTTATATAATAGTCCCATATATTACAAAGAGGACACTTCTACCTAGTATCCATTTTTTAACAATATAAAACTTTTAAAGTAAAACATGATTTATTTTTAGGAATAATATTAATGAATTTTGACTTGACTTCTTTGTGTCCCTTATCCATACTTAAACCCTATTAAAAGCATTTTAAAACATTGTATGAGCACTAAAATCTCTGTAAGGGACATAAAAATAAAGAAGGAAATCATTAGTCCACTAATACTTTTAAAACAATTCCTTTTTAAAAATAAATATTGAGATAAAAATAAACATTTTCTTACCTAATAAATAAACTTATCTTCCAAAATCTTTTCATAAAACATTTTATAATAAATCTTAAATGATAAAATAAAATTCATAACGGTTTCTTTGAAATTATTAAAAACTCATAATAACTTTCACAGAAAGTTATAATTTTAAACCTTATAAAGTATAATATACTTTACTTTACCTTGTGAAATCATAATATTTCTTTAAAACCCCATATCAAGCATAGATAAATCATGTATTAAACTCGAGGAATCATTTTCATGTCACTATTACTTATAGAGTAACCCTTACAGTTACACATAGAATAACCATCATGGTTATACTTAATGTAACTCTCATAGTTAAACTTGAAATAACCATCATGGTTATACTTGGAATAATCATTGTATTATATTTTCATAATCTCTAAGGAGAAACCTAATCGGTTAACTTTTTCCCTTTACCCAATTAATTAGTGGGCTATAATTTTCTCACCCTGCCTTGGATTATCATGGAACCAGTTATCCTTGATTAATAATGTAACCAACCATCCTTGGTTTATAATGGAACCATCCGTCCTTAATTTATAACATAACCAATTTTCATCATAAAAAATTCCAAATAACTATAACATAATCATAACACATAAAATCTTTCATCATAAAAATTCTCCTTTCACCCATAAGAAATCATCTTTGTATATTGATATAACCCTTTTCTTAAAAACACAATTTCCAAAACTAAAATTTACATAATAAAGGGAAAGAGGGTTTTTTGTTGAAGAAAACATGGAATATAATAAAGGAATAAAAACATAAAATAATGGTTATAGTGGTAGGAAAATTCATTTCCAATGTATATGTTAAAATAGAACATTCTTTATTCCTCCTTATAAATAAAGTAAAAAACATTCTGTAAAAATATTCTTTTTGAAATATTTTGAAATAAATTAAAAATAGGAATAAATTTCATTAATAAATATTTTATTTCCATATAAAAATATCCATAAAATAACATTGAAAATATATCTCTGGAATAAAAATATGTTTTTAATGGAAACTTTAAAAAATGTTTTTTTGAAAGAAAGTCTCTTACCATGATTCTAAATCATCACATATATTCTATATATTCATAAATAATAAACATTTGTTAACTTTTTTTTAAATAATAACCTTTTTCAATTTTATTATTCCCTTTATCTCAATTATTACCATGTTATAATATTTACTTAATCATTTAAGTTCACAACATTTGTTTTGATGATATTTAATTCATAAGTCCAAAATGACTTCGGTAGGTTGACTATGTTCCAAGAGATATTTATTACATAATATATAGAATAATAATAATAACATAATTATAATTTTTATACATAAATTATAATTTTAAATCCAATAATTAAATATGGTTATGAAAAATTAGCTATGTTATAATCATGGAGATGGTAGGACGTACGTACACATAAGTAACGTTTCCATTTTTCAATGATCATTATGGAAAGATGGTAAGTATTATTTTATCTTTTTAGAATTATAATAATATCATAAATATCATATTAATTATTTAAATATACTTATATATGTCATCAAAGTGATGTGGTGATGAAAAACAAATCACATCACTTCGTGGAGGTGGTAGTCCACACGTACGCACGAACGACATTGTCCTTTTTCATTGAATGGAAAGGTAAGTAGTTAAATGATATATTATATTTTAATAATGATAAATATTTCATTAATATAATATATAAATACTAATTTCATCATTATAATCCATTCAAAATAGACGGTGATGGAAAATGAATGACATCAGTTCGCGAGTTGGTAGTCTGTGTACACACAAAAGATTATTTCATTTTCCACTTGATGGAATAGAATAAGAATATAGGTTATTAAATTAACATAATAAAATATAATTTTATATTGGATAATTTTTTACTATTTTATCATGGTTTTATAATATTTTAAGAAGGTGGAAGAAGAAAAAAAAACTAAAACATGTGGTTAAAAACTATACCTCTTCATCGAAAAATGTTTTTTCCTTAACACCTTAAGACCTCTATGATTGGTATTTTTCACAAACAAAATTCCTCTAAAACATGGTAAAGGATGTTATAAAACTATTTCTGTAGATATTGGTCTAAAAAATGGGTTTTAAAGTGTGAATTGAAGCAGTTAATAGATTCCATTTTATAGGAGGGGATGGGAACTCTTGGAATTTCTTAAAATATTAAATTAATATAAATTAATTTTCAATTAAAAATGGATACAAAATGATTTATTTAGAAAATAGGATGATAATTTATTAAAACCATCTTATACAATAAAAATTATACAATTTTTAGTATGTTTTTACCATTATCATTTGGTTTTAAACCCTCATTGACCCTTTTCACACTTATTATGACAATAAGGGTTTTTACCCTTTGAGGGTCAAGATAGTTACTATAAATGAAAAATAGCCAATAAATAACCATTATTTGTATTATAAATATTATCAAAATCACTTGGTAGAAGATATTATTTTTATGAATTTTATATCATTTAATAAAATATTATTTGCTATAAAGTATCATTAATGTCAATTTTGGAACTATTCATTACTTTGACTGCAATAATATCAAAAAATGAATAAAATTAAAAAAAATGAATACAAACATAATATGTTATTTTTATCTATAAAATTATTTTATCACATTAAATATCTCAAATTATTTTACATTCAATATTATTAATATCATTTATTTTATTTTTCTATTAATTGAATAATTAGCGGGTCAACATTGTGTAAGCATTTAAGATAATTATTTCATCACTAGAATTTAAAAATAAATTTAAATAATTAAAAATAATAATTTATATTTTAAAATAATATTTATAACCAATTATCCCCAAGTTAAAATTATTATAGTTACTAAAAACAAGAGTGTGACATTTTTTACTTTTCTTTACAGAAAATTTTATAAATGTCATAATAACATCACAATCGAAAAAAAGAGTCATATAAATGAATATTTTATTAATATGGATGATATTTAATCATAAAATATAATTAAGTAAAGTGTTAGGGTAATTTTATAGTCCTCATCATTTTCTTTTTAAATTTTATTACTCGATTTACCCATTAGTGTGGTAACAAAATTTATAAAGGTTTCTATTCATATTGACCAAAAATAAAAGGGACATATGTAAAAAAAATTATTACTATTAATTACAAATATTTAATCTATTTTTAATAATTAAATACACATAATTTTCATTATTTAATTTAAGATTAAAGTGGAGAAACGTGATGAAAACAGTTTTTTCAAGAAAATTCCCTTTTAAGTTTAAAATATTTTTATACTAAATTCATGTATAAAATTGATTTAAAAACTTAATTGGGTTATTTAAAAAAATACTTAATTAAAATTTAAAACTAATCCAAAATATAATTTTACTTTAAAAAAACTTCAAAAGAAAACACATTTTTCAGTAATAATCAGTATTTTTCAATATTAATTGAAAAATCAAAATTTTCAAAAAAAATCAAAATTTCACCATAGTATATTTTTATATTATAATTTAAAAAATTATATTTATTTTATAAAACAATATTTATTAAAGTTTCAAAAATTATTTATATTATTCACTCACAAAATGCAATCAAAAACCATTTTTTACAAAAACATAACTTTGAAGAATAAAATGGTTTTACTAAAACTTCAGTTCTTATTTTCTAATAATTAATCAATTTTTGATTATAATATTTATATAAATTTTAAAAAATTGTTAATTATATTCATACCCACTAATTTAACATCTAGGTTATAATGATTATATTTAAATAATAAAATTTCACAACTTGTTTAAGATTGGTTTTGCATGTCCTATATATTATCAAACATAATATCCTTATTTTAAAATCATTGGTATTACATTACACCCCCCCCCCCACATTTATAAATTGTATCCTCATAATTTAAACTTATATTTGGAAATCAAGGTTTTGAATTTTCAAAATATATTTACTGAAATACCACATCATAAAAATAATTAATAAAACATCCACTTGAAAACAAAGAAAATGGAAGTATGAGGGTCATATGGAATAACACATAACTATGTTTATATATAAGAAAATATTGGTGGTAAGTTAAAACATTGACATGAAAGAAAAAAATAATTTCCAAGGACAGATAGAGAGTGATAGAGAACATGGTTATGAGAAAGTTAACCATCACAAAACCATAACCTTATGATGGGTTAAAAGACCATTGATTTCTTGATAAGAAAATTAAGGAGATAATGTTTTTATTTTAATACCAATTTCTTAGATTTTAGGAATTATTTTATCATATATACTAAGAAAATGAGGAAATTTACTTACGTGAAAAGTAAAATTTATCCCTCTAATCAATTTCCAATGTAATCTAATATTTTACTCCAAACAATGAGTATTCAAGGTAAATTTTTCATTCTTGAATCACTAAAATCAACTTCTAATTTATCACATAATTCCACAAAAGGAGCACAATCTATTCCTCTAATATTTATATATTAAATAAAATAAAAAATTTGAAGTACCATATAAGATAATTCTCAAAATGAATAAACCTTGAAATAAAATTAATCTCTAAATCCTAAATAATTACTCCCAATGTGTAACATAGACCATTCGATAAAAAACTATACCTGAAATTCTCCTACATATTCTTGACAAAGTTCAAAACCCAAAAATTAGATGTATTTGATCACACATACTTCCAAGATTAATTTAACATTTATATATAAATAAAATCAATCACTCTTAATTTATCATACCCAAAAATGTATATAGCCTAATCATACAATGTCCAAGATATGCTAATCATTTCCACAAATGACCTAAATCACCATTAAGATACCTGAAAATACAATATGAACCAAAAAGGTAATTTATCCCTTAATCTAAGAATAAAATATCATAATGTTCTATTTACCTTAATCATATAAGGTTTTGAAAATAGTGAACTTCTTCAGAAATAACATTAATCACCAAATCAATTTTCAATCTCATGGTTATCTCTATGAAAAAACATATGTTCCCAAGATTTTAATAAACCATAATTAACTCAAAATAAAGGATCATATAAACCTTAAAGGTTATCATTACCTTTAAACTTATGACAAAAAAAATAAAATACATTCTTCCTTAAATAACCTTTTCATATATTAAACTTAAGGGTTTCATATTCCTCAAACTCAATAAATGTATCCCAAAAATGATCACATTTTCACTATGAAATTTTTCAAAGGTATCAATTCCATCTAAAATATGTTTCTAAATTTTGAAAACAAGACCTATTATAGAATAATCCTTAGGTGTTTTATGATTAAAAAATACCACTATATCATAATTCCGAAAACACTATACATAAACACATCCTTAAAACATTAACCATTCTTATTTTTATTATTCCTTTATAATTTATTTATATAAATCAAAATATGATATATGTAATTATAAATTTTCAATATAAACTCAATAATATTTCATACTTAAGAAACAATAAAATAATTCATACCTTAAATAAAAACATCAAATCCTTTTTTATATTATTTATATCCCTTTTAATTTCTAACATGAAATACATATCTCTAAAAAAAATAGTTAATTCCTTTGTGGTATTTAACTTGTTGAATGAGATGGATAAATTTAGATTTTGAGATCAGATAAAATAAGAACAATGATCCAAATAAATTTTAGAGAAATGAAAAGTTTTTTGATAGATCAAATAGTTTATTGCAGGTGTTTTGGATGCTCAAAAACCATTCAAAATCATTTGCACAAAATTTTTCCATGATATTAATGATTAAATCATCTGGAAGGGATAATAAGTTCATAAAAAAATTCCTCCCATCTAGTTGAAATATCCTTAATCTTTTAAAAATAATATCATTTAAACATGAAATTAATTATTATAAAGAAAATATTCCATAAGGGTAAGTAAAATACCAAATAAATTTTATAATACTATAATCATTAAACCTGTTTATATCTCAGTTTATTTAAGTGTTATCCAATCACCCATAATAATAACCATAATTGTCCATACCATAAAAACCTTTATGGTTGTAGATATTTTTTAAACTTATGATAAAATAATATCCTAACATCAAAAGTTATCTAAACACTTCTCTGATATCAACTATAAGGACCCAACCTTAAAAATTACTTA
Source organism: Viscum album (assembly GCA_963277665.1). Taxonomy (NCBI): domain Eukaryota; kingdom Viridiplantae; phylum Streptophyta; class Magnoliopsida; order Santalales; family Viscaceae; genus Viscum; species Viscum album. Next base: position 141,383,046 of record OY728128.1, on the reverse strand, counting down.
ATCTCATGTATTTATACTAGATTTGATTTTATTTAATTCGCAAATATATTTTAGGTTAATAGTTTTAGATGTTTAGGTATAAGTCCCCGGCCTTAAAAATTACTTAATCTTGAGTTATTACAAGATTACACATTGAGGATCTTTTTAGGTTTATAGTTTTAGAGAATTAGATCATAAATCATGCATTACATTCCACATTTAAAAAAAGTGGTTACATAAAAGATAGTATTCATTTTTTACATCAACGGAAACATATTAAAAACAAAACATTGATTCTTTCATGACACTTCCTTGACCCTATAATCACATCATGTACCTTTCCCTTGACCTATGAAAAACATTTCAAAAACTTGGGATGAGCATAAAAAGCTCAGTAAGGTATATAAAAGTACTAAATGAAAACATTAGACCATGTATGAAATCATACTTTACTGATAAAACATAATCATTTTAACATACCTCATCAAATCATGAATAAATCATAGAAATCATAAGACATAAAGGTAACTTGAGGAATTCATAACATTCTTACGTAGGGAGTAACCCTCATGGTTACGTTTGGAATACCTATCACTGTATATTCCCTAAATCTCTTTGGAGAAACCTTAACGTTTAAACCCTTCGCGTTACCAAATTCATTGGAGAGCTATATCGGGCTCACCCGCCCTTAGTTTATCACGGAACCACCCATCTTCATAATAATGCCCAATAATCATAACATAATCGTATCACATAAAACATGCATAAAGGAAACATAAAATTTCCATATTTCAATCACAAGATATCAATACAACACATTGATATAATAAAAACATTATTAAAACCATTTTCAATACCAAAATAAAAGAAAAGTAATACATGGTATTTATTTTTCATTTAAAAAAAAGTTATGGCTTGTAGAGGAAGCCGAAACTGAAATAATGGTCACGGTGGCAGAGAAGTCGTTGTCACCGCATACGTACAACAAAAAACATTCCCTTTTGTCGTTTAGTAAAATGCTTCGTATAAAAAAGATTCCTTTTGAATAACGTAAAAGTCAAAGGGGTTTATACACCGTATAAAAGAAATTTGTGTATAAAACAAAATATGCCTTAATGAAAGGAGATTGCGACGAAGTCCCATACCTCATATCCGACTTGACTCGATTGTTCTTTAATCTCCTGAATAATAAACTTGAGTTAATTTATACTTTCTTAAGAACCTTTTTCAAGTTCATTATTCCTTTTATATCACTTATTACCATGTCATGAACACCATGTAATTATTTAAGTTAATAACGGTCGTTTTAACGATCATTAGTACTTGAGTCAAAAATAAACTCTTTATAATTACAATTTGTTCATGTATCCATTATATCCAGAGTTATATTCATGATTTAGATATCATATATATCATATATATCCAGTATATACATGAATTTATAATATTACATAACATTTAGAGGTAAGAAATGAAATGCACCATTCATGGAGACGGTAAGCTGTACGTACGCATGAACGCTACTTTAATTTATATTTTGTATTTTATGGAATGGAATCATAATTATATAAAGGTATATTATAATTCCAGTATAATATCATATATAATATCATTAAATTCTTCATTTATACGTCCCACATATGGCATTAATGAATCAAATCACTTTGAGGGGGCGGTAGTCCGCACTACCTAAAATGAAGATACCGCGTTTACCCATAATGGAAACCATAAAGGTATGCCAAAAATGAAAAATACAGAAGCTTAAGGAAAAAATAAACATATCATATATCATATATAAATATATTTTCATCTTAATGTCCACCTTTGAAGGTGTTATAAGAATATTGAACAATCATCGTTTCGTGAGGCAGAAATTCGCCATCCACGGAAACAGTTTGCTCTTTAACCATTAGATGAAGGTGTGTGTAAGTGTAGCTATAATAATTCATATAAAAACATCCTAGTATATTTAATATACTGATTTTGTTACAAAATAAATGAATAAAAAGAGTTTAGGGGGTTGGAGAAGCAAAATAAAACAAAAGAACATTAGAGAATACTTTACCTTTAAATCGGGTAACTCTTCTTGGTTTGAACCAAAAGGGTTCCTTGAAGAGCTTTATGCCTAAGTTAAGGATTCTATGATGAATAGAGGGATTATTAGAGATAAAATTAGCAATTCTTGGCCAAGCAAAAGGCTTGAGAAGTGTGGTTAAGGAGGTACAGGTGGGGGCCTTTTATAAGAGGAGAGGAGGGGTACTCTTGGAAAAATATAAAATTTTACTTTATTTTCAAATGAGTTTCGGATTTTAAAGGTCCCACATTGATGTATTTCAAGGATAAGGTGATAAGGGTTTGAAATATACTCATCCAATAGGTCTTTGACAAGTTTAAGTCTTAGAGTTTACATTACCTTTTCATTTTATTTAAATCATTCATTAATGAGGTAATCGCTGCATCATCATGATATCATAAATAATTTAATTTATTTAATGTACAAAAATTATAAAAAACTACTATGATGTAGGAAATATTTTTCTATTTCCAATTAATATTTATAGTCCAATATATCATTTATTTAGAAAAAATTAAAAATGTTTTACTCAGGTGATACATTCATTGTTATATTTAACTTTCTTTAAAAATAAAAAGATAAAGTGTCACATTCATCCAAAAGTGATTCCATGGGGTCCCTAAGTTTGGAACAAGGAATCCCATGGTCGGCCATGACATAAAAATTAGAATTAGGACACATGTTGGGGTCATTGTTTTATTATTATGATATTATTTTATTATCCTTAAATACCCGATTACTAATTAATCAAGATAATTAAATATAATTACTGTCGTTACTATATATAATGTCCAAAAATAAAAGAGTCTTAATTATATAATTTGAGCCTTCTGAATCAAAATATGGAATCTATTTTACCAAATTCCAAACATAGAAATTGAAATAATTAATTTAAAAATAATTCCCGTTGTCAAAAAAATAGCGGGTTTTTTGAAACAATATCTATGAAAAGTTTGGCACTTGTTTATGCCCAATTACAAAGTGAAATTAATTATAATGACCACCATTGGATTAGATGGTAAAAATATATTCTAATTACACTTTAAAACCAATTAAAATGATAATCTAACCATATAATTAAATTAGATGAAAATGCTGTTTTGATGTAAAATGCAGTATTTTTCACTATTCATAAAAAATGAACATTGTCAGAAAAATACCAAAAATTAACCCAAGGTAAATTTCAATGTCCCAATCATAAAGAATATGTTTATTTTGAAAAAATAGAGCTTATAAATTGTCAAAAGTTAGATTTAAAAATGGTTTTCCATCAAAAGGTAGTAAAACAATCTTTTAAAAATATTAGTGTATTCCATGCTTAAGATTGGATTTATTCTCATTTTAAGCCTCTAAAACACTATCTAATTCATAAATAGACATAGATAAAAATATCTATTATTAATTACTTACTTGGGATGTTACATCCTTCCCCCCTTTAGAAAATTGTGTCCCCGCAATTTATTTACTTAACGAATAAGTGAGGGTATTTATCCCTCATTGCATTTTCGGATTCCCATATTGCCTATTCAATCTTGTGGTTTTTTCACAAAAACATTACTTGATGAATCACCTTATTTCACAACACTTGCTCCCTGTGGTCAAGAATCTGGACTGGATGTTCCTCATAATATAGATTCTCTTCCAGCTGAACTACCTCTGGACTCAAAACATGGGATGGATCTGGCATGTACTTCCTTAACATTAAAACATGAAAAACATTGTGTACCTAAGATAAACTCGGAGGTAAAGCCACTCGGTATGCAACTGATCCAACTCTCTCCAAAATTTCATATGGTCCAATGAACCTTGGACTCAACTTTCCATTCTTACCAAATCGCATCACACTTTTCCATGGTGAGACTTTGAGGAAGACATGCACTACTGGAAATAAGCCCATTTGCAACGGGTCAGTTGCGACGGGATCCCGTCGCAAAAGGATATTTGTGACGGTTGTCCATCACAAATGACCCGTTGCGGTAAATGGAATCACAACTAACAATATTTGCGACGGGTCCGTTGCTAAAAATATTATTTGTGACGGTAATATGTCCCATCACAAATACTAATTGATATATATATTAAAAACTTTCAACAACACTTTTGCAACAAGCCGGTCACAAATAACATTTGCGACGGGCCACGAATGCCGTCGCGAAAGAGTTAAATTTTTTTTTCAAAAAAAAAAGAAATAAGTAATTGCAACGGGCCCGTCGCAATAGGCAATGTAAAAAAAATTAAAAAAATTTAATTGCGACGGGATACCGTCTCGTCGCAATTACCTATTGCGACGAGATACCGTCCCATCGCAAATATGTATAAAAAATAAAAATTAAATTAAATTATTAATAAAAAATTTAATTAATATTATAATAGTAATAATACAATTATAATTCATTCAAATATTATAACAAAAAATCATTCAAATATTTAAAAAATTATAATTAAATTAAAATAGTAAAAAATTTAAATATATATAAAAAATTAATATTATAAAATATGAATAATATTATTAATCATATTAATATTGTAATATAAATAATATAATATTATATAAAAATAATAATATACCGAATTCATATTATTATAAATAATTAAAAAATTATAATTTTAATTAAAAAATTTGAAACTTTTTATGTATTAAAAATACTAAATATAATATTATTAAAATAATTAGAAAATAAAAATATGAAAATTATCAACATTTGCAAGATCTAATCGTGCATTTACATTATCTTTTCTCTTTCCTGGTGTATCCAAAACTGTATGAAACAAATTATCAAAACAGTTCTTCTCAATATGCTTGACAATCAACCAGTGGCGGACCAGCAAATCAGACCAATATGGCAAATCCCAAAATATGCTACGTTTTAGCCAATTGTGTTCTTTCCCAAAACCAGAAATTTTCTGGTGGTTTATTGTGGGTCCAAATATGATGGGAGGTAATGAATATACAATTGATTTTAACTCCATACCTGATAGCATTTTTGGAGGTCCATCCCTTTCAACTATGCCTTTTCTAAAATGAGATCTGTTTCTGCGAAAAGGATGATCAGCTGGAAAAAATCTGTGATGATAGTCAAAATAGCAAGGTTTTTTTTCCATGGACGAGCATAAATGCCTTGTTCTCTCCCATATAGTATGGAAATGATTTCGGCCCATGTGTACTCCATCCAGATAACATGCCATAAGCCGGGAAGTCACTGATTGTCCACATCAATGCTGCTCTTAGTATGAAATTCTGTTTCGCAGCAACATCATAAGTAGTGACACCAGTACTCCATAGTATATTTAATTCATCAATTAATGGTTTCAAATAAACATCAATATTCTTCTTCGGATGTCCTAGGATTAGTAAGGTTAAAAAGATATAGGGTTCCTTCATCAACATCCATGGAGATAAATTGTACGGAGTTAAAAAGACAGGCCAATATGAATACTGACTACCATAAGATCCGAATGGACAGAAACCATCAGTGGAAAGACCCAGTCGCACATTTCGGGCTTCTAAAGAAAAGGATGGATGCACTCTATCAAAATGTTTCCATTAATCACCATCGACAAGATGATTCAAGATTTTACCGGTTGAAATATTTGTTTTGTGCCATGACATCCTTGTTGTTGTATTCTTAGACATGAATAAATGCTGAAGTCTGGATGTAAGTGGAAAATATTCTCAACTGTTTTACAGGAATCAAGCCAGACTTTCCATGTTGGGCTTCTTTATACCTCGATTTCCCACTAGTGGGACAACTATCCAACGACTCATTTTCCCCAGAATATAAAATGCAATCATTTGAACATGCATGAATATTCTGAAAACTAAGTCCTAAATTCTGAACCAGCCTCTTAATCTCATAGTAATTTGCAGGCAAAACATTTCCTTCGGGTAATAGTGTTTTAACCAAAGAAAATATTTGATCAAAACACGTTTTTGACATTCCATTATCTGATTTGATAGCCATAAATTTTGCAACTGCTTCTAATTTGCTTATCTTGCAACCAGGATATAACGCATCCTCAACAGTCCTCAACAACTCATAAAATTCAGAGTGTGCCAACTTAGGAGTTAAATCAATATCATCTTGAGTTTCTATATGTTGAATAGATGGACCTGCAACATCATGTACTAAATTTTGAAACCGGGATGGATCCGGAATCAAGTTAGTATCACCTTCTGTAGAACTTCATTCACCATGTTGATACCAAAAAACATAATCCGGTTGAAAACCAAAATGCAAGAGATGTCCCCCAACTTTGTCAAACGGGTCAAATGTTCTCAGTGCACATTTTTTACAAGGAAATTTTATTGTGCCTTCTGAAACAAATTCTGGATTTGATGCCGCAAATGCTAAAAAAGTCTCCACACCCACTATATATACTAGATTTAAACCAGAACCATTTGGATTTCTACGTTGACTTATCCATATGCGGTCATCTAATAATGACTGTTGACGACCTCGTTGTTCCATATTTTTCTATAAAATATAAAACCATTACTAGTTTTGAATAATTTGTTAGAAAAAACACTCAAGCAAGGATAATTATAGAGTTTACATCAGACACGACTGACGCAAACTTTTTATTGGGATAGACCTAAATATTGACCCTTTAAGAATTTAACATGTTAAGAATAAAGCAAAACCTGTTACAAATATTGATAATTTTAATATTTTATAATTTTTTTATTATTTTAATAATACTAATATTATTTTTTCATAAATATTAATTATATAAGAATAACATTATTACATTATTAGTATTTTTTATTATTAATATTAAAATAATATAATTTTCTATATTATGTTACAATTCTCCTTTCATCTGTGTGTTTAACATTCTGTCTCCACATGTAATATTTTCATTCACTTTAACCTCTCTATTGGTGAGTAGGTTGATAATTTTGAAAAAGAATGAAAATATTACATGTAGAGACAGAAGTTTTCTTAAAACCAATACAGAGATGAAAAGATAATTGAGAAAGATAATGAGCATGCTAGTTTTTTCCAATTAGCTAATTATTACTAATTATTCCTGATTATTGGTAATTATTCTTAATTGTTGGTAATTATTACTAATTATTGGTAATTATTCCTGATTATTGGTAATTATTCCTAATTATTGGTAATTATTCCTAATTATTGGTAATTATTCCTAATTATTGGTAATTATTCCTAATTATTGTTAATTATTCCTAATTATTGGTAATTATTACTAATTATTTGTAATTATTCCTAATTATTGGTAATTATTCCTAATTATTGGTAATTATTCCTAATTATTGGTAATTATTCCTAATTATTGATAATTATTCCTAATTATTGGTAATTATTCCAAATTATTGGTAATTATTCCTAATTATTACTAATTATTCCTAATTATTGGTAATTATTCCCAATTATTGGTAAATATTGACAATTATTGGTAATTATTGGTAAATATTGGTAATTATTGGTAATTATTGGTAATTATTACAAATTATTGGTAATTATTATTAATTATTATTAATTATTGGTAATTATTGTTAATTATTACTAATTATTGGTAATTATTGGTAATTATTACTAATTATTGGTAATTATTGGTAATTATTCCTAATTATTTTTAATTATTCCTAATTATTGGTAATTATTGGTAATTTTTACTAATTATTGGTAATTATCGGTAATTATTATTAATTATTACCAATTATTCCTAATTATTGGCAATTATTCCTAATTATTGGTAATTATTGGTAATTATTCCTAATTATTCCTAATTATTGGTAATTATTCCTAATTATTGGTAATTATTGGTAATTATTTTAATTATTGGTAATTATTTCTAATTATTGGTTATTATTGGTAATTATTGGTAATTATTGGTAATTGTTGGTAATTATTCCTAATTATTGGTAATTATTGGTAATTATTATTAATTATTTGTAATTATTCCTAATTATTGGTAATTATTCCTAATTATTGGTAATTATTGGTAATTATGTGTAATTTTTCATAATTATTGGTAATTATTCCTAATTATTGGTAATTATTCCTAATTATTGGTAATTATTCCTAATTAATGGTAATTATTCCTAATTATCGGTAATTATTCCTAATTATTGGTAATTATTCCTAATTATCGGTAATTATTCCTAATTATTGGTAAATATTGACAATTATTGGCAATTATTGGTAAATATTGGTAAATATTGGTAATTATTGGAAAATATTGACAATTATTGGCAATTATTGGTAAATATTGGTAAATAATGGTAATTATTGATAATTATTACTAATTATTACTAATTATTACTAATTATTACTAATTATTGGTAATTATTACTAATTATTGGTAATTATTGTTAATTATTACTAATTATTGGTAATTATTGGTAATTATTGTTAATTATTATTAATTAATGTTACTTATTACTAATTATTGTTAATTTTTTCTAATTATTACTATTTTTTTGAATTATTCGAATTATTACAAATTATATTAATTAATTACTAATTACATTCATTATCTACAAATTACATTCATTAACTACTAATTACATTCATTAATTACTAATTACTATCTTTAATTAAAATTAAAGTTATTAATTACTAATTACAGTCACTTAATTATTAAATATTGTTAATTACTAATAATGAAATCTAACAAATCAAATTTAATACCTTAATACAACATAATTATATCTAATACGAAATAAGAAAAACTAATGTAAAAATATAAAACAAAAACATTAAATAAATATTAAATTAAAATTCAGAAAAAAAAACCTCAAACCGGTTTTCGAGCTTTCGATTTGTTGTACTTGTAGAATGATCCCCGCAACCTCCTTGAAATCGACTTGCAAAACAAAACTTACTCAACACATATAAACTAGTAAAAAGTAGTTAAGATTCAGAAAACTTGTCAAGGCTAGCTGTATTTATAGGTTAGATTATTTGCGACGGGGTTTATTGCGACGGGAATACTGTTGTAATTGGTATTATTTGCGACGGTCACATCACAAATAACCCCGTCCGCATTTATTATGGGCGGCAATAAAAGGGATTATTTGCGATGGGGCCCATCACAAATAACCCCTGCCACCAGGTTATTAGCGACGGGAACCCCTTCCCGTCGCTAATAACCTGTTACCGCCACCCAGTTATTTGCGACGGGATGGGGATCCCGTTGCAAATATCTTTCGCGTGATTTGGCGCGCATTCGTTCCAAACCATTTGCGACGGGTGAGAATATCCCGTCAGAAATAAATCTTTATTTACGACGGGGATTATGCCCCGTCGCAAATACCCCGATTGCGGGGGTTATATGCGACAGGACATATGTCCTGTCACAAATAACCCATCGCTAATACCACTTTTTCCCGTAGTGATGATCACCTATCTCAAAAGACAGATCCTTCCTCCTGTTGTCTGCATAACTCTTCTGCCTACTCTGAGCTGTTCTCATGTGTCTCTGTATCAGCTGAACTTTTTCTGCCAACTCTTCTTCCAATTCTGGTCCCATCAACTTCCTTTCACCCACTTCATCCCAGAAAGCTGTAGTTCGACACTGCTTCCCATATAATGCCTCAAATGGTACCATATGTATACTGGAATGAAAACTGCTATTATAAGAAAACTCAATCAAAGAAAGATGTTGGTCCCAACTTCCCTGATAATCCATCGAACAAACATGTAGCATATCCTCCAAAGTCTGAATCGTTCGTTCTAACTGCCCATCTGATTGAGGATGAAAAGCTGTACTAAAATTTAATTCAGTACCCAATGACTTCTGAAGGCCTTTCCAAAAGTTAGAAGTGAACTTGGGATCACGGTAAAATACAATGGAGAGAGGAACTCCATGTAACCTAACTATCTCTTTAAGATACAAATGGGAAGGTTTATCTAGATAAAAAATGTCTCGTATAGCAAGGAAATGAGCAGATTTAGTCAAGCGATCAACTATAACCTAGATTGCATTATTACCTCGAGGTGTCTTCGACAATCCCACAATGAATTCCACGGATATATCCTTCCATTTCCAATCTGGCACTGGTAAAGGTTGAAGCATCCCTTTCGGTAACTATCGCTCTTCTTTTACCTATTGACAAGTCAAACACTTCACGGTAAAATCAGCAATATCCCTTTTTCATTCTATCCCACCAGTAATACTCCCGAATATCTCTATACATCTTAGTACTGCCTGGATGAACTGAAAACGGAGAACTATGAGCTTCACATAACAACTCTCTCTTAAATTGTGAATCAAAAGGCACACACAATATCTTCCCAAATCTCAAAACTCAATCATTATCAATGTTGAATTCAGGGAACTTACCCTTCTGAACCAGCTCTACCTTTTTCTGCAACTCACTGTCTTGCTTCTATGCTTGCTTAATTCTGTCTGATAGAGAAGATTTCACTGATACCTGAAACAAAACAGAAGTACATCTGCACCAACAACTTATATGCCAAAGTTCATCAAATCCTTAACCAAAGGATCACGTTCCAAACACAACATTTTTAATGAATCATTACTTTTTCGACTCTAAGCATCAACCACTTTATTTAATTTTCCCGGATGGTAATGAATTGTACAATCATAATCCTTGATTAATTCCAGCCATCTCCTTTGTCTCATGTTCAGTTCTTTCTGAGTGAATATATACTTTAAACTTTTGTGATCGGTATATATTTCACACTTTACTCCATACAAAAGATGCCTCCAAATTTTTAAAGCGAAAACAACAGCAGCTAATTCCAAATCATGTGTAGGGTAATTTACCTCATGTGTTTTCAACTATCGTGAAGCATAAGCAATTACCTGATCATTCTGCATTAGGATGCAACCAAGTTCTTTCAATGAAGCATCACTATATGTAACAAACTCACTATTCCTAGAAGGTAGTGCCAAAACTGGAGAATTCACCAATCTTCTTTTCAATTCCTGAAAACAATCATCACATTCTTTTGGCCAGATAAACTTAACACCCTTCCGAGTTAGCATAGTCATTGGACTAGAAAACCGTGAAAAATTTCTAACAAACCTTCGGTAATAGCCTATCAAACCAAAGAAGCTATGAACCTTAGTTACATTTGTGGGTCTTGGCCATTCTTCAACAACCTTTGTTTTTGCAGGATCAACAGTTATTCCATCTTTAGAAACAATGTGACCAAGGAAAGAAATTTGTGGAAACCAAAACTCACACTTGCTGAATTTCCCATACAATTTATTTTCTTTTAAGGTTTTCAAAATAACCCTTAAATGTCTTTCATGCTCCTATTTACTTTTAGAAAACACCAAAATATCATAAATGAAAACAACCACAAACTTATCCAAGAACTCATGGAAAATTCTATTCATAAGGTCCATAAATACAACAGGTGCATTGGTTAGCCCAAAAGGCATTACTACAAATTAATAATGGCCATATCTTGTACGAAACACGGTCTTTGGAATATCTGTTTCCTTTACCTTCAACTGATGGTACCCCGATCTCAGGTCAATCTTTGAAAAAAACTGAGCTTCTTGGAGATGATCAAACAAATCATCGATATGAGGCAAAGGATATTTGTTCTTAACAGTGATGTTATTCAAGGATCTATAATCAATGCAAAGTCTCATTGAACCATATTTCTTTTTAAAAAATAAAACTGGAGCACCCCATGGTGATGTTCTAGGTTGAATGAAGCATTTCTCTAAAAAATCTTGCAATTGCTCCTTCAACTCTAAAAGTTCAATTTGATCCATTCGATAAGGGGTTTTTGAAATTGGCTTAGAATTAGGAACTAAGTCAATAGTAAATTCAACTTCCTGCTCTGGTATTATTCTAGGCAACACATCAGGAAAAACATCAGGATACTCATTTACCACTGGCACATCATTAATCTGAACAGTTCCCTTGTTTTCAACGATATGTGCAGGGTAACATTTATTTCCATATTTTACAAGTTTCTCGACCTCTTGATATGTTATCAACAGTAAGGGTTCATTCCTGTGCACAAACTGAAAGTCTTTCTGAAAAGAAACTTCTTTAGCTCTATAGTTGTAACGCCCTGACCCCAGCTACCCTGAGTCGGTGCATTACTTCGTAACATTGGCATGATCACAAAAGATCAAGTCTCGAAAGACCGATTAGTTTAGTAGCCTTGGAAACACTAGATACATTCATAAGTCTTACATTACATCAAAAAGTAAACTACAATAACAAAGTCTCCATAGTCCACACTCATATCCTCTTCTGACTATCACTGCAGGTCATTCATAAAATACTTCTTCACATCCTGGAAAATATTAAAACATTGAAAGGGGTGAGCTCAGATGCTCAGTAAGGATAACAATAATGCGGAAGCTTTCATAAATAAACATTAACATTTAAGGCAATGTATAACTAAAACAAAAGCCTTTTAAACATGAACTTCAACATAATATGGCAAAAGTAAAATGAGATAATGCCATTTACTTCTTCACATGGATATTCTACTGGTCGAATAATCACATGCAATATCAATAACCACTTTCATAATGAGGGAATGTATAATGCCGGACATTCTGAAACATTTTGTCAAGGCCTCGGCCAAGACGTCTAAAATGATTAAGGCCTCGGCCAAAACCATAAATCAAATTGGGAAAGGGCCTCGGCCAATTCCACGTCTAGTTGACTCATGAGACCTACCGATGCATCGAGGAGCTATAGCGGGCTCCACCCGTCACTTATTAAGTCCAATACATTCCTCATATGAATAGGTTTAAACATATCATAAACCATAACATAATCGTATCACATAAAACATGCATAAAGGAAACATAACATTTCCACATTTCAATCACAAGATATCAATACAACACATTGTTATAATAATAACACTTTCAAAACCATTTTCAATACCAAAATAAAAGAAGGTTAAAACTTTGTATTTATTTTTCATTAAAAAAAATGATGGCTTGTAGAGGAAGCCGAAACTCAAATAATGGTCACGGCGGCGGAGAAGTCATTGTCGCCGCATAAGTACGGAAAGAAAAACATTCCCTTTTTTCGTTTAGCAAAACGCTTCGTATAAAAAGATTCCTTTTGAATAAACTTAAAAGTCAAAGGGGTTTATACACTGTATAAAAGAAAGTTGTGTATAAAACCAAATATGCCTCAATGAAAGGAGATTGAGACGAAGTCCTTAAAAAGATCATTTTTAAAATAAAATAGATATATTATGTGTATTCACTATAGGTACACATAAATAAAGTAAAAATACAAAATAGGACATAATAACATCATGACATAATTTGAAAGTAGGAGATTAACCCAAAGAATGGAAATTGGGTTAAGAAGTTCCCTTACCTTGCGTCCTGTCCTGACTCGACCGTTCTTTAACCTCCTGAATAATAAACTAGAGTTAATTTATATTTACTTAAGAACCTTTTTCATGTTCATTATTCCTTTTATATCCCTTATTACCATGTTATGAACATTATTTAATTATTTAAGTTAATAACGGTCATTTTGTCGATCTTTGGTACTTGAGTCAAAAATAAACTTCTTATAATTACAAGTTGTTCATGTGGTGAAATATCGATTATATCCAGAATTATATTCATGATGTAGATATCATATATATCATATATATACAGTATATACATTCATTCATAATGTCACATAACATTTAGAGGTAAGAAATGAAATGCACCGTTCATGGAGACGGTAAGCCGTACGTACGCATGAACGCTACTTTCATTTCTATTTAATATTTAATGGAACTAAATCATAATGATATAAATTTATAATATAATTCCAGTATAATATAGTGTATAATACCATTTACTCCATCCTTTATACATCCCACATATGGCATTAACGATTCAAATCACTTTGAGGGGGCGGTAGTCCGCACTTCCTAAAATGAAATTATCGCGTTTTACCCATAATGGAAATCATAAAGTATGCCATAAATGAGTAATACAGAAGCATAAGTAAAACATAAACATATTATATATCATATATAAAAATAGTGACATCTTAATGGCCACCTTTGAAGGTGTTATATGAGTGTTGAACAATCATCGTTTCGTGAGGCAGAAATTCGCCATCCACAGAAACCGTATGTTCTTTAACCATTAGATGTAGGTGTGTGTAAGTGTAGCTCGAATACTTCTTATAACAACATCCTAGTATATTGAGGATACTGGTGTTGTTACAAAAGAAATGAATAAAAAGAGTTTAGGGGGTTGGAGAAGAAAAATAAAACAAAACAACATTAGAAAAGGCATTACCTCAAAATCGGGTAACTATTTTTTATTTGAGCCAAAGGCTTCCTTGAGAAGAGTTCTGCCCAAAGTGAGGATTCTAGGAGTAAGAGAGGGATGTTGGGAGAGTATTTGGGCAGATGTTGGCCGAGCCAAATGGCTTGAAGGTGTGAATAAGGTGGGAGAGGTGGGGGCCTTTTATAAGTGGAGAGGAGGGGCACTTTTGGAAAGATTGAAATGTTACATTATTTCACAATGCTTTTCGGATTCTAAAGGTCACACACTTATATAATTCTAGGCTAAGGTGATAAGGTTTCGAAATATCCTCATCCAATAGGCTTTGGACAAGTGTATGCCTTGGATTTTGCATTATCTTCTCATTTTATTTAAATCGTTAAATAATGAGGTCATCGCTGCATCATAATGATGTCATAAATAATTTAATTTATTTAATGTCTAAAAATTATAAAAAAAATACTATGATGTATGAAATATTTTTAGATTTCTAATGAATATTTATAGTCAAAATTTAGACTTGTGTAAACCCACTTAAAAACTATTTTAGTAAAACAACTCATGTTTGTGTCAATTTAATTTTAACATTAAATAAATATATATTAATGTCATTTTCCAACCAAAGTGTCTCCATGGGGTCCCCAAGTTGACCCATGGGTTGTCTTGGTCGGACATGACTCATCCAATAGGAGTATGACAAGTGTCATGCTCATCTCATATTATTAAAACATTATTTGTACCTTAAACTACACTAATTACCTCTAATCGCGATTAAGAACTTAAAAGTTACTATTCACCAAAAAATTATTTTAATCTCATTGAACCACATTTTACTTCTTAATGACAACCATGTATGTCGGATTTTTGAAAATCAAATCACAGAAGTGGTAATATTTCATTTAAACGAAAAATCAGTTATTTAACAACCACTTAGTGGTTTCACTATTCATCAAAAATTGAAGTTTTTCAGAATAAGGCCAAAATTTCACCCTAAGCTATAATTGATATTCCGAATTCAAAAATGATGTCTATTTTACAAAATTACAAACATATAAGTTGTATTAATTAATTTTATAATTAATTCCCGCTGTTACAACAAATAGCGTGTTTTTAAGAAACAATTTATATCAAAAGATTGGCAATTGTTTATGTCCAATTTCAATGTTAAATTAATTCTAATGACCACCATTGGATAAAATGGTAAAAATATATTCTAATTATACTTTAAAACTACTAAATAGTATAATTTATCACTATAAATTATTTTGATTAAAAAAGTTGTTTTTAAGTATTTTTCACAATTCATAAAAAATTAGAAGTTCTCAGAAAAATACCAAAAATTCAACATAGGCTAATTTCGATATTATGAATCCAAAAAATGAAGTCCATTTTGAAATATAAGATTTCTATAATTTTAAAAAGTTGTTATTACTATTCATAACGGCTACTTTGATTAGTCACGGTGTTTTAGAACTCGAACTTGCGTACAATGCAAGCTATTGCATTATTGAAAGAGAGGCGTATCGTGGAAGCTCGGGGTGTTACATTCTCCCCTCCTTCAATAAATTGCGTCCTCGCAATTTGATATTTTTCTTTGAAAATAAAAGGTTGAAAAGAGAAAATACATTTGAGGAAAACCCACATCGGAAATAAGGTTAATAAATATATAACATTAAAAGAAGGCAGGATAAGTACAAAGGTCACCCGATATAGCCCATTCTAGGATTCTATGAAAATATGGATATGGAAGAAAAACAAACCATCAAGGTCTGATGGAGAGTTATAGAAAACAGGATTAGGAGAAAGTTTAACCACAAGAAAATCACAAACTTGTGATTGGTTAAACGGTCATTGAATCCCCAGTTGGAAAAGTTAACCGACAACATTTTTGTTTTAAGTTACCTTTTATAATGTTGAGGAATTTATTTAGGAGATTTACTAAGAATTTAAGGGAATATACATACTTGTTATGTATACTTTCATTCGTTAATAAATTTTTACCACAAACCCAACTTTTACTCCAAATGGTAACGGAACTCAAAAATATTCTATTTATCCTAATTGTATAAGGTTCCAAATGTTAACACATACCATTTAGATTAGTAAAACGATTTTGTAATAACTAGGGACTTCCTGTAGGCTAGTGGTAGGAAATAAAGGCATGTCGCACTATGGTTGTGGGTTCGATTCCTGCAGCTTTGTCCGACGCGACGGGTTATTCCCCACCCTACAGGTTGTCCTTTTCCTAAAAATATAGTACTATACTATTCCAAAAATAATCTTCATAAATTTTTTAACCTTAAACAATACTATCAAAAGTTCAACTTAATCCACTCCAACCTTTATAGTTATCCAAAATACCTTCATCCAGACTTTCTCTAAAAGGTCTCTAAATTCCAAAATCAATTGTAACATCAGATTCCCCAAACAAAGAAAAGTTTCTCTTATTGTCACATACTAAAAATATGATTACCTTAATCATATTAAAACCTTACTGAAATCAAAAAGTACTGCAGTACAATCCATATATATATATTACATTATTCTTATAACCAGAATATAATCCTTGAGTCCAAAAGCACCAATACATTAGTTATTCTGCTTCAACTGTAGTAACAGCATAAGATTGTCCTTGATCCCTTGGCCTTTTCTGAGGTAAGTTTCCCTGACGCTTAGGACATTCATTTGCATAATGACCCATTTCTCTACAATTGTAGCATTCAACTTTGACAGCCTCTTTCTTTCCCTTGCAATCACGAGCCTGGTGACCCTTTTCTCCACATTTATAAAAAACTCCCATTCCTTTTAGGCAAGTACCAGGGTGATTCTTCCCACAATTATCACATAATGGAAAATCCTTCTTTCCCTTTTTCCCATTATCTGTCTCTTGTTCCACCGTTCTCTTCTTCTCTTGCTTTACTTTGTTGTCATAAGACTTAGAGAATTCCTTTTCTGTCTTGATAGCACACGAGACAATATCTTCGTATGATGAGAAGGATTGTGATACCAAAGCTCGACGGAGAAATGGTTTTAACCCATCAAAGAAATGATCAATCTTACTCCTTGGGTTACGTATATAATCGGCAGCATGCCTCGCTAACCTTGTAAAGTTAGCCTCATACTTTGCGACATTCTCATCCTCCTTCTGCCTCAGACTCAGAAATTGCCTTTCCATATCTGCTCGATGGTCACGAGGAAAGTATTTTTCTAAGAAAAGCTCTTTGAACTCCCTCCATTCCATATTCGTTACGTCTTCATCTTCCTTTGTGTTTTGAATCAGCGACCACCACTGATCGGCATCTCCAGTGAGGCGGTAAACTGCCATGACAACCTTCTCCCTTTCACTACTCCCCAAGGCATGGAATATTTTCTCTAAGGAATTTATCCATTGCTCAGCTACTATAGGATTTGTACTCCCATTGAAGGTTGGTGGTTGTTGACTCATGAAGCGGTCTAACATTGATCCTCCACGTTGCGGATCAGGGTGCTCCATACGAGTAAGGTTATTATTCATAACCTGAGTGAGTTGTCCCAGTATGGTAATAAGTTGATCAGCACCAGTTGTATCTCCAGATCCACAATAATTATCTTGATCAGGAGGGCAATCCCTACACGGAGTTCGTGCGTTGATACGGTTTCCATTCCTTCCACTAGGCGCCATTTCTAAACAATGGCATAAACTAGATTAGTTTATGAATCAAAATACATAATTCCATACTTGTAAAACACTTTACATAAATTGAACTATTTATGAATATAATCCATAATCATAAAAAGAAATGTTTTCTTTGAGGAAGTATATACTCATAACCCTTCATAGTGGTTTGTAAATAAAATGAGAATTATCCTAAGCATATCCCCCGGGAGTGTCGTAACCAAGAGTGCAGCAAGGCCCATTGTCGTGCACCAGTTCCTGTTCGAGTCTAGCTCAAAGCGGTGTTTTCGGGTTTTACCCCAAGGTACATCTGTGCCAGAGCCGCCTCTACCTGCTCGTATCCAGACAGGGATGTATTGATCGGAAAAATCACAAAATCTCTACAATACCAAAATTTTAGGAAGTTCATCTATACTAATCCTCAAAGTTCTTCTTAGGTCTATGTGCTCTAATCAGAGTTTATCTAAATCTAGCTTCCAAGGTTAGTACTAAACTGCCTCTGATACCAACTGTAACGCCCCGACCCCAGCTACCCTGAGTCGGTGCATTACTTCGTATCATTGGCATGATCACAAAAGATCAAGTCTCGAAAGACCGATTAGTTTAGTAGCCTTGGAAACACTAGATACATTCATAAGTCTTACATTACATCAAAAAGTAAACTACAATAACAAAGTCTCCATAGTCCACACTCATATCCTCTTCTGACTATCACTGCAGGTCATTCATAAAATACTTCTTCACATCCTGGAAAATATTAAAACATTGAAAGGGGTGAGCTCAGATGCTCAGTAAGGATAACAATAATGCGGAAGCTTTCATAAATAAACATTAACATTTAAGGCAATGTATAACTAAAACAAAAGCCTTTTAAACATGAACTTCAACATAATATGGCAAAAGTAAAATGAGATAATGCCATTTACTTCTTCACATGGATATTCTACTGGTCGAATAATCACATGCAATATCAATAACCACTTTCATAATGAGGGAATGTATAATGCCGGACATTCTGAAACATTTTGTCAAGGCCTCGGCCAAGACGTCTAAAATGATTAAGGCCTCGGCCAAAACCATAAATCAAATTGGGAAAGGGCCTCGGCCAATTCCACGTCTAGTTGACTCATGAGACCTACCGATGCATCGAGGAGCTATAGCGGGCTCCACCCGTCACTTATTAAGTCCAATACATTCCTCATATGAATAGGTTTAAACATATCATAAACCATAACATAATCGTATCACATAAAACATGCATAAAGGAAACATAACATTTCCACATTTCAATCACAAGATATCAATACAACACATTGTTATAATAATAACACTTTCAAAACCATTTTCAATACCAAAATAAAAGAAAGTTAAAACTTTGTATTTATTTTTCATTAAAAAAAATGATGGCTTGTAGAGGAAGCCGAAACTCAAATAATGGTCACGGCGGCGGAGAAGTCATTGTCGCCGCATAAGTACGGAAAGAAAAACATTCCCTTTTTTCGTTTAGCAAAACGCTTCGTATAAAAAGATTCCTTTTGAATAAACTTAAAAGTCAAAGGGGTTTATACACCGTATAAAAGAAAGTTGTGTATAAAACCAAATATGCCTCAATGAAAGGAGATTGAGACGAAGTCCTTAAAAAGATCATTTTTAAAATAAAATAGATATATTATGTGTATTCACTATAGTTACACATAAATAAAGTAAAAATACAAAATAGGACATAATAACATCATGACATAATTTGAAAGTAGGAGATTAACCCAAAGAATGGAAATTGGGTTAAGAAGTTCCCTTACCTTGCGTCCTGTCCTGACTCGACCGTTCTTTAACCTCCTGAATAATAAACTAGAGTTAATTTATATTTAATTAAGAACCTTTTTCATGTTCATTATTCCTTTTATATCCCTTATTACCATGTTATGAACATTATTTAATTATTTAAGTTAATAACGGTCATTTTGTCGATCTTTGGTACTTGAGTCAAAAATAAACTTCTTATAATTACAAGTTGTTCATGTGGTGAAATATCGATTATATCCAGAATTATATTCATGATGTAGATATCATATATATCATATATATACAGTATATACATTCATTCATAATGTCACATAACATTTAGAGGTAAGAAATGAAATGCACCGTTCATGGAGACGGTAAGCCGTACGTACGCATGAACGCTACTTTCATTTCTATTTAATATTTAATGGAACTAAATCATAATGATATAAATTTATAATATAATTCCAGTATAATATAGTGTATAATACCATTTACTCCATCCTTTATACATCCCACATATGGCATTAACGATTCAAATCACTTTGAGGGGGCGGTAGTCCGCACTTCCTAAAATGAAATTATCGCGTTTTACCCATAATGGAAATCATAAAGTATGCCATAAATGAGTAATACAGAAGCATAAGTAAAACATAAACATATTATATATCATATATAAAAATAGTGACATCTTAATGGCCACCTTTGAAGGTGTTATATGAGTGTTGAACAATCATCGTTTCGTGAGGCAGAAATTCGCCATCCACAGAAACCGTATGTTCTTTAACCATTAGATGTAGGTGTGTGTAAGTGTAGCTCGAATACTTCTTATAAAAACATCCTAGTATATTGAGGATACTGGTGTTGTTACAAAAGAAATGAATAAAAAGAGTTTAGGGGGTTGGAGAAGAAAAATAAAACAAAACAACATTAGAAAAGGCATTACCTCAAAATCGGGTAACTATTTTTGATTTGAGCCAAAGGCTTCCTTGAGAAGAGTTCTGCCCAAAGTGAGGATTCTAGGAGTAATAGAGGGATGTTGGGAGAGTATTTGGGCAGAGGTTGGCCGAGCCAAATGGCTTGAAGGTGTGAATAAGGTGGGAGAGGTGGGGGCCTTTTATAAGTGGAGAGGAGGGGCACTTTTGGAAAGATTGAAATGTTACATTATTTCACAATGCTTTTCGGATTCTAAAGGTCCCACACTTATATAATTCTAGGCTAAGGTGATAAGGTTTCGAAATATCCTCATCCAATAGGCTTTGGACAAGTGTATGCCTTGGATTTTTCATTATCTTCTCATTTTATTTAAATCGTTAAATAATGAGGTCATCGCTGCATCATAATGATGTCATAAATAATTTAATTTATTTAATGTCTAAAAATTATAAAAAAAATACTATGATGTAGGAAATCTTTTTAGATTTCTAATGAATATTTATAGTCAAAATTTAGACTTGTGTAAACCCACTTAAAAACTATTTTAGTAAAACAACTCATGTTTGTGTCAATTTAATTTTAACATTAAATAAATATATATTAATGTCATTTTCCAACCAAAGTGTCTCCATGGGGTCCCCAAGTTGACCCATGGGTTGTCTTGGTCGGACATGACTCATCCAATAGGAGTATGACAAGTGTCATGCTCATCTCATATTATTAAAACATTATTTGTACCTTAAACTACACTAATTACCTCTAATCGCGATTAAGAACTTAAAAGTTACTATTCACCAAAAAATTATTTTAATCTCATTGAACCACATTTTACTTCTTAATGACAACCATGTATGTCGGATTTTTGAAAATCAAATCACAGAAGTGGTAATATTTCATTTAAACGAAAAATCAGTTATTTAACAACCACTTAGTGGTTTCACTATTCATCAAAAATTGAAGTTTTTCAGAATAAGGCCAAAATTTCACCCTAAGCTATAATTGATATTCCGAATTAAAAAATGATGTCTATTTTAAAAAATTACAAACATATAAGTTGTATTAATTAATTTTATAATTAATTCCCGCTGTTACAACAAATAGCGTGTTTTTAAGAAACAATTTATATCAAAATATTGGCAATTGTTTATGTCCAATTTCAATGTTAAATTAATTCTAATGACCACCATTGGATAAAATGGTAAAAATATATTCTAATTATACTTTAAAACTACTAAATAGTATAATTTATCACTATAAATTATTTTGATTAAAAAAGTTGTTTTTAAGTATTTTTCACAATTCATAAAAAATTAGAAGTTCTCAGAAAAATACCAAAAATTCAACATAGGCTAATTTCGATATTATGAATCCAAAAAATGAAGTCCATTTTGAAATATAAGATTTCTATAATTTTAAAAAGTTGTTATTACTATTCATAACGGCTACTTTGATTAGTCACGGTGTTTTAGAACTCGAACTTGCGTACAATGCAAGCTATTGCATTATTGAAAGAGAGGCGTATCGTGGAAGCTCGGGGTGTTACAATAGTCAATCTTATCATGGTTAATAGAGATCCAATCTATACCCAGGATAACATCAAACTCTACTAGAGGTAAAACAACAAGGTTTGCAAGTAGGTTCATTCCACGGATAAGGATAGGAAGATTCTTATAAATTCTTTTTTCCTAAACATTTCCCCCAGGTTTTTTTACCACAAGTTCAGGAGTAATTTCTTGATATGGTATTCCCATTTTACTAGAAAAGTTTTCAGAGATGAAAGAATGTGTAGATCCTGAATCAAACAACACACTGGCATAATCTGAAAAAAACAAACAAAGTACCTAATACCACTTCATTTAATGGCCTGACATCTGCTGAAGTAGTTGCAAAGGATTTCACCACCCCTTTCTGCTTGTAGTATAACAGCTTCCCATCACTCAAGATATTTGTCAGGCACTCGTTTTCATAATGACCCATCTCATTTCACTTAAAACATTTCACTAACTGTAAATCAAATTTGGTCTTACCATCACCCTGATCTCTTTCAGTGCAATCACGAGCCTTATGTCCCATCTTACAACATCGGTAGCACTTCCCAGAATTCAGAAGACATTCCCCAGAATTCCTTTTACCACATTTATCACAAACTGGAAACTTAGTTTTCTTACCTTCAGACCTTTTTGAATAATTCTTTCCTTTCTCCTACCACCTCGGTCTCTTCTTCTATTGGTTGTTATAGAACACTTGATCATTAGAAAACTCCATTTCCACCTTCTCAACACATCGAACAATATTTTCATAACTTTTGAACTCACGAGAATCCAATGCCCTTCTATATTTTGGCTTTAATCTTTAGTAAAAACGATTGATTTTACTATCAAGGTCTCGGATAAAATTTGGAGCATACCTTCCCAATCGAGTGAACCTCTCTTCATAAGCATCCACTGAGTCATCCTCTTGCCTCAATTCCAAAAATTGTTTTTCCATCCAAATTCAAACATCCTTAGGAAAATACTTCTCAAGAAACATACCTTTGAATTCATCCCAATCGAGAGCATCAATCTCATCAGCGTCCCTGATATTTTTAACCATCGACCACCACTAATCTGCTTCACCCTCCAAACGGTAAATAGCAAGACTAACCTTTTGAATGTCTGAACACCCCATGACATCAAAAATATTCTCCAGTTCTCTAATCCACCCTTCAAATAGAACAGGGTCAGATGATCCTCTGAATGATGGGGGATGTTGCCTCATGAAATGTTCCACCACAAACATGTTCCTCTACGGTTGATCTGGCTGATCTCATGCATGGATACCACGACTATTTATCGCTTGATTCAACTATGCCATTACTGCAACAAACTGTTCAGTTCCAATTCTGACCATCTCAGGATGCTGATTCGGAAGTTCATTTCCTTCTGTATTCCTTCCTAGCACGGTTTCCATGTTTCCTCTGCGAAAAACCATTCTAAACAAACATGTATTAGATGAAGCAACATGGTAATCTTAAAATGCTATATCATTTTAATTTGACCATAAAAAAATATTTTTTTTATAATCATTTAATAGAATTCTAACTCCTAAAGTTATCTAAATCGACCTCTGATACCAACTATAAGGCCCCGGCCTTAAACATTACTTAATCTTGAGTTATTACAAGATTACACATTGAGGATCTTTTCAGGTTTAGAATTTTAGAGAATTAGATCATAAATCATGCATTACATTCCACATTTAAACAAAGTGGTTACATAAAAGATAGTATTCATTTTTTCCATCAACGGAAACATATTAAAAACAAAACATGGATTCTTTCATGACACTTCCTTGACCCTATCATCACATCATGTACCTTTCCCTTGACCTGTGAAAAACATTTCAAAAACATGGGATGACCATAAAAAGCTCAGTAAGGGATATAAAAGTATGAAATGAAAACATTATCCCATGTATGAAATCATAATTTACTCATAAAACATAATCATTTTAACATACCTCATCAAATCATGAATAAATTATAGAAATCATAAGACATAAAGGTAATTTGAGGCATTCATAACATTCTTACGTAGTGAGTAACCCTCATGGTTACATTTGGAATACCCATCACAGTATATTCCCTAAATCTCTTCGGAGAAACCTTAATGTTTAACCCATTCAAATTACCCAATGCATTGTAGAGCTATATCTGGCTCACCCACCCTTAGTTTATCATGGAACCACCCATCTTCATAACAATTCCCAAGAACCATAACATAATCTTATCACATAAAACATGCATAAAGGAAACATAATATTTCCACAGTTCAATCACAAGATATCAATACAACACATTTATATAATAAAAACATTATGAAAACCATTTTCAATACCAAAATAAAAGAAAATTAATACATGGTATTTATTTTTCATTTAAAAAAAAGTTATGGCTTGTAGAGGAAGCCGAAACTCAAATAATGGTCACGGCGGCGGAGAAGTCGTTGTCGCCGCATACGTACGACAAAAAAACATTCCCTTTTGTCATTTAGTAAGACACTTTATATGAAAAAGATTACATTTGAATAACGTAAAATTCAAAGGGTTTTATACACCGTATAAAAGAAATTTGTGTATAAAACAAAATATGCCTCAATGAAAGGAGATTGAGATGAAGTCCCATACCTCGTATCCGACTTGACTCGATCATTCTTTAATATCCTGAATAATAAACTTGAGTTAATTTATACTTTCTTAAGAACATTTTTCATGTTCATTATTCCTTTTATATCACTTATTACCATGTCATGAACACTATGTAATTATTTAAGTTAATAACAGTCGTTTTAACGATCATTGGTACTTGAGTCAAAAATAAACTATTTATAATTACAAGTTGTTCATGTATCCATTATATACAGAGTTATATTCATGATGTAGATATAATATATATCATATATATCCAGTATATACATGCATTTATAATATTACTTAACATTTAGAGGTAAGAAATGAAATGCACCCTTCATGGAGATGGTAAGCCGTACGTACGCATCAACGCTACTTTCATTTCTATTTCGTATTTTATGGAATTGAATAATAATGATATAAAGGTATATTATAATTCCAGTATAATATCATATATAATATTATTAACTTCATCCTTTATACGTCCCACATATGGCATTAACGAATCAAATCACTTTGAGGGGGCGGTAGTCCGCACTTCCTAAAATGAAGATATCGTGTTTACCTATAATGGAAACCATAAAGGTATGCCAAAAATGAAAAATACATAAGGTTAAAGAAAAAATAAACATATTATATATCATATATAAATATATTGTCATCTTAATGTCCACCTTTGAAGGTGTTAAAAGAATATTGAACAATCATCGTTTCGTGAGGCAGAAATTCGCCATCCACGGAAACAGTATGCTCTTTAACCATTAGATGAAGGTGTGTGTAAGTGTAGCTCGAATCCTTCTTATAAAAACATCCTAGTATATTTATGATACTTGTTTTGTTACAAAAGAAATGAATAAAAAGAGTTTATGGTGTCGGAGAAGCAAAATAAAACAAAAGAACATTAGAGAAGACTTTACCTTTAAATCGGGTAACTCTTCTTGGTTTGAACCAAAATGGTTCCTTGAAGAGATTTCTGCCTAAGGTAAGGCTTATAGGATGAATAGAGGGATGAGGAGAGATAAAATGAGAAGGGATTGTCTGATCCAAAGACTTGAGAAGTGTGGTTAAGGAGGTAGAGGTGGGGGCCTTTTATAAGAGGAGAGGAGGGGCACTCTTGGAAAGGTATAAAATGTTACTTTATTTTCAAATGATTTTTGGATTTTAATGGTCCCACATTGATTTATTTCTAGGATAAGGTGATAATGGTTATAAATATACTCATCCAATAGGTCTTTGACAAGTGTAAGTCCTAGATTTGACATTATCTTTTCATTTTATTTAAATCGTTCATTAATGAGGTAATCGTTGCATCATCATAATGTCATAAATAATTTAATTTATTTAATGTCTAAAAATTATAAAAAAACTACTATGATGTAGGAAATATTTTTATATTTCCAATGAATATTTATAGTCCAATATATAATTTATGTAGACAAAATTGAAAATGTTTTACGCAGGTGATACATTCCTTGTTATATTTAACTTTCTTTAAAAATAAAACGATAAAGTGTCGCATTCACCCAAAAGTGATTCCATGGGGTCCCTAAGTTTGGCACAAGGCATACCATGGTCGGCCATGATACAACCATTAGCATTAGTACACATGTTGGGGTCATTTTTGTATTATTATGATATTATTTTATTATCCTTAACTACCTGAATACTAATTAATCAAGATAATTAAAGATAATTACCGTCATTACTATTCATAATGTCCAAAAACAAAAGAGTATTAATTAGATAATTTGGAACTTATGATTCAAAATATGGAATCCATTTTACCAAATTCTAAACATAGAAATTTCAATAATTAATTTAAAAATAATTCCCCTTGTCAAAACAAATAGCGGGTTTTTTTGAAACAATATTTATGAAAAGTTTGGCACTGGTTTATGCCGAATTCCAAAGTGAAATTAATTTTAATGACCACAATTGGATTATATGGTTAAAATATATTGTAATTACACTTTAAAATCAATTAAAAATATAATCTAAACATATAATTAAATTAGATGAAAAAGCAGTTTTGATGTAAAATGCAGTATTTTTCACTATTCATAAAAAATGAACATTGTCAGAAAAATACCAAAAATTAACACAAGGTAAATTTCAATGTCCCAATCATAAAGAATATGTTTATTTTGAAAAAATAGATCTTATAAAATTGTCAAAATTTTGATTTAAAAATGTTTTTCCATCATAAGGCAGTAAAACAATCTTTTAAAAATATTAGTGTATTCCATGCTTAAGATTGGATTTATTCTCATTTTAAGCCTCTAAAACACTATCTAATTCATAAATAGACATAGATAAAAATATATATTATTCATTAATTACTTGGGATGTTACATCAGGTCATCAATCTTACATAATAATCTCATATATTATAAAGAGGATAGTTCTACAAAGTATCCATTTTTTCACAATATAAAAATTTTAATGTTAATCGCAGTTTCTTTTCATGAAAAATATTAAAAAATTTAAACTATACTTATTTATTTCCCTTAATAATCCTTAAAATCTATGAAAACCATTTTTAAATGTGGTATGGGCACTAAAATATTTGTAAGCATCATAAAAAGAAAAAATCATTAGTCCATGAATAGTTATAAAATTTCCCTTTTTCAAAATAAACATAGAGCTCAAAATAAAAATTTTCTTACCTAAAAAATCATTTTATCTGCCCAATGATTTTTATAAAACATTTTATAATAAATACTAAAGGAAAAATAAAACTCATAAAAGTTTCTTTGAAATCATGAAAAACTCATAATAACTTTCTCACAAAGTTTTGGTTTTCAACCTTATAAAGTATCATATAATTTCCTTTAACATGTGAAATCATAATATTTCTATAAAAAACCAAATAATGCATAGTTAAATCTTATAGGAAACTTTATAAATCATTTTCATATCACTCTAACTTATGGAGTAACCCTCACAATTACACATGGAATAATCATCATGGTTATATTTGGAGTAACCATCATAGTTACACTTGAAATAACCTTAATGGTTATAGTTGTAATAACCATATTAATATATTCCCATAATATATTAGGATAAACCTAATAATTTAACTTTTTCCCTTTACCTAATGCATTTCAGTTCTATAATGGTCTCACCTGACCTTAGTTTATCACGGAACTACCTATCCTTGGTTAATAACTTAACCACCCATCCTTGGTTTATAACAGAACCACCCATACATGGTTTTTAAAAGAAACACCTATAATTATAAACAATTACCAATAAACATAAAATAATCATGAATCCTAAAATATTTCATCAAAAAACATTATTTACAACAATAAGAAAGTATTTTCATATATTTATATATCCCTTTTCTTTAAAAAACACTTTTTAAAAACTAAGATTCCAATAATAAAGGAAAATAGGTTTTTTATTTGAAGAGAACATGGAATATTATAAAGTAATACTGACATAAAATAACAGTTACAGTGGTGGTAAAATTCAATGTCACCATATATGTTAAAATAAAATATTCTTTTTTTATTTTTTTAAAAAAAGTAAAAACATTCCATAAAAAGATTCCTTCTGAAAAACATTGAAAAAAATAAAAAGATACATAAAATTTCCTTTATAAATATTTTATTTCTGTATAAAAAATACATAAATAACTTTGAAAACATGGATATGGAATAAAAAAGATAGTTTTAAGGGAAACGTTAAAAATGATTTTTAAAATAAATCCTTTTACCTTTAGTCTGACTCATCACGTGGGTTATTTATCTTCATAAATAAAAAAATTGTGTTAATTATTTACATTCTTGAGAACCTTTTTAAGGTTTAATATTCCTTTTATCTCACTTATAACCATGTTATAACAAATAATTAATCATTTAAGTTCACGTTGGATGTTTTGACAATATTTGGTTCATAAGTCCAAAATGAATTTGATAGGTTGGATATGGCCAAATAGATCATTATTACATAATATATAGAATAATAATCATTAAATAATTATCATTTTTATACTTTTAAATCAAACCATTAAATATGTTTATGAAAAATTAATTATGTTACAATCAACGAGACAGTGGGATGTACATACACATAAGTAAAATTTTCATTTTTCAACAATCATTACGGAAAGAAGGGAAGTATTATTTTATATTTAAATAATTATAATAATATCATAAATATTATATTGCATATTTTAGTATATTTATATATTTTATCCAAGTGATGTGGTGATTAAAAACAAATCACATCACTTCGTGGAGGTGGTAGTCCACACGTACGCACGAATGATATTATCATTTTTCAATGATTGGAAAATTAAGAAGTTAATTGATATATTATATTTTAAGAATTATAAATATCTAATGAATATAATATATATAAATTAATTAAATTATTATAATCCATCCATGAGAGACAGTGAATGAAGATGAATTACATCAGTTCGTGGGGTGGTAGTTTGTTGTACACACGAATGATGGTTTCATTTTTCATTTAATGTAATAATAGATGGATATAGGTTTAGAAATTTACATAATAAAATATCATTATGTTTAGGATAATTTTCTTATCATTTTATCATGGTTAGAGAATATTTTAAGGAGGTATAAAGAGAAATAAAACTAAGACATGTGGTTAAAAACTATACCTCTTCTTTAGAAAATATCATTTTCTTAACAACTTAAGACCTATGAGATTGGTATTATTCTAAAAATAATTTGTATAAAATTTATTACTAGATTTTATTAAGGTATTTGGGTAGATATTGGTGGAAAAAATAGGTTTTGAAGTTTTAAGTAAAGAGTATAAGATACCCCCTTTTATAAGATAGGGGAGGGGTGCTCTTGGAATTTCTTAAAATAGTAAATTAATATAAATTAATTTTAAATTAAAAATGAATTAAAATGATTTATTTAAAATATAATATTACTATGGATAAAAATAATCTTATAAAATAAAAAATAGATACAATTTTTAACTATGTTTTTACCCTTATATTTTGGTTTTAACCCCTCGTAAACTCGTTTCACACTTACCGTGATTACAAGGTTCAAGATAGTTACTATAAACAGTAAAAAAATATATAAATAAATCATGGTTGATATTATAAAAAATATCCTAAGAAATTGGTCGAATATAGGATTTTTATTGATTTTATATCATTTAATAAAATATTATTTATTATAAAATATCATTAATGTCAATTTTGAAAGAATTCATTACTTTGACTTCGATAATATCAATAAAACAAATTAAAATAAAAAAATGTATTTTAAAATATCTCTAACATGTTTTCTTTATCTACAAACTTATTTTATTAGATTAAATATCTCAAATTATATTACTTTTAATATTTTTAATATCATTTATTTTATTTTTCCATTAATTGAATAATTACTACGTCAGCATTGTGAAATCATTTAAGGTAATTATTTCTCTAATAAAAAATAAAAATAAATTACCATGATGAATATTAATAATTTTTATTTGAAAATACTATTTATAACCAAATATATCCTCTGATTATTCCTATGTTAAAAATATTATAGATATTTAAAATAAGAGTGTGGCCTTTTTTTCTTTTCTTTACGTCAAACATTTTAAAGTTCATAATAATATCCAAATTTCAAAAAAAAGTCCATAAAACTGAATATTGGATTATTATAGATGAAATTTAATAATAAAATAGAATTAAGGAAAGTGTTAAAGTCATTTTATAGTCCTTATCATTTTATTTCAAACTTTAAATACTCAATTTACTATTTAGTATGGAAACTAAAATTTACTAAGGTTTCTATTCATATTGACCAAAAATAAAAGAGAACTATTTACGAAATTTGGAAATCATAAATAAAAACATGAAATCAATTTTTAAAAATTCAAAACATATAAGTGGAATAATTTTATTTAAAATTAATTCCAAAAAATATAATGAAAAACTACTTTTCAGAAAAATTGCCTTTTTAAGTATAAAATGTTTTATACTAAATTCATGTATAAAATTTATTTAAAAACCATAATTAGATTATTTAAAATTAAAATAAACTGACTAAATTTTAAAATTATTCTAAAATAAAAATTTAATTTTAAAAACATTAAAAGAAAACATAGTGTTCAATAATAATCAATATTTTTCACTATTTATTGAAAAATCAAACTTTTTAAAAAAATATGAATATTTCACTATTGACTAATTTTTATATGATAATTTACAAAATTATATTTATTTCATCAAATAAAATTTCAAAAAATTTCATAAATTAATTATATTATCCACTCACAAATATCAATAAAAACCCATTTTTAAAGAAAACATAACTTTTAAGAATAAAATGGTTTCACTAAAATTGATTGTTTATTTCCTAATAATTAATAAATAATTTTTTATTGATTGGAATATTTATATATATTTCAAAAATTAGTTAAAAATATTCATACCTTCTGATTTAATGGATAAGTTATAATGATCATATTTAAATAATATATTTCATGGTTTTTTATGCTTGGTTTTGTGTGTCGTACATGTTATTGGGAAAAATGACCTTATTTTAATATATCAGGATATTACAAGAATGATCCATTGAAAAAAACCTTCTATTAACTATGTATATTGTTTTTATCCTATGTTATAATTGATAATATAAAGTTCATTCTTTTCTAATCAGATGACTTTTAAATCCCTTAACATTGTATCCACACAAATTTGCATATGTTGTGAAGTCACTTATAGTGAGAATAATCATTGCATTAAGTTGAAAATGTTCCATTTTATAAGAATCATAAACTTTAATACCTTCCACCTATAAAAGTTTTAAATCATTAATTAATGGTGACGGGAAAATATCAATATCATTTATAGGTTGTTTTAGTCCAGAAATCATTAAACTCAATAAGATACATTTCCCTTTCAAATAAAATTTAGGAGATAAGTTTTAAATTAATAATAAAACAGAACATGAACTATGTTTTCTACTAAGTATTGTATGTGGATTCATTCCATATATACACAGTCCAAGTTTTCGATTTCTAACTTTATTTATGAATGTAGGAAACTTTTGATAAATTTTCTTCCACTGTAGAAAATCAGCTAGATGATGTAATTTTCCATCAGATATCCACTCATTTGTAAGTCATATTAAATTTTTTGCATCAGTTTAATTTGAAAATAAATGTTTTAAAATTGGAATTATAGGAAGTTAAAAATATTCCTGGGTGGGAATCATTGTAACTACAAATTCATTCTAAGATTTTTCTTTTAAATTATATCATAATGACCCACATTTAGGACACTCTTACATACCTTCATATTCCTTATTATATAGAACATATTCATTCATGATTTTATGTACCTTATTGTACCTCAAACCCATCGAGCATAATATTTTCTCCACATTATAATGTGAATATGGAATATCATTTTCGTTAGGAAGTATTTCTTTCAAAGGCTATATAAACTCTTTAAAACTCTTGTCACTCCATCCTTTTTTTTCCTTTGAGTTAATCAATATTAACACTATTGATAGAACTGTAAAAAATTTCAACCAAGAAACAATAGTTTTTCATCATCCCCAAATAGATTCTCAATTTTTAGTACTTTCTCAATTTCATCAACTTTAATATAATAAATCATTTCTTCAATTTGATCATACTTATCATCTTGAAAATCATAGTCTTTAATCAATCTTGAATTATGTCCAATTTCACCATATTAAACCCTAGGATTGTAACTCAAATTAAAACCATGATAAATTAAATGATCTTTTATTTATCTATTTTTAACTTTTTCATATTTAAACATTTCAAGCATTTATAGAAAAACATGTTATTATTTGGAACATTTTTTTTAGAAAATTCCAAAAATGCATCAACACCTTCCTCATATCCATCAATTGTTCACAATGCAGTTTCCCAACATCAACTCATTGTTATCTATAATAAATATCAATAATTAAAATAAGTTATTATATTTCAAAATTTAATTTCAAATTTACTTTTTTAAATAATAATAATGAAAGAAACATAAATTATTTCATAAATAAAACAAAGACATTATATTTCATAAATAGAAGTATCACTTTAAACCTATTTATTTATTAACTTTTCAGAAATAATTAAAAAAAAGAATGGTATAAAAGCATTAATATTTATTTTCAAAAATTTTATCACAAATAAAATGAAATTATTCCTTACTTTTATTATATAATTTCATAATTATATATTTATTGTTTTCGAATTAAATAAATTACTATCATAATATAAAGGGCCAAATATTAGTGTTATAAAAATGAGATTACAAAACATGATATAAAATATAAATGCATACATACACTTGTTTCAAAATTGACATGAAAGGGTGAATACAAAAACATACCTGTTAGTATCAGCAAAAACACATTCCATACAAATAAAATTTAAATGATAAAAAATCATTATAAATTGATATTATTAGAATAATTAAAATATTTAAAAATATGATATATAATATAAAAAATAAAATAAATTAAATGATTCAATTTATAAATTTAGTGGTAGTCATAAAATTTTAAATAGATACAAATAACATAGTAAAATCACTAAAATGTTCAACTTTAGTTAATACATATTTAGTCTAAGGGGGTTTAATAAATAATGTATTAAAATAAAATTATCTCCCAATTAGAAATGAAATCTTGTAATCTATCATACATTATCGACATGATTACATATAATTTATAATGTTTTTTTAATCACAATATGATCGTGTAAGCAACATGATAATCTAAATGTATATTATCAATACTCTATATTCACATTTCATAATCCACTATACCTTCAAAACACCCATTCACAATATAATAAAAAACATACCTTATATTCCCATTAATTAATAAATTAACATTATTTATAACACCAATTCATTGAATAATCATTTAATCAAATATTAATCAAAAAAATATGAATTCATCAATTTAAAAATACATTAGATACATGAATAATCATAAATATAACTACAAATCATGAGAAGATATTAAGTAGAAGCGATGAAAGAGATCATTCAAGTAAAAAATACTAAAATAATATTGACCAAATTAAAAATACCTTAGATATATGGAAAATTAGAACAAGAAATAAGACTCAAAAAGAGATATCAAATAGAAGGCGAAGTAAATTATGGCGACGAATGAGAAGGAAACAATGACTATTATGGAAACGATGATGGAAATGGTAGTTGTGCAAATATGGGTTGGGATAATGAGAAATAATGAGAGAAAATAATTCAACCTAGAGTTTGGGAGTAGAAAATAGGGGTCTGAATAGGTTTAAATAAATGAGTGATGCATAATATGATGGTTTTAAAAAAAATAAGTCTGTTTTTTAATACGGGTGTTGTTATTAAGATTTTTATATCAATTAAAAAATTAACTAATGTAAAAAATATATATTTCATGTTAGTTTTATAATAACCAATGTGAAATATAAATGAAATTTATTTTCATGTCAGCTAAAAAATAATTGGTTTAAAAAAATTATAAAGTTCATTTTTTAAAACCAACATTATAAGCCTTTCATAAAAAAAATTTCTCTTTGGTGGGGAGGTTAAGAGGCCATGTCTGATGGTTTTATTAATTTTCAATTAGGATGGGTGTATTGATCTATCAATATGCATTGTAAGTAGTTTAATTTTAGAAGTTTGGGAGAAATACACATGAGTGCTGTCAAGGTTGACATAAAGAATGCTTAATGGAAGATAAATTATAAAGGAAGTGATGATTCATTATAAGAATAATTTTAAATATTTTGGGCACAGTCTTAACAATTTTAGAGAAAACTTGGATAATTCATTCGCTTGAGGACTTTTCATTATACTTCTTTATATTACTAATCTATGTAGTATGAGTTTATCCAATAAATTAGGTCAAGTCCTATGTTTTCTACCTTAGTATCCCAGAATGAAATTAGGTCGGACTTAAGGGAAACCCTACCAAAACCTGACTAAAGAGAGAATAACTTGGTAAGAGTGGAAATAGGGCATAAAAGGTCACATTAATAATTAATGAGTGTTGCATATAGCATATGGGTTTTCACTTGGATGGATAATTTTTCTTATCCTCTCACGTGTGGGGTGGTAAGATAGACAATTGGTGATCCCGAACACCCAACTGGATTCATTGTTAGAATTATAGAGTGAAATGGATAATAACCTAAAGTAGAATCCCAATAAGAATTTAATGAGGGGATATCATTTATGAAAGGTGTTATTACTCGACTAAATGATATATAAATAACAGAGGTATCCCATGTGTTGCACAAAAATATGTCACTCGACTAACTTTGGATCATTTTATACCTTGAGAATCCTTAGATATTCAATGTTGTGGGTTTTCATGTTAAGTGACAACTATAAACAAGTCAAGATCATATCTATGGAGTGGTCGGTTCTATGAGATCATTAGATTCTTAATAATATTAGGCTGAGATTGAAGATTCATTCTTCCATGTAATAACTACATAAAAAAATTGGTCGATAATTTAAAATGATTAAGGTTTGTAGTCAATTAATATTTGTAGTCGATCAAGTTTAATGGTTGATCAATCTTTATGGGAAATCAAGATTTTTGGTTGATTCGGTAACCACATTCCACATAGTTGATAAATTGATTGCCTGACCCATGCAGCTAATATAAAAACTCTATACCACATGGTCAATCCATCGACCATGTGTCTCATATGATTTATCCTCCAAGCATCATTCTCTAAGAATTTTCATGTGATCATGCATGAATGTGAGTATATAGTATGAGTGAAATTGATAAATACATAGGATTGAGTTAAGTGGGTACATTACTAGGAGATAAAAAAATATGCTCATATATATGAGTCTCAATACTTTAGTCACATATAAAGCTAAGGCTACATGACTTGATAATGAATATGATAGGATCATAGTTTTATAAAGCTATGAGTTTCAAATGGAATATTTAAAACTTGAATATATAGTTTAAAAATAAAGATTAAAATTGGAAGATAATAATATAATGATGTTATTATGACAAGAATTCAAATTAAAGTATCATGAGGCCTCTATTTATGTCAGGATCCAAGCATGAATAAATAATGGAAATTTATGTCTGTTTTTCTCCAAAAATTGAGCAAATACTGATAAATCTATGAGTTTTGTACTATATGAGAATTTATTCATATGAGTATATGATTTATTTTATGGGTTATATATAAGTGCTAAATAAGGAAAATATATTTTATCATGAGTAATATTTCCAAGTCTTCGAGGATAATGAATGAAAATTCATGTGTTTTAATATGTTGAATATCTCAAGATATAAATAGTGATAGTTCAGGAAAAATTAAATATATTTCTTGATGTATTTTTTAAAGATTTTTAAATATGCAGTAATATTGAAGTTTCTATATTCTAATAAGAAGAAAAATATTCATGGTCATATTGAATTAAAATATGAGAAGAATTAAGAGAATTTATGAGTTTTGACTCTATGATTTTATATATACCCTTTTCAAGTCAAAAAAATAAATGAGAAAAGAGTTTAGGGTCTAATGATGTAGAGAATTCTATGAAGCCAAAATATAGAGGAAGAAAAGGAGAGACTTGAATAATGGTCCTACCAAGAATATGATTCTTTTGAACACAGTAGAAGGGCATATTGGGCCTATGTCCAACTCATTTTTTATAAAATTAAATACATCGTTCATAATGTACATGATGATGAACTCCATGACCAATGAAACTTTTTCAAAAAGATATTGAATTTGTTTTCTAAAACCAAGAGAGGAGATCATTCCATAATAAATTATAATTAATTTAAATCACAAGAAGAAAGATTACCTCAATCATGATATTTTTCATCATTGACGGTGTTGATCATTCTAACATGATCGGTTTATCATCATTTCATAATAAGGTTCCAAAGGATATCCCTTCTAGAATAGATCCAAATGTTCTCCTTAGATCTATGAATAACACCGATGAAACCTTGGGTGATTGTGCATTCAATTTATTATCTTTCATTGTTTACTTTGGTTACTTCATGTTCCTTTAATCTTGAAGAAATTTCACTAGTTTTTCTCAATCATGAACAGAAGAGAGGAGGAGGGTGATCATGAGAGAAAATTAATGTGCACAATAGTTAACCTTTCTTTGGTTGAAATGACAATATATAAATAAACTTGGGTTTGGGGTTAAATTCCAATTAATTTACTAAAGGCCCTAAACTATTAATTTATCCCTAATAATCATCATGTCACGTAAATAATAATACTATTGTCATTTTAATTGTAATGCATGAAAAATTGTGCAATAATAAATACTTACTTTATTGTTTTGTAAACAAATATTTGTCACCAGAAAAAATCTATTCTACTCATCCTCCTTAAAATTTATTGGCTTCTCAAATAAATATTTAAATAAATATTAATCATTCAAGAAGAAAATAAATATTTTATTCACAGACTGAAGAATAAATATTTTTTTTAATATTTAGGTAACTAAATAAATTATATGTTTAATAAATAATTAATTATTTATTACCATGTGAATAATAAGAGATAAATAAATATTACATATTCTCATAATTAAATAATTTCTTTATGAATAAATATTTATTTAATATTTTTGATCGATTAATAAAACATGAGTAAATAATATTTATCACTCTAAAGAATAATAGTTATTCTAATTATTAAATATAAATAATATTTAATTGAGATAAATGAAACACTTTGTGTGTGAGCCTCTAGGCCTCTTCCTCAATGTTATCATGTGGGATTGCCTAAAATCTAAGATTATTGTCTAGAAATGGTTTAAGGCACCCACAAAAGAAGAAGGCATATCCCAATGAAAAAATTATATATGAAAGATCATTGTGTAATATAATCCTTTTGTCTTGATATCTCATCAATTAAGTCGCACACCTATATCATCAACCTATATACTCGATACATCTTTTTTAACTATCTAAAATGAACTTGTTTGTACACCATAACTATCAAATTTAATGTATTGGTTCTATTTAATAAAATGGTTGAAATATCAACTTCCATAAATATGGAAGGGACAAATGCTTCCTTGAATTATTCATTAATAACATATTATTCGTGATGAACCCAATATACCCAACTTCTCTATGAATATATTTTTTCATGTTTTAGGAAATAAATCAAATTGTGTGAGTCGTGACATGTAATAATAATAATATTAAAGTCTAAGGATCATTAGACATGCTCAAAAATGGGAATATCTAATGACATGAAAACAAGTGTAATTTATATAGGTGGTTTGTTATTATAATCTCTCATGTAGTAGATTAACAGATGTGAACTTCATGAGATGAAGTCTCATATACTTACGAGTACTCACACCTAATAGTCAACTTGTCATGTGTCCTATCAAATAATGGTATCTAACTATATAATAAGGTTTAATAATATCATCATTTCATTTATAGGTTATCATCATACTAAAAAACTCTTATTCCATTTTTAATGGGTCATATTATCTATGACATTAATAAATTAAATTCACACAGAATAGAGGACAATATGTAATAAGATGTTTAATTAATATTCACCCCTTTGAATATATGTTCAATATAAAGTAAAAACAGTTGGTTCTAGGGAACCAACTCTAACAGACTCCCACTTAAACCAATCATGTTTTTTCTGATTTAAAGCCTTATTTAAGGAGTTTTTTATGTATTCTTCTATTAAAAATATATCACTCTCACGTCACGTTTCTGAGAAAAAAACCTCAAGAGATGATATTTTTGAAACATGTGATTTATATATAGATGTGAACTTGTCTATTTTACATGATACATCATTGTAGTATTATCATAATAGAGTATGATAGGATCTTTACTACTAATAATTATGTTAATATCTTGGATAAAAGTTTCATATGAAAAATGATTCTTTATCTACCTATTAAGCCATAATATACGTGAACTTCACTATAGAATGAAAATCCATGACTTTATTTGAGCTCTTCCAACTCATGGTGTAACACCCTGAGAATGAATATCATGAAGGTGTGTTATTTTTTAATTCAATTTATAACAAAGTGATTGATCTTAATTCATTGAAATTTTTTGAGAACTATGTAGTTTCTATACTTTTTCAATTGTACATTTGTTTTACTCAGTCTTTTTTTGATATCATGGTGTATTTAATGATTCATTTTATGTGAGAAATAAATATTTTAGGACTTTTATATCTATGTTGGATGTATCCTTTTGAATGGAATATGAAGATATTGAAGGGATATGTTGTGAATCACAATCGACCTAAATCATCCATTATTGAGAAGTATATTTTGGAGGAGGTGGTATATTTTTGTATAATCTACTTTTCTATAATGAAGCACATCAGTTTACCTACATCTCTCTATGAACAAGTTTATTATGGGGGAAAGGGGATTCATGGATTTCAAGTAAAATCATTGACAGGTGAATAGATAAAGCATGATTATTTATACATATTTAATAACATAGATTATTATCATCTATATATAACATTGAATATTAATGTGTTAAAAATATTCTATCCAAATAAGAACGATATGCGGATTTTGAATTAGCATAATAAAACATTTTTTCTATGGATTGAAGAGACTATGTGTGATAGATCAGATGCATTAGAGACATTGAGATGGTTATTGGGGAGTCCAAGTTTAAATTTAATAACATGTTCTGAGTATGACATTAATGGCTATACATTTCATAAAAAATATCGACACAACAAAAGTGCTTCTCAGAATAGTATTTTATTTGTGTTTGTAGAAGCAGTGAATTTTTTTATTACCAAAGACAAAAATTAAATCTCCACATTTGGTGCGTATTACAAAGTCATTAAGGAAATATGGTAGGTTTATTTCATTAAATTTTGAGTTCTATTATTTAACTAAAAATGGGTTATCAGTAACAATATTGTAATACATGATGAAATAGGTATGACACAAGTTAATATGAATATATTACAATACACAAATAATAATTTTATCATGATAACACCTGAGAAAAAAATCTATGTTCTTGATCTATCAAATATGTAGTGGTCTACTATTTTATAAGAAAAAACCAATATTTTGGTGATGAAAAATTTTACAATGATATTGATTAATGTGAGATATCTAATTTCATGGAAATATTAATAGAGAATATTGA
Source organism: Viscum album (assembly GCA_963277665.1). NCBI lineage: Eukaryota > Viridiplantae > Streptophyta > Magnoliopsida > Santalales > Viscaceae > Viscum > Viscum album. Next base: position 141,343,064 of record OY728128.1, on the reverse strand, counting down.
TGACCATGTCATAAGAATGGCTTGTGTCATACAAAACAATCATGATGAAATAATATGGGAAAAAAAACTTTAGTAATTTCATAATTCTACAGCTAACATACATTTATTTCTTGTTTAATTTTTTGAATTTCATAAAATTTTAGATTTATTAGTTTTATTTTTCTAATTAAAACTAATATTATATCTAATATGTAAAAAAACTATATTAATTTTGTTTTGTTTCGATCATTTTTCAATAATTCAATTTATATGTATCTATTGGATTTATATTAATTTTTACTTAAGATTTTTTTTCTTTTTCCTATATCATTTTATGATTCATAAATATTTTCAGTATTGTTTTAAAATTGTTAACTACTAATTAATATGATAAACAATATTATCAGTATTCTTTTTAACATTATTATCAAATACTCTGATTAATATGATAAAGAGTGATTTTTTTAAGTAATATTTTGTTTTTTTTGTATCATTTTAAAAATTTTATTCAAATTTTTATGTAATAGTGGTATTTTTTCCTTTTTTTATTTCAATTTATCTCTCATTAATTTTTTTAGAATTTTATTTTAACTACTTTAAAAAATATGAAAAAAAGTTTTTTTAGTTTAGTCTACTTTTTGTGGCATCATTTTTCATTTTTTTATTTAATTTTATATATAATAGTTGGAATAGTATATTTGTGTACAAATTTTTTGTTATTGTGATTTATTATTATGATTTGTAGGATACTTTCAGATCAAACATCTGAGTCACCTCGAGCTTCTGGGGAGGACCGTATACACACATCTATTGAGTATCCCCATTATCATTCTACACATGATCCCTCTATTTCCACAGGGGTATAGAATACTTTTATGGTTGGTAAACATCATAGAAAAAATTTACCAAAATTGTTAGTTTCTTATAGATGGGACCAGAGGATTCCATTTGAGTTTAATGATAATGATATTCCTAGGGGTCCACATTCAAAACAATTTAAGACTTTTTTATAGTGAAAGATGGATCCAAAGTTAGTATTTTTATTTGTGACTAGAGAGTGTCGACAAAGTGAAAATATCTCAATTATGGGAGATAGTTTTGGCAAGCATATTTTTTGTTATTTTATTTATCATGATTTTTTTACTAATATAGGTTTTTTACTTTATTATCATATGAATAATATATACCTAACACTAGAGAAGTTAGGAAGAAATTTTTAGATTTTAATGCTAGGATATGGAAATAAACTAAATCAACCCTCACATTAGATTTCAGTTTTGGGGGAAGAAAAAATAATTATCCATGTGATATATATCCTTTTCTAGATTAAGATACATGGAAGTGTTTTGTTGAAAGTAGAAGAGAATAATTATTTTTGGTATGAGAAAATTTATATTTTAGAATTTTTTTAATATTTATGATTATATTAATGGTTTTTTTATTCTTAATTTATTGAAAATTAAGAGATCTCATCAGGAGATATACTCTAAAAACATATACCCTCATAATTTATCTCATGGAGTGTATACCTTATTAGAAGAAAAAATTATTGCCAAAAGAATTCAAAGAAAATGAGATTTGAGTCTTAAGAATATATAAAGATTGACCCTCTTTCCCACTAGATAGACATGAAAAATGGAAGATGGTTAGAATGATAAAAAAGGGACAATGTCTTATGGAAGAGTTGAGAGCTATAGCTAAGAGGATTATAAAAATTTATTTAATCAATTAATGTTATTTAATTTAATTCAAATATTTATATATTGTGATTCACTAATAAATTTTTTCAAATATTATATATCAAAATCCATTATGATGTAGAGAAAATAGGGTAACTTCATAATTGAGTGTAGGGATAATATTTTAGCTACTACATTGGGAAGGATTGAGCACCAGAGTCTAGTACACAGCAGTAGGTGTATCGATAAAAAATGTGTTTATTCATTATATAGATTATTCAATGGAGGATGTATATAAAAGTAAAATATAATCTTTAGAAGATAACATTTAGTATATGGGTGAGATGATGGAGGATAGGATCAAAGCTTCAGTGCAGTCGATGATTGTAGGCATGCAAATAAAGTTTCAGGTTGTAGATCCCACTCATCCACCTTTGCATGCTGATCCCACTCATCCACCTCTTCCTACATATCCAACTCGTACACCTCCCCATCCACAACATCATATTGTTTCATATGAGATTATATATTATATTAGATATATTTTTCATCATCAACAGATAGAGACAGAGTAAATTATTATCACTTTTCAAGATATTATATATAGATAGGAAAATGTACCATTTCCTACAGATGAGGTCACAACATTTGGAGAAATTATAGGCCATTTTTTTGTTTGGTCATCTAGACTTGTCCAAAAAATTACCACCAAGGTATGTGTAGATTATATAATTTATTTCAAATTTTTGGTAATTTTTTTTTAAAATTTTAAAATTAATATATTTATTTATTTATAATAATACTTTGAATTTAAGGGCATGATGTATATACAAAAACAAGTACAGGCTATTATAACTTCAAAAACTACTTCTTCTAGACTTAATAGATTAACAACATATTCATCTTTGTTCTTAGAAGTTTATGATCTTTCAATGGATGCTAACATGTATGGGCATGATATGATTATGATGATTTTAAAGATAGATATCATGAATACTATAACTAGATATTTTTTGGACATCAATATGATGCAAGTATTTTACATTTAAGTTGATTATCATATATCATTTAGTTATTAAAATTTATTGAAACCTAATACTTTTGTTTTTTGGTATTATGTGTCATTATACACTTTGTATTTAGTATGATGTGACATCATTATAAGGATTGTTAGACCCACAATTTATTTTACCAATACTAATAATAATGAAAGATATAGAAATAAAAGTATATATTGCTGAAATATTTCAAAATAATGCAACTCAATATTGGATTTTTCTTTATCTTGAATGGTTTGGAATGCATATTTATTCAAATGTTATTTATATTAAATTAATAACCACTTACATAATATTTTTTTATATTAGTGACCATTGTATGTTCTATGTTTTTATCTAAATGATAACATAGCTTACTGGTTATGCTCTATACATGGTGATGTTATAGAAAATTTCAGAAATGTATTTAACATGTAATATTGATTATTTTAATACTTGTATATTATAATGATTTTAAATTTTATTTCATACATATAATTTTTAAAAAGGGTATGATATTAATTTATAGAGAGAATTGTAAAAAGGATTTCTAAGATCAAATAGGTAAAATAAAGGGTGACTTATCATTTATAATTGTTACATTTTGTCTTCAAGTACTTAAAATGTTATTTTTATTGAAATTTACTTTTAAAAAATATTTTACATCTTCAGGGAGTAAAAGAATGTCGATATTATGTTATAATATTTATGTTTGAAATAATTTAAATCGAGAAAGTTAAAAAAAATCCAAAATTTTATTTTTTATTATAAAATTTCCTTTAATTAATCTTATAATTATATTGAGAATATATTTCAAACACTTTCTTTTTTAATTTATATCTTTTGGATAACCCTCTCCCTTGAACTAAAAAGATATAAAATAAATAAAAAAGAGAATAATTAGATTATTTCAAATGTTTTATTGGGTTTTAGTTTATTTGAAATATATATTCAAGTTAAATTTCAAATTATAAATTAAAAATGATATAAATTTGTGATGTTGTTTTCAAGTTGGTACGCTACTATTTTTTGTTTCTGATTCAATTTTTGTACTGATTGGATCCTATATTTTAATTTAATTTAAAAAATAATTTTTCAAGTCATTTATTATATAACCAATGTCAAAAATTTAATAATATTAATTTTTCACATTGTTTTTTATATAAATGACTTGAAAACCCCTACCAATTCAGTATTTTTTGGCTATTTTCAATGAAGTTTTTTAAAAATAATGGTGTCAAAAACACTTTACCGCATATGTTAACAATAACCAAAATCGAAAAAAAAATATTTAAAATTCATATTTCAAAAACTTCACAAGATTACCTATATTAAAAACCCCAAAAAACTGACGTGGAAAACAATATTTTTCAAGAGTGAGAGAGATTTTAAAAAAAATGATTTATGTGTGTATTGTATTTTTATTATTATAAATTAATTTAATCACTATATATGAATAATTTTAATGTAATGAAAATATTTTATATTTAAAAAAATAAAATTCATCCACTGGTGTTTACTAGATTAGTAATTAGAATAAATTCTTTTTATACTTTAATACACATTTTCTTCAAAAATGGTTTTTATTACATATTATGCGCAGATATTATGATTAATTTATTAATATTTTAGAAACTTTATTTTATAAAATGTTAATAATTTTTAAAATAATCATTTCAAAATTATATTAAGATAATTTTTTGAAATTTTTTGCAAATGGTTGATTTTTTGGTGAATAGTGAAAAATACTGATTTTTTAAAAAACTATCATTTATTTACTTTTAATAAAAGTAATTTCAATGTTCTATTTAGTTTGGGATTTATTTTAAAGTCATGTAAGTTTCATTTTAATTAAAATAATTCAATAAATTCTATGTGAATTAATATTATATATGATTTTAGTATAAAATATTTTTATGCTGAAAACTGGTATTTTTCTAAAAATTGTTTTTCATTGCATTTCATGCATTTATATTAAAATATTTTTTTCCAATTATATAAACTATATATTATAAAATTTATTCCATATTTTTAATCATAATATCAAAATTATTTAATAATTTCCATTTAATTTTTAGTCATAATGATTAGTAACTCTCGTAGAAGTTAATCACTACAGTAAAAGGTAAAATGGGTTAAACAGGGTTAAAACTATGATAAAAGATCTAAAAATCAATCCAAAACGTTCCTTAATTTCATTTTAATATTTTATTTCCACCATAACCATCCTATCTTTAAAAATATGTCATTTTTTCCAATTTCCTTTTATTACAACCTTTACATTATTTTAAGAAAAGAATAGTTACAGAATGTCACTCTCCCTCGCTTATCATGTTGTCATGATATGGATATAGATAAAAAAGATATATTAATGAATTTATATAATGGATTTGTTTAATAATAAACAATATTAATTATATTAATTATTTTTTAATTTTACTGATTGTATAATTATCTATAATGATTAAGTAACTTTGATACAACAATTGTGTAAGCAGTATAAAAAACAAGTAAATAAATTTAAAAACATTAAATGAAATATGATTTTAATGAATTATTATTTCCAAAAAAAATTATGGACAATTAAAAATGTAAAAAAAAAATTAAAATTTTTATATTCTAATTATATTTTTATCTTGATGTCTTTAAAGTCAAATTTTATAAATAGTGAAAATAACTCTAAATGGTATTTTATGTTCAAAAAATATTTTTCAATCATTATAAAACCATAAAAATACTATAATAACTCAATTTTATGTGAAATTATTGATTATATCATTAATTTTCTATGTATGTACCACTTTTCATTTTTAATATTACTTTCATAACTCATACTGATTGAATTTTTTTACCTTAATTATTGTTAAATGGATTAATAAGTGCGTTAAACCAAATGATAAAGCAAAAAATGACACTTAAACTTGTATAAATTTTACTTTTTGGATTTATTTTAACCTTATACTCGTTATATTATAATATATTTTACTTTTAAACCATTTTACATAAGTTAGAAACATATTATAAATTAATATTTCATGTATTTGCAAGATACTCACTCTCCTCACTTATAAAAGAGAACCTTGTATAATCTCTTCCAAAAACCTATTGATCTATTTATATCAACCTATATCTGAAAAACAATACCTTACCAAACTTCATCCCCTTTCCTTATAGGTTATTTCTCTCCAAAATATCAACCTATAAGGATTATGGTGTGAGAAAAATGAGGTTTTCCAAAGAAGAGGTATAACTCTTAACAGAGTGATTTCATGTTTATATATTCTTCCATATCCTTATAATTTTATGTAAATATGATGATATTATAACATATTTATATTAAATATACTTATATTTTATTATATTTATGTAACAACCTTTTTTCATCTCTTTTTCCATATAATGGGAAATAAAAACATTGCTTGTGCGCACGTGTGGACTACCACCTCCACGTAGCGATGTATTTCATTTTTCATCACCACCTCACAAGTATGGTTATTATTATTTATTTAAGGAATATATATTATATTCATGACATAATTATGATTCTATAAGGATAATATATTACTTACCTATTTTCCCTTCCATCAATTGGAAAATAATAATGTCATTTCTGCATATGTGTGGACTACCACCTCCACAAAGTGATAGGATTTGTTTTTTATGTCTGTATTTAATAACTGGTTATAGAATTTTATTTAATGTATAAAAATTATAATTATTTCATGATTAATATTTTTTAGATGATTTAATAATTAACCCATTGACCTTGGTCAATATATTGAAGTTGTTTTGGGATTATGAACACAATGTCCTCAAAACGTCCGACATGAAATTAACTTATTTAGTAACTATATAATACATGGTAATAAATTAAATAAATGATATATTGATAATGGAATAAACTTTAAATTGGTTCTTAAGAAATTAAATAATTAATATAATTTTATTATATAGGATTTAAAGAATGTATGTGGTAAGTTAGACTTGACGTTAGATATTTCTCATTAAAATTTCCTTTCACTATGACTCATTCCATGTTCACAACATGTTTTATTTTTGTAGTTTATATACTATAATATATATTTATTTCATAATTAATTTATTAAAATTAAATTTCTTTTAAAAACCTTTTCAAGTTCTCTCCTTCAATAATATTTTTATTCAAAACTTACCAGAGTGGTGAGGAATTTTTCTTTAAAATGTTTTTTTAAATGTTTTAAAATATTTTTACTCATTGTTCCTTTTAAGGAATTAATAATTTTATAACTTATATTTAAAATATTTTTAAAATTAAATTCATACTAATTTTTACTTTCTTTTAAAAAAATTATAAAAATGTATATTCCATATTTTATAAACAAGTAATTTTTTACTTTCTTTACAAGAAGTGTAAAAATAATGTTTTTTTCATGTATTCATGCATTCATATCCTTTCTTCATTATCATTATTACACTATGTAATTCCAATCCACACTATAATACTAATTAGTTTCTAGACCGAAGGTCACTACATGACCACAAGTGTGCCTCCCCAAACGCTAGAGACTACCGACTAGCAGCGTAGGTAAAAGGTATTTTGGGGGGGAAACTATACCCTCATATCAGAGTAAAGTAACAACAGAAATAAAATCAAATAGATATAACCTTCAGATAAGTTCTAAAAATAATCAAAATAAATAACACCTTCTAAAATCAAATACACCATATACAATGTTCATCAAGAATATAGTAGCAAGCATACATAATAATCCCCAAAAGGACAGAAGATAAATGATTGAACCATCCACTAAGATGGACCTAAGTCCTAACCTAGTCCCAAATATCATGCGTCATACTAGAAACCACGAAATCAACACTCAACAGGTTCAAATCCTAACTTTTCCCTATAATAAAATAATGATATATTATTGGGTACTAAAGTGCCACAACATCCTGAGTAGGGTGTGAGTATAATTTAATAGGCCACCACTAACAGCATCCCTAAAATAACTAGTTAGGAATAAAGTGAATGCAATTTTTCCTTAATAATCATTTTGAATTTAGGATACTTTTTTATTATTAGTTTTTTATTTTTAAATAAAAAATCATTAAAACAATCATCGAATTATGGGCTCTATGGTGACACCTAACATAGGTTTATACTATATTTTTCCATCACTGGTGAATCTCAAATCTCAATTCAGATCACATCTCAATTGGTTCTAGGGTATACAACTAAGGAAACCACTATAAAGAAACACATATAAATCCATGGGATCTCTATAGAAACTCCAACTTCAGTAACCTAGAACTTGTTTCTACTTTATTATATTAGCTCGAGATACAAGGGATCACATCACCAGGGATCAATCATTTTAGTAGTCTTGAAAAACCAGATACATGTATTATTCTCATATTACATTTGAAATATAAAATACATAATATAAGAAAAATTATTCTATCCTTGATATTATTCATTATATCCTTATTCATATCATGTGGAAAGGAAAACAAATAAATTGTGAACTCAGGTGCTCGGTAAGGGTTATGTATAGTGGAAACTATCATGAATAAATAATACATAATCAATATGGTGGGTTAAATAAATGAAAATGTGTGTCATTTAAAAAATAACTGAAAAAACATTTCATTTAATAAATAACTTGATAATAAACTATATCCATGGATAATATCAATATAGAAATATCATGAATAATAACAGCTTAATTCTTAATGAAGGAAATTCTTAATGTTGGACATAGTTTTCTCAGACATCATGATATCATTACTATCAAGGCCTTATTCCAAGATAGTTTAATCGATGAGTAAGTATACACCAAAAACTCATTTAATAAGTCTATACAACTAGTTTCTATCATGTGACTTGTCTACGCATTAAGGGTATATATAATTCTAGGCCACATCCATCACTACATGTCCAAATATTTCATCATATATTTAATAATAATTTTAATTCATAAATAATATGTCTTATCAAGAAATATATATATTGAGTAAATTATTGGAATATAGATATTTCTTCAATCAATCAAATAACGTTCATAGTAAAAAAAATGTATGTACAAATAGTATACAATTTAGGTAATAAGAATATCCATGATACACATAATATCAATATTTAAAATAAATACTATGTCCCAAAATCAAAATAAAGTAAATATTTCAAGATAAATTTAATGACTAAAAAATTAATAAGAGAAAAAATATGAATATCAATTCATCATAAATATAGGTATTGTAAAAAATTTAAATCTTTTAAAGAATAATAAATTTTATAAAAGATTTAAAATAAGTTTTCATTAAATATTTTTATTTTAAAACCATTTAAAACTTTAATAATAATATAAAAATCCTAAAAATTTTATGGTATTGGTAAATTCCATTAAAATGGTATACATTAAAAAGAAACATTCATATTGACTTTTTATAAAGAAAGTTGAAAATGACCCTTTTAAAAACATTTAAAATATTCCTTTAAAACCTTATAAACATTTAAAAATAACATAAATTTTCCTTAATAAATCATTTGGGTAAATAAAAATGACTTTTTTTAAAGAAAATTGAAAAATATGGACATGGAAGAAAAATATACCCGGTCAAAAAGAGAAATAATATCATGTTTTATTTTAAAAAAATAGATTGATTCAAATGAAAATGAGAGGAACATTTTTAATAAAATAATTAATATTATTAAATATTTATATTATAATAAAATATATGATTTTTATAAAGGATATATTATAATATTCATTCAATTAAAATAATATCAATCCCAAAAAATGAGTTTATAAAATAACTTTTTACCTTTTTGGTAAACATTAAATTGTGACCCCTTGAAACAGTGACTTGAATTAAAACTTTAATCATAATGAATAAATATATATTCATGTTAAATTAAAAAAAATTAATATACACCACATAAAAATAAATAGGAGTTTAATACCAAATATGTCTCAATGGAATGAAAATTGAGATAAAATCTCTTACCTCAAGTTTGACTTGCCTCGTAAGTGCTTTTAACCTCCTATATAATAAATTAATATTTATTATAATTACATTATAAAACCATATACATATCTATAATATCATATATGAATCATTTATAAAATCTTATCAACCTTTTGTTAAAAAAAATTATTATCATTGTTTCGGATGTTAACTGCTTAGTTTTTCATGAGAATTTTGGTTCGGTGGTTCTAGTCCTTGAAATTTTATTACAGTTACATCATATCTAGAATGTTAATAGTGATATAAATATCATATATATTCATTATATATATATATATGTTTATATTCATTTATAAAATTTATATATATAAAAATTAATTACATTGTTCGTAGAGATGGTAGTTCATACGCATGTAGGAACGTTGTTTTTAATTTTTGACAGATGAAATAAAAGAAAGTTAAATAATAATTCACCTTTCCAAAATCATTATTATATCATATGTATCATATATATTCATTAAATTTATCCTTACTACCATCTATGAAAACTAAAAATGAAAAATTTATCACATCTCTTCCTGGAGGTGGTAGTCTATACATACGCATGAGTGACATTATCATTTTACAAAGGATTAAAAGGTAAGAAGGTAGATATGATATTATAATTATAAAATAATAATTATTTAATAAATATAATATATATAATATATATTCAATATTTCCATCTTCATAACCATCGAAATATAGTGGTGATGGAAAAATAATTACACTGTTATGTGGAGATGGTAAGTCGTACGTATGCATGAGTGATTTTTTCACTTTTTATAGGATGGAAAAGGGATAAAAAATGGTTTTACCATAATAATAATAACATGTATTTATATTTATGATAATTTATTTATTGTATTATTATTTTAAAAACATATTTAGAGTAATTATAACAAGAAATAAATTTCAAAGAGTTGGAAAAGTTGATTACCACTTCTTCAGTTGACTTCCTTTTTATCCCTTATTAAGGACCCTTGGAATGGTCTATTAAGAAGACCAAAACCTAAAATTCATGTAAATAGTAGTTTATAAAATAATTATAAATTTTTTTTTTAAGATATTTTTCTTAATAAAGTGTAAATAAAGGAGATAAGTTGTATCCTTTTTTAAGTGAGGGGGGGGGGTCACTCTTGTAATTACATAAAGTATTAAATTAATATAAATTAACTTTCATGGAAAATTGATATAAATTGATATAATTTGAAGATAATATGATTATTATTATAAATCCTCTCATATAATAAAATTTAGAAAAAATTTGTTATATTTTTACCCTAATCTCTCAGTTTTAACCACCCCCCCCCCCCATTAACCCTTTTGACAATTACCAGGATATCAATATTTTTCACTATTTAGGGGTAAAGAAAATTACTATAAAAAAACAAGTGACCCATAAAAGTATTTTGGTTGTTATTTGCAACCATATCCCATTTATTTTAAAAAATATAGGATTTTTTTATTTTTAAATCATTTAATAAAATATTTTTTATTAAAAAATGGATGAGTTTTATACCCCTTAACACTATATACATACAAATTTCCATATACTAGGAAGTTATTTGCAGTGTAAAAAATAATTTTATGAGTTGAAAATGTTTCATTTTATAATAATAATATACTCAGATACCTTCAACATATAAAAGTTTCAAATCATCAATTAATGGTGACAAAAAAAACATCAATATCATTTATAGGTTGTTTTGCTCCAAAAATCATTAAACTCAATAAGATATATTTCCTTTTCATAAAAAAATAGGATATAAGTTGTAAATTTCCAATAAAATAGTCCTTGAACTATGTTTTCTATTAAGGATTCGATGTTGATTCATTAAATTTATACATCATCCAAGTTTGAGGTTTCTAACTTCATTTATTAATTTAGGAAATTATTGATAAATTTTCATCCACCATAGAAAACCAGCTGGCTGATGTAATTTTCCATCAGATATCCACTCCTTTGTATTCCATATTAAACTTTTTATTTCATTTTAATTTTAAAATAAATGTTTTAAATGAAGAATTATATAAAGTTACCAAATTTCTTTTTTGGAAATCTTTATAACTACAAAATCATCATGTGATTTTTCTTTTGACTTATTTTATGATTTCCCGCATTTAGGACACTCTGGAATATTTTTGTATTCCTTATTATATAGAACATAGTCATTTAGAAGGGAATGTACCTTCTTGTACCTAAAACCCATTGAGCATAATATTTTCTTTTCATTACAATATAAATCTGGAAGATTATTTTCTTTAAGAATTATGTCTTTCAACAGCTATAGAAACTCTGTAAAACTCTTATCACTCAATCCATTTTTGGCCATCAAGTTAATAATTATTAAAAATATTGATAAAACTATAAATTGTTTTACAACCTGGGTACAATATTTTTTCCTCATCACCATATAGATTCTCAATTTTTATTTCTTTCTTAATTTCCTCTACTTTAATATCATAAATCATTTCTTCAATTTGATTGGACTTATCATCTAGAAAATCATCATCATCAATCCATCTTGAATTATATCCAATTTCACCATATCAAATCCAAGTTAGGTAACTCAAATTAAAACCATGAGAAATCAAATGATCTTTTATTTCTCTATTTTCAACTTTTGTATATTTAAACATTTCTAATATAGATGGAAAAATAGATCATTGTTTGGAACATTTTTTTTATAAAAATCAAAAAATACATCAACACTTTCCTCATATCCATCACTTATTCACAGTTCAGTAATCCAACTTCAAATCATTTTTATCTAGAAAAAATATCAATAATTTAAAATAAGTTATTATATTATAAAAATTAATTTCAAATTTACCTTTATAAATTACAATAAAAAAACAAATAAAAAATTTTTACAAATAAAGGAAAGACAACATATTCCATAAATAGAAGTATCACTTGGAATATATTTATTTATTATCCTTTCAAAAAAATTAAAAAAGTAATGGTATAAAATAATCAACATTGATTTCAAAAGGCTGACCATTAATAAAACACAATTATTCCTTATTTTTATTATATAATTTCATAATTATATATTTATTATTTTCAAATTAAATAAATTAATATCATAATATAACATGCCAAATATTAGAGAGTGATAAAAAATGAAATTAAAAACATGACAAAGAATATAAAGACATTCCTATACTTGTACCAAAATTGACATGCAAGGGTGACTACAAAAACATAATTGTTAGGCTCACCAAAAACATATTCCATACAAATAAAATTTAAATGGAAATCCAATATTTGTCCGTTGATATTATTATAATAATTAAAATATTTAAAAATTTGACGTATTATATAAAAAACAAAATAATTAAAATTATTCAATTTATTAATTCAGAGGTATTCATGATATTTTAAATAGAGACAAATAACATATTAAAACCAATACAATGTTCAAACTCAGTAATCATTATTCAGTCTAAGGGGGTTTAATAAATAATGTACTAAAATAAAACTATCTCCTTATTAGAAATATATTCTTGAAATCTATCTTATATTAGTGACATGATTAAGTAGAAGTTAGAAAGTTTTTTAATAATAATATGATTGTAAAATCATCATGATCATCTAAATATATTTTATTGATACTCTATATTCAAATTTCATAATCCATTATACCTTTAAAACACATGTTCACAATGCTAGAAGAAACATAGATTAGAAACCCATTAATAAATAAGTTAACATTATTTATAACACCAATTCATAAAATAATCATTTAATCAAATCTAAATCTCAAAACATGCATTCATCAATTTAAAAATAACTTATATGCATGAATAATTAGAACTAAAAATATAAATCATGAAGAGATATTAATGAAAAGAAGTGGTAGATATTATTCAAGTAAAAAATAATCCCAAAAAACATTGATCAAATTAAACATACCTTAAATACATGTAAAATCGGAATATGAAATACAAATCGTAAATTGATATCAGGCTAAAGTTGAAGTAAAGGATGGTCATGAATGAGAAGGAAACAGTGAATGCATTGGTGACGGTGATGGAAATGATAGGGGCACATATGAGGGTAGGGATAACAAGGAAGAATGGGAGAAAATATCACAACCTATAGTTTGGGATATGAAAATGAGGGTCTGAATAGGTGTAAATGAATGATAAATTCATGATATTATAGTTTTAAAAAAATATGTTAGTTCTTCAAAATGGGTGTTATAAGTAAGATTTTTACATCAATTAAAAAATTATTCAACATAAAAAATATATATCTTTCATTTAAATTTTATAATAACTAGTGTGAAATATAAATGACAATTATTTTTCATGTTAGTTAAATATTAATTGATATAAAAAAATTATAATAGAAGTTTTTTAATACCAATATTATAACCCCGTCATAAAAAATATATTTTTTATTTATGGGAGGTTAAGAGACCATGTCTGATGGTTGTATTTATTTTTAATATGGATGAGTGTATTTATATATAAATATGTATTGTAAGTTGTTTACTTGTAGATTTTTGGGAGAAATATGCATGAGTGTTTTCAAGTTTTATATGAAGAATACAGGATGGAAAATAAATTAAAAATTATGTGATAATGAATTATCATAATAATTTTAAATATGGTGGGGATAGCCTTAGTAATTTCATAGAACACTTGGATAATTCATTACCTTGAGGAATTGGAATTATACTCTTTTATATTACTAATTTTTGGAATATGAGTTTATCCTAAAAATTAGTCCAAGTCCTAGCTAGGCTGCCTAAGAATCCCATTATGAAATTGGGTCGGGCTTAAAAAACCCCTACCAAAATCCGACTGATGAGAGAATTGCTTGGGAAGAGTATGCACGGGGGATCAAAGTTCATGTTCATATTTCATGAGTATTTCATGGAGCATACAAGGCATCACGTGGTTGGATAATGGTGCTTATCCTCTCACATGAAGGGTGGAATGAGAGGAAATGGGCGAGCACCGACACCTGATCGGATTCATTATAGGTGTTATGGAGTGAAATGGATAATATACTGAAGTAGAATCCCTAAAAAAATTGATGAGGGGCTATCATTTAAGTGAGGTGTTATTTATCCACAAAATTATATGGAAATAACATAAGTGTGTCATATGTAACACTAAACTACGTTACTCAACTGACTGAGGATCATCTTCTACCTTGAGAAACCTTAGATATTCAATGTCATGTGGTTTCATGTAAAGTGACTACTACAAACATTTCAATATCATATTTTTGGTGTGGTCAATTATATGAGATAGTGAGATGATTAATAATATTGGACCAAGATTGAAAATGCATTCTTCTATGGAATAACTTCGTAACTAAGTTGTTGTTAATCATTACAAATGATTAAGTTTTGCAGTCAATCAAGATTTTTGGTTTCTCAAGATTTATGGTTGATCAATATTTTTGATCAATCAATATTTTTGGTTGGTCTAGTAACCTCATTCCACATGGTTGATACACTGATTGCCTACCCCATGTAGTTTTTCTAGAGACTAGATACCACATGGTCAATCCATCGACCACATATCTCCTACAATTGATCCTCCAAGATTCATTCTCTAAGAATTTTCATTTGATCATGCATTAATGTGAGTATATAGTATGAATGAAATTGAGTACTACAATGGATTGAGTGAAGTGGTTATATTTCTAAGAGAGACAAACAGATGCTCAAGCATATGAGTCTTAATACTTTACTCGCATATGAAGCTAAGTATGTGTGACTTGATAATGAATATGGTATTATCACAGTTAGATGAAGCTATGAGTTTCAAATGGAATATTTTAAACTTCAATATCTAGTTTTAAAATAAATATTACAAGTATATGTGAAGAATCTGATGATGATATTATGATAATAATTAAAATAAAAGTATCTTGAGGCCTCTATTTATGTCATGATACAAACATGAATTAAGAACGTAAATCCATGTGTTTTTTAACCATAAGTTAAGGAAATACATATACATCTATGATCTTGGTTCTATATGAGAATTTATACATGTGTGCATATGATTTATTATTTGGGTTATGTATAAGTGGTAAATAAGAAGGATGTGATATTTTATCATGAGGAATATTTCCAAGTATTTGGGGATGATGAAAGAAAATTCATGTGTTCTAATATGTTAAATATCCTAATATATAAATGGTGATATTTTAGGAAGACTTAAATATATTTCTTGGTGTGGGTTTCAAAGAGTTTTAAATATGTTGTAATATTAGAGTTTCTTTATTATAATAAGAATAAAAATATTCACAGCTCATAGTGAATGTAAATATGATAATAATTAAGATATTTTTTATTTTTGACTATGTTATTTTTGATATACTTTTTTCAAGTCAAAAAAAATTAAAATAGAAAGAGTGTTTAGGGTCTGATGATGCTAAACATTCTATAAATATAAAATCTATAGGTAAAAAAGGAGATCCTTTATCAATGGTCCTTCCAATAATATGATGGTTCTGAATGCAGTAGAAGTTCCTATTGGG
Organism: Viscum album; assembly: GCA_963277665.1. Taxonomy (NCBI): domain Eukaryota; kingdom Viridiplantae; phylum Streptophyta; class Magnoliopsida; order Santalales; family Viscaceae; genus Viscum; species Viscum album. The sequence goes on along the minus strand of OY728128.1, from coordinate 141,326,868 downwards.
TCAATGTACAACTCGGATTTTATCAAATTCAATAGATAATTTGTAATCTACATGATGATGATCTCCATGACCAATGAAAATTTTTCAAAAAAAATATTGAAAAATATTTTTTTGAACCCAAGAAAGGATATCATTTCACATTAATTTGAAATTAATTTAAATCAAAATAATAAATGTTACTTCAATCTTGGGATTTTCCTTCATTGATGGTATTGATCATTCTAACATGATCGTTTTATCATCATTTCATAATGATGTCCCAAAGAATATCCCCTCTAGTAGTGATCTACATATTCTCCTTTGATCTCTGAATAACGCTAATGAAACCTCGGGTGCTAGCACAATCAATTGATCATATTTCATTGTTCACTTTGGTCACTTCATGTTTCTTTAATCTTGAAGAAATTTCACTTTTTTTTCTCAGTCATGAGCAGAATAGAGGAGGAGGGAGATCATGATATAAAATTATTGTTCACAATAGTTAACCTTTCTCTGGTTGACATAATAATCAATAAATAAACATAGATTTAGGGTTAAATTCCAATTAATTTTCTAAAGTCCCTGAATTGTGAATTGATCCCCAATAAACCTCATGTCATTTAAATAATAATAATATTATCATTTTACTTATAATTCACACAAACTTTCACAATAATAAATATTTATTTTATAGTTTGGTAAATAAATATTTATCATCAGACAAGATCGGGTCTTCTCATCCCCCTTAAAATTTATTGAATTTTCGAATAAATATTTAAATAAATATTATTTATTCAAGAAGTAAATGAATATTCTATTCACATATTACTGAATAAATATTTGTTTAATAAATAAATAAATATTTATTTCCATGTGAATAATAGTAGATAAATAAATATTATATATTCTCATAATTAAATAATTTCCATATGAATAAATATTTATTTAATATTTGTGATGAATTAATAAAACTTGAGTAAATATTATTTCTTGATCTATAGAAAAATATTTATTCTAATTATTAAATATAAATAATATTTAATTGATATTGAAGGAAACACTTTGTGTGTGTCCCTCTAGGCCTCCTCCTCAATGGTATCAGGCGAGATTTCCTAAAATCTAATATTACTGTCTAGAAATGGGTCAATGCACCCAAAAAGGAAGAAGATATATCACAATGACAAAAAATACATATGAAATCTCATTGTGTAATATAATCCCTTTGTCTTAATGTTTCATCAAGAGGGTTTTACACCTGTTTCATCAACCTATATGCTCAATATGTATTTCTTTAACTATCTGAAATGAACTCGTTTGTACACCATGGTCGTGGAATTTAATGTGTTGGTTCCATTTCAATAAAAAGGTCAAAATATTAACTTCCATAAATATAGAAGGGAAAAATATTTGAATTTTTCATTAATAACATATCATTCATGATGCACCCAACATACCCAGCTTCTCTTTGAATATATTTTGTCATATTTTATTGAAATAAATCAAAGTGTGTGAGTCATGACATGTAAAAATAATAATCTTAAAGTCTAAGGATCATTACAAATTCTCAAAAATAGGAATATCCAATGACATAAAATAAGTGGAATTCCTATAAGTGATTTTGTTCTTATAATCTCTTGTATAAGAGATTAAAAAATGTGAACTTCATGAGATGAAGTCTCATATTCTTACGAGTACTCAAACCTAACAGTGAACATGTAATATGTCATATCATACAACTAAATACAACTATAGAATAAGATTTAAGAATATCATCATTGAATTTATAGGTTCTCATCATACCAAAGAACAATTAGTCCCTTTTTAATGTGATTTATTCTCTATGACATTAATATATTAAGGTCAGATGTAATAGAGAACAATATATAAAAAGATATTTAATTAATATCCACCTCTTTGAATTTAAATTCAATATAAAGTAAAAATAGTTAGTTCTAGGAAACCAACTCTGATAGACTCCCACTTAGAACAATAATGTTTTTCTGATTTAAATATTTCCTTAAGGGGTTTTCCATATTTTCTTCTGTTGAAAATCTATCACTATGATGTCACATTTCTGAGAAAAATACCTCAAGAGAAGATATTTATTAAGTATGTGTTTTATCTGTTGATGTGAACTTGTCTCTTTTACATGATCCCTCATTGCGGTATAATCATAATAGAGTGTGATAGGATCTTTACTTTTAGAAACTGTGTCAAGATCGGGGATAATGTTTCATATACAAACTATTTCTTTAGCTACCTTGGTAACCTTAATATACTCAGACTCCACGATAGAATTTTCATACATGAATTTATTTGATCTCTTCTATATCATAGTGTAACACCCTGATATTTTAGTTTAAAAATAATAATATGTTCAATTCCATACACCACATACAATACCAATCTTAAAATGAACTATGATATATTATTAAAATATTATTATTTAAATTTGACTCTTATAACCTAGAAATTATTTTGGCGGGTATAAATAAGAGTAACTGCAATATGAAATATATGTAGGGATATTTTATTTAATAAAAATGTATTAATTAATGACTAGTAAATGAGAACTCAATTTTAAATAAGATCATATATGATTAAAAGACACTAGTTCAAAATATATTTAATAAGGTCTATTTTTCATATTGGTTATTTATAACCTACATGATAAACACGGGGTGTATCTTTTAAACATCAGTTATTTAATAACCAAAATTAAAAATATGGTTTCCACCATCTGTTATTTAAAAACCAATATGGAAACCCTTTAAATTTTTATGAAACATTAGGAAGAATCATTTTTTCCATTCATTCTTTCAATAGTAGCGAGTTTTATCTCATATGGTGAACCCTATCCCTTCATTCATAGATTTGGTGGCCATAAATCTCTTTTAGTTAGAATCAACCATTATCTTCCACCCTCAATTGTCATTATCCACTAATTTCAATATCTTTGTATCATCTTTCCATTATCTCCACTTTCTGATTCGTCCCCCTTCTGATATCTATTTGTGGTTTGTGTTTATTATTTCAATTTTACATAAATCAAAGGTATGTTTCAATTGATGAATGTTGTTTTGGTCTTGTTTTCTTGAATGGTATCTATCACCACTTCTATTTAAAATCTATTCATTTTTTTATTTTCAGTTCTAATTATTCACACATATAAGGTATTTTTTAATAGATGATATGATTGTTTTGAGATTATGGTTTGATTAAATGATTATTTGATGAATTGGTGTTATAAATAATGTTAAGTTACTAATTAATGTGTGTATAAGTTATTTTATTTACATTTGTAATGGGAATTTTGAAGGTATAGTGGATTATGATGTTTGAATATAGAGTATTGATAATATATATTTAGATGATCATGATGATTTTATGATACTTTTTGATTATTTTTGAAATACTGTATGGTTTTTTTATTTTTATTTATAAAATTAAATTTAAAATTAATTTAAAAATATACATACATATTTTAAATTATTGATATATTTTATAGATAATAATGTGTCGAATTTAGATTACTTCACTATGAATAAGTGATGAATATAAGGAAAGTGTTGATTCTTTTTAGGAATTTTCTAAATGAAATGTTCCAAATAATGATATGTTTTTATATCCATGTTTGAAATTTTTAAATATGAAAAATTTGAAAATCATAGAAATAAAAGATCATTTAATTTTTCATGGTTTTAATCCAAGTTACATCCCTTGGATTTTGAATGGGGGAAATGGGAAGAATTTAGGATCTATTGATGATGATGATTTTCAAAATGATAAGTTTGGTGAAATTAAAGAAATGATTTTTGATATTGTAGTATAGGAAATTGGGAAAGAACTGATAATTGACCATCTATATGTTGATGCTAAAAAGTCATTGTATCCAGGTTTTAAAAAGTATAAATTTTTATCAATGGTGTTACGATTCATTAACTTGAAGATGAAAATAGAATGAGTGACAAGAGTGTTATAGATTTTCTATAGCTATTGAAATACATACTTCCTAAAGACAAAAACATTCTAGATTCACATTATAATGAAAAGAAATCACAATGGTTTTTTGGTACAAGAAGATACATGCCTACCTAAATGATTGTTTTATATATAGGAAGGAATACAAAGGCCTTTTAGAGTATCCTAAATGTGGGAAATCATGGTATTAGTTGAAAGAAATATCACACGATGATTTAGATGTTACAAAGACTCCCACAAAGGAAATTTCTAATCTTCTTATATTACCCATTTAAAACATTTATTTGAAAATTCAAATGACCTAAAAAGGTTTATATGGAATATATATGAGTATATATCTAATGAAAAATTGTGTCGTCTAGTTGATTGTCCACAATGGAAGAAAATTGATCAATAGATTCCTATATTTGGAATTGAAGTTAGAAATATTATACTTGAACTGTTTAGGGATGGAATGAATCCATATCAAAGTATTAGTAGAAAAAAAAATTCATGGATTTTTTTATTGGTAATTTACAACTTATATGCTAAATTTTGTATGAATTAGAAATATATAATGTTGAGTCTAATTATTTCTAGACCAAAACAACCTGAAAATTATATTGATGTTTTCTTATCACCATTAATTGATAATTTCAAAAAAAAATATGGGAGGAAGGTATTAGAGTATATTATTCTTATAAAATGGAATATTTTCAACTGTATGAAATTAATATGTTCACTATAAATGACTTCAAAACATTTGTAAATTTATCTGTATACAGTGTTAAGGGGTATAATGATTTCCAATTTGTGAACAATAGACAACATATTATCAACTACAACATATGAGAAAAATATTATACAAGGGTTATCAGTGGTTTATTCCTATAGATAACTCTTATGAAAGATTAAAAATGGAATTTGATTGATTTCAAGAATTTTATATTTCTCTAAAACCTTTGTTTACTAATCAGTATTTTTAGAGGGTAAAAATTATTGATGTCACATTCAAAAAAACAATCATCTAATGATAGAAATATTTAGAAGAAATGGATAATATTTTTTAAGCTTCAATATTAGAGATATCATGAGGTCAAACATAACATTTATGTTATGTATATGGAGAAAACAAATTGTGACAGTTTGATTGAAACATTTTCATATATTAAAGTAAATATTAAAGATGGGTTGAATGAAATAATGGACTTACTCTCAATGGGAATACGTTTGGAGTTATCTCCCACTCCTAATAGAAGATGAACATACATACCCCCAACTTTTTATATATTATCCAATAGGTGGAAAATTAGTTTTTTCAGTGTCTTTATGATATCAAAGTTTCATAGTGGTATTCATCAAATATAAAAAAATTGTGTCACTAAAAGATTTTAAGTTCATAGGCATAAAATCTACTGATTATCACATCGTGATGCAAAAATCCTACCAATTTCATTGCATATAATATTTCCCATTTGTGCTATAATGAATATCATAAAGGTGTGTTATTTTTTTAATTCAATTTATAACAAAGTGATTCATATTAATTCATTGAAAATTTTTGAGAATGGTGTAGTTTCTATACTTTTTCAATTTGAAATTTTTTTTACTCTGTCTTTTTTTTATATCATGGTGTATTTAATGATTCATTTGGTGCGACAAATAAATATTTTAGGAATTTTATATCAATGTTAGATTTATCATTTTGAAAGTTATATGATGATATTTAAGTGATATGTTATGATTTCATATATACTTGAATCATCTATTATCGAGAAGTATATTTTGGAAGAGTTAGTAGAGTTTTATACAATCTACTTTTCTAAAGTGGACCACATCAGTTTTATTAAATATCTCCTTGAATGATACAAATAGAGGGGAAAGGGGATTCATGTATTGGAAGTAAAATCATTAATAGGTGAATAGATAAAGTAGGTATATTTATACTTTTTTAATAACATAGATGATTCTCATCCATATATAACATTTAATATTAATGTGTTAAAAAAATCTATCTAAATAAGATATATATGTGGATTTTGAATGAACATGACAAAACTTTCTTTACATGTTTTGAAGAGACTATGCATGGTAGATTAGATGCATCAGAAACATTGAGATAGTTAGTGGGTAGTCTAAGTTTAAATTTAATATCATGGTTTGGGTATGACATTAATGGCTATACATTTCATACAAAATATCAAGACAAAAGAAGTGAAGTTCAGAATATTAATGTATTGGAGTTCATATAAGAAATAAATTTTTTGATAACCATAGAAAAAAACCCAATCTCCATATTAGGTGTATATTATGGAGTCATTAAATAAACATAGGAGTTTTATTTCATTAAATTTTGAGATAAAATGTTTAACTAAAAATGGGTTATCATTAACAATAGTGTAATACATGATGACTTCAGTATGAATCTAGTTAATATGAATATATTAGAATACACAAGTGGTCCTTTTATCATAGTAACAAATGAAAAAATAGTATTTTGGTGATGAAAAATTTTACGATGATGTATATTAATGTGAGATCTCTACTTACAAGAAAATATTAACAGAGAATATTGATGACCATGTCATAATAATGGTTTTTTTCACACAGAATAATCATGATGAAGGAATATGGGAAAAAATCCATTAGTAATTTCATAATATTAAAGCTAACATACATTTATTTATTATTTAATTGTTTAAATTTCATATAATTTTATACATATTAGATTTATTTTTATACTTAAAACTCATATTATAACTAATATATTAAATTTTTCTATGTTAATTTTGTTTTTTTATAACTTTTTTCAATTATTAACCATTATATTTTACTATTGGACTTATATTAATTTTTAATTGATATTTTTTTTGTCTATATAATTTTATGAGTCATAAATATTTTCATTATTTTTTAACATTGTTAACTACTAATGAATAAGATAAATAATATTTTTAGTATTTTTTTAACATTATTATCAACAAATCTAATGAATACGATAAAGAGTTATTTGTTTAGTATTTTTTGTGTCATTTTTAAAAAAAAATTATACAAAGTTTTATGTAATGGTTGTGTTTTTTTTTGTTCATTTATTTCATTTCATCTCTCATTAATGTTGTCAGTATTTTATTTAACTACTTTAACAAATATGAAAAAAAAATTGTTTAGTTTATTTTAATTTTTTTTGGATCATTTTTAAAAAAAAATTATTTAATTTTATATTTAATAGTTGTATTTTTATATTTGTGTACTAATTTTTTGTTACTTGGACTTGTTACATTGATTTGAAGGATAATTTTAGATCAAACATCTGAGTCACCTCAAGCTTCTAGGGAGGACTATATACATATTTCTATTGAGGATCCTCCTCATCCTTCTACACAAGATCCCTTCACTTTCACTGGGGTAGAGAAAACTTTTACGATTAGTAAATTTCATAGAACACATATACCAAAATTATTAGTTTCTTGTAGTTGTGATAAGAGCAAGAAATTTGATTTTAATGATAATGATATTCCTAGGGGTCTGAATTCAAAACAATTTTAATACTTTTTATATTTCTAGATAGATCTAAAGTTATTATTTTTATTTGTGACAGGATAAGTTTTAATAAGGAGATGATATCTCAATTATGGGAGACATATTTTGTAAGAACATTTTTTGTTATTTTATTTATCATTGATTTTTTTTACTACTATAGTTTTTTTACTTTACTATCAGATGCATAAGATATACCTGACCCTAGATAAATCTGGAAGAGATGTTTATCTTTGGCTACTAAGAGATGGAAATCTAAATCAACCCTCACATCAGATTTCTATTTTGGGGAAAGAAAAACTAAAAATCCATTTGATATATATATTTTTCTAGATTAAGATACATGGAAGTGGTTTATTTAAAGTGAATGACAAGAATTATTTTTAGTAAGTGAAATGTTAGATTTTATAAGTTTTTTATATTGATGATTATATTAATGATTTTTTTATTCTTAATTTATAGGAAATGAGGAGATCTCATCAGGAGATCCAATCCAAAAAAAACATATACCCTGGTACTTTATCTCATTGAGGGTATACATTATTGGAAGAACAAATGATGGTTGGAAATTTTCAAAGAAAATGAGAGTTGAGTCTTCAGGCTATGTAGAGGTTGACCCTCCTTCCCCCCAGCTAGACATAAAAACTAGAAGAGGGTTAAAATGAGAAAAAAGTGAAAATATATATTGGAAGAGTTGAGGGCTATAGCTGAGTGGATTGTAAGAAGTTATTTAATTTATCTATGTTATTTAAGTTAATTCAAATATTTATATATTCTGATTCACTAATAAAATTTTCAAATATTATATACAAGAATCCCTTAAGAAGTAGAAAACATAGGGGACCGTTATATTTGAATGCAGGGAGTATATTTTAATTACTGTATTGGGAAGGCCTGAACACCCAAGTCGAGTACACAGTAGTGGATGTATCGATGAAAAATATATTTATTCATTCTAGAGATTCTTCAAGGGAGGATGTATATAAAATGAAAATAGAAGCTTTAGATGATAAAATTTAGTTTATTGTTGAGATGATGGAGGATAAGATCAGAGCTTCAGTGTAGTGGATGTTTGCATGCATACAAAGATAGTTTCAGGCAGAAAATCTCACTCATCCACCTCTTCCTGCTGATCCCGCGCCTCCAGATCTACCTGCAGACCCCTCTCCTCCAACTTATTCTACTTATCCAACTTTTATACATCCCCCTCCATAGCTTCCCATATATTGTGAGTTATATATTTAGGATCCCGAACATCATATTATTTCATATGAGATTATATATAATATTAGAGATATTTTTCATCATCAAAAGATAGATATAGAGTAACTTAGGGTCACCGTGAGGGATATTATAGATAGATATTTAAGAGTACCATTTCCTACAGATGGGGTCACTACAGTTGGAGAAAGTATAGGTTGTTTTTTAGTTTGGTCAACTAGAATTTTCCATAAAATTGCCACCAAGGTATGTGTAGATTATATCATTTATTTCATATTGGTGTTAAATTCATTTTAATATTTTAAAATTAATATATTTATTTATTTATTTATAGTAAGACTTTAAATTTGTATACATGATGTATATACAAAAACATGTATAGGATTCTATGACTTTAGAAACTACTTCTTCTAGACTTAATAGCTTTTCAACATACACAACTATAAAACAGTCCTTTAACAGTGTTGGATTTTATCAGCACTAGCAAAAAGCGAAGATAAAGGTGGTCTTTATCATTTCTAAAATAAGCACTAAAAAAGGGTACCTTTTATTAGTGATTTTTTAGAACTGATAAACGGTACCCTTTATCAGCATTTTTTTAGTGTTAATAAAGGGTAACTTTATTAGGGCTTTGTTTTTAGCACCCAAAAAGGGATCCTTTATCATTTTTTTCAGTTATGATAAAGGAATAAAAAATGAAATAATTAAATATATAAAAAATAAAAAGGATTTTATTAAAATAAATATTAAAAAATTTATTGATTAAATAATTATTGATAAAAATGAATAAACTGATTATACTATATATAAATTATAAATACTATTAAATAGTATATATTAAATATATATATATTTAAAATGAAAATTTAATAAATAAAAATTAAAAATAAGTAAATTGATAAAAATATTAAACATTTTATTAATTAAATAATTATTGTTAATGTTAAAAAATAGTATATATTAAATATATATATATATATATATATGAATGTATATAAATATGATTTATATAATAAAAAATATTTATGATTTATATTAAACATTTAATATATTTAGTGAATAATGGTTTATAATTAAAAATACTCACTAATTGCGTCAAATAATAGACATAATTGAATGTAACTTTATTTTTCAATTTAACATAAACCAAACGTGTGTTATACTGATTATGTATACATATACGTAATTAATGCATTTTTATATACAACACACACATAAAAATATTTACACAATTAATGAAACCTTATATTGAAACACATACACCTAATATTTATATATTTTATTCAAATTTTAGTATTCGTTTTAGAATTTTCTTATATCATGACACATTTAATATATTATGATTTGTATCGGTAAATTTTATTTTTTTATTGTTAATATTATTAAAGTTAGGTATTATTAATTCATTTTTAATATTATTTTTTTTTAAATTTATTTTTTATTTTTTATTTTTTTGGAAATCTAATAAATTTTTATCATTTGTTTTATATATATTTATTTACTATGTTTTACTATTTTCAATATATATTCAATTTTATTTCAATATATATCTATATTTTTTTAATAATTTATATTTAATTAACAAAATTTATCCATTTTTTCAATATTATTAAAGTGTACTCATATTTAATTCTTCAATTTCACTCATTTTTAACATGAATGCACTTAATATTAAATATTCATTAATAATATTAAAATTACATATTTTTGAAAATATTTATAAATAAATATATTTATAAATGTATATTTATTATATTAATAATTATAAATAAATAAATATTATTTTTTAAAAAAGTATTTATATAATTATAAATAAATAATTATATATATTTAAATAATTATAAAATTATAATAAATTTATTTAAATATTGAATATATTTACTATAATTATTTTTATTTTTATTTTTTAAATACATATACATATATATAATTATATAAATATATATAATGATATAAATATTATTTTTTGAATAGTTTTATATATTTATAAATAAATAATTATATATATTATAATTATAAAATTATAATAAATATATTTAAATAAAAAATATCATATATATATATGATTATATAAATAAATTTACAAAAATTTTTATTTAAAATTATAATTATAAATCTTTTATTAGTGCTTAAGTAAAAAACATTGATAAAAGGAATCTTTATGAGCTCTTTTTTAGCACTAATAAAAGAGATATTTATCAGCATTTTTTGGGAAGTGCTGGTAAAAGTGTCTTGATCTATTTTAAAAACCCTAACCATCGTGAACCAGTTTGTTATATCTGAAGCTCTCCATGGAAGCCACCCACTATCAATTCTTCTCATTATCGAATCCAAGTTCAAATCTAGGATAGAATCAAAGCTCCAACTATTCCAAGGTTTGAATCCAAGGTCAAACGATTCAAGGGTTGAATAAAACCAAGGCTCAAATGAAATCTAGATTTTTCAATATCTCTAGTTTCCCTTGGTTATCCATTAAACCTTCCCAACCCACACGTATGTATCCCAACAACTCAAGTTGCACAATCCTATAATAAAAGAACCCAAAATTCACTATTTTTTAGATAAATTGAAGTATCATCTTCCCCGATAGCATGTGTCTCTCCTTCGGACAACATTGGTATTGTGAGACTTGAAATATATCAAACCGAATGTTGGGTCATGCTGTTTGTGAGGTATAATAGGCTCTCAATACCTATATTTCATAGAATCTATCTCTTTGCAATCATCAACTTTTTAAAAAATCATCCATATAGCAGTTAATATTGTCATTGGTCTGGAATATTCCATTGTAAATCACTCAGTAAACTCTTTTTCATATTTTGATTAGAAATTAATGTGCTTTGATTTCCTCAATTCACCTATAAACCAATGAAATTTTTTAACTCACCAATCATAGGCATCTCGATATCATACCTCATGTGATCCACAAAAAAATGAATTTTTCTTTGTATAATCCTTAATTATTATGTCTTCGACATATATGAGTACCAACATATTTTGATCATTCTCATTCTTGATGTAGAGGTTGTGATCAACTCTACCTCGCTAAAAACAAAGCTTTCTTAGTTATTGATCCAACCTTAAATACCAAGTCCTCAATTATTTCCTTATCTTATAAAAAGAATTCTTTAACTGGAACACCTTTATATAATTTGTATCCATAATAATCCAATCCAGTTTCTCAATGTATACTCCCCCCTTAAGAAATCCATTAAGGAACACATATTTGGCATCTATTTGGTATAATTTTAACTATATTTTCACAGAAATAGACAAGATAATTTAAATAGTTTCCACCCAGGCTATGGGAGTAAAATTATCATAAATATAAATGCCTTTGATCTATAAATTACCCTCTAACACTATCCATTCTTTATTTTTAGCCACTTTTCCATAGTCAATGAGTTTATTACAGAACACCCACTTATTATGATAACATTTTTATCTTCCATCCTTGGAACAATTTCCCATGTCACATTATTCTTATGCAGATCATGATCCTCATAAATAGATTTTATCCGATTATCATCCTTTTCAGCCTCTCCAAGTGATTTAGGTTCTAATTGGGAAAAATGAGGTTTTTTGTGGAGTCCTACTCCTCTGAGTTTACACTGAAATTTTCTGATCACCAATAACATTTTATTCATTTATTTCAGCCTTATTTGTATTTCTAGTAGTATAATTTTCATCCTATTATGTATATTTATTTATTTATTATAAAAAATGAATATTTTGGGAACCTAATAGGATGGATATGAATCAAAAAAGGATGCACACTAATTGTTTGAAAAAATAGTATAAATATGGAGTTAGAGTTCATAAAGTTTTTAATAGAGCATTCATGCGACCCTTCTCATATACTTTTTTCATGTTTATGTAGTTTTTATTCAATACAAATTAGTCTGGAAGTGTTGGAAGAACATTTTATTTGTCATGGGATAGATCAGAACTATAAATGTTAGACTAAACATTGGGAAAAAATTAACGTGCACAACGATTGAGATGATACTACGATTTAAAAATCATTTGATATGAATACTAGTGTTAATGATGATGGAGACTGGATGGAAGAAATGAAAATGGAAATTTAAGATGACCTTCGTGATTGGAAAAAGTTGTTTGAGAAGTTAAATAGCTATTCTAAGAGACCATTGTATACCATTTGTACTAAATACACAATATTGTCAGCTATATTGAAGTTATATAATTTTAAAGATAGCAGAAAATGGAGTGACACCAGCTTTACAGAACTACTTGGTCTCCTAAATGATATAATACTTGAAGAAAATGGAATGTCATGTTGAACATATTATGCTAAATTAATTCTAAGTTCAATGAGAATGATCTCTAGAAAATTACATGCCTATCAAAATGATTGTATACTATTTTTCATGGACCATGGATCATTCATAAAATTACCTAAGTGTGGTGTAGATCAATACAAGAAAAATTAATCAAGTACTTAGAAATCTGTATGGTAATTTCCTATCATTTCACAATTTATAGGACTTTATGGATGTCAGGAAACCGTGAGACAATTGACATGGAATGCAAATTCAAGAATTAAATATGGTAACATATTTCATCTAGTAGATTATTCTTAGTGGAATAAAATTGATTATGTGTATCCTAAATTTAGAAATGATCTAAGAAACATTCATCTTGAGTTATATAAATATGGAATAAATACTTTTGGTCTATAGAGTAGTACTCATAGTATGTGTCCCATCATGTTTGTAAATTATAACATTCCTCTATGGTTATGCATGAAGCGTACATTATGTTGCATCTACTTATATCTAGACCAAATATACCATGTGATGATAATGATTTCTATTTGTCTCTATTGATCAAAGATATAAAATTTGTGTTGGATATAGTTGTTACAATGTATGATGCTCATAGAAGTGAAGAATTCACATTGAGTGCCATGTTGTACTTGATGATAAATGACTTACCCGTTTATGGAAATTTATTAGGCTATAGCATTAAAGGAATATTGGGGTGTCCCGTTTTTGAAAAATGCACACATTCAGTTTGGTTGAAACATTCCTTAAAGACTGTGTTTTTAGGACATCGTACATTTTTACCTCAAAGACATAAATTCTGATCTTAGATGACATAATTTTATAGGAATATCAAACAAGGTAAAACACCATCTCCAATAATGGGTGATAAATTGTTCGATAAAGTAATATATTTTAATACTATTTTTAGTAAACCATTTTTGAAAAACCTTATGAAATCATGTTAGAATAAGAGATCAATTTTTTTGAATTACTGTATTGGAATTTTTTATATGTCAGAAATTTTCTTAATGTCATGAATGTAGAAAAAAAAATTATTTGATAGTGTTATTGGAATGTCAATAAATGTTCCTTGAAAAACAAAATATGTAATAAATTATAGGTTTTTACATGATTGACATGGGGATAAGGGATGAGTTGGCACCTGTGATAGGTAAAGGGAATAATTTTCTTCATATAATACCTTACACTATCCAAATAGGAAAAATTGAAATTTTGTCTTTTCCTTAATAGTTTAAAAGTTACATATGGGTATTCATAAAATATAAAGAATGTCATTTCAATGACTAATTTCAAGTTACAAACACTAAAATCACACAAATTTCATGTGTTGTTGCAAGATTTGATTCCTTTTTATTTTCATTGAATTCTGCCTAAAAATGTATGGCATACATTAACTAGACTTTGATTCTTTTTCAAATCCATATTTAGTAAATTTATAAACCTAATGAAGTTTTCAATCATGAATAAGGAGGTTTCAGTCATATTGTGTGAATTATATATGTTCTTCCCACCATCATCCATTGATATAATGGTCCATCTGATGGTTCACTATGTTATAGAGGTTAAACTATCTGGTCTTTTACATTACATATGGATGTACCTCATTGAATGATATATGAAAATTTTTAAAGGGTATCTAAATAATCGAAGTCAATTAGATGGTTTTATTGCAGAATTATATAATGTTGAAGAAGCTATTGAATTCTGTACTGACTGCCTATCAGATGTAGACATCATCAGTATCCTAAAGTCTCTTCATAGAAAACAACTTATGGGAAAAAGGATTTCTGGAATAGATGTTGTTATAATTACTTTGACAGAGTGGGAACAAGCATACCCTTACATTTTACATAATAGTGAAGATGTTGATCCATAAATTGAATCCCACAAAAAATCTTAGAGATTTGAATCCATAAAGGGATGAAGGATGGATATCAAATAAACATAATCAATAGTTTATTGGATGGTTCTGAGATAAAATTTATAAGGAGTTATATGAAAATATGATTTCAATTGTTGAACGACTTCAATGGATAGACATGGGACCAAATTCAAATATTATATCTAACACTGGTTTTGTAATAAATGGTTATACATTCTATACAAAAGACCATGATGACTACAGTACGATAAAAAATAGTGATGTTACACTTGTGGAGGAAGGGATGAAAATATCTGGTTCTATGGATATAAATCCAATTTAGGAAAATATGTCATATATTGGAATTATCGAACAGATATATGAGTTGGATTATACAAAATTTCAAGTGCTAATTTTTCAATGAAAATGGCTTTACAATTTGAGTGTAGTTAAAGTTGGTGAAATGGTATTCATAAAGGTGAATACCAGTATGGAAGGGGGAAAGTTGATATGTTCATAATGGAATCACAAGTAGTGAAAGTATTTTATTTCTCAGATCCAGCAAACAATAATTTTTTGATTTTCCATGTGGAAACTAAAATAAATATCAGGTCATATGAAAATCCAATCAAGGATGACTCTTTCATTGAGAGATCACAATCATTTCATGTTAATAAAAATGTATATAATGACTAGTTTGTTATAGAGGACCAAAAATAGGGGACTTGTATTCTCATTAGAGGAACCAAATCCCTAAAACCTTTAAAAAATTAAGATATCTCAATGAGAAGGTAAAAGTGTTTTTAAATATACAATGTTTTTCATCAAAATATTATATGTTCTATACTACATTAACATAATCTAGATTAAATTTTTGACTACTCATGTAGACAATGTCTTCTTCACATGATGATGTTACCAATCCCTTATAAGAACAAACTATAATAAAGGAAACCCTTTGGGAAGATGTAATGGTTATGTTACGATATACTTTCTCTATTTTACTAAAAAATTATATAATGAAAGGTTGATTTAATTTTCATTATTCCTTATAGATTTCGTTTATTTTAAAAGATTTTTTCTTTCCTTCTTCCCTTTCTACACAAAAACTTCCACGAACTTCTTCTCCCTCAAAACCTTTTCACCTCTATAGTGTTAAAATTTATCATTTTCCTTCAAGTTTCTTCCACTGCCTTTATAGTAAGAGAAACAATTCTACCTCTGCTCAATCATATAGGTAATCATGATGTTTTCATAGTAAAATCATTATACATTGAATTAATGTATTTTTTCATATTTATGTTTAATTTATTTCTTTTTATTTTTAGCTACATAATAATTTTTTTATACAAGTGGATTATTTTGTTCGAGTTAGGGTGGTTTATCCATCTTTGATGCCTTTCTACATTAAAACATCCATAGACTTCTTCTCCCTAAAAACCTTTACACCCTTTCAGTGTTGGCATTTATCACTTTCCTTCATGATCCCTCCACTGCTCAATCACATAGGTAGTCATTATGTTTCCATAGTAAAATAATTGTCCAAATAATTAATGTATTATTTCATATTTATGTTTAATTTATTTCATTTTATTATTACACATATAATAATTGTTTTCTTATATAGATAGATTCTTTTGTTCAAGTAGGGGTGGTTTTTTTGAATCTAATGATGCTCGTGAGATATTGGACTTTGAGACTATAACTGAGATAATGAAAATAAGTAAATTTGTCAATAATTCATACAACTATCATGAAAAGGTGAATTCCTACTACTAGTTTAATTAATTTTGTCATCATTTTATCTACTATTTGTAAGTTAATTTCCTTATCATTTGTATCTAATAATTATTTAGTTTTTTTTCACATATATTTTGAGAATCCAAATTTTTCATTCAACTATCTGCAAAAAGACACGAAATAGATAAATTTTTTCTTTATGACAATGTTACCATTCTTTCCATTTCCATTATTTATCGATCTTTCAACATTGCATATTGAGTCTATGTTATTATCCAAAAAACCTTTCTCATTGAAATCCAAAAGAATAGAGGAAGCTCATGTGACCATTATGGTGACTTATTGTGATATAATGGGCACTTGAGCTTCCTCTAATCTTCTAGATTTCAATAATGAGAAAGGTTTTTTGGCTAAGAACATCGAGTCAATATGAAGTGTTGGTAGTTAAATAAATAAATTCAATAGAAATCATGGTAACATTGATATTTAGGATTGTTTTGAGAATTTGGGACATGTAGGAATCAGACTCGCCTCAATCCGACACATGGTGTGACTGGTATGACTCCAAGTACTTTTTTCTTTTTGAAATTGACAACAATTTTAGTAAAAAAGAAAATTAACATACTAAAAACTAAGAAAAAATATTCAGATTATTTTTATACTTTAAAAAATGATCCATAAGTCATTTTTTACATGTAGGAATTAGTCGCACCTTGATCTGATACATTATGTTCAGATACGACTCAAAGTGTCCCTTGTTAGTTAAAAATTGACATTTTACATTAAAAAGTGACATTCACTAAAAACTAATAAAACGATCTCATATATTCTTAATAATTTAGGAAATTGATTCATAAATCATTTGTGACATATAGGAATCTGTCTCATGTCAAACAGATACACAATGTGATTAGTATGAGTCAAAGTGTGTGTTTTAAGTTTTAAATGACATTTTAGTAAAAAAGACAAGTGATGTACTCAAAACAAATAAAAAGCATTATTATTGTTTTAATAATTTAGTAAAATTATCCATAAGTCATTTGGGACATGTAGGAATCATTCTCACCTCAATCGGACGTATGGTGTGACAGGTATGACTCTAAGTGTGTCTTTATTTAAAATTGACATCAATTTTAGTAAAAAGGACAACTGGCCTACTCAAAACAAATAAACTGAATTTGGATTGTTTTTATTATTTAATAAATTGATCCATAACTCTTTTGATATGTGTATGAATGATCCACACATCAATCTGATGCATGGTGTGACCAGTGTGACTTTAAGTGTGTCTTTATTTAAAATTGACATCAATTTTAGTAAAAAGGACAATTGACTTTATCAAAACGGATCAAACACATTCAGATTGTTTTTATACCTTAGTAAAATGGTCAATAAGTCATTTTATATGTTTAGGAATTATAATCACCTCAATCCAACATACAGTTTGAGTAGTATGACTCTATGTGTAACTTTTTATTTAAAATTGATATCAATTTTAGTAAAAAGGACAATTGGCCAACTCAAAACTGATCAAATGAATTAAAATTGTTTAGATAATTTTTTAAAATGATCTATAAGTGATTTTTGACATGTAGGATACATGATGTGCCCAATATGACTCAATGTGTTTGTTATCAGTTTAAAATTGAAAATTTAGTTCAAAACTGTCACTCGCTAAAAACTAAGAAAACAATCTCATATTTTCTTGATAATTTTGGACAAATATTCATAATCCATTTCTGACATGTAATAATCATTCTCACATAAAACCAATACACGATGTAAATGGTATGAGTCAAAGTGCATGCTTCAATCTTAAAATGACATTTTAGTAAAAAAAGACAAGTGATGTACTCAAAGACAATAAAACACATTATGATTGTTTTTATACTTTAGGAAAATGATACATAAGTTATTTAGGATGTGTAGGAATTAATCATACCTCAATACAATGCACAGTGTGACCGATGTGACTCTATGTACATATTTATTTAAATTGAAATCAATTTTATTAAAAAGGACAACCGGCCTACCCACCAAGAAAATGCATTTCTGTTATTTTTAAACTTTAGTAAAATGATTCATATGTAATTTTATAAATTTAGGAATTATTTTAACTTCAATCTGATACATGATGTTCTCGGTATGACTCAAAGTGTATGTTATTAGTTCAAAATCAACATTTTAGTTTAAAAAGTGTCACTCACTAAAAACCAAGAAAACACACTTGTATTTTCTTAATAATTTAGGATAATGATTAATAGGTCATTTTTGATGTGTACGAATCTGTATCATTTCAAATTGATACATGATGTGATCAGTATGAGTAAAAATGTGTGTTTCGAGTTTAAAATGACATTTTAGTAAAAAAGACAACTGATGTAATCAAAACTGAGAAAATGCATTAAGATTATTTTTATACTTTATTAAAATAAAAAATAGGTCATTTGAGACATTAAGGAATCATCTTCACCTCAATCCAATGTATGGTGTGACCGATATGACTCCAAGTACTTCTTTTTATTTAAATTTGATATCAATTTTAGTAAAAAGGACAAATAACCTACTCAAAACTCAAAAAAATCAATTAGATTGATTTTATACTTTAGGAAAATAATCCATAAGTCGTTTTTAATGTGTATGAATCATTCTCACCTCAATATGATATATGATGTGCCTAGTATGACTCAATGTGTCCATTATTAGTTTAAAATCAACATTTTAGTTCAAAATATTTCACTCACTAGAAACCGAGAAAACACTCTCATATTGACTTTATAATTTAGTAAAATGATTCATAAGTCATTTTTGATGTTTAAGAATCAATCTCGCATAAAACTAATACATGATGTGACTTGTATGAGTCAAATTGTGTGCTTCCATTTTAAAATTATGGTTTAGTAAAAATGACAAGTGGCGTACCCAAAATTGAGAAAACACATTTAGATTATTTTGATACTTTAGGAAAATGATCCAGAAGTCATTTGAGACATTTTTTAATCATCTTCACCTCAATATGATGCAGGGTGTGACCAGTATGACTCGAAGTGAATATTTTTATTTAAAATTGACACCAATTCTAGTAAAATTAACTCTTTATATTAATTTATTTATTTATATTATTACTAACATTAGAATATTTTTCCTTATATCAGTGTGTAATTTTTCTCGATCAAGGGTGGTTTGTTTGGAAATATCATGAGTTGGGGTCAGGATCAAAAGATAAAGGAATATTGATGTTTTTGAAGGTATGTAATAATTTTTACTTATGTAATTGTATGAATCTATGTTTGAAATGTCTATAATATAGTTTTTTTTCTTGTATTTGTGTGGTAAATTTAATTTCATTTAAATTCTATATCGGTACTTTATTTTTTATATTTGGTATGTTTTGGGTGTTGTGGTGTGCTATTATAACACATTTCATTGGTTTTGTAGTGTGTTATTATAGTACACTATAGTATGTCCCTTTATCCGCACTTTTACAAGCACTGATAAATGACTAGGTCTCTTCATCTCACTCTGATATCCAGTACTTCTCTAGTGCTGATAAAGACATTTTCTAGTACTATTAAAGGCCTATTTTTTAGTAGTGATATTCATTTTTATTTTTTGAAGTTTATGAGCTTTCAATGGATGCTAAACTTTATGGCCATGATATGACTGTGATGATTTTAAAGAGAGATACCACAAAGCTTATAACTAGATATTTTTTGGGTGTTAATGTGATGAAAGTCCCCTCTATATAAGTCGATTATCATATATCTTTTGGTTATTAAAATTAATTAAAATTGAAAACTTATTTTTTTTATTGGGTCACTTTATACACTTTGTATTTAGTATGATGTGACATCATTATAAGTATTTTTAGACCCACAATTTATTTTAACAATAGTGATAATAATGAAAGATACAGAAATAATAGTATATATTGCTAAAAAAATCAAAATAATGCAATTCAATGTTGGATTCTTCCTTATCTTAAAGGGCGTGGAACATATATTTATTAAAAAATTATTTATATTAAATGAATAACCACTTACATTATATTTTTTTGTATTAGTTTACATTGTATGTTGTGTGTTTTTTATCCAAATGATAATACAACTTACTGGTTATGCTCTATACATGGTGATGTGAGAGCAATATTTAGCAATGTATTTAACATGTAAGTTTTATTATTTGAAAAATTGTATATTATAATGATTTTAAATTTTATTTTATACATATAATTTTCAAATATGGTATGATATTACTTTATAAAGAAAATTTGAAATAGAAGCACAAATATTAAATATTTAAAAGAAAATGTGACTTATCATTTATAATTACTATATTTTGTCTCCAAGTACTTAAAATGTTATTTTTAATTTAAAATCTATTTTAAAAAATAATTTCCATATTCAAGTAGTAAAAGAATGTGGATATTATGTTCTAAGATTTATGTTTGAAATATTTTTAATCAATAAGTTTACAAAATTCTATAAAGTTATATTTTATTATAAAATTTCATTTAATTAATCTTATAATTATATTGAGAACATATGTGAAATGCTTTCTTTCTAATTTATATCTTTTTTATAACGCTTTCCCTTATAATAAAAAAGTTCAAAAATCAATCACAAAGTGAATAGTTAGATTATTTCAAATATTTTATTAGATTTTAGTTTATTTTTAATATATATTGTAAAGTTAAATTTCAAATTTTGAAGTTAAAATTATTTAAATTTGTGATGATGTTTTCTAGTTGTTATGCTACTTTTTTTGTTTCTGGTTCTATTTTTATACTCATGGGCTCCTATATTTTAATTAAATTTAAAAAAATCATTTTTCAAGTCATTTATTGTATAACCAGTGTCAAAAATTTAATAAGATTAATTTTTCATGTTTTTTTATATAACTGACGTGAAAACCCCTACTAATTCTGTAGTTTTAGGCTGGTTTCTCTGAAGTTTTTAAAAAAATGATGTGAAAAACAATTCACCACATAGGTTAAAAATAACCAACATGAAAAAAATATTTACAATGTAACTTTCAATAAATTCCCCAAGTAACCTATATTAAAATCCAAAAAAACTAAGGTGGGAAACCATATTTTTCACTAGTGAGAGACATTTTTTAGAAAACTTATTTATGTGTGAAATGAATTTTTTATCATTATAAATTAATTTAATCACTATATATAAATAATATAAATTAAATTTATAGATTATATATCTAATAAAATAAAAATCATCTTTTGGTGGGTATTAGAAAGTTAATGAGTATAAATTCATTTTATACTTTAAAAAATACATTTTCTTCAAAAATGGTTTTTATTATATTTTGTGTGTGGATATTATGATTAATTTCTGAATATTTTAGAAATTTTATTTTATAAAATTTTCATAATTTTTAAAATCATCATTTCAAAAATAATTTTGGGAAATTTTATTGATATTTTTTTGAAAAGTTTGATTTTTTGGTGAATAGTGAAAAATACTGATTTTTACTAAAAAAAACTATCATTTATTTACTTTTAATAAAAGTAATTTAAATTTTACATTTGGTTTTTTATTTATTTCAAAGTCACATAAGTTTAATTTTTTAAAACATAATCAAATTAATTCCATGGTAATCAATAGTATACAATATTTTGATATAAAATTGTTTTTATGCTTAAAACAGGTATTTTTCTAAAAAGCGATTTTCATTAAGTTTCATGCACTTATATTAATATTAATTTTTAAAACTTATATAAATTAAATATTATAATATTATTCCATATCTTTAATTAGAATATTCAAATTATTTAATAATTTCCATTTAATTTTTAGTTGTAATGATTAGTAACTCTAGTAAAAGTTAATCACTACAGTAAAGGGTAAAATGGGTTAAATAAGGTTAAAACTATAAGAAAAGATCTAAAAATATATCCAAAACTTTAATTTAATTTATTGTATGATTTTATTTCCAATATAACCATCCTATCTTAAAAAATATGGCATTTTGTTGCCACTTTCTTTTGATTACAACCTTTATATTATTTTAAGTAAAGAATTGCTACAGAATATAACTCTCTCTCACTTATTATGTTGTAATGATATAGATATAGATTAAAATGATATATTAAAGAATAAATATTATGGATTTGTTTTATAATAAACTATATTAATTATAGTAATTTATCTTTAATTTTAGTGATTTTACAATTATCTAGAACGCTTAAGCAGCGCTAACGTGGCAATTGTGTAAAAATATCAAAAATGAGTAAATGATTTTGAAAACATTAAAAGAAATATGATTTTAATAAATTATAATTTTCTGAAAATTTTATAGATAATTATAAATGTTAAATTTTTTTAAATATATTTTAATTATATTTTTATCTTGATTTCTTTAAAGTTAAATTTTTTGAATAGTCCTCAAAATGACTCTAAATGGTATTTTATGTTTAAAAATTATTTTTAAATCATTATAAAATTATAAAAATAATATAATAACTCAATTGGATGGTAAATTTTTGATCCTATCATTAATGGTCTATATATGTTCCACTTTTGATTTTTAAAATTAATTTTATGACCCTTAGTGGATGAACTTTTTACCTTAATTAAGGTTTAATGGATTAATAAGGGGTTAAACCAAATGATAATGCTAAAAATGACACTTCAACTTGTAAAAAAAAATTGGATTTATTTCTACTTTATATTCCTTATATTTTAATTTATAGTACTTTGAAACCATTTTACATAAGTTAGACACGTATTATAAATTAATATTTCATGTATTTACAAGATTTTCACTCACATAACTTATAAAATAAAACCTATTATCCTATCTTAAACAAACCTATTAAGACATTTATATCAACATATTTATGAAAAAATACCTTACCTAACTTCCTACCCTTGTCATAGAGGTTATTTTTTCACTAAAATATCAACCTAGAAGGATTAAGGTGTAAGAAAAATGTGGTTTTCCAAAGAAGAGGTATAACTCTTAACTGAGTGTTTTCATATTTATTTATTCTTCTATAAACTTATAATATTATATAAATATAATTATATTATAAAATAATTAACTTCAATATAATTAAATTTTATTATATTGATGTGATAACCATTTTCCATATCTTTTTTCATCTAATTGGAAATGAAAACATTGCTTGTGCGCATGTATGGACTACCACCTCCATGTAGTGATGTATATCATTTTTCATCACCACGTCATAAGGATGGTTATTATAATGTATTTAAGTAATATATATTATATTTATTAAATAATTATAATTCTAAAAGGATAATATATTACTTACCTATTTTCCCTTCTATATTTTGGAAAATGATAAACTCATTCATGCGTACATGTGGACTACCACCTCCACAAAGTGATATGATTTGTTTTTCATATAATAATTTAATGAACGGTTATAAAATTTCATTTAATGTATAAAATTATAATTATTTCATGATTAATATTTTGGAGATTATGGAACAATTAACCCTTTAACCTTAGTCAATATGCTGAATTTGTTTTGGGATTATGAATATAATGTCCTCAAAACGCCCGACATGAAATTAATTGATTTAGAAAAAATATAAGAAAAGGTAATAAATGAAATAAAGAGTATTTTGGTGAGGTAATAAAAATTAAAAATGTTTTTATGTAATTAAATAATTAATATAATTTTATTATATAGGATTTAAAGACGGTGTGTGGAAAGTCAAACTTGACGTAAGATATTTCTCATCTTAATTTCCTTTCACTAAGACTCATGCCATGTTAAAAATATGTTTTATTTTTATGGTGTATATATTATCATATGGTTGTATTTTATAATTAATTTAATAAAATTAAATTATTTTAAAAATACTTTTCATGTTCTCTCTTTTAATAGTCATTTGATTCAAAAGTTACCAAAGTTGTGAGGGATTTTTATTTATAATGTTTAAAAAAAATTAAACTCCTTTTACTCCATATTATTTTTAATTTTTTAATAATTTTATTAATTTTAGTTTAAATATTGTTAAAATTAAATTTAAACTAATTTTTACATGCTTTTAAATCTTTTTAAAAATAATATATTCCATATTTTCTACATAAGTCATTGTTTACTTTCTTTACAAGAATTGTAAAAAATAATGTTTTCTATTGTATACGACATGAATAAATGTTCCTACCTTCATATCATTTCTTTATTATCAATATTCCTCTATGTAATGCACTTCCACCCCATATAACAAATTAGTGTCTAGAACTATGGTCGCTACATGAACACAAGTGTGCCTCCCTGAATATTAGAGACTACCGATGATCAGTGTAGGTCTAAGGTGGTATAGTGAGGAAACTATATCCTCATATTAGTGTAAAGTAAAAACAAAAATAAAATCAAACAGATATAACCTCCAGATAAGTTCCAAAAAATTAAAAAAAATAGCTACTAAAATCAAATATACGATGTCCATTGGGCATACAACAATAGATATACATAATACTCATCCTAAAGACAAAATACAAAAGACTGAACCATCCACTAAAATGGGAATAAGTCCTAACCCAGTCCCAAATCCCATGTTTCATCCTAGACACCAAGAAATCAAAACTCATAGGGGTAATATCATAACTTATCCTTAAAATGAAATAATAATATATTCTCGGATACCAAATATCCACAGTGGTCAAAGAAGGGTGTGAGTATAACTCAGTAGGCCCCCACCAATGGTGTCCCTAAAATAACTAGTTGATAATAAAGTGAATGTAGGTGTTTCTTAATAAACATTTGGAATCCAGAATATTAATATATTATTTTTTTGTTATTATTAAATAAAAAAAGGTAGTAAAAACCCCTGAAGACTGGGCTCCATAGTGACACCTGACATAGGTCTATACTAACTTTTTTCCATCACGGGTGAATCTCATATCTAAATGCACATCACAACTCAATTAGTTCCAGGGTATACAACTGAGGAAACTACCATAATGAAACACATATAAATCCATAGTAGATCTATAGAAACTCAAACTTTAGTAACGTGGCATTGGTTTCTATTTTATTACATTAGCATAATATACAATGGAGCACGTCACCTAAGATCAATCATTTTAGTAGTCTTAAAAAACCACATATATACAAGATTATCATATTACATTGGAAATATAAAATAGATATCATAATAAACATTCTTTCATCCTTGATATTATTCATAATATCCTTCTTCATATTCTGGGGAAAGGAAAACAAAGAAATGGTGAGCTCAAATGCTTAGTAAGGGTTACATACAGGGGAAACTATCATGAATAAGTAATGAATAATCAATATGGATGGTTAAGTAATGGAAAACACATGTCATTTAATAAATAACTTGAGAATGATCTACAACCATGGATAATATCAATGTAGTAATATCATGAATAATAATAACTGAATTCATAATGAAGAAAATTTTTAATGTTGGACATAGTGATATTAGACATCATGATATCATTACTATCAAGCCCTTATGCCAAGATAGTTTAATCAATGGGTAGGTATACACCAAAAACCCCATTTAATAAGGCTATCCAACTAGTTTTTCTCATGAGACTTATGGATACATTGAGGGTCAATATAATTCTAGGCCCCATCCATCCCTATATGTCCAATTCATTCCTCGTATATTTAATAAAAAAATTAATTCCTAAATAATATGCCTTATCAAAAAATATCTATATTGAGTAAAGGAAATGGAGTATGGATATTTCTTCAAACAATCAAATAACATTCGTAATAAAACAATATATGTAGAAATAGTATAAAATTTAGGTAATAAGAATATCCATGAAACAAATAATATGGATATTTAAAATAAATCCAATGTACAACAATCAAAATAAACTAAATATTTCAAGAGAAATTTAATGACTAATAAATTAATAATATATAAAATATGACTATAATTTCATCAAAAATATAGGTTTTGTAAAAAATTCATGTCTTTAAAAGAATAAAAGAAAATTTAAGAAAAAATTTAAAATATTGTTTCATTAAATATTTTTATTTTAAAACCATTGAAAAATTTTATAATAATCTAAATATCATGAAATTTTTATGGCATTGGTAAAGTTATTCAATGTTGTATACATTAAAAAGAAACATTCATTTTGACTTTTTATAAAGAAATATGAAAAAAAAACTTTCGAAAAGATTTTAAATAATATTTTTAAACCTTTTAAAAATTTTAAAATAACTTAAAATTTCCTTGACAAATCATTTGAGTAAATATATATTACTTTTTTAAAACCATTTTGAAAAATATGGACATGGAATAAAAATATACCTGATCAAAAAGAGAAATAAGATCGAGTGTTCTTTTTAAAAAAATTAGATTGATTCAGATGAAAAAGAGAGGAAAAGTTTGAATAAAATAAGGAATATCCTTAAATATATAGAGGATAATAAAATATATAAAGTTTATTAAGGGTATATTATAATATTCCTTCAATGAAAATAATAATAATCCCAAAAAATAATTTTATAAAATAATTTTTTACCTATTTGGTAAACTTTAAATTATGACCCCTTGAAGTAATGACTTGAATTAAAAATTTAATCATAATTAATTAATATATATTCCTATTAAATAAAAAAGGGTTAATATATAAACCACATAAAATTAAAAATATTCTTAATACCAAATATGTCTCAATGGAATGGAAATTGAGATAAAATCTCTTACCATAAGTTTGAATTGTCTCGTAAGTGATTTTAACCTCCTGTATAATAAATTTATATTTATTATAATTATATAATATAACCATATACATATCTATAATATCATATATGACTCATTTATAACAACTTATCACCAATTTGTTAGCAATCTTTTATTATTATCATTGTTTTTTATGTTAACTGCTTCATTTTTCATGGGAATTTAGGTTTAGTAGATCCGATCCTTATAATTTTATTATGGTTAAATCATATAAATAATTTTAATAATTATATAAATATCATATATATTTATTTATATATATATATATAGTCATTTATTAAAGGTATAGATAGAAAAATGAATTACACCATTCATAGATATGGTATGTCATACGCATGAATGAACGTTGTTTTTACATTTTAACGGATGGAAAAAAGAACAGTAAATAATAATTTACCTTTATAGATAATTATTATATCATATGTTTCAAAAATATTCACTAAATTTTTCCTTATTACCATCCATGAAAACCAGAAATGAAATATGTATCACATTTTTTTATGGAGGTTGTAGTCCACACATGCACATGAGTGACGTTATCATTTTCCAAAGGATTGGAAGGTAAGAATGTATATATGATATTATAATTATAAAAGAATAATTATGTTATAAATATCATATATATTTATTATTTTTATCTTTATAACCATCTAAATAAATTGGTGATTGAAAACAAATTACACTGTTATGTGGAGACGGTAAGTCGTATGTATACACAAGTGATTTTTCACTTTTTGTAAGATGGAAAGGGATAGAAAATGGTTTTAACATAATAATATTAACATTTAATTATATTTATTATACTTTAGTTACTATTTTAGGATGTGAAAAAAACATATTTATAGTAAGTATAAGAAGAAATAAATTTCAAAGAGCGGCAAAGACGGTTACCTCTTCTTCAATTGACTTCCAATATATCCCTTATTAAGGACCCTTGGACCGATCTATTAAGAAGTAAATAACCTAAAACTCATAAATATATAAGTTTATAAAATAATTGTTATGGTTTTGGTTGAGATGGTTTTCTCAATAAAATATAAATAAAAGAGAGAAGGGGTGTCCTTTTCTAAGTAAGGGGAGGATCATTCTGATAATTACTAAAAGTGTTAAATTAATATAAATTAATTTTTATGGAAAATGTATATAAATTGATATATTTTTAAGATAAGATTAGTATTAGTCTAAATACTCTCATAAAATAAGATTTTGAAAAGTTTTAGTTATGTTTTTACCCTTATCTCTTAGTTTTAACCCCCATATTAAACCTTTTGACCATAACCATTGTATCAATGTTTTTCACTCATTAGGGGTTATGAAAATTACTATAAAATAACAAGTGACCTATAAAAATTTTTTGGTTTTTATTTTCAACCATATCCCATTTATTTTCCAAAATATAATATTTCTATGATTTTTAAGTCATTTAATAAAATATTTTTTATTAAAAATTCGATGAGTTTTATACCCCTTAACACTATATCCATACAAATTTCCATATGTTGGAAAGTCATTTATAGTGAACATAATCATTAAATGTATTTTAAAATGTTACATTTTATAATAATCATACACTCTGATATCTTCCTCCTATAAATGTTTTAAATCATCAATTAATGGTGATAAGAAAACATCAATACCATTTATAGGTTTTTTTGGTCTAGAAATCATTAAAAACGATAAGATGTATTTCTATTTCATAAAAAATTTATGAGATAAGTTGTAAATTACCAATAAAATGGTCCTTGAACTATGTTTTTCACTAATTATTTAATGTGGATTCATTTCATTTATACATAATCTGAATTTTAGATTTCTAATTTTGTTTATGAATGTAGGAAACTATTGATAAATTTTCTTCCATTGTATACAATTAGTAGGATTATATAATTTTCCAATAGATATACACTCATTTTTATGTCATCTTAAACTTTTTTCATCATTTGAATTTGAAAATAAATGTTTTAAATGGGGAATTATAGGAAGTTACCAAATTGATTTGGTGGGAATATCTGTAACTACAAAATTATCATAAGATTTTTACTTCAACTTATACTATGATGTCCCACATTTAATACAATCTATTATATTTTCATATTCTTTATTATATAGAACATATTCATTTAGGAATACATGTACCTTCTTTTACCTCAAACCCATCGAGCATAATATATTTTTTTTATAATATGATCCTGGAAGATCATTTTCTTTAAGAAGTATGTCTTTCAAAGGCTATAGAAACTCTATAAAACTCTTGGAACTCTATCCCTTTTTGGCCTTCAAGTTAATAAACCTTAACACTATTGATAAAACCATAAATGTTTTATAACCTTGATATAATGTTTTTTTCAGCATCAAAATATAGATTCTCAATTTTTAGTGTTTTCTCGGTTACCTCTACCTTAATATCATGAATCATTTATTCAATTTGATCATACTTATCATATTAAAAATCATCATCATAAATATATCTTTAATTATGTCCAATTTAATCATATAAAATCAAAATAAGTTAACTCAAATTAATACCATGACAAATTAATTGATCTTTTATTTCTCCATTTTCAATTTTTTCATATTTAAACATTTCAAGCATAAATAGAAGAATGGGTCATTTTTTGGAACATTTTTTTTAGAAAATTCCAAAAATGCATTAGTACCTTCCTCATATCCATCACTTATTCACAATGTAGTGATCCAACCTAAAATCATTATTATCTAAACTAAATATAAATAATTGAAAATAAGTAATTATATTTTAAAAATTAATTTTAAATATACTTTTATAAAAAAAGAAACATAAATATTTCATAAATAAAATAAGACAAAATATTTCATAAACATAAGTATCACTTTGAACATATTTATTTATTATCCTTTCAGAAAATATTCAAAAATATAATGGTATAAAATAATTAACATTGATTTTAAAGTCTGACCATAAATAAAACACAATTATTCCATATTTTTTATATAATTTCATAATTATATATTTATTATTTTCAATGTAAATAAAGTAATATCATAGTATAAAGGGATAAATATTATAGAGTGATAAAAATGAAATTGAAAAAAATAATAAATAATATAAATACATACCTACACCTGTACCAAAATTGACATGCAAGGGTGGCTACAAAAACATACTCATTAGGCTCACCAAAAACAGATTCCATATAAATAAAATTTAAATGAAAATACAATCATTATAAATTGATATTATTAGAATAAGTCAAATATTTAAGAATGTGACATATAATACAAATAAGAAAATAATTAAAATGATTCAATATATAAATTTGTAGTTACTCATGAAATTTTAAATAAACACAAATAACATATTAAAATCAATTTAATGTTCAACCTAAGTTAAAACTTATTTAGTATAAGGGGTTTAATAAATAAAGTACTAAAATAAAACAATATCTTTATTAAAAATACATTCTTTAAATCTATCTTACATTAGTGATGTGATTAAGTAAAAGTTATAAAGTTTTTTAATCACACTATGATCTTTAAATCAGCATGATCATCTAAATATATATTATCAATACTCTATATTCAAATTTCATAATCCACTATACCTTCAAAATGGTTGTTCAAAATATAGGAATAAAACATAACTTAGATGCCCATTAATCAATAAATTAGCATTATTTATAACACTAATTCATTACATAATCATTTAATTAAATCATAATCTCAAAACATGCATTCATTAATTTAAAAATACCTTAGACGCATGAACAATCTAAACTAAAAACACAAATCATAAATATATGTTAAAGAGAAGTGGTGGAAAATATTTTTCAAGTAAAAAACAAGACCAAAACAACATTGATCAAATTAAACATACCTTAGATACATGTAAAATTAGAACAAGAAATATTAAATATATAGAGATATTGGAGA
Organism: Viscum album; assembly: GCA_963277665.1. Lineage (NCBI taxonomy): Eukaryota > Viridiplantae > Streptophyta > Magnoliopsida > Santalales > Viscaceae > Viscum > Viscum album. Next base: position 141,295,618 of record OY728128.1, on the reverse strand, counting down.
GAAGCCGAACCAAAGGATGGTGATGAATGAGAAGAAAGTAGAGGCTGCAATGGAGATGGTAGTGGCATAAATGAGGGTTGGGATAACAAGGAATAATGATAGAAAATATGAGAACTGAGGTTTTGGGAGAAGAAAACTAGGGTATTAATAGGTGTAAATTAATGAGTGATGCATAATAAGATGGTTTAAAAAAATATGTCATATTTTAAAAATGGGTGTTATAAGTAAGTTTTTTACATGGGTTAAAAAATTAATCACTGTAAAAAATATATATTTTATATCATTTTTATAATAAATGATGTGAAAAATAAATAACAATTATTTTTCATGTCAGATAAAAATTAACTGATGTAAATAAATTATAACGTTAGTTTTTTAAAACCTATATTATAACCCCGTCATAAAAAATATAAGTTTATCTTTCTGGGAGTTAAGAGACGATGTATAATGGTTTTATTTATTGAAAATATAGATAGGTGTATTTATCTGTAAATATGTATTGTAAGTTATTGAATTGTAGAATTTTTAGAGAAAGATGCATGAGTGTTGTCAAGGTTGACATAAAGATTACTTGATAGCAAAGAAATTATAAAGGAAGTGATGATTATTTATGAGAATAATTTTAAATATGGTAGGGATGGGGTTAGTAATTTCATAGAACGCTTGGATAATTCATTACCTTGAGGACAGGGCATTATACTTAGTTATATTACTAAGTTTTGGAGTGTGATTTTATCCAAAACAATTAGGTTAAGTCCTAGCTAGGATACCTAAGCATCCTAGTATAAAATTGGATTAAAATAAAGGGAAACCCTACCAAAATCCAACCAATGAGAAAATATCTTGGGAAGATTAGTCATGGGGGAGCAAAGGTCACATGCATAGTGTATGAGTATTGCATGGAGCATACGAGTCATCATATGGTTGGATAATGGTGCTTAGTGTAACATCCCAGAAATTTCTAATTGATTAATAAATGAATTATAATTTAAATAAATAAATTTTTAAAATATCTTTTATAAAACTATGTGATTTCATTTAATCAAAATGAAATTTTTTATTTGGATTTGTATTATTTTCCAAAAATGTAATTTTTTTAAATATATTAGATTAATTTTCATAATATTTATTTAATTTATTTTTTTAATAAATAAAAATAATTAAAGGCAATATTAAAAGTAATATATTTTTTAAATTTTTTTTTATAAAATTTTGAATTAAAGATAAAAATAATAAGATTAATAATAATAATTAAAATAAAGAAATTTTTTTAAAACAAACTTATTATTATTTTCAATATAATATATATTAATGCATTTGTTTTTTAATGATAAATTATGTTTATTTAACTAAAATATATATTATTTTTAAAGAATAAATAATAATAAAAGTTTATTTTTTCTAAAATAAAAGAAATAACTTATGATTCATATAAATTTAATATACATTTATGAATTAAAATTATTATATATATTTTTTATAATATTAGATTTGGTTATAAATAGAGGCATTGTTTTTGTGAGGTATGCTATTAGGAAGACAACAGCCTTTGTTATCTTCCTTTTCCCATTTGTTTCCAATTCTGTGAGTATGAGAGTTATAATAGTGTAATGGGAATAAGAAAAGTCACAGGAAGTCATATGAAAATAACATTTAAGGTAAAAATATTTATTTTTAAATGTTTATTGATTTGAAATTTTATTTCTGTAAGGGATTACTATTTTAGGATTCATAAATTTATTATAAAGGATTTGTTTATTTTTATTTTCAAATTTATATCCTTTGAAATTTAAATTAAAAGGGGCATAATTATTTTTTATTTTACCTTCCATTATACAGATTTAAAATACATATATGATTTTCTTATTTTCAAAAGTACACTTATAGGTTAGGTTTTAGTTTCTCAAATGATTTATGGAATGAGTTATATAATAAAGCTTTAAATAAAATCTCTTTGATTTTATGCACCTAATAACATAAGAACATTATTATTTTATATGGTTTTTAATTAACAAAATTTATCATTTTATATACTTTAAGCCTTTATTAATTCATGTATGTCAATTACATCATAAGATATGATCATTTCCTATAATTTATAACATTTCATGCATGTTCTGGTTTAATTTTTACTAAATCTTTATTGTATGTACATGTTTTTATAGTGGATTCTATGGGTTTAAAATAATTCATGAATGATAATTATATTTTCATTTTATGTATTTTAAATAATGTCTAAAAGTAAAGAAATTCAGTTGCCCTATTTTTCAATATATTTCTTAAGAAAGTATGTATATAAATTAAAATATAAACATGTAAATGTTTGTTATTATGTTATCAAGTTTTAAAGAAAAACTCTAGTGAAAGAATATATAAGTAAATAATGCTTAAACTATTTTTATAAAAATACAAAACTTAACGTTGTAAATATGGTAGAAAATTGGGGAGTGAACCCATCCCTTAGAAAGTGGGTAGAATCATGATAGTCTTCAATGTTTCAAGTGGTCATAGTGTTTTTGTTTTGTGTAATGTTTTCTAAAAATCACTGGATTATTTTAAAATAAATTTTTGATCATAAGTATTATCAAAATGTTGTGGTATTTTCAATACGTAAGTAATTTCAATAATGTTTTTAAAAGGTATTTCTAAATGTATTTTCGAATGTATTTTCAAAAGAATTTTCAAAAATATTTTCACAAATTTATTTTCCAAATAAGATTTCATTAAAGGTATTTCAATGATTTTAAAACCCCTTACTGGGAAATTTAATGTTTATCCCATGTTTTAAAATGATTTTCAAAGGTATCATAGAAGTTATAATTCAGTCATCTTCACTTTTAGAGTTAGCATGTGTGGAAGTGTAGTAGGCATATTGTTTTATTTATATTCAACTCTGATAATATCTAAGTTTTTGTATAATTCTCTAGAACCTAGATTGAAAAGGTCTTATATTGTATTTAGAGTTTTGTATTATTTTAGTTATCTTTTATTAAAAAAAATTACACAACAAGTTTTTTTCACTAAATCTAGAAGAGCAGGTTCGGGGTGTTATAATTGGTATCATATGAGCGGTCAAGAAACCTTTGGAGATTAGATGTTATATTTTTCGGAAAAAAAATTTACATGATACAATTATCTTTAGATAATTAAGTTCCCTTAGAAATTCATTAATTCTTCCATCGAATGAATTGTGAGGGTGCAATTCATTTAATGGGGTGGAGAATGTAACATCCTATAAATTTCTATGTGATTAGTAAATGAATTATAATTTATATAAATAAATTTATGAAATTTCTTTTATAAAACTATGTGATTTCATTTAATTAAAATGAAATTTGTTATTTTGATTTGTATAATTTTTCAAAAAATTTCATTTTTTTAATATATTAAATTAATGTTCATAATATTTTTTAAATTTATTATTTTAATAAATAAAAATAATTTAAGGAAATATTAAAAGTAATATATCATTATAAATTTTGTTTGTTAAAGTTTTGAATTAAAGCTAAAAATAAAAAGATTAATAATAAAAATTAAAATAAAGACATTTTTTCAAAAGAAAACTTATTTTTTTTAATGTAATATATATTTATGAATTTGTTTTATAATAATAAATTATGTTTATTTAACTAAAATATATATTATTTTAAAATAATGAATAAAAATAAAATATTTTTTTTTTAAATAAAATAAATAAATTATGATTCATATAAATTTAATTCACATTTATGAATTAAATGTATTATATATATATAATAGTAGAGTTGGTTATAAATAGAGGCATTATTTTCATGAGGTATACTACAAGGAAGGTAGTAACCTTTGTTCTCTTCCTTTTTCCTTATGTTTCCAATTCTATGAGTATAAAAATTATAGCAGCCCAATACGAAGAAAAAAAGTTGTAGGAAGTCATTTCCGAATAACATGTAAGGGGAAAATATTTATTTTTAATGTTTAGTTATTTAAATTTTTTTATATAAGGGATTACTATTTTATGATTCAAAAATTTATTATAAAAGATTTGTTTATTTTTATTTGAAATTTTATATCCTTTGGAATTTAAATTACAAGGGGAATAATTATTTTCTCTTGTACCTTCCATTATACAGATTTCAAATACAAATATGATTTTATTATTTTTAAAAGAACCCTTGTAGGGTGGGTTTTAGTTTTTGAAAGGATTTATGGAATGAGTTATATAATAAATCTTTAAATAAAATCTCTTTGATTTTATGAATCTAAGAACATAATAAAGTTATTATTTCATTTGGTTTTTAATTAAAAAAACTTATCATTTTATGTGTGTGAAGCCTTTGTACATTCATTTATGTCAATTACATTATACTATATGACCATTTCCTATAATTTATTACATTTCATGCATGTTCTAGTTTAATTTTTACTGAATATTTAATGTATATACATATTTTAATAGTGGATTCTATGAGTTTAAAAGAATACATTAATGATAATTATATTTTCATTCCATGTATTTTAAGCAATGTATAAAAGTAAATAAATTTATTTGAAATATTTTAAAATATATTTCTTAAGAAAGTATGTATATAAATTAAAATATAAACATGTAAATGTTTTTTTATGTTATCAAGTTTTAAATAAAAACTCCAGTGAAATTATATATAAGTAAAGCAAGATTAACCTATTTTTATAAAAATGGAACTTAAATTGTAAATATGGTAGGGAATTGGGGAGTCCCCCAGTAAGTTGGTAGGCCCAAGACAACCTTCAACGTTTCAAATGACCATAGAGTTTTTCTTTCCAAAATATTGTGTAATGTTTTCTAAAAAACACTGGATTATTTTAAAGATAATTTTTTAGCGTAATTATTTTCAAAATGTTGTGGTATTTTCAATATGTAAGTAATTTAAATAATGTTTTACAAGGGTATTTCTAAATGTGTTTTTGAATTTATTTTCAAAATAATGTTAAAAAAAATTCATAAAGTTATTTTCCAAATAATATTTCATTAAAGGTATTTCAATGATTTTAAAACCCCTTAATGAGAAATTTGATGCTGATCCCATATTTTAAAATAATTTTTATATGTATCGTAGAAGTTATAATTTATATTTCATCACTTTTAGAGTTATAATGCACAGAAGCGTATTAGGAATATTGTTTTATTTATGTTCAACTATAATAATATGTAATTTTGTGTCTAATTCTACAAAATATAGACTGAAAAAGTTCCTCTATTGTATTGGGAGTTGTGTATTGTTTCAATTATCTTTTACAAAAAAAATTACATAGTATTTTTTTAGAACTGAATCTGAAAGCATGGGTTTGGGGAATTATACATAGATTCTCACGTTTGGGGTGGCATGATAGGCAATGGGCGAGCACTGGTACCCGACTGGATTCATTTTTTATGTTATGGAGTGCAATGGCTAATAAACTGAAGTAGAATCTCTAATAGAATTTGATTAGGGGATATAATTTAAGAGAGGTGATATTAATCCATTAAATCATATGGAAATAACACGAGTGTGTCATGTGTAACACAAAACAATTCCACTCAACTTATTACAGATCATCTTCTACCTTGAGTAGCCTTAGATATTCAATGTTGTAGGTTTTCATGTCAAGTGACTACTACAAACATCTCAAGATCATATCTATGGTGTGTTCTATTATATGAGATCATGATATGATTAATAATATTGGACCAATATTGACAATACATTCTTCCATGGAAGAACTTTGTAACTAAGTTGTGTTCAATCATTAAAAATGATTAAGGTTTGAAAACAATCAAGATTTGTAGTCAATCAAGCTTTACGGTTGATCAATCTTTATAATCAATCAAGATTTGTGGTTGATCTAGTGACCACATTCCACATGGTTGATATAATGACTGCCTGCCCCATGTAGCTAGTTTAAAGACTACATACCACACAGTCGATCCATTGGGCACATCCTCATACGATTGATCCTCCAAAAATTATTCTCTAATAATTTTCATGTGATCATGCGTGAATGTGAGTATGTAGTATGAGTGAAATTGAATACTATAGAGGATTGAGTGAAGTGGTTACATTACTAAGAGATACAAACAGATGCTCAAGCATATGAGTCTCAATACTTTAATCGCATATGAATCTAAGGCTATGTGACATGATAATGAATATGGGATGATCACATTTTTATGAATCAATGAGTTTCAAATGGAATATTTGAAACTTGATTATCTAGTTTGAAAATAAGTATTACAAGTAAGAGAGAAGAATTTGATAATTAAATTATACCAAGCATTCAAATTCAAGTATCATGAGGCCTCTATTTATGCCAGGTTCCAAAAATGAATGAATAATGGAAATCCATGTGTGCTTTACACCACAAATTGAGGAAATACTGATACATCTATGATCTTGGTTCTTCATGATAATTTATGCATGTGTTCATATGATTTATTATGCGGGTTATGTAAAATTGTTAAATAATAAGGAATTGATATTTTATCATGAGGGATATTTCCAAGTCTTTGGGGATAATGAAAGAAAAAATCAGGTGTTTTAATATGTTGAATATCCAAAGATATAAATGGTGATATTTTTGTAAGACTTAAATATATTTCTTGGTAACGTTTTGAAAGAGTTTTAAAAATGTATTAATATTATATTTTCCTTATTCTAAGAATAAGATAAATATTAACCATTCATAGTGAATGTAAATATGATAGTAATTAAGATAATTTTTGAGTTTTGACTCTGTGATTTTCGATATACCTTTTTCAAGTCAAAAAAATAAAAGAGAAAGATAGTATAGGGTCTGATGATGTTGAACACTCTGTGAAACCAAAATCTTAAGGAAGAAAAGGAAAGTATTTAACAATGGTCCTACCAATAATATAGTGGTTTTGAACACAATAGAAGTGCCTATTAGACCTATGTCCAACTTGGATTTTATCGATTTAAATAGATCATTTGTAATATACATGATTATGAATGCCATGACCAATGAAATTTTTCAAAAAAATATTGATTTTTTTCTGATCCCAATAGAGGATATCACTTCACATTAATTTATAATTAATTTAAATCACAAGAATAAATATTACCTTAGTCCTGATATTTTTCTTCATTAATGGTGTTGATTGCTCTAACATGGTTAGTGTATCATCATTTTATAACGAGGTCCCAAATAAGATCCCCTTTATTAGTGATCCATATGTGAACCTTCGATCTCAGAATAATTCTGATAAAACCTCAGGTTCTAGCACACTCAATTGATCATCCATTATTTTTCACTTTAGTTACTTAATGTTCCTTTAATCTTGAAGAAATTTCTCTTGTTTTTCTCGGTCATGAGAAAAATATAGGAGGAGGGAGATCTTGAGAGAAATTTATTATGCACAATAGTTAACCTTTCTTTGGTTGACATAACAATAAATAAATAAACATAGGTTTAGGGTTAAATTCCAATTAATTTCTTAAAGTCCCTCAACTATGAATTAATCCCCAATAAACCTCATGTCGCATAAATATAATTATTATTATCATTTTACTTGTAACGCATGAAAACTTGTACAATAATAAATATTTATTTTATAGTTTGTAAAATAAATATTTATCACCAGAAAAAATTTGGTCTGCTCATCCCCCATAAAATTTATTAAATTATCGAATAAATATTTAAATAAATATTATTAATTCAAGAAGTAAATAAATATTATATTCAAAGTTTGATGAATAAATATTTTTTTAGTATTTGAAAAACTAAATAAATTTTTTGTTTGATAATTAAATAATTATTTATTTCCATGTGAATAATAAGAGATAAATAAATATTATATATTCACATAATTAAATAATTTCCTTATGAATAAATATTTATTTAATATTTGTGATCAATTTATAAAACTTGAGTAAATATTATTTCTCAATCTAAAGAATAATATCTGTAAAAATTATTAAATATAAATAATATTTAATTGAGATTAAAGGAAAAACTTTGTGCATGGCCCTCTAGGCATCCTCCTCAATGGTATCAGGTAGTCCTGCCGAAAATATAGGATTACTATCTAGTAATGGGTCAAGGCACAAACAAAGGAAGAAGATATATCAAAATGAAAAAAACTACATATGAAAGCTCACTGTGAAATATAATCCCTTTGTCTTGATATCTCATCAAGCAGGTTGCACACCTGTTTCATCAACCTATATGCTCGACATGTGTTTCTTTAAATATCTAAAATGAACTTTTCTGTACACCATGGCCATGGAATTTAATGTGTTTATTCCATTTAAATCAAAGGGTTAAAATATCAACTTTCATAAATATGTAAGGGACAAATACTTCCTTGACTTATTCAATAATAACATATCTTTCTTAATGAATCCAACATACCCAACTTCTTTATGAACATATATTGTCATATTTTGTTGAAATACATCAAAGTGTGTGAGTTATGACATGTAACAATAATAATATTAAATTCTAAGGATCATTACACTTGCTCGAAAACAGGAATATCCAATGACACACAAACAAGTGGAATTCCTACAAGCGGTGGTTCTCTTATTATCTCTCATATAGGAGATTAATAAATGTGAACTTCATGAGATGAAGTCTCATATAGTTATGAGTACTCACACATAATGGTCAAAATGTTATTTAACCTATAATACAATGTTATCCAATTATAGAATAAGGTTGAAGAATATCATCATTGCATTTATAGGTTCTCATTATATTAAAGAACAGTTATTCCCTTTTAAATGCGACAAATTATCTATAACATTAATACATTAATGTCACACAGAACAGAGAAAAATATGTAATAAGATATTTAATTAATATCCACATCTTTTAATTTACATGCAATATAAAGTACAAATAGTTGGTTCTAGGGAACCAACTCCAATAGACTCCCACTTAAACCAATCATGTTTTTACTGATTTAAACCCTTCATTAATGGGTTTTCCATGTTTTATTCTATTGAAAATCTATCATTGTGATGTCATCTTTCTGAGAAAAATCTCTCAAGAGAAGATATTTCTGAAGTATGTGGTTTATCTACTGATGTGAACTTGTCTCTTTTACATGATCCATCATTGTAGTATTATCATAATAGAGTGTGATAGGATATTTACTACTAGGAACTATATCAATCTCTTAGATAAAGTTTCATATACTAACTATTTATTTAGCTACCTCAAAATCTATAAAATACTCAGAATCCAATGTAGAATGAGAAACCATGGATTTCTTTTATCTCTTCTTTCTCACAATATAACACCCTGATACTTTAGTTTAATAATAATAATATGTTCAATTGTGTGTGCCATATTAAATATCAAGCTTAAAATGAAATAGAATATACTATTAAAATTTTATTCTTTTAATATGACTATCATAACCTAGTGATTAGTTTGGAGGGTATAAATAGGAGTAACTACATTATGAAATATATGTAGTAATATATTATTTAATAAAAATTTGTTGATTAGTGCCTAGTAAATAAGAACTAAATTTTAAATAATATCATATATTATTGAAAGAACCTAGTACAAAATACATTTAAGAATATGCATTTTTCATATCAATTATTTATAACTAACATGATAAACATGAGTCGTGTCTTTTCAGAATTATTTATTTAATAACTGACATTGAAAAGTTGGTTTCCAACATCAGTTATTTAATAACCAATATGAAACACCTTTAAATTTTTTTGAAACATCAGGATAAGTCCTTTTTTGTTCATTCATTCTTGTAGAAGAAGTTGGTTTTCTCTCATATGGTGAACCCAAACCCTTTATTCTTTGATTTGGTGACCTTGAATCTCTTTTAGTCGCCATTAACCATTGTATTTCACCCTTATCTATCAGCATTCACTGTATTCACTAACTTTTTGTAATCTTTCCATTATCGATGCCTTCTGATTTGTCCCCATTTTGATATCTATTTTTGGTTTGTGTTTATTGTTTCAATTTTTCATGCATCCAAGGTACATTTTAATTGATCAATGTTGTTTTGGTCTTGTTTAATTGAATTATTTCTACCACCACTTCTATTTGACATATCTTCTTTATTTTTATTTTTATTTCTAATTATTTACACATGTAATGTATATTTTAATTGATGATATGATTTTTTTTAAGATTAAGGTTTGATTAAATGATTATTTGATGAATTTGTGTCATAAATAATATTAATTTACTGATTAATGTGTGTCTAAGGTTTATTTTTTATCTACATTTTTAATGGGAATTTTGGATATATAATGGATTATGGAGTTTGAATATAGAGTATTTATAATATATATTTAGATGATCATGATGATTTAATGATTATTTTTTATTTTTTGTATGAAATAATTATAATTAAATATGTTCAAAGTGATAATTTTTTATGAAATATTTTTTTTTCTTTTATTTGTGAAATATTTTGTGGTATTTTTTATTGTTATTTATACTAGTAAATTTGAAATTAATTTAAAAATATAATAACTTATTTTCAATTCTTGATATTTGTTATAGATAATAATGTATCAAAGATGGATTATTACACTACAAATAAGTGTTGAATATAAGGAAGGTGTTTATTCTTTTTTGTAATTTTATAAACAAAATTTTCTAAAAAAATGATATATTTTTATGTCCATGCTTGAAATATTTAAATAAAAAAAATTGGAAATCAGAAAAATCAAAGATCATTTAATTTTTCATGGTTTTAATCTAATTTAAATCCCTTAGATTTGGCATGGTGAAACTGGGAATAATTCAAGATCTATTGATAATGAATGTTTTCAAAATTATAAGTCTACTCAAATTAAATAAATGATTCATGATATTGAAGTAGTGGTAGTTGGGAAATAACTGATAGCTGAACAACTATATAGTGATGTTAAAAAACCATTGTATCTAGGTAGTAAAAAATTTACAATTTTATCATTGTTTTTAATATTTATTAACTTGAGGAAAAAAAATAAAACGAGTGACAAGATTGTTACATATTTTCTACAACTATTAATGGACATACTTCTTAAAGACAAATATATTACATTTTCACATTATAGTAAAAATAAAATTTTTCTCCTAACGGTTTTTTGATACAATAAGATAAATGTATTCATAAATAAATATGTGATATATAGAAAAGAATACAAAGGTATTTTAGAGTTTCCTAAATGTGGGACATCATGGTATTAGTTGAAAGAAAAATCATAGGATAATATAGTAGTTAAAAAGACTCTTGCCAAGGAAATTTGGTATCTTTCTATAATTACCCATTTCAAACCTTTATTTGCAAATTAAAATGATGTAAAAAGGTTAATATTTCATTCATATGAGCAGATATATGATGCAAAATTACATCATTCAACTGATTGTCCACAGTGAAAGAAAATTGATCAACAGTTTCCTATATTCATAAATGATGTTAAAAATATTAGACTTGGACTATTCATAGATGTAATGAATCCATATCAAATACTTAGTTGAAAACATAGTCCATGGCCTATTTTAATGGTAATTTATAACTTCTCTCCTGAATTTTTTATGAAGTGTAAATATATCAGGTTGGGTCTAATTATTTCTAGAACAAAACATCCTAGAAATGATATGGATGTTTTATTATCAGCATTAATTGGTGATTTGAAACTTTTATGGGAGGAAATTATTAGATTATATGATTCTTATAAAATGGAACATTTTAAACTACATGCAATTATTATGTTTACTATAAATAACTTCACAACATATGGAAATTTTTCTAGATATAGTGTTAAGGATTATAAATCTTGTCCAATTTGTGAATAATAAACATAACCTTATCAACTAAAACATAATGAAAAAATAGTATACAAGTTTTATTAGAGGTTTTTATCTATAGATCACTCTTATCAAAGATTAAAAAAGTCATTTAACATATCATAATAATTTTATATTTCTCCAAAACCACTATTCACAAATCAATATTTTTAGAGGGTAAAAAACATTGATGTCACAATAAAAAATAAACATAAATATAGTAATGATAGAAATATTTGGAAGAAATGAATAATATTTTCTGATCTTTCATATTGGAGATTTTATAAGGTTATACATAACATTGATTTCATGTCTACGGATAAAAATAAATGTTAAATTTTTATTATAACATTGTTAGATATTAAAAGAAATATTAAATATGGCTTGAATGAAATATTTGAGTTACTCTCAATGAGAATACGTTTAGAGTTAGCTTATACTCTTAATATAAGATGAACATACCTACCTTTAACATTTAATATGTTATCCAAGAGGTAGAAAATTATATTTTTTTAGTGTCTCTATGATATCAAAGTGTCGCAGGGTAATTATCCAAATGTAAAAAAAATTTGTCACTAAAATATTTTAAGTTCAAAGGAATTAAATCTCATTATTATCACATAATGTTGCAAAATCTCCTACCAGTTTCATTTCATAGAATATTTTTCATCCGTGTTACAATAAATATCATAAATGTGTGTTATTTTTTTAATTCAATTTATAAAAATGTGATTGATTTTAATTCATTGAAAAATTTAGAGAACAATATAGTCTCTATAATTTGTCAATTGAAAATGTGATTTACTCTATCTTCTTTATTGACCTCACCTATTTTGATAATCTCAATTATGTTTTAATATGTTTTTATAATCCTATTTATGTGTTAAATTATGTCATATTTCTATTGAGTTGACATATATATCAAAATAATATTTGGAATATGTTAATCAATGTTTATCTATGTTTATACATGTTTTGAAATAATACTAACTCACTCTGGATATGATTTGAATAGAACAGATAAGTATTAAGTTTTTGAGTCACTATTACAGACCTACCGATACATAGTCACTGATACAGACACAGTGACTGATACAGACATAGTCTACCAATAAGAAAAGATCACCAATAGATAGATTCTACTGTTATAATCAAGAGCTACTGATACAGACAAACAGACAGCTACTGATATGAAGTCTACCGATACAAACAGAAAGCTACCGATATGAAGTCTACTGATACAAACAGACAGCTACCGATATGAATTCTACCAATATAGACAGAGCCACTGATATACAAAGAGAGCCATCGATACAAGCAGCTACTGATATAGGCAAGTTACTGATGGAGAAATCCACTGATACAATGATGTTATCTTTATAGAAGAGCCACTAATAAGAGGAGGTACTGATATAGAGTCATTGTCACTGATACATAGTCTACCATTATAAAGAGTACCAGATACTGTTACAGACCTATTGACTCAAGTCCACCGATACAAGCTCACTGCTACTAGGAGCTACCGATGGAAACCAGTCACTATATCTCTAAACCCTACTTATGTTTGTTTATTAACAACGGTCATATTTGGTGCTCTTAATGAAATTGCTATTAATTAATTAATGTCAGTTGAATGTCAGGAAACCGTACCTCATACCTGTAAAAAGGTAATCATTCCCATTTCCAGAGTTAAAGATATATATAAAAGATAACCTTGAACTACTAAAGGGAAATCGATCAGTCTTTCCATGCACATGTGAAACAACCTTTTGGAGATACATATGGACTTACATTCATAGAAGAAAAGTAAGAATACATTCTAAATCTGTAAAACCTAATCATTCAAGGAGTAAAGAGCTCCAACGATTACAATTATACTCAAGCTGATCAGACTGATCAACCTAGACCTGGAAGTCAAATACAAAACGACACTATATTTTTCTTGACTAAAAACCATAGAAGGACTCAAAGCTTTATCTGCATTAATTCAAGGAGTCCAAAGCTTCACTCGAAATACATATATCATTCTAAAATAATCTCTATTTGTTTATCTCTATTGTGTTTTCATTTATTTACATTTTGATTAGTGTGTGTTCTGTACTTTAAACACACCCTGTCTCCTGTGCTGAACTAGAAGATTTATAAATCCTCACTCAATCTTTCCCTTACACTCGTGTATCCCACTGTGGATAGTGGTAGAGGTCAAGTGTGACCTGGACAGACTGTGAGTTGTTTTTATTTTTGATTTCCCACATAGAACTGTGGGAGAGGTCTGATGACCTAGACAGTCTGAGTACTATTGTAAATCCTGATCCAGGGTGTGGATCAAATTTTTATATAAACTTTTTGAGAGGACTAAGTCTCAGCTTGAGACCGAACCTCTTGGTTAAACCTAATGTGAATCCTATTTCATTTTAATCTATATCTTATATTCTACTGCAAATTACTTTGAAATTCAATTCTGTTTTAAAGTCACTCTGATAGTTAAACTAGCAAGTGTTTGTAATTTTTGTTATCTAGTAAGTTAGTTTCAAAAGCTAACTTAATCATTAGATTAAGTTAACTGAGAAATAATAAATCTTTGAGAAACTAATTGAAACCTTTAAAGCTTTATAAATTCACTACAGTTTAATTTTTATTTATTTTTTGGAGATTTCATACAAAGATTTTTAATAGAAATTTTAATTGGAACTCAATTCACCCCCCCCCCCCCCCTTGAGTATCAACTCCGACCAACATTTGGTATCATAGGAGGTTGAATGTTTTTCAAAACACTATATTTATGAAATTGTTTTTAACTGTGATTTTAGTTGTATCTTAAAGATCTCAAAATTTCTATTGTTTTTAAATTTTTATCTCTTTCAATATATTAGCTAAAATTTAATTATGGACAATAGACTAGAAGGTGTAGCTACCAACATGCCGCCATTCTTTAATAGTGTTAATTATGGCCAATGGAAACTAAAAATGAAAATTCATTTATAAAGTATGGGATTTAATATCTGGACTACTATAAAGACTCAGTATAAGATTCCAAAAACTGAAAGAACTACCCGGGATGAACCTACTAATGTTTCTTAAAATAATAATTGTAAAGCAATGAATGCTCTGTATTGTGCTTTAGGAGAAGAATAATTTAATCGAATATCTTCTTGTAATAATGCTTATGAAATCTAGGATACTTTGGTTAATTCCCATGATGGAATAACTAATGTTAAGGAAATGAGATTGAATACCTACACTATTAAGTATTATAATTTTAAAATGAAGCCTGATGAACCTATTTCTGACATGTATCTCAGGTTCCACGAAATTTTAAATACAATGAGCTCACTTGGAAAAGTTGTTCCTGCAAAAGAGAAAATCATGAGGATACTAAGATGTCTTCGAGACAGATGGAGAGGCACATTAGTTTCAATTAGAGAATCTTGTGACATTAGTGCTTTTCCTGTCAAGGAACTTATTGGTAAATTAATGATTTATGAAGAAGAACTGAAATTAAATAAGGAAGAAGATGATGAACCAAGAAATCAGTTTGTAGCTTTCAAGACTTCTGCTTCAAAAAATAAGGACAAAGGGAAAATTCAAAGTGAAAGTGATAGTTCAATCATTGAAGAGAGTGTATCTGACAGTGATGCTGAAATGGATCAGATAGCCAGATGATTCAAGAAGTTTAATATAAAGAAGAAGTTTTTCAAAAAAAAATCCAATTATAAGGGAAAGTATGATAATAAATGTCATTAGAAGAAGGATTGGAAAAGAACTAACAAAAGTGATGACATAGTCTTCTATGAATGCAAGAGGAAAGGACATGTGAATGCTGACTATCCAAAATTAAAGTACAAGAAGAAATATGAGTACAAGGACAAAAAATATAAGAAATCTATGAAATTATCCTGGAGTGCTTCAGAAGACAGTTCAAGTGATTCTGATTCCACTTAGGATGAAAAATCTCAAAGATCTAATATGTGTTTCATGACAAATACATCTGAGGTAACATTGGATACTCTTATTTTAAATTCTTATTATTCTGGAGATGATTCTGATTTTGATTCTGAAAACATGTCTAGTGAAGAGTTATTTGAATATTCTAACATGATAGAAGATACTTTCAATGAGCTAAAATACAAGTATAAAACCTTAAAGAAACAACATGCTTTAACTAGCACCGTCAAATCTGCACTATAAGTAGAAAAGGAAAAGAATGCTCAACTGTTAAAAGAAAATATTGAACTGAAACTGTCTATTGAGAAACTCAGGAAAGATTTGGAAAAAATTACTAATGGAAAGAACACTCTTACACAAATTCTAGGCAAAAAAGTAGCACCAAATTATACCACTGGGTTAGGCTATCGACCTGGACAGAGACAGATCACAAAAAATAAATTTATTCTAAAAACTGGACAGTTTGCTGCTAATTCTAGTTCTGAAAATTCTTCAGTCTCAACTAGTTATTCACATATTTTAATATCAAACAATGTTTATCTTTTTAAGTCTTTTGAATCTATTGATTATATTAAACCCATTAGACAAATATGGGTACCAAAAGTTTTGCTTGCTAACCTGTCTGGACCCAAGAAAATCTGGGTACCAAAATCATATTCTGTCTAAACCTGTTTTATAGGAAACCTGCTTAAAAAGTTCATGTAGGAAGACATGGTACTTGGACAGTGGATTTTCAAGACATATGATAGGAGTCTTCTCATTTTTTTAAAGCATGGTCAAAGTTGATGGAGTATATGTCACATTTGGTGATAACTCAAAATGAAAAATCATCGGCTTAGGCCAAATTAGTAACACTGATTCAATTTTGATTTCTAAGGTTTTACTTGTTGATGGACTAAATTATAATATGTTAAAAATTTCTCAGTTGTGTGATGATGGATTTAATGTTATGTTTGAAAATGATTCTTGTAATGTTTTTAATTATAAAAATGTTTTAATGTTTTCTGCCTTAAGAAATGAAAATGTTTATACTGTGGATTTAAACTCTTTAGCTAAGAAAAATATTACCTGTTTAAATACTTTTCATAAAGAATCCTGGCTTTGTCTCAGAAGATTAAGACATTGTAATATACACTCACATAAGAAATTGACAAAGAAAAATTTATTTAGAGACATACCTCAACTTAAATTCCCATCAGACAAGGTTTGTACTCCCTGTCAAAAGGGAAAGCAACATAAAGTTTCTTTTAAATCAAAGAAATAAGTTTCAACTTCTCAACCTCTCGTGTTGGTTCACATGGATTTATTTGGACTATCCAGAGTTTCTGGTTTAAATGGGAATCACTATGTCTATGTCATTATAGATGACTTTTCTAGATATACTTGGGTATATTTTCTAGCTCACAAAAGTGATGCTTATTCTTACTTTATGAAATACTCCAAGTCTGTAGAAAACCTTAGTGGACTAAAGATTAAAACCTTGAGAAGTGATCTTGGTCATGAGTTTGAAAATCATAAATTTGAATCATACTGCTAACAAAATGGCTACAATCATAATTTCTCTGCCCTTAGGACACCTCAACGGAATGGTGTAGTAGAAAGAATAAATAGAACACTTCAAGAAATTTCAAGGACTATGCTAAATGAATATGACTTACCTGTTTATTTTTGGGCTGAAGCTATCAAAACAGCTTGTTATATTATAAATAGAGTCTTGATTTGACCTGTTCTTAAAAAGACCCATTATTAATTATGGAATAATAGAAAACCTAAAGTTAGTTACTTCATAGTTTTTGGTTTCAAAGTATTTATTCTCAATACTAAAGATAATCTTGATATGTTTGCATCCAAAAGTAATGAAGGAATATTTCTAGGTTATTCTTTATCTAGTAAAGCCTATAGAGTTTTTAATAAAATAACCAAATGTGTGGAAGAATCTTTTCACATAAAATTTGATGAAACTAATCTGCATGAACCTAAACCTTCTCTTGAAAATCTTGAAGAAGATTGTTTTGTTCTGAACCTTAGTGATAATTTCAGTGAACATGTTGTAAAGACAACTAGTTCTGGAAATATTCTAGAATCCACATCTGATGGACCCGAACCTAGAGAAGAACCTGAAATTTCTAGTCCTACCTTTACCAAATCAGCTAGGATTTTAAAGAATCGTCCTTTAGATGTTGTTTTAGGCAATCTTGATAGAGGTAAATAGACTAGAGCTTCTCTAAGAAACTAGGTTGAATATAAATCCTTTCTTTCACATTTAGAACCTAAAAATATCAATGATGCAATCAATGATGAATTTTGGTTAATGGATATGAAAGAAGAATTAAATCAATTTGAAAGAAAAAAATTTTGGGAATTAGTTGATAGACCTAAGGACACTTTGACCATAGGCACTAAATGGGTTTTTAGGAATAAAGTTGATGAGTCTGGAAATATAGTTATGAACAAAGCAATACTAGTTGCACAAGGATATAGTCAAGAGGAAAGAATAGATTATGAAGAAACCTTTTCACCTGTAGCTAGATTAGAAGCTATTAGGATTCTACTTGCCTATGCTGCTCATCTGAATTTCAAGTTATATCAAATGGATGTTAAAAGTTCTTTTCTGAATGGTTTTATAATTGAAGATGTTTTTGTTGAACAACCACCTCGATATACTAATCCTCATTTTACAAATCAATTTTTTAAGATTTATAAAGCTTTATATGGTTTAAAACAATCCCCACGAGCTTAGTATGATAGAATTAGTAGTTTTCTTATTTCAAAAGGTTTTTATAAAGGGATTGCTGATCCAACTCTCTTTATTAAAATAATTTCCAAATATGTTTTGATAGTACAAATCTATGTTTATGATATTATTTTTGGATCTTTTAAAAATGATTTGTGTATTGATTTTTCAAAGAATATGCAAAATGAATTTGAAATGAGTTTAATGGGAGAACTCAAATATTTTCTTGGATTTCAAGTTTTTCAAAATGAAAATGGTATTATCTTAAATCAAAGTAAATATACAAAGGATCTTTCAAAACATTTTGGTTTGGATAGTAGTAAGGGTAATGACACACCCATGAGTATCACTTGTAAGTTGGATACTGATGAAACTGGAAAACTAGTGGATCAAACCAACTACAGAGGTATGATAGGGAGTCTGCTCTATCTTAATGCTAGTTGACCAGATATTATGTTTAGTGTGTGTATGTGTGCAAGATTTCAAGATAATCCAAAAGAGTCACACTTGTTTTCTGTTAAAATAATTTTCAAATATCTTAAACATACTACTAACTTAGGATTATTTTATCCAAAAGGACAATCATTCGATTTAATAAGTTATTTAGATGCTGACTTTGCTGGTTGCAAGTTAGATAGAAAGAGCACTTCTAGAACATGTCATATTCTAGTTAAGTACCTGATATCTTGGTGTAGTAAAAAGTATAATTTTGTTGCATTGTCTAATGCTGAAGCAGAATATATTGTTGTTGGTAGTTGTTTTGATCAAATTATGTGGATGAAACATACATTATTGGACTATGGATATCAGTTTAGACATGTATCTATAAACTGTGACAACACTAGTGCGATCAATATCTCTAAGAATCACATATCTCACTCAAGGACCAAACACATTGATGTAAGGCACCACTTTTTGAGAGATCATTACCAAAAGGGTGATATTACTCTTGAATTTATAGGTACTGAACATCAATTAGCTTACATATTCACAAATCCTTTAAGTTCAGATAAGTTAAGGTACATTAGACATGAGTTAAGAATGATAGACTTTGTAGAAGAAAATCCTCAAGGTTAGCCAAATCCTCACCGTTAGCCAAATCCTCACTGTTACCCAAATCCTCACCATTAGCCAAATCCTCACTGTTAGCCAAATTCTCACCATTATACAAATTCTCACTATTAGAGAAACCTCACTGCTAGAAAAACCACACTACTAGGGAAACCTCACTGCTAGAAAACCTCACTGCTATAGAAAACCTCACAGCTAGGGAAACCTCACCGCTAGAGACACCTCACTGCTAGAAAACCTCACTACTAGAGAAACCTCACCACTAGAAAACCTCACCACTAGAGAAAACTCGCCACTAGAAACCTCATCGCTAGAAAACTTCACCGCTAGAGACACATCACCACTAGAGACACCTCACCACTAGAAACCTCACAGATAGATAAACCTCACCATCAGGGTTCTCACCGGTAATTGTCACTGATATGTCATGAGTTGTCTGATTTTCATTTTCTTTAGCCAAAACTCTTATTGTCTTCAGTATAATTCCTTTTACTTCATTTCGATTCCTAAATGATAGAAACTAAGCCTTATTTACATTTCAATCCAATACAAACTCTCCTCTCTTCAATCCTCACTTCTTGAACCCCTATATTACGCGTGACCCTAAGTTCTTCGATTAGAGATGGAAAGAACAAAATTCCTGATATTCATTGATGATAGTGATGCGCCAAGTGCGAAGAAGCAGAAAAAAGGACCTGAAGGTAGTGGTAGTGAAAATAGATCAAGGTCAAGGAAGCGTGCAGTGAACCTGTATTTGCAAAATAGAGAAATAGTAATTGAAAAGGAACTTAGTGATGAATGGCTCTTGCCTAGAAAGTCTTTGGTTTTAAGAGTTCTAGAAGAACCGGAATGGATTGAATGTTTTGAAAACATTAATGGACCTCATTATCCAAATTTCGTTAAGTAGTTTTATGATTTTTTCATTTTGATAATTCTAAAGAAGAAAATAGAATGGTTTCATTAGTGAATGGCAAAGAAATTTCTTTTTCTTCTATTGAATGGGCTGAATGTCTGAAAGTTCTGCATGAGGGTGTATTTGGGTATACCTTGAAGAAAATACCTCCTACCAGTGACATTTTTGACTATGAGGTTTCTTTGGAAGAGCTCACTAGAAGTGGAAAACAAAGAAAGTTAGTGGTTGCTGAGATGGATGGAGAAAACCAGCTATTATTCAAATTCATCCAACATGTGCTAAGTCCAAGAAGAGGGGACTTTGAAAATCTGAGAAACCAAGATATTTATTTGTTGCATCTGCTGAGGCATGGTGTCAAGGTAAATAAGTGTACGCTTTTGATGATCCAAACTAAGGATATGACCAGGCCTAAGTCAAAATTCAATGCTTTATTCTTTGCAAAGTTGATTTTGGTAATGATCAAGGTGAAAGGAGTAACTGAGTCTCAGGATGAGACAATAGTTGTGAGGAACAATTTTTGCATCACAATCACAATATGTAAGTATATGAATATTGGCTGGAACCCATGGAGAATGCAATGGGTTATTGATGATGAGAAGGTGTATGATAAGATCAACCCTGTTAATCATCCAAATTGGCCAAGAGAGAGAAGAGATCTAGGTCTAGGACCTGATGAAGAGGAACCTCATTATAGTGATGATACTAATGAGGAGGATTCCTCTATAGCTGATGGAGGGGATCTGAACTTGCCTCCAAGTCTAGTTGCTGAGGTTGTATCATCTGGAAAGAAAACTATGTTGGGAGTAAGCAACAAAAAATCCCCTATTGATGAGGAAGACCAGCCTGCTCCAGAGAATGAGGAAGAACAAGAATCTGAAAATGAAGCATATGTTTCTTCTTTTTTGAGTCTCAGTCCAATAATTGGGTACTCCTCAATGACTACTGAGGAAATTGTTGAAGTAGACAGACCTACATCTAGTCCTCAGTCACCCCAGGTTGGGACACCTAATGTGGATAGAGTTGTGGAAAACTATTCTGAGGAAGACTTCCCTGCTCAAGCTTCTATTGATGTACATGTATAGGAAAATTCACAGATTGAGGGGGAGTATCCCACCAGACATGGTACTATTTCAGTAGCTCATTATATTGGAGACTGGGCTGAAGATGTAGGTTTTGTAGTTTTTGGGTTGGACTATCCTGATTCAGAAGTTGAGACACCCATTAGTATACCTCTTGTCTCTTATAATATACTTTCTGAAACTTTACCTGAGGATATAGAAAGAAAATATGATTTAGACAAGTTGAAATATGATATTAAGACCTGTTTTGTAGAAGAAATGAGAAGAATGGAAACCTCGTTAATATCATCTATTCAATCTGTGATGACTGAATCAGTATCTGGTGTTTTGGATGAAGTCAAGACCTGCTAGAATCAAGTTTCAAGCTTGGCAGAGGAAGTTGAATCTCTAAAGAAATCAGTTGTGTCTCTATAATCTTATATGATATCTAAATCTCTAGTAGACAAGGATTTGGAATTTTTAAAAAGAGTAGTTATCCAGATGGTATCATTTTTTGAGAAATTTAAGATTTCCATGGAGTAGCATGTCATTACCTAGGACTCTATTGTGAAAAAATATCATTAGTGGGATGACTAAATCTTTTAAGGAAACAGTAGCCTTTACTGTTTCACCTCTGAGTACTACCAGGCCTTCTTTGGATATTGATCATATTCAAGCTTTGATGAGAGAAGAGATTGGGAAGTCTTCCACCAGTAGCTCTGTAGACTCTACTTCCTTGGTCGAAGTAGTGACTACCACTAGGGATATAGGGAAAAATTTTAATAATTTTATGAGAGAGGCCACTTCTTCTCAGAAAGAGGTAAAAGAAAAATTGGATTACTATTTCCAAAGGGTCTACACTAAACATCAGTTGAACAATCATTTCAAGCTTCTATTAGAGAACATAAAATTACCTCCAATCAGTCATGATTTTGGAGAACAAGTAAAAAAGCTCAAGTAGTTGACTCCTGCTCTAGACAAGTTTATGGAGAACAAGGATGACTTTATCTCTGTTGTGGAAAGAGGAGGAGGAATCATTATGGACTTTAGGAATATGCTACTGCCATTTTTGCATGTAGACAGTACTCCTATCATTATACCTCTAACTCTGCCTGCCTCTGCTCAGTCTTCCTCCATTCCTCAGATGACACCAACTCAAGCAATTAGAAGTCTCTCTCCTATGATCACCCAGAGGGATCCACATTATAGGCCATGCACTGTATCTGTAACTCATCCTCCTCTAATTATCACTGGTGTTCCCAAGCCTCCACCTACATTTACCCAGCCTGAATCCTCTTCTGATTCCAAGGGAAAATTCAAATCACATTCTAAGGAAGTGGATTGAATAGTGGCTAGGACCT
This sequence comes from Viscum album, assembly GCA_963277665.1. Lineage (NCBI taxonomy): Eukaryota > Viridiplantae > Streptophyta > Magnoliopsida > Santalales > Viscaceae > Viscum > Viscum album. The sequence continues at coordinate 141,272,761 of OY728128.1, read as the reverse complement.
TGATAGGAATCCAATGTACTCTTTTTGCCTTTATTTTGTATTTCTCTATATATATTTTTCCCCACGAAATATATATTATCTTATTCTCTTTTACCTTATGTTACTTCTCTCATCCATCGTTTACTACTTTTTTCTAATCACAAAGGGGGAGAAATATGAGCATAATATATTCTACCTCCGGTACATTTGTTTTATAACTCTACCTCTCATACAGTGGTTTCATACCTCTGATACATTTTCATGTAATACTCTATTCTCTGATATATTTGAAAATTTCATTCCTCACACTAACAAGTGAGACCCAATGTATTTTATACTGATATATTAATGATTATTTTGGATTATAATACCATAATTTGTGATTATAAAAATGGGGGAGATTGTTGACCTCACCTCTTTTGATAATCTCAATTATGTTTTAATATGTTTTTATAATCCTATTTTTATGTTAAATGATGCCATCCTTCTTTTGAGTTGACATATATATCAAAATAATCTTTGGAATATGTTAATCAATGTTTATCTATGTTTATACATGTTTTGAAATAATACTAACTCACTCTGGATATGATTTGTATAGAACAAATAAGTGTTAAGTTTTTGAGTCACTATTACAGACCTACCGATACATAGTCACCGATATAGACATAGTCACCGATACAAACTTAGTCTACCAATAAGAAAAGATCACCGATAGACAGAGTCTACTGTTATAATCAAGAGCTACCGATACAGACAAATAGACAACTACCGATATGAAGTCTACCAATACAAACAGACAGCTACCGATATGAAGTCTACTGATACAAACAGACAGATACCAATATGAAGTATACTGATACAGACAGAGCCACTGATATACAGAGAGAGCCACCGATATAGAGATACCAATATAGGTGAGTTGCCGATAGATAAATCCACTGATACAAGAATGTTATATTTAAATAAGAGCCACTAATAAGAGGATATATCGATACAGAGTCACTATCACTGATACATAGTCTACCGTTATAAAGAGTAACAGCTACCATTACAGACCTACTGACTCAAGTCCACCAATACAAGCTCACTGATACTAGGATCTACCGATGGAAACCATTCACTATATCTCTAAACCCTACTAATGTATGTTTATTAACAACAGTCATATTTGGTGCTTTTAATGCAACTGCTATTAATTAATTAATGTCTGTTGAATGTCAATAAATCGTACCTCGTACCTGTAAAAAGATAATCATTCCCATTTCTGGATCTAAAGATATATATATAAGGGAACCTCGAACTACTAAAGAGAGATCGATCAGTCTTTCCATGCACATGAGAAACAACCTTATGGAGATACAAAAGGACTTACATGCATAAAAGAAGAAGGAAGAATACATTCTGAATCTATAAAACCTGATAATTCAAGGATTAAAGAGCTCTAACGATTTCACCTATACTCAAGCTGATCAGACTAATCAACCTAGACCTGGAAGTCAAATACAAAAACGACACTCTGTTTTTCTTGACAAAAAACCAGAGAAGGACTCAAAGCATCATCTGCATCAATTCAAGGAGTCCAGAGCTTCACTCAAAACACATAGAGCAATCTAAACTCGTCTCTATTTTTTTAGATCTATTGTGTTTTCATTTATTTACATTTTGAGCAGTGTGTATTATATACTTTAAACACACCATGTCTCTTTTGATGAACTGGAGGATTTATAAATCCTCACTCAATATTTCCCTTACACTCTTGTATCCCACTATGGATAGTGGTAGAGGTCAGGTGTGACCTGGACAGTCTGTGAGCTGTTGTTATTTTTGATTTCCCATGTAGAACTATGGTAGATGTCTAAGTACCTAGATAGTCTGAGTACTGTTGTAAACCCCAATCCGGGGTGTGGATCAAAGTTTTATATAAAATGTTTGAGAGGACTAAGTCCCGGCTTGAGATTGAGCCTCTTGGTTAAACCTGTAGTGCATCCTATTTCATTTTAAACTATATCTTATATTCTACTGCTAATTACTTTGAAATTAAAATTTGTTTTAAAGTAACTCTGATAGTTAAACTAGCAAGTGTTTGTAATTTTTGTTAGTCAGTATGTTAGTTTCAAAAGCTAACTTAATCTTTAGATTAAGTTAACTGAGAAATAATAAATCTTTGAGAAACTAATTGAAACCTTCCAAGCTTTATAAATTCACTACAGTTTAATTTTTATTTAATTTGGGGAGATTTTAAACAAATCTTTTTAACAGAAATTTTAATTGGAACTCAATTCAGCCCCCCCCCCCTTGAGTATCCACTCCGACCAATATTCTTTTTGATATCATGGTGTATTTAATGGTTCATTTGGAGTGAGAAATAAATCATTAAAGTCTTTTATATCTATTTTGGATGTATCCTTTTGAAAGGTATATGAATCTATTGAATGGATATGTTATGAATCCATATCAACTTGAATCCTACTTTATTGAGAAGTATATTTTCAAAGAGGTATTAGAGTTTTGTACAATCTTCTATTATGCAGTGGAGCACAACATTTTTCCTAAATATCTCTATAAATGAGTCAATAATAAGGGAATAGGGATTCATGGATTGAAAGTAAAATCATTGACAAGTTAACAGATAAATAAGGTATATTTATACATATTGAATAACATAGATGATGCTCAACCATATTTAAAATTGAATATTAATGTGTTAAAACAATGTTATCCAAAGAATAATTATATGTAGATTTTGAATGACCATAACAAAACTTTTTTACCATGTTTTGAAGAGATTTTGTAAGGTATATTAGATGCATCAGAAACATTGAGATAGTTAGTGGGTAGTCCAAGTTTAAATTTAATAACATGGTCTAGGTATGACATTAATGGTTGTACATTTCATAAAAAATATCAGGACAATAGAAGTTCCATTCAAAATACTAAGGTATTGGTGTTCGTATAATCAATGAATTTTTTGAGTACCAAATAAAAAAACTTCATCTCCACATTAGGTGCATATTACACAGTCATTGAAGAAATATGGGAGGTTTATTACATTAAATTTTGATTTCTTATGTTTAACTAAAAATGGTTTATCAATAACAATGGTGTCATACACACTGAATTTAGTATGACACTAGTTAATATGAATATATTAGAATACACAGTTTATCCTTTTGTTATGGTAACACATTAAAAATAAATTTTCTATGTTATTGATCTATCAAATATATAGTGGTCTATTATTTTACAAGGAAAAAATATTTTGGTGATTAAAAAGTTTACAACGATGTTGATTTATGTGAGATCCATACTTCCATGGAAATATTAATAGAGAATATTAATGACCATGTTATATGAATGGTTAGTGTCATACAAATTGATTATGATGAAGTAATATGGGAAAACAATCCTTTAGTAATTTCATAATATTACTGCTAACATATATTTATTTCTTGTTTAATTTTTTAAATTTCATAAAATGTTAAATATATTTGTTTTATTTTTTCCCTTAAAACACATATTATAACTAATATGTTAAAAAAAAATTATATTAGTTTTGTTTTGTTTCTGTCATTTTTCAATTATTCAACTTTATATGTAATTGTTGGGTTTTTATTAATTTTTACTTAAGATTTTTTTTCTTTTGTCTATATCACTTTATGAGTCATAAATATTTTCATTATTCTATTAGTATTGTTACCTACTAATGAATAAGATAAAGAATATTATAAATATTATTTTAAACATTATTATCAACTGCTCTAAAAAATATGATACATGATGCTTTGTTAAGTATTATTTTTTTTATGTATCATTTTAAAAAAAATTATTCAAATTTTTATGTAATAGTTGGATTCTTTTTCCTTCATTTATTTTATTTTATATCTCATTAATTTTGTTAGAATTTTAGTTAACTGCTTTAACAAATATGAATAACAATGTATTTAGTTTAGTTTTTTTGGATCATTTTTCATTTTTTTATTTAATTTTATATTTAATATTTGGGTTTTTATATTTGTGTGCTAATTGTTTGTTACATTGATTTGTAGGATAATATCATATTAAACATTGGAGTCCCCTCAAGCTTATGGGGAGGACCATATGAATACATCTTTTGAGGATATTGTTCATCCTTCTATGCATGAGCCCTCTACTTCTACAAGGGTTGAGAATAATTTTAGATTTGGTAAACGTCGCAACATGCATTTACCGAAATTATCAGTTTCTCATAAATAGGACCAAAGGATGTCATTTTATTTTAATGATAATGATATTCCTATGGGTCTAAATTAAAAACAATTTCATACCTTTGTTATAGTGAAATGTCGATCCAAAGTGAGTATTTTGATTTTGATTGGATATGTGTTGACAAAGAGAAAATATCTCAATTATGTGATACAATTTTGCTAAGCACATTTGTTGTTATTTTATTTATCATGAAATTTTTTTACTGATATATATTTTTTAATTTCTTATTAGATTCATAAGATATACCTAACACTAGATAAGTTGGGAAGAAATGTTTAGCTTTGGATTCTAGAAGATGGAAATAATTTAAATCAACCCACACATCAAATTTCAGTTTGGGGAAAATAAAAAATAAAAATACATGTGATATATATACTTTTCTATATTAAGATATATGGAAGTGGTTTTTTGAAAATAGATGAAAAGAATTGTTTTTGGTAAGTGTGATGTTAGATTTTATAAGTTTTTTTATATTAATGATTATATTAAGGATTTTTTTATTCTTAATATATAAAAAATGAGGATATCTCATCAGGAGATCCAATCCAAAAACATATACCCTTGTAAATTATCTCATGGAGGGTATACATTATTGGAAGAAAAATTTATGGATGAAAAATTTCAAAGAAAATGATATTTGAGTCTTCAGGATCCATAGAGGTTTACCCCCATCTAGAGATGAAAAATGGAAGAGGGTTATAATGAGAAAAAAGGTACAATATCTTTTAGAAGGGTTGAGGGTGATATCTGAGAGGATTTTAATAAGTTATTTAATTTATTTATGTTATTTAAGTTAATTCAAATCTTTATATATTGAGATTCACTAATAAATTTTTCAAATATTCTATTCAGGAATCCCTTAAGGAGTAGAGAACATAGGATCCCTTCATACCTGAGTGTAGGAAAGATATTTTAGTTGCTACATTGGGCAGGCCCGAACACCAGGGTCGAGTATGCAGCAGCAGGTGTATTGATAAAAAATGTGTTTAGTTGTTCTAGATATTTTTAAATGGAGGATGTATATAAAAGGAAAATAAAATATTTAGAAGCTAAAGTTTGGGAGATAGGTGAGAAGATGGAGGATGGGATCAGATCTTCAATGCAGTCAATGTTTTCAAGTATGCAAAGTCAATTTCAAGCTATAGATCCCACTCATCCACCTCCACCTCCAGAAAATCCCTCACCTCCATCTCCTCCTGCTTATCTAACTCCTACACCTCACCCTCCACAAATTCCAATCTATTGTGAGTTATATATTGAGGATCCCTAACATCATATTGTTACATATGAGATTATATATTATATTAGAGATACTTTTCATCATCAAAAGATAGATATAGATTAACTTAGGTTCATTGTGTGGGATATTATAGATATATGGGAAAGAGTACCATTTCATACAGATGATGTTGTTATATTTGGACAAAGTATTATCCATTTTTTAGTTTGGACATCTATACTTCTCCAAAAAAAATAATGCCAAGGTATGTATAGATCATATACTTTATTTGATATTAGTGTTAAAAAAATTAAAATTTTTAAATTAATATATTTATTTATTTTTTATAGGAATACTTTAAAGTTAAAGACATTATGTTTATACAAAAACAAGTACATACTATTATGACTTCAGAAGCTACTTCTTCTAGACTTAATAGATTATTAATATATTCATATTTGTTGTTGGAATTTTATGATCTTTCAATGGATTTTAACATTTATGGGAATGATATGACAGTGATGATTTTAAAGAGAGATATCATCAAGCTTATAACTAGAGATTTTTTTGGCATAAATGTGATTCAAGTATTTCCATGTAAGTTGATTATCATATATCATTCTGTTATTTATATTTATTGAAACTTAATACATATGTTTTTTATATTAGATATCTTTATACACTTTGTATTTAGTATGGTGTGACATCAGTATATGTATTTTTAGACCCACAATTTATTTTACCAATAGCGATAATAATTAAAGATATGGAAATAATAGTATATATTTCTAAAAGATTTTAAAATAATATAATTCAATGTTGGATGCTTCCTTATCTTGAATGATGCGAAACATATATTTTTTAAATTTTTATTTATATTAACTAAACAACAACTTACATTATATTTTCTTATACTAGTGGCCACTAGATTTTGTGTTTTTTTTTATCTAAACAATAAGAAATATTACTATTATGCTCTATACATGGTGATGTGTAATAAGATTTTATCAATTTATTTTACATATAAGCTTTATTATTTGGACACTTGTATATTATAATGATTTTTAATATTATTTAATACTAATAATTTTTAAATATGGAATGATATTACTTTATAAATATAACTAGAAATAGGAACACAAAGATCAAATATGTAAAAGAAAAGGTGACTTTTCATTTATAAATACTATATTTTTCCTTCAAGTACTTAAAATGTTATTTTTAATTGAAATTTTATTTTAAAACAGAATTTCCATCTTCAGGAAGGAGTAAAAGAATGTGGATATTATGTTCTAATATTTATGTTTGAAATAATTTGAGTTGGATCAGTTAAAAAATTACAAAATTTTAGATTTTATTATAAAATTTCCTTTAATTAATCTTATAATTATATTGATAATATTTGTTAAATTCTTTATTTTAAATTTATATCTTTTTGATTTCCCTCACCCTTATACTGAACAAGAGATAAAATAACTTAAAAAGAGAATATTTATATTATTTCATAAGTTTTATTGGGTTTTAGTTTATTTTTTATATATATTGTAAAGTTAAATTTCAAATTGTAAAGTTAAAATGATTTAAATTTATGATGTTTTTTTTAGTTTTTATGCTGCTGTTTTTTATTTCTGGTTCAATTTTTTTACCAGTGGGATATAATATTTCAATTTAATTTTAGAAAATAATTTTTCAAGTCAATTATTGTATAAAAAATATAAATATTTAAGAATATCAATTTTTCACATTGGTCTTTATATAATCAACATGAAAACCCATTCCAATTCTATAGTTTTAGACTTGTTTCTAGGAAGTTTTTAAAAAAATAATCTGAAAAATACTTTACCACATCGGTTAACAATAACCAACATGAAATTAAATTTACAATCTCACTTTAAATAACTTCACAAGGTAAAATAAATTAAAAACTGAAAAAAAAAACTGATGTGGAAAACCATATTTTTCACTAGTGATAGACTTTTTTCATAAAACAAATTTTAGTGTGAAATGTATTTTTATCATTGTAAATTAATTTAATAATTGTTGATGAATAATTTTAATGAAATGTAAATATTATATATTTAATAAAATAAAATTCTTATACTGGTATTTATTAGATAAGGAATGAGTATAAATTCATTTTATACTTTAAAAATGCATTTTCTTCCAAAAATGGTTTTTATTACATTTTGTGTGTGGATATTATGATTAATTTTTTAATATTTTTGAAATTTTATTTTATAAAATGTGAATAGTTTTTAAAATCATAATTTAAATATAATTTTAAGATAAATTTTTGAAATTTTTCTAAAAAGTTTGATTTTAAGGTGAATAGTGAAAATACCAATTTTTACAAAACATTATCATTCATTGTCTTCTAATCAAAGTGATTTCAATGTTATATTTGTTTTTGGATTTATTTTAATGTAAAATAATTTTCATTTTATTAAAAATAATTCAATTAATTCCATGGTAATCAATATTATACAATATTTTGGTATAAAATCATTTTTATAATTAAAATGGGTATTTTTCTAAAAACTGTTTTTCATTGCGTTTCGTGAACTTGTAATAAAATTAATTTTTACCAATTATAGAAATTAAATATTTTAAAATTTATTCCAAATTTTTAATCATAATATTAAAATTATTTAATAATTTCCATTTAATTTTTAGTCATAATGAATAGTAACACTAATTAAACTTAATCACTACAGTAAAGGGTAAAATGGGTTAAATAGGGTTAAAACTACGAAATGAGATATAAAAATCAATAAAAAACTTTAAATTATTTCATTGAATGATTTTATTTCCACCATAACCTTCTTATCTTAAAAAAATGTCATTTTAGTGCTATTTTACTTTGATTATAACCTTTATATAATTTTAAGTAAAGAATAATTATAAAATGTAACTCTCTTTCGCTCGTTATGTTGTCATGGTATGGATATAGATAAGAAATATATTTTAATTAATATAGATTATGAATTTTTTTTAAGAATAAATTATTAATTATAGTAATTTATTTTTAATTTTAGTAATTGTATAATTACATAGAATGCATAAGCAATGCCGATGCAGAAATTATGGGAAATGAAAATATTGATTGTGTGCACACGTGGACTACCTCATCCACACATCGTTGTATTTCGTTCTTAATAACCACCTCGAAAGGATGTTTATTATGATTGATTTAAGGAATATATATTATATTAATGACATAATTATTATTTTATAACTATAATATATTAATTACCTATTTTTTATTTCATCTGTTGTAAAATGATAACGTTGTTCATGCGTACGTGTGGACTACCACCTCCAAAAAGTTATATGATTTGTTTTTCATGTACTAATTTAATAATTGGTAATATAATTGTATTTAATGTATAAAAATTATAATTATTTCACTATTAATATTTTGGAGATAATGGAATAATTAACCCTTTCACCTCGTTCAATATACTGAAGTTGTTTTGGGATTATGAACAGAATGTCCTCAAAACATCCAATATGAACTTAATTGATTTAGTAACTATGTAATACATGGTAATAAATTAAATAAATGGGTTTATTATAAGTTAATAAACTTGAAAAATTTTCTTTAAGTAATTAAATAATTAATATAATTTTATTATATAGGATTTAAATAATGTATGTGGAAAGTCAGGCTTGATATAATAGATTTTTTATCTTAATTTCCTTTCACTAAGGCTCATGTCATGTTCACTACATGTTTTATTTTCATGGGGTATATACTATCATATGGATGTATTTTATAATTAATTTAATAAAATTAAACTGGTTTAAAATTCCTTTTCAATTTCTCTCCTTCAAATATCTTTTTATTTTAAAGTTACCAAAGTGGCGATGGATTTTTTTTAAAATGTTGTTTTAAATGTTTTAAACTCTTTTTCCTCCATGTTATTTTAAATGTTTTAAGAATTTTCTTACTTATAGTTCAAATATTGTTAAAATTAAATTTAAAAAAAAATTTACATGATTTTAAAAGGTTTTAAAAATAAAATCTTTTGTATTTTATAAACAATTCATTTTTACATTCTTTAAAAGAAGTGTAAAAAAGAAAGTTTTTTTAATGTAAAAAACATGAAAAGATATTTATACCTTCATGTCCTTTATTCATTATCTAGATTATTCTATGTAATTATCTACCACCCTAGACTAGTAATTATTGTCTAGATAGAATGTTGCTACAAAACCTCAAGTGTGCCTCCCTGGACACTCGAGACTATTAACTAGTAGTGTAGGTCTAAGGTGGTATAGTGGGGAGACTATATCCTCATATCAGAGTAAAGTTAAAACAGAAATAAAATCAAACAAATATAACCTATAGATAATTTTAAAAAACTAAACAAAATAAATAACACATACTAAAACTAAATACACCATATACAATGTCTAATGGGCATACAGTAGTAGTCATACATAATAATCCCCAAAAGGGCAGAAGATAAAATATTGAACCATCCACTAAGACAGAGGTGAGTCCTAATCCAGTACTAACTCCCATTCTTCCTCTTAGAAACCAATAAATCAACACTCATCAAGTACATATCTTTTCCTATACCTATAATAAAAAAATGATATATCCTCGGGTACCAAATTTCTATAGTGGCCTGAGCATGGTGTGAGTATAACTCAGTATGCCACCACCAACGACATCCCTAAAATAACTAATTGATAATAAAGTGAATGTAGGTGTGTCTTAATAAATATTTGTAATTTATAAGATTAATATATTATTATTTTATCATTTTTAAATAAAAACGCAATAAAACCACCAAATCTAGAGCTCTATGGTGACACCTGATATAGGTCTATACCTGCTTTGGCCATTTTCGGTGAATCTCAAATCTCAATGCACATTAAAAATCAATTAGTTAAAAGGTATGAAATCATGGAAAACACCATAAATAAACACATATAAATCCATTGGGATCTATATAAACTCTAACTTCAGTAAGCCAAATCCAGTTTATACTTTATTACATTAGCATAAGATACAAGGGATCACATCACCAGGGATCAATCATTTTAATAGTCTTTAAAAACCATATACATACATGATTCTCATATTAAATTAGAAATATAAAATACATATAATAAGAAACATTCTTTCATCCTTGATACTATTTATAATATACTTCTTTATATCCTGGGGAAAGGAAAATAAATAAATTGTGCGCTCAGATGCTCAGTAAGGGTTACGTACAGCGGACAATATCATGAATAAATAAGGCATAATCAATATGGTGGGTTAAATAACTAAAAACACATGTCATTTAATAAATAACTTGAGCATGAATTATATCCATGGTTAATATAAATGTTGTAATCTCGTGAATAATAATAATTGAATTCTCAATGAAGAAAATCGTTCATGTTGGACATCATGATCTAAAACGTGATGATATCTTTACTATCAAGGCATTATGCTAAGATAGTTTAATCGATGGGTATGTAAACACCAAAACCCCATTTAATATGGCTATCCAAATATTTTGTCTCATGATACTTTTTGATGCATTGAGGGTCCATATAATTATAGTCCCCATCCATCACTAAATTTACAATGAATTCCTCATATATTTAATAATAAATTTAATTAATAAAATATGTCTTATCAAAAAATACCTATATTGAGTAAAGGATGTATAATATCTAGATTTCTTTAATCAATCAAATAATTTTCATAGTAAAACATTGTATGTAGAAATATTAAATGTTTTAGGTAATTAGAATATCCAAGATACAAATAATACGGATATATAAAAGAAATTAAATGTCAAAAAATCACAATAAAGTAAATATTTCAAGATAATTTTAATTACTACAAAATTAATAAGAGATAAAATCTTACTATCATCTCATCAGAAATATAGGTTTTGTAATAAATTCATGCCTTTTAAAGAATAAAATAAAATATAAGCAAATATTTAAAATAAGTTTTCATTAATTATTTTTATTTTTATTCCATTGAAAAATTTTATAAGAATCTAAATATAATAAAATCGTTATGGCATTGGTAAAATTCATTAATATAGAATATGTTAAAAGAAACATTACTTTTGACTTTTTATAAAGAAATTTGAAAATGAACCTTTTGAAAACATTTGAAACATTCATTTAAAAACTTGTAAAAAAATAAAAATAATTTAAAATTTTCATAATATATAATTTGATTAAATAAAAATGACTTTTTTAAAACAATTTTGAAAAATATGGACATGGGAAAAATATACCCTATCAAAAAGAGAAATAAGATCGGATTTTATTTTTAAAAAAATAGATCGATTCAAATTAAAAATCGATGAAAAATTAGAATAAATCAAGTAATATCCTTAAATATCTAGATGATAAGAAAATAATGTATTTTATGAAGGATATATTATAATATTACTTCAATGAAAATAATAGCAATCCTAAAAATGAGGTTATAAAATAAATTTTTACCACTTTGGTAAACTTTAAATTATGAGACCATGAAACAGTGACTTGAATTAAAACTTTAATCATAATGAATAAATATGTATTCTTTTTAAATACAAAAAAAGGTCTATTATATAAACCACATAAATGTAAATATTTTCTTAATACCAAATATATCTTAATTGAATGGAAATCGAGATGAAATCTATTACCTTAAGTTCAACTTGCCTTATAAGGTCTTTTAACCTTCTATATAATAAATTTAGATATATTATAATTACAGAATATAACCATATAAATATTTATAATATCATATATGACTCATTTATAACAAATTATTACTCATTTGTTAACAATATTTTATTATTATCAGTGTTTCGGATATCAGCTGCTTCGTTTTTCATGAGAATTTTGGTTCGGTTGTTATGGTCCTTATAATTTTATTAATTTTAAATTATCTATATAATGTTAATAATGATATAAATATTATATATATTTATTATATATATATATATCAAGTTATTTATAAAATTTATAGATATAAAAATTAATTACATTGTTCATAGAGATGGTAGGTCATACACATGCACGAATGTTGTTTTTACTTTTCGACAGATGAAAAAAAAAAGGTAAATAATAATTCACCTTTAAAAATCATTATTATATCATATATATAATATATATTCATTAAATTTATCCTTATCACCATCCATGTAAACCGGAAATGAAAAATTTATCACATCACTTTGTGGAGGTGGTAGTCCACACATACACATGATTGGTGCATATGGTGTAATTATAATAACCTGGTAAAATTTATATAGATTTATATATCATTTTAGACATTATATTTTGGTTTAATCTCTTGGTTAACTAGATTTTACCTTAACTACAGTAATGACTTTTTAAATTTTAAAGGTTTATAATTTTACTTATAAGGTGAAAATTAGTTCATAAATAGAAATGGGGTGACATTTTATGCTATTTATAATCATAATTTTATTCTTGAAATATTTTTATAATTTTTAAATATTTTAATAATATTTTATTTTAAATAAAATATCATAATGTCATTTTTGATGTAATTAAATTAATTTAAATTTAATGTCATCATGATAGTAATGTAATTTTAATATAAACCTTTAAAACATCCTTAATATTTTATATGTATCTATAAATTTTATGGGAAACTATAAATCATCCAAAAAATAAACTTTTATAATTTTTAAAATAATTTAATTTATTTTTCTATTGCTTGCACAAGCTCTATGTCAGCATTGTGTAAGCATTTAAGGTAATTATTTCATTACTAAAAATTAAAAATAAATTAACATGATAAAATATATATATAATATCCATTTATAACCAAACATTTATTTTTTATCCCCATCATAAAATATTTTAGATATTAAAAGCAAGAAAGTGATATTTTTCACTTAATCCTTTACTTAAATATTATACAGGTCAAAATCAAAGTAAAATGGAAACAAAAGTTTGTATTTTATAATTTTGGATTCTTTTTTATGAAATAGACTCATTATATGAAATAAATGAAACTATTTTAATGAATTTTAATCTTTGTAACATTAGTTTTTAACTTTAATTCCATAATTTACCCTTTACTGTGGTGATAAAATTTACCATTGTTGCTATTCATAATGCCTAAATATAAAAGGTAAATATTTACCAAATTTAATCCTCATAATTCCAAATGTGAAATAAAATTTATAAAATTTAGTTCCTATATTCTTCAGAAATTAATATAAAAATAAACTCACAAAATGTGATGAAAAATTATTTTTGAGAAAAATGTGTTTTTAAGCCTTAAAATTGACTTATATCAGAAGCACGTAAAGTGTTGATACTAATGGAATTAATTAAATTGTTTTTAAAAAATGTATCTAATATCACTTTAAATCCAGAATTTAATGGGGATTTATATTACTTGGTTTAAAGAAAACAAATGATAGTTTTACAAAAATCAGTAATACCAACTATTCACTGAAAAATAAATCTTTTTAGAAAAATACAAAAAATTCAAACTAAGATAATAATTACATTAAATAATCAAATATGATATAATTTTCACATAGTAATATTTTAATAGTTTTTTCAAATCATTTAAACATAGTTTTATATGTAAATAAATCTATAAAAGAAATTATATTTATTTAAAGAGGAATATATCATAAAATATTAGGGTGTTATAGGCTCCACTGAGAATTTCCATCTATAAATTCCCAATAATATCCAATTAATATATATATATATATAACATTCATATATATACCATCGATTCAAATACAAGGATCCCAACCTTATAATTCTCTAAATTTAATCCAAGGAAACACCTGTCCATGGTATTCAGATTATCTGGCTTGATCGGAATCCTTGTCCTCACCAATGGAATTACATATCATGTAATCAAGATGAATTTGAGGAGATAATTTCATGGAATTTACAAGGGTAACTCAGGGGAATCCATGAAATTAATCTATGGAATTAAATACTTAATATATTACTCAAATCTAAGTGGGGTTTACTCAAGAAATTCATAATAATGAATCGGTCATGAATCAAAGGTATCTCATGGAATTCCTTATCTTTGGACATCCTTGTATCCAATGAGAATTCCTCCCACAGCATCCAAGAGAGTCCCCTAATGGAATTCATTCTCACTCAAGTCATTCCACCCATTTCATAACAAAAATTGAATCCAATGGGTTACAATTAAGGAATTCTACTCATACCAACATATATAAAATAGAACCCATTCCGCTCAGTTCAATTCATTCAATATTCAATTCATTGGGCAACCAATTCCCTTAATTACCATTTACCAATTTAATATCAAGTACAATTATCATTTCTAAATGCATCACCAATTTCATTATTTTATGAGGGTTCACATTTAATCCTTCTAGATTTAATAGGATTCTATATTTCCAAGTTTTAACTAAATAGGTTTCCCTTCACAATATATAAGTGAAAAAACCTTTTAGGTTGCTTACTAGATCTTTATTGGGTCAACACCAACCTTTAACGATTAACCTTTAAACATTTTACTTATATCCCCCTTCATGGAACATTCTATCAACATATTATTTTAGTCCAAATCTAAAGTCAAAATTTAAGTGTATTGTCTCAATGGTACTTCCCTATATAAAAGGTCTCTAACACATTAAGAAAAGATTTAACAAGGGAAAAAACCTAATGGCCAACACCCAACCATCTATGGCCCTATCTTGTATCTACATAGTCAAAACAAATTAATTATAAGTAATTTATAATTAATTAATAACTTAAAACAAACAAACCAACTAAAATTATTTAGTAATAAATGAAAAATAACTCAAAAAGTACCTCCAACACACCAGAATCAAGTTCATCCCTCCCCTGGAGTTCTATGCCAACCTCGAGCACTCAATTCGTCCAAATCCCTAATAACAAAAACTGAAACCATTACAGACGATAAAAAAATTATCCCAAAACCCTTTAAAACTCACACAATAACATACCTCCATCAAAATAACAGGATAAGGCATACATGCATCCTCTCAGGATACCCTCATGCTAGGAAGTAAGGAATTTTCATCATCTTAGGATGATTCCTCCATTCTCTAGTGGAATAATTACATAATTCCCTCGAAGGACAAACCAGGAAATTAAAGAAAATGGGGGAGAGTGGTATCCTTACCTATAGATCTCCAATTATTCAAACTAAAATATATTTGGACCCTAGATGATAGAAATCCACCTTGGTGGAAGAAGAGGAGGAATGACCTAAAGGGGTGATAGTGGCCAGATGGGGAAAGGAAAAAAATGAGTGAGAGTAAAGGCGATGTCCCTGGTGAAATTATTGGGCTTCCCCCACTTAAAAAATACCTACGATGACACTAGCTAGCTGCTCCTGGACCATCTCCCAGCCAGTGAGCCCAGGTAGTAAGTATGGCTTCTTACCTTTCCACTGACTCACTGGTGGATCAGTATCAGTTATCCAGTGGTGTGGATGCTTTAACCCTGAATCCACTCTTGGTGCTTCCTACTTCTTCCAACTATCATCCAACCCCCAATTATCATCCAAAAAACACCCTACATAGGGTTCTAAACCATCATATTACCCTTACAAACCTTTTTTCTTGAAATATACTTCTTAGTAATTTGAAATTTTGAAATTCTATTAGATATTCAAACATGCTCATACACTCAGGATATTAAAAACTCCCCACCATAGAAT
The DNA here is from genome assembly GCA_963277665.1 of Viscum album. Taxonomy (NCBI): domain Eukaryota; kingdom Viridiplantae; phylum Streptophyta; class Magnoliopsida; order Santalales; family Viscaceae; genus Viscum; species Viscum album. Next base: position 141,256,631 of record OY728128.1, on the reverse strand, counting down.
TTATCATCCCCAATAATTCCCATTGGTCATATAATAAGATCTTTTTAACAACATCTATCATTAATTTTATCTCAATTTACTTCTAGAGCACACCTTTAATTTCAATCACTTAGAACGCTAAACATAACTTATCACTTGAATTAATTAATGAAACACTGAAACAGCGCTCTCCTATGCCCATGTACCTTGAGAAACCCAACATGTCCTCATCCTACCTCTCACCCAAAATATGGTTCTCTCCACCATATGACTTGGATAAGAGAGTCTAATTCAGAGCCATGACACCCTATACCATGGGAATTGCCTATCGAAACCTGATTTTGGAATCCCAACGATGTCCCTTAATGCAGTTCCCAAACCATTACACCCAATTCTCCTGAAAACATTGGTCCAATGCTAGTACACCCCTTTATTATCAAAATCCAAAACATTTGGATGAACCTCCATTGTCCAAGAACTATTCCAAAGGCTTCTATTTTCCTAAAAAGTTCTTAACACACTCCCAAAATATACTTATCATTCTCACAATGATGCACCCACTTTATTTTCTACTCTACCACATCCAATTGCATGAAAAACATTAGTCAAACCTCCTCTAATTGATTTATCCCTAAAATTCTTAACTTCCACCACTAACATTTTGTTAACTTGTTCGATCATGATGTCATAACCTTGAAGGAATCCTATGATCATCTAAACATGCACAACAAAGTTCATACCCAACTTATGGTAACATTCCATGGTTAAACAATCAAATATACATTTCCACCATCGATCCACACCTCAAGAACAAATCTTCCACCATCTCAATCATATTCATATCATATCAACGCATACAAAGCTTGAGACTAATGCTCAAAACCCAACTAATACCACCTATTTGTATACCTAGAATCCACCTTTGAGTCCAAGCCTCATTATCCACTGAAAACATAATTTCATGATGGTCATCTTAAACTGATGTCATGTACCCCCAATCCTCCTCACATGAGGGTCTCATTACCAAGGTTAACCTCTCACTCCCCCACCATAATATCAATCATGTCATCACATCAATGAACCATTTTCTGATATCCATATTCCATGCTCCATCCATCACTGAACACAATGACTGGATGGGGCTAAAACTACTTTTCCATGATTGTCACTACCAAAAGTAAATAAATGGATGCTCTCATCTTATGGGAACTTCACCTTAGGATTTCATCATAAAATGAGGTTCACGCCTTTTAATAAATGATGGTGTACCCCACACCATTCGGACCACTCTTCATAGCTGCAAGAGTGACAACCCAAATGGATCTCATCAAAACCACATGCATTTCACTCCTCTCAAGACACACTTCCACATGGTCACGTCAACCGCCAATACATACATTGAGGTTCCACCCATATAGGTTGTTTCATGCACCTAATCCATCCACGTTATTATACCCACTACCAGAACATCGTGATTCTCATTTGAGAGTCTCGGGTCACTACGCCTGCAATCCTCTCATCACACCCACATTAGTCATCAACCCATACACATAGCTACCTATTCATTAAGTTTTATGGGCATACACTCTCGTATTGTCTAACCATAAGTCCAATAGCACAATGAATCTCTAATACATGTGTTCCACCTAGATTTCATTAAAGCCCAAAAATTACACGCTCGTGTGCAACTCAAACACAATACCTTCTTCTTACTCCATCAAGTTAAATTTTATTAAAACCAGACCCACATATCCAAATCACTGTCCATACCTCTCCCACATTCTAGTCTCACTAAGCATGGAGCACCCTTGGTGATTCTCAAAACCAAATCTATCTCGCCATGAAAACCCATTCACATGACTACTTGTAACCCAAGAATTGTCTTAAAATCCCACTAGGATTCATTTACACTGTCATTGTGTTCCCAAAGGAACATCTTGATTCAAAAGGTCCAGTCACCTAATTGCTCTTTCCCTTGAAAACTGGCACCCAGAGTTCCTTACATTACAAGAAAGCCATGAATTTCCACATGCCTCACATCAAAATCATTTAGGGGATTTCCTTATCCATAGAGACCTTACACTCGAACCACCTCACAATAATCGGGTCCACCTCACTTGTACTATCGTTCCCAGTGAATCTTAGAAGTCTAAAACCATTCCTCCTTGATGATATCCTATAATCTGATCACCAACAAGATATTTAGCCACACGATACCATTTACTATCCTATCACCCATGATACTTACCAATAAAACCACCAGAAAACACACTAAGGAAGCAATAAGCATATGAATTTGAATCAGCTTACCCTTCCCAAGACTAACCTCAAAGTGAAAATAACTATCATAAAAGTGATTATTTATGAAATTACAAGGAATTTAACATGCCTAAACCATGTACAATATAAAACCCTTCATATACCAACATCATAAGATAAAGCATCCATCTATTCCTCATGTATCTAATGGCACCCAACTTGGTTGAACTCTCTCATGGGTCACCGTCGAAAGTCACAAGAAACCAAATACCTAACTTGGAGTTGTGCCAAAAAAAATACAATGTTTTCTCCCACCAATACCGCACATAAATCCCCATGTATTTCACAACTTTAGGTGGAACTCATCCCTATCTCAAAGTTACATAGAATCCTCTAAGACAAACACCCTTGTAGGATATTGTAAATAGTTTTAATCTTACCCATTCTACCTACACTTGGGTCATGCAAACCACTAAGGTCACAAGTAGTCACAAAACCTTGATAGGGGTTCCAGAATATAAGCTCTCTATCTTTAGACCTTTCACCAAAAACCAAGTTCAGGTCACACACCATGACCTAAAACATGTTACATTTCCATTAAAACAAATTCTCAACCACAAGGATACCACATAACTCGGGCACTGTCACAACCCCAACTACCCATACATGGGGTACACCCTAGATACCCACTGGTTCCACATAATATGTAATTAAAAGGTTAAAACCCCTATGCTTTTTCTATTTTACATTAACCAGTACATCTAAATAAATCTCAAATAAATAAAATTTCAAGTACAAGTTATATAAGAAAATTATTTATAAGTTGTACACTGAATTTTATTTATCTAATTACATATAATAAACAATGAAAATTATCACATGATTTCATTTTAACATTTACTCTATCTAGAAGTTATCATAATTAAGGCTTAATTAAAGAAAATTTAAATTACAAGTTATAGAGTAAAATACCCCTTAATTTGTAATTGGTATATTAATTAACTAACACCTTATAACAAGAAAAACAAAATAATCACATAATAGGTATTTTATTAATTTAAACGATAGTTTAAGTAATATTCCACCTTATAATTATACAGAACATCATATAAATGGCTATAGACAATTTAATTAACTGATCTAGGTCATAGTGTAGGTAATCAAGTATCCAATAACAAGAAATAATGTGAATGAAATGTGAACCCTTCATGCTTGATATAATTCAATAACACGCCCTCTATTTCCATATCAGACCAAGAGTTAAATACCATCAATCAGTAACCTCATAATCAAGTGCAATTCCTAAGGTGAAATCAGATCAACTATAAAAACAAAAATCATGAACAACAATATCATCCTTGGAAACATTGACTTTTCTTATACATGGGGTGCCCAATCCCAAGAATGGTCTCCATACCATGTTCTGATATATTCCTATTCTCTTGTATACCTTTTCCAAATATTAATACAGAAGAAAAATTCTCTAAAACTATTTTGTAATGCCCCACCTCCCTAGACCACTAATCAGTTCCCGGACTCGATATTTCTACATAACCTCAAGCATGACTCCCCATATTATAGTGACATATAATGTGGTATAGTGGGAATACTATGACCACATATCAGAGTAAATGAATAATAAAAATAAAATCAAACATATATAACATCCAGAAAAGTTCTAAAAAATAAACAAAATAAATAAAACCTGCTAAAATGAAATTTACCATGTACAATTTCAGGAAATCATATAGTAGCTGACATAACCAATAATCCCCAAAGGGATAGAATATGAAATAGTGAACCATCCACCAAGACATACCTGATTCCTAACCCAATACCAACTCCCGTGCTTCTTCCTAGCAACCAAGAAATCATCACTCATTGGGTGCCTGCACTAACCTATCATTGCAATGAAATAACGATAGTTGCTTGGGTACCCAAGTGTTATAGAGGCCTGAGTAGGGTATGAGTATAACTCATTAGCCCACCCCAAATGGAATCCCTAAAATAACTAGTTGATAATAAAGTTCATGTAGTTATTCTATAATAAAAATTTACCATTTAGCATATTAAAAAAATATTAGTTTATAATTTTTAAATAAAAATGTAGTTAAACATCCATAAAAGCCTTAGCTCTTGGTGACACCCAACATCGGTATATACCTATTTTTCCTATCACTAGTGAATATATGATCTTGATACACATCACAGCTCAACTGGTTTTAGGGTATAAAATCGAGGCAACCACCATTAATAATCACATGGAAATTTATGAGGGATCTACCAATCATTTCCATCAATCCAATCCCAACCATATCTGATGAACCCATTTGTAACCTTCCTCTAAATGTCTTCTAGGAGAATCCAAGGATCTAAACCTTGAAATTATCTAAAATGAATCCAAGGAACCACCTGTCCAAGGAATTTAGAGTATCTATCTTAACCAAAAATCTAGGTCCTCACCTATGTAATTCTATATAATGTAATCAAGCCAAATATTTGGAGCTAATCTCATGACATTCATAAGGGTGCCTTAAGGTAATCCATGACATTAATATCTGGAATTCAATACATAGTACGTTACTTGAATCCAACATGGATTCACCCAAGGAATTCATAGTAATGAATCGGTGAGGGGATCCAGAGTGTATCAGTAAATTATTTATTTTTGGACATACTTGGATCCAATAAGGCTTCCTCTCATAGTATCCAAGTAATCCCCATTATGGAATCCATGCTCACTTAATGAATTCCACCCATTTCAAAACCAAAATTAAATCAAATGGGTGAATTTAAAGGAATTATTCTTATAAAAACATATATATAAGATAACTCCTTCCACTCAGTTAAATTCATTCAATCTTTAATTCATTGGTCAACCAATTACATTAGTTTCCATTTACCATTTTAATATCAAGGCCAATTATTATTTACAAACACATCACCAATTTCATTATCTTTTTAAGGTTCACATTTAACCTTTACAAATTTAAAAATCTTCCCACATTTCTAAGTCTTGACTAAGTAGGGTTTCATTCATAAGCTATAAGGAAAAACACCTTTTAGTTTTCTTACTATCTCTCTATTTGATTAACACCAACCTTTAATAGTTCACCTTTAAACATGTTACCTATGACCCCCTTCATATACCACTCTATCAACCACTTATAATAGGCCAAATCAAAATTAAAAATCCAATTAGAGCATCCCATTGAGACCTCCCTATATAAAGGGACTCTGACACATTTAAGAAGGTATTTTGAAAATATAAAAAACATAATGATTGGGGGCAATTAATTTATAAGTCCATCACTCAAGTAAATCGATGATAATGCACCACCAATGTATTTATATTACTAAATATGACTATGGGTTAATTATAGGGACTGCCTACCTTGTGTGTGAAGCCATTATATTTAACTCTAGCTCAAAAAATCCCACTCAAGATTGTATAAGGCCAACAGCTAATGCCCAACCACCTGTAGCCTTATCTTTCCTCTGCACAATTGAAACTAATTAATTATAAACAAAATAAACAAATTAAATTATTTAGGAATTAATGAAAAATCACTCACTAGGTACCCCAAATGCATTAAAACCAAGTATATCCCTCTCTTGGAGGTCTGTGATAACTTTTGATCACTCACTTGGTCTAAATCCCTAATAATTGAAACTGAAACCATAAGTGAAAATAACTAATTTATCCCAAAAACCCTTGAAAATTTTACATAAATCATACCTCCATCAAAAAAACTAGTTATAACATGCATACATCATCTCAGGACGATTCCACCAATCTCTGGTGGAATCATCACTCAAATACCTAGTTGGAGAAACCAATAAATTAGGGAAAATGGAGGAGGAAGGAAATAAAGTGGTAACATTATGTTTATATTTTCAACACTTTAAATAGAAGGATATTTGGACCTCATAGGAGAGAAATAAACCTCGGTGAAAAAAGTGGAGGAATTCCCCAAAGGGGCGCTAATGCAAGCTGAATGGGGAAGGGAAATCCAAAGTGGGAGAAAAAGGGGGTAGACCTGGTGAAATTACTAGCATTTCCCCAACTTAAAATTTTCCTAGGATGCCATTAGATATCCAATCCTAGGCTACTAACCAATAGGGGATCCTATTCCATAAGCAGGTCTTCCACCCTTACCAATGTCTAGTCGGTGACCCTTTTCCGATTAGCCGATGGTGCTTCAGAATCATGCTACATCCCTAGATCCGCTCCCAATGCTTATCACTTATTACAACCATAATATTAACTCTAATTATCATCCAAAAAAACCTAAATAGGGGTACAAACTATATTAATACCCTTTCAAACCTTTATTCTTTGAATGACCTTCTCATAAATTCAAAAATTCAAATTTCTCCTAGAATTTCAAATGTGGACATACACCCAAGATATTACACTCTATAATTTTCCATGGTTTTTCAAAAAATACATTTCTCCTATTATTTTGGTAATTTTTAGTTCTTAAATTCTTTTAAAAGAGAAGGGTATTTATTATCATTTTTATAAGATAACTGAAAATATTTTTTTATGGGATAAAATGCAAATTTTATGGTTTTATGATGAAAATTACAAGTTATTAAATATTTTAATTTTAAAATATGACACTTGGGAATTATTTATGAATGGATGAATGGGGAGTTAACCCAAACCTTTCGGGGACTACATTCATTATGTGATAGGTGGGTATATTAAATCCCTTCAATTCATTGGTTAAAATGATAAAGTTAACTAGTGTGAGTTAGTCCTAAGATAATGTGTACAAAGTTAATTAATCATATGAATTGATAAAGTTAACTAATGTAAGTTGTTCCTAAGAAAATGTGTATAGAGTTAATTAATCCTATAAAGTGATGAAGCTAACTAATATAAGTTTATTTTAAGAGAATGTAGATAGATTTAATTACACCTATGAAGTGAATAAGTTAACTAATGTTAGATACTTCTATGAGACTATGGATAATGTTAACTTAAAATAAGTTACTCCTATGAAATGGTGGAGTTAACTGATATATGTTACTCCTAATAAAATGTTGTAATTAACCTATTTATGTGATTCCATGATAAAAGTATGGTGTCCCAAATTTATTACATTTTTTCTCTATTCTTGAAAAATAAGTTTTCATAGAATTATTTTGATTTCAAAATTTAAGAAATGATTTTATGATTTAAATGAAAGTTTATGAAGGTGGAAGGTTTTCTTTATGGTAAAGATTTCATGAATTATTATTTTTTCTTTTATGATTTATAAAAAAATTATCAAAACCTTAGGCTTTGAAGTTTATTTCATGAGTAGATAAATAATTATTTTGAGATCAAAATTGTATTTTGTAAAAGGGAATAATTCCTTATGAGTTTTCATGAATTCCAAATGGATTAACAAGTTTCCTTTCTTTATATATCCCTTATTTTTATTTTTTTTTCTCATACCATGTTTGAAAATATTTTTTACGAGGCCTAAGGATGAGAAGGAACTATTATGTAGTCTAACTTTAAATAAAGGAAATTTCCCTTAAATTAAGAAAAAGTGTAATGAATAGAATAGGACCACGAACTTAAGAATTTTTTTGTGTGAAGAAAATATACTTTTATTATAAGTGTCCAATTTTTCTTTGTAAGTTTTTTATATGTAATAGTTTTTACTAATTCTCTAAAAGTCTGAACTAAAAAGATACTTGAAATGTAAGAAAGTGAAACACATGTTATAAATCATGTAATTATGTGTTTTTTAAGTTATGGGGCGTTATAATTAATATAAAAGGAAATTTTAGATAACTTTAGAGCTTAGGATGATTTATATGAGGATATTTTAATATTTTTAGATGTCGTAATGGGTTAATAAATCCATGTTCGATCGTATGTTTAGAGGCATAGATGCCCCTTTTTAGGCTTTAAGTGATGGGAGTACTTTGGGAGACATTTATTGAGTTTTAATAATGTTTGAGGTATATTTAACAAATAAGTTTAACTTTTATTATAGTGAAATAGTTATTTGAAGAAGAATTATTTTATATTTTATGTATATAATTTGAAAATTATTGATAAATTTTAGGGTTATGATGATATTTTATGTTGAGGTAATTATGGTTCATTGGGATAAAAGGGTCATTACATTTTGGGAATATGTAATTTATTATATAGATAATAATGGGGTTAAAAATTGATTTGTTTACTAAGTGATTAAGGTTATTTTTTAATAAATTCACTATATTGGGAACATTATATGATTACAAAAATTATTATATTATTGTCTAATATGATATTTTATTTGATAAATAAAGGTTTAATTGTCTTTAAGAAGAATATATGATTTTATTATTTATTTATGATGATTCAGGTTATTTATGTAAAATATTATAATATTTTGGATATTATATGATTAGGACACATACATTTATGATATGTGACTTTAGGAGTGATTGATATTTTTTAGATATAAATTTTAATTTTATCTTTGGTAAATATGTGATCAAATTATTTTAATCTTTGGGATTTAGTTTTTTTCTAACATATTTTAAAGATTTCTAAGATTAGTTATTTATGGAATGAATTAAGATGATCATTTGGTGTTATTTTTTAGGATTTGGAGATTAAATTATTATTTATTCATATTGGATATCATCTTAACTTTTACTAACCATTTTTTGTTTTCTTTAATGGATAGAAACTTGAAAAATAACTTATCATCCTTTTATGGATCGTATGATCCATTGAAAGTTAATTTTAGTGCTTTAGGCATGAAAAAAACATCTCAAATATTCATTTATTGGAATAAGAGATGTAATATAAGTGGAAACTAATATAATTACAATCAAAGGATGAAATTTCACTTATGAAGTGGGAAAAAATCAAGTACATATATTTTCTTAAAATCTCTATTTTGATGGTAAAATAATTTCTCAAATATATTGAGTCTTATGAGAAAAGTAACCCTAAACTATCAAGGTAATATTTTAGAAAACCATCTACAAGTATGAGTCTTATAGAGTTATATTCTTTTATGAAATAATAAGTTTCCTGGTTGGGACCTAAAAATTAAAGTTCATGATAAAATCTATATCTGGTTTATAACTATGTTATGATAAATTCATTTTTGAGAGAATAAAATTAAAATTGTGTGGATAAAATTAATTTAAGAGGTGTAAATTTAATATACCAATATTTTAGTATAAAAATATTACTATATTCAATTGTGTTCATCACATGAAATATCGAGCTTAAAAATAACTATGATATACTATTAACATATTATAATTTAAATACAATTATTATAACCTGGTCATTAGTTTGGTGGTTATGAACATGAGTAACCAAATTATTAAATATATTTATTGAATTTTTCTTTAATAAAAATTCATTGATTAATTACTAGTAAATAAGAACTCAATTTTAAATAAGATCATATATGATTAAAAGTGAAATTTTTCAGAAAATTGATTTATGTCCATAATGTATTTTTATCATTGTAAACTAAGTTAAAAATATTGATGAATTATTTTTAATGAAATGTAAATATCATATATTTAATACAATAACATTCACATACTGGTGGTTATTAGATAAAGAATTAGTATAAAATCATTTTATACGTCAAAAATGGTTTTTATTGCATTTTTTCACAAATATTATGATTAATTTCTACCACTTTTATAAATTTTATTTTATCAAATGAAAATTATTTTTAAAATAATAATGTAAAAATAATATTAGAATATTTTTTTCTGAAAAGGTTGATTTTTGGGTGAATAGTGAAAAATACCAATTTTTTCCAAAAAAACTATCATTTTTTTTTACTTTTAATCAAAGTAATTTCAATGGTCTATTTAGTTTTGGATTTTTTTGTAAATAAAATATTCCTAGTAGAATAGATCTAGTGGTTAATTTATTACACAAGTAATAGATACAAGTGATCTCATCTTAAAGGATCAAACTATTTAGTAGTCGTGGAAAACTAGATGTGTACTTAAATTTAACATTACGTTGGAAAACATAAAATACAACATAGTAATTTCTTTGAGAAAATAATTAGTCTTTATATAATATCACTTGATATCTATCATAATGAACTTAAAATAATCTGGGGTAGAGTAAACATAAGAAAGGGGTGAGCTTAGATGTCCAGTAAGGGTATGCATATAACGGAAGCTAACAAGGAATAAATAAGGCATGAATAATATGAAAGGAATAAATAATGATCAAATAATTTCATATAAATAATATAATGTGATTGAAACTTATCCATTCATATCATAACTATTAAAATAATCACATAAACATAAATAACTGATTTTATAATGATGGAATGCATAATTTCAAACATCTTAAACTTACATAGATGTCTTGTGACAAGACATCTATATAAATGGGTAAGGCCTCAGCCAAACACCCAACCTGTTTTATCTCATGATACCTATTGGTGCATTGAGGTACTATGTAATTATATACCCTAAATATCACTTAATAAGTCCAATTCATTCATCATATGAATAAATAATTCAACTTAATCAACATGCTTTAAAGATCAATAATTGTTCGTATTGGAAGAACTAGCATGCAAAATTTCAATACTTTATAAAGTCAAACTGATCATAAACCATCCATATAAATATATTGGATGGTATCATTAGATTATTTCCTCATTAATCATAATATTGATGTAGCACCCCATGATTTCATGGTATGTTATTTCTTCAAAGTAATTCAATAACTTTCACTACATGCAACACTGAGTTCAAGTGCACCACGACTTACCAAACTAGCTGTTCAAAAGTGTTTATGAATAGTATAAACTTAATTTTTAACTTTATATAATACTTATAATTTAGGAATCCATATTATGAGTTTCATAGACATAATGTAAGAACAAATTCATTTTTTTCAAAAAAATGCAATTTTACCACCTTTTAATAGAGAAACTTTTTTTAAACTAATATTTAACAATGTTATATATTAAATATAATTAAATTAAATTATTCTTTAGAATTGGGACATAAAAATTTTAGTTTGGATAAATTTTTGGTACTTTTCTGATAACTTTCATATTTTGATGAATAGTGAAAAATACTATATTTTAAATGAAAACAACTTTTTTAATCAAAATAATTTATAGTGTTAAATTAAAAAATTTAATGGTTTAGAAGTATAAATAGATTATATTTTTACCATTTAATCCAATGTTGGTCATTGTAATTAATTTCACTTTGAAATTGGACATAAACAAGTGTCAATCTTTTGATAGTTATTATTTCTTAAAAATACGCTTTTTGGTTTTGACAATGGGAATTAATTTTAAATTAATAAATTAAATTTATATGTTTTGAATTTGGTAAAATATACTTCATTTTTTAATTCTGAATATCGAAATTAGCTTAGGGTGAATTTTTTGTATTTTTTTGAAAACTTTCAATTTTTGATGAATAGTGAAAAACACTAAGTTATAGTGTAAAACTGAATTTTTATTTAAATAATTATTTATTTAAACTTAATTTAGGTCAAAATAGATACGTAATACCTATATAAGTTCAATTTAATTCATTGGAATCAGTTTATAATAATTTTAGATATATAAAAATTTTATTGAACTTTTTACCGTCTTTTACCCACCTCCTAGGAGAATTTGTAAATTTAAATAAAACTAAATTTTACCGCTTCTGTGAGTTGAATTTCAAAAATCCGAGAGACATAGTTGATATCAGTAAGTAAAATGTAGTTCAATAAAATGAAAATAATTTTTGGTGAATAGTAACTTTTTACTTTTATTTACCACGACTAAAAGTAAATTGGGTAATTAAGGGTAAAAATGATATTATTATTACCCTAACACATGTCCTAATTCTATTTGATAAGTATAATTCGACCAAAAAACCTTAGGAATAAAATATGATCCTTTAGGTCCACATGGATTAGATTAGGACATTTATTATTATTTAATTCAAAGAAGAGTTAAAAGTGTTAAATTCAAAGTTTAATAACTAAAACATTTTTAATATAGGGTTACACATAAATTAAATTCGACTATAAATATTCATTAGAAATTTAAAAAAAATTCCTACATAATGGTATTTTATTTTTAATTTTTATACATTAAATAATTTAATTTATTTATGACACAATGATGATGTAGTAATTACCTTATTAATGAAATATTAAAATAATTAATATTATAAATACCCAAATAAATGTAATATGAGACTTTTTATGAATTACACTAATTTTATAGGTTAATATGACATATGAGGGTTGATTAAATGAATTTTTTTTTAAATTATTAATGTTGTTATGAATTTTTCAAAAACAAAATACCAAATAGTGTCAAAATTGACATAAAAGATTTTTTAAAACAAATATTATATTATTAATTGGTATTCTATTCCTAAAAATATAAGGTTTGGAAAAAGGGATTAAATACTATTATATATGTCATTAATTAACCACTTGGGGTTCTCTTGGAAGTTTATAGTAAGTTTATTAACCATATAATATAAAAATACAAAGAGACATGGTAAATGTCAAACTATTTAACTAAGAGTTAAATCTAAAAGGTAAGGTTAATATAGTGACCCAAACATGTCTAAAACCTATTGGATGAGTGATTTTCGACAAAGCCCCACCTTATACTTTAAATAATTCATTTTTGAGCCATTATAAACCTAAAATAGATTTATTATAAAATAATATTTTAAGTTTTTCCTAAGGTGCCCCTCACCACTCTTATAAAAGGGAACTTCCATTTCTCTCAAATTCACACCTACAAATCCATTTGGCTCAGAAAAACACTACCCAAATATCCTCCAAATTATCCTAACTTCATCCTAGTGGCCTTACTTTGGTCATAAATCCAACCTAAGGATCCCTTTTGATCAAATCAAAAGGAAGAACTCGAAGAAGAGGTAATGATTTCACCACCCTCTTTCAAGTTCTTTTATTCTTCCACTTACTATTTATTTGTTATTACCATACAAAAATAATAACTCTAGTACCTTATATATAATGTGATGTTATTATAAATATTCAATAACCATATTCATTATTATATCCATCCTATGAATGATAATTTCACCATGTGTGTGTACGTACGGCATACCATCTCTACACTGTGGTATAATTTGTTATTCAACACTATGTTATTTGGATGGATATAATGATGAGTAATATGTATATAAATAATGAAAATAACATGATAATGTCTTTTTAAAATTAATATACCATCAAATTACATGCTTTTAAGGAAATTATATTGTCGCTCATGCGTACGTACAGATTACCATCTCCACAACGCGATGAGATTCATTTACACGTTCACCATTCATCGACAATTATAAAAATATATATTACTAATAAGTATATAATATATGACATAATAATACTACTGGATATATATATATGTATTTATGTATTTATTTATTTATGTACTTACATATATCTTATTCACTTACTTCCGTTCAATACGATATGAAAATAGAAACAACGTTTATGCATACGTACGGCATACCATCTCCATAAACAGGGTTTTCCATTTCATATATATATATATTATAAATATTTATATTCTAAATATATATTATATATAAATCAATTTTTTTATTCTAGAATTATTTAAATCATGATCTAAATGATATGGTCAATAATAACACGTTAAAATACGTACGATAAAGAAAGCCATTCTTACCCGAAATGTTAATTTAACTTGAAAATCATTATTAAATGGGTAGTATAAAGTCATAAATGAATCATGTATGATATAATAAAAATTAATATGGTTCTGGTATAATCCAATAACATACAATGGTCATTATACAAGAGGTTAAACATACCCTCGACCAAAGGAAAGTGCAATGTAAGGGTTAATTCATCAATCTCATTATTATCCGAGATTGTTTATGTGTAAGTATCTATTGGGACATATTTATTATCCATGTCCATGTTTCATAAAATAGTTTTCAAATGGATTTTTTTAAGGAACCTTTTCACTAAAACATCATTTTAAATGTTTTAAATATTTATTCTTCTAAATCATTCTCATTAATGTTCATGTTTTTAAAATGGTTTTTAAGGATTTATTTATATGGACATGAATGTTTTTAAAATTTCAATTACTTTCAAAAGTTTTAAATTGTTATGGGACACTTTGATTTGAAAATTTATTTAAATGTCTTCCTTTTTAAATTGTGTGACTTTTAAATGTTTATATGAAAAAGGGATATTTCTCTTAAAGATTTTTACAAATCATTTTCATCTATATCAACATCCCTTGATGAATTTTAAACTTGTTTGAAGTTGATTTATTATGATACAATCTTCCATATTGTATTGAAGGTTTTGTGATATTTTTGACTGTGGATGTGTTATTTTCATACCATTCATGGTTTATGGATAAAGTATTGACATTTCGTATTCTATTTTTAATATAAATGTTTATGTTATGTTTAGACCTTTTCATATGAGAAATGCATTGGACTTAGTAAGTGATGGGTTAAGCCTGTTATAGCTCCTCTATGCATTGGTAGGTCTCACGATACAAACTAGTGTCTTGGCACAAGGCCTTGACAAAATCTTATTTGTAGTCTTGGCACAAGTACTTGACTATGTGGTTATAAAAGTTTGGCATTATGCATTCCATCATTATGAAAGTGGCTATTGATATTGCATGTGATTATTCAACTAGTAGAATATCCATGTGAATAAGTAAATGGAATTATTTTATTTTATCTTTTCCATATTATTCTTAATTTCAAATTTAAAATTCTTTTGTTTTAGTCTTATACATTGCCTTAAATGTTTATGCTTATTTATGAAAGTTTATGTTGTATTGTTATCCTTATTGAGCATCTGAGCTCACCCCTTTCTATGTTTTATTTTTCCTAGGATTCCAAGAAGTGTATTGTGATTGATATGCAGGGTTAAGATAAGGTAATAATGGCATTCATAAAGGATTATTTATGTTGTGTTGTATGTTATAATGTGTAATGGAGCATTCATGTATGTAATCTATTTTATAAGACTGCTAAACTGATCGGTCCTTCGGGACTTGAATCCTTGTAATCATACCAATTTATTAAAATAATGCACCAACTCTGGGTTTCTGGGGTCAGGGAATTAGAATTCAATAAAGGATGTTGATATGTATGAAAATAATTTAAAATTATCATTGGAAATTTTCTTAAAGAAGATACCCTCTTCACTTTGAAATCACTTATTTAAAATCTAAAAATTTCTCAAATATTATGTAAAAAAATTTATTCCAAAGTAAAATTTAAAAATTTAAAAGTAATATTCAAATCATTGGGTGTTCACAGTGGCGGTAAATTTAATTCATGTCTTATACATTAAAACAAAATATCCTTTCACATTTTCGGTAAAACGTCAATGGTACCTTATTTGGAAAATGACAAGAAGATTCCTTTTAAACCATTTTTTAAAAATTAAAACATGGGTAAAAATTTATTTAATAAATCATTTTATAATATTTAAAACATTTTTTAAAAAAATTTAAGGAAGTTATGGGCATGGAAGAAAATGATTCCCAATCGATTAGAAAAACAAAGTTGGTCTTCCTTTAAAATGTTATTTTTGTATCTTGAGTACGTAAAGAGAGGAAAATGAAATTAAAATTTTTAATTTATAGAAATAACCATATGAGAGTAAAATATATTGGTTTTAAGATGTAAATATCAAATAATTCCCCCAACATAGAATTAAACATAAACAATCCTGAATAATGATAAGATTGTGAAATAAACCTTTACCTCAGGTCAGAATTCCTTGGTATGTATTTCAACCTCCTATATAATAAATATTGATTTATTATACATCTATTATAGAAAAATAAACGTATATATCATACCATATATGAATTACCTATAACCTTTTATCACTTTTTTATTAATAATTTTTTATTAAAATCATTATTTCAGGTGATAAATGCTTCATTTTTCATGTATGTTTTGGTTCGATAGTTTTTTTCCTTGAAATTATATTAACGTTATGTCATATAAAGAGTTTTAATAATGATATAAATATCATATATATTCATTTTATTTTTATTTATAATCATCCATAAAATTTGGATATATAAAAATGAATTACAATGTTCGTGGAGACAGTAGGTCATACGTAGCCATGAACGTTATTTTCACTTTTTGACGGATGGAATGAAATAAAGTTAAATAATAATTCACATTTATAGAATCATTATTATATCATATATATAATATATTTTTGTTAAATATATCCTTATTATCATCCATTTAAAGTGGAAATGAAAAATGGATCGCATTTCTTCATGGAGGTGGTAGTCAACACGTATGCATGAGCGAGGTTGTTTTTTTTTCAACAGATGGGAATGTAATAAGGTATATATGATATAATAATTAATTAAGTATAATTATGTCATAAATATAATATATAAACATTAAACCCATCATAATAACCATTCATGAAATATGGTGATGGAAAATGAATTGTATTGCTACGTGGAGGCGGTAGTCCACACGTATGCACGAGCGATACTTCCGCTTCTCATTTAATGTAAAAGAGGTTGGGTAATGGTTATTTTATAATCATAATAAAATTATAGTATATTTAGGATAATTAATTTATTTTTTTATGATAAATACCTCTGATTTATATGAGGTAAAAGAATAATTAATAAATAAAGTGATGGGTTAAGGTGATTACCCCCTCTTTGAAAGAACTCATTTAGATCACCTCTTAAGAACCCTAGTGTTGGTATTTTTGGAAGACTGAAAAATATAGAAAATGGATAATTATGTTGGTTAGATATTATTTATAGAGTTTTTTCTAGATAAATGGCTCAAAATATTTGAATAAATGAGGGTAAGAGGTTCCCTTTTATAATTGAGGTGAATGGAACACTTGTAATTTTTAAAAGTTTTAAAATACTATTAAGTCATTATCTTGGAAAAATGGCTCCAAAATTAGTCATATTATAATTTTATAAGGTTACTTTTGAAATAAAACCAACAAATGGGTTTTAATCAAGTTTTTAGGTCATTTTAACCCTTATCTTTTTTTTATTAACCCCAAGTAACCTATTTTAACCTTAACTACGGTGAATTTTTTTTACTATTTGTACTATTCATTATGACCAAAAATGAAATTGGAATAATTTAAAATTTCATAATTATGATTTATAATATGGAATCAATTTTATCAAATTCAATTTGCAAAAGTTGGAGAATATAATTTAAAAGTAAACCCACAAAATGTAATGAAAACCAATTTTTCATAAAAAATGTTTTCATAAGTAAAAAAAGTTTTACCAAAAAAATAAAACATAAAATTAATTCTAATGAAAATAATTGGTTTATAAATTAAATAATTATACTTTAAAAAAAACCTTGTAAATGTTTTAAATGAAAAGACTATTTTCAATAAAAATCAGTATTTTTTATCACTCATCAAAAAATCAATATTTTCATAAAATTATCCAAAATTCACTCTAAGATATTTTTGACATCTTGATTTAAAAAATTAAGTTCATTTTTTAAAATACATTTTATAAAAGTGGCAGAAATTAATTATATTATTTTCTCACAAAAATCAATAAAAACTTTTTTGAGAAACAAAAATATTCTTTAAAAGCATATATTGACTTAAAAAATTGAGTACTTATTTATCAATATATTTTCATTATATAAAACCATTAAATATTTTTTTAAATGTGGTTATTCCTATTCACACCATCAATTTAATTGCTAAGATATAACGGTATATTATATTATAGTTTATTTAGACTTGGAGTCACGTGTATTGCAAGCTATCGAAGAAATTAAATTTATTTAAAGATAAATGTGTCATAAAATCTCAGGGTTTTACATGTTTTAAAGTCACATAAGTTTTATTTTGTTAAAAATAATCTAATTAATGTCATGGAAATCAATATTATACATGATATTTGTATAAAATTATTTTTATACTTCAGATGGGTATTTTTCTAAAAAAAATATTTTCATTTAATTTCACACACTTATATTAAAATTAGTTTTTATGAATTCTGGAAATTGAATCTTATAAAATGAATTCCATATTTGGAATCAACATAATAAAATTATTTAATATAGTCTGTTCCATTTTTATCTCAACAAATATCTTCTCAAATCACTTGTCAACCTTCCTCCCTATGTCCTAGAGGTTCTTGTCTCACCAAAATACCAATATAGAAGGATTAAGGTGTAAGTAAAAGGAGGTTTTACAAAGAATAGTTATAAGTATTAACTAAGTATTTTTGTACTTATTTCTTCTTCCACCTCCTTCAAATATTTTATAACCATGGAAATATGATAAAATTAGAATATAGAATATAATAAAATGTTATTATATTGATATTACAACCATTTTCTATCTCCTTTTCAATCCCATGGGAAAGGAAAACATCCCTCATCCGCATGTGGGGAATAACACCTCCATGATGCGATGTGTTTTTTTTCATCAATATCTCACAAGGATGGTTATTATGATAAAATTAAGGAATATATGGTGTATTAATGAAATAATTATGATTCTATAAAGATAATAAATTACTTACCATCATACCCTTATATCTGTTAAAAAATGATAACATCGCTCACTACATCAAAATCAGCAATTCACATCAGTTTTTTTAGTGGTGGTTTCTTAAACCACTGCTAAATTTTTTTAAAATAACTTCACGGTGGTTTTTTAAAAACTTCCACTAAAACATTCCTATTTTCTTTAAAACACAACACTTCTTATCCTGACACCCCATCACCCCCTTGAACCCAACACCCCCCACCCCCTTGAGCCCCCTAAGCCCCATGATCCCTAACCCCTTGACACCGGTCTAATCTCGAGCCTCTGATACCCCCTCCCCCCAATGACACTAGATCCCAATCCTGAGCTGGTGACACCCACTTCCCCCACTGACACCCCTTCCCAATCCTAAACTGCTAACACCCCCTCACCTGCACCCCCAATCGCCCTAATCCCAAACATTATCCAATAATCTCTCTCTCCCCTGAACCATCACTTCCACTGCTCCCCTGGTCACTGCCCCGTTGTTGGTCCCCCTCTTCCACTTGTTGTTGTAGGATCCTTCTTCCTTAATGGTTTTATATCATCAATGTATTATTATACCAGTCTTGAGGTATGTGTTTTTATGTAATTTATTCTTCTTTTGATTCATTTAATGATATAATTCTGATTTATTCCATTTGAGGTTGATTAAGTCTAATTTATCAATTTTTAACCAAAAATGATCCATTTTTAAGAAAATTGTGTTTAAAATGGAGGAATTCATGTAGAGATTTAATCCTTTTATTAAATGATATTAGTTTTTTTAACTAATATCAGTGTATTTCACTATAAAAATTTAAGTTTACTTTTAATAAAATTATTTTTTTCACTAATGTTAATTATGCATGCTTTAATGTGTGTGTTGCCTTTAAATCTATTTTGTAATGATTTAAAGAAATCATTAAACAATTTATTTTGAATGGTTTATCATATGGTATTTCAAAACATTGAAGGCATTTCATAGATTTTTAAAATTCTTTCCTCAAAGGCCCTTTCAACACATTAAAATCAGTTTTAAAAGAAATGAGTATGATTGGGTTTTATAAAATTAATGGCTGGATGATATTTTTTATTTTTTTGATAAATTAATTTTTTACCAACATGGTTTTCCATAAAGTAACATTTGGAAATTTGTAATGTAAATTATCTTATTTGATAAATTCTTAAGGAATCATTTACTTGTGATTTTCCTTGATGGATGGTTCTTGGTGAAAAATATAATGGTTGTTGAAATAGGGGTTTTGGTCATTGATGGATCTTGGGGGTGGGGATATATGGGAACTTTTTATCTAATGTAATGTTGATTGATCATGTTTATTCCATTAAGAATCATTATTAGGATCCCTATTTCTTAAAATACCACTCACCACTTTGATTGGTCAAGGGGAATCTATATTAGAATGATGAGAAAGTGTAGATTTATTAATGGATTTTACAGACTCACATCCCAACTATAATCTACCTATAAATTTGAATTTATGCTAGGGAGATGCAATGACGAAGCAGTTTTTCTCTAAGTCAGTAAGCTTGTGAAACGACCTAAACTTTTATTAATAAAAATTACTCTTGATCTAATTAACTGTATTATTATGTAAAATGGTTATATAAAACATATACACTTCCTTGGTTTTATTTTTTGGATTTTAAAATACCTTTAAGAATTGTTATTTTTTCTAATATAGTTACTGAACAGTGATCACATGATTAGTATAAATATAGGGCTTTAACAAATCCAATTTACTCAGACAAAGGAAGTGATGGCCGCATCCAGTAGAATTGATCCATACAAATCCCATCTTTCAGAACTTGGAAAGGAGGTAGTGTCACTGGGATTCACTCTTGACCAAGACCAAACTGTGTTTTAATGTGTTAAGCTTGAACGGAACCGCCTATGGGAGAAGTGGAAGTTAATAGAGAATACCACCCGAGCAATGTTATCTGAGCCACCCTAAAAGTTTGTCACCATAGAACACCTTACCCTTAGGTCTTATGCAGGTATTATAATGGGTTATGTAACAAGACCCTAGAACTATGATTATGTGCATTATTTTTGTATAAATAATATACATTCATTTTAATATTGTTACTTTGTAAATGGTTTTTAAAGCACAAATAGTATTTTTAGTTAATATTCAAATTCAATTAAGAAATTTATTTTCATGAATTAATGGATTTTTTAATTAAATAATATTTTTAATTAAATATTATCACTAAATTAATTTTTATTAAATATAAATTATTTTATAATTTTTATGAATATAATTTTAATTTTTATTAAGGTTTAAAAGCTATTTTTGTCAAAACCCATGAATTTTTTATAAATGTTGGTTTTTATATTAAAAATAAAAATTCACATATTTATAAAATTATTTATATAAAATTAATATTACTTTTGTATTCAGGATGTCAAAATTATCTAATGGTGAATTTTTCATAATTTTCTGAGACAGTCGAATTTTTGGGTAAAAATTAAATACCGTTTAAATATATAATGAATTTTATGACCTCATAATGACCCAATAGTGATTTAATAAATGCTTATAAAAGGTATATTCGACCAATATATGTTTTAACATTAAAATAATGTCATTTTATATTTGTTTTATTAATTTTATGATGCCTTAGTGGACCCTCCAAGACTTGTAAAATATTTTATCTTTTTAAAATGATTTACTTGAGAGTGTGACTCACATCCACATAATAAATCCTAATATTTTAATAAGTTCGGTCATTTTCCTTACAAAATAATATTTTACACTCCCCTTTTGAAAAAACCATGGGCAAAAACCATGGGATGGTTTGTGGTTTTGATTAGTTTAATGTGTGGTGCCCAAAACCTAAATAATAAAGAATTTCATATCATTTCCTATATAAACCTACTCAATATCCCATTCCACTTCACTCAAAACCATTGTAGATTGACTAACCTATTCCATCCTCTCTCTATAATCCTTTCAATTCACCTTAATCTCCCTATAATCCTCTCTCAAGCCTCTCCCAATACTTTGGGATCACACTTCCAAGTAAGGGATTTCTCCCTTTCTCATTTTTGTCCAAGTTTCTTTATGTTGTTATACCATTTTATTTTCAATTAAAAATGTTGGGTTATGATTTATCACCTCCCCCATACATCCCTCCTTATGTTTTAATGATGATAGACCTCTTTCTCTCTCATTAATGCCTCCCATGTACACCTGTTACCATACCGAAATTCCCCCAAGGAATTTCTCTCTTCTCATTTACATTCAAGAAATTATTTTATATTATTCATCTAAATTCCATTAAATATGTCAGGATATTATTTTCCATTACCCTCTTACTTTCCATTTAATGTATAAATTATGATAGACCCATTTCTCTCTCATCAACCCATTTTACGTTTTTTATTTTACGTCGTTATGCTGCCGAAGTTACACAAAAATTTCCCATGCCAAAATCATCGTGTAAGTGAATACCATACCCATTTATCTATCAAGGATATTTACCATTATGCACATGTACTTGTTGGTTGAGGACTTACATTTATATATTCCACATATTTCATTCTTGTAATAAATTGAGATTTTTCATTAATCCATGTTGTATGATCCATGTGGCACACTTATGCATGAAATGAAATGTTTATAAAGGGTGCACCCTGATAGCACTCCAATGCATTGGATAAAGATTAGTATCATGATACATCAAGTGAAATTAGGGTTTAATCATTCTAATTCAAGTTCAATTAAGGTTTACTCATTCTAATTCAAGTGCAATAATGGTTTACTCGTGCTCCATGTGCAATGAGCCTTGGATCATGCTAATATCATGTTAAACATTGTTTCCACATTTCCATGTTATTATAATCATGCTATATCATTCCTTTATGTTCATGTTTCTCTTGTGCTCCATTGATATGGATATTTCCTAACATGTACTATATTCTTTATGATATGCCTTGTTTACTCCCTTGTTAGGCTTTATAGATCACCATTTTCTTATGCATGTCCTCAGGTTATCCCATGTAATGCTAAGTACGAATGAATGTGGTGGTCATGTAAAAGAAGTTTTTAATAAATATGTTGTGTTTTATGTTCTAATTTATTATTTAATGTTCCTAATTTCCCAAGACACTAGACCTCTCGATCCTCAGAGTTTTCTTAAGTTAAAGTTTATGTAATAAATCATGTTTAAGTGTGTAATAAATAGTAGGGTTGTTACAGTTGGTATCAGAGGATGGGTTTAGTTATTTTTGGGATTATGATTAGAAAACCCTAGTAAAATTATTAGGAATAAGACTAAGTATAATAAAAACATACCTAAATTTTTCTAAATATAGAGTAAGTGGTTTATCAAGAAAATACATCTCTGTCTAGATACGAACAAGTAGAGGCAACTCTGGAACAGATGTATCTTGGGGTAAAACCTGAAAACACCGCTTTGAGCTAGACTCGAATGGGAATTGGTGCACGATAATAGGCCTTCTTTCACTCTTGGTTATGACACTCCTGAGGATATTCATTGGTAAATTCATAAGATTAGTATGAACCATTATTAAGGGAATAAAAAAATTCCCCTAAGAATATATGTTTGGAAGTAGATCGTGGATAACATAGATTGAAGCCTATAAATTCATAAGTTAAGGAAATAAATGTAATATATAAGTTATACCTTTTTTTAGTTGGATTACCCTTTATGTGTTACCCATAACTTTCCTTTTATTCCATCCAATGGACAGTAATAGGAGGACTCAGGCTAACAACTGATGTGAATATCAATGTGATGACTATTCTAATGAGATGCCCAATCCAATTGGAGTGGGAATAACAAACATTATCATGATACTCTCTTAGTTTACTGATGTTTTGAATAGAAACATGGTCCAAGAGGAACATCCACCCCCCCCCTAATAAAGAACAATATGCAATCAAGAGGTTCATGAGACAAAGGGTTCCTACTTTTAATAGATCATCTGATCACTCAATCACCAAACAATGGTTCAACTCTATTGAGAAGATCTTCTTCATCCTTCAATGTTCTGGACAAGAGAGGGTTCTTTTGGATGCTTATTTTATGGAGGGTGAAGCTGATCAATGGTGGACATTGATAAAAAAAATATGAATCCTGAGGAAGAGACCGAGGCATTGGAATGGAAGGATTTCTGGAAAATGTTTTTAAATAAATATTTTCTATGAACCCTTTGAATTAAGATGGAAAGGGACTTACATTAACTCAAGAAAAAAGGAGATGAATCCATCAGAGCGTATGTCAAAAAATTCACAAGGCTTGCACAATATGCCTCTATATTTTTTGTTACCCCTGAATGAAAGGTTGTCCGCTTCTTTGGTGGGATAAAACATAGCCTACAGAAATCCCTAAAGATCCGTGACTTCTATATATCTGAGGAAATTCTTCGATGTGCCCTAAAATTCAAAATGGAGATCGACGAATATCAGGGGTATCATGGGGATAAGAAGCAGAAAGTAGACTTTATTTCTAGAATTCTGATGGATAAATCCAACTGTGATAAGAAATTCCATCACCCCATCTTCTAAAGTTGTAGAAAAAAGCACCCTGGAAATTGCCTGAAGGGGACGAGGAAATGCTTTAGGTGTGGAAGATAAGGGCACCTGAACATTAACTGCTGACAAGAAAAACCCACTGCTGCGACAGAGGAAAGGAATGCTCTGTTTGAACCTCAACGCATTGTTCATTGCTTCAACTGCAAATAAATAGGCCACTTTGAAAACTGGTTCCCTAAGCCAAGGGTTTTCAGAGGCAACTAACAACCTCCAAGGTAGTAAGGGTGAGAATTGTCCATCACTACCGCTGAAGCGAATCCTGACAATGAAGTGATGAAAGGTATGCTAGTTATTCATTTAAGAATATCAAACATAATTATTTATTCTGGTTCTACACATTCTCTTATATCCTATAAGTTTAGTAGAACAATCCCAACACCACCACAAATCATGTAAGTAGAGATGTCAGTGAGAACGATAAATGGGGAAATCATTACATCTCATGAATATAACTCCTCCCTGTCATAATTTGTGGATTGAACTTCCTGTTGAACCTTTCCATACTCCCTATAGGGGAATTTTATGCAATTATTGGCATGGATTGGCTTTCCCTATATAGATCCAACATAAATTTCCATGAGAGGGAAATCACTCTCCATATAGTGAATCGACCCCTGATTCTGTACAAGTGTAAGGAGTATGATGAATCTTATTTAGAACCATCATCTCAAGAATGGATATTACTTCCTAATGAGCATCTGTATCTTTCTCAGATGATTAAGTATAAGGAATAAACCATCCTTGAAGACATTCCTATTGTTATGGAATTTTCTGAAGTGTTTCATGAGGAATTGTCTGGTCTTCCTCCTAGAAGAGATGTTTAATTCTCGATTGATATTATATCTGGGGAATTTCCAATATCCAAGACTCTATATAGAATGGTTGTTATGGAGCTTTAGGAGCTAAATAAAAAACTATAGAATAATCTTCATAAAGGTTTTATATGCCCAAGTGCTTCACCATGGGGTGCACTAGTCCTCTTCGACAAGAAGAAGGATGGGTCAATGAGCCTTTTCATTGAATATCGTGAGCTCAACAAAATCATAATAAAGAACAAGTATCCTCTCCCACAAATTGATGAATTGTTCGATCAGCTGTGTTGAGAACAATACTTCTCTAAGGTGTATTTTTGGTCAAGATATTACCAAGTAAGGGTGAATAAAGAGGATATCCACAAGACTGCTTTTCGTAAAAGGTGTGGGCACTATGAATTCATTGTAATGTCTTTCAGACTCACTAATGCTTCAGAAATCATCATGGACATGATGAATATATTATTTAGAGATTACCTTGAAAAATTTGTGGTAGTCTTTATAGACAATATTCTAATATACTCCAAAACCAAGGATCAGAATTAAGAGCATCTAATAATTATACTAGAGACCTTGAGAAAGGATAAGATCTATGAAAAGTAAAACAAGTGTGAGTTCTGGTTGAAGTAAGTCTCATTCTTGGGTCATATCATCACAAGCAATGGGATATATGTGGATCCCTCCAAGAAAATGAAATTGAGGGATAGTTGAGGCCAAAATATGTAACGGATATCCATAGATTCCTTGGGTTATGGGGATATTATCATCAATTTGTGATAAATTTCTCATGATTTTCAATCCCTCTTACCAAGCTAACTCAGAAGGGAGTCAAGTTTAATTAGAGTGATGAATGAAAGGAGAGCATCAAGGAGTTGAAAAGGAGGATTATCACTATGCATGTGCTCACACTACTCACAAGTGGATAAATTTTCATGGTATTCAGTGATGCTTCAAAGGAAATTGGATATGTTTTGATGAAAAATGACAAAGTCATTGCCTATTCTTCAAGGAAATTGAAATTTCATTAGCAAAAACTATCCAACACATGATCTGGAGTTGGCTGCAGTAATCTTCACTTTGAAAATTTGGTGACATTACCTCTTTGGCTAGAAGTGTGAAATATATACAGATCACAAAAGACTCAAGTATATATTCACATAGAAAGAACTGAATATGCTCCAACAAAGATGGTTAGAGCTGATCAAAGACTATGACTGCTCAATTCCCTACCATCTGGGTAAAGTGGACAAGGTGGCAGATGCTCTAAGTAGAAAGGATCCAACAACTCTTTCGTTGATGAGAATTGAAATGGATCCAATCTTCTTAGATTTGATGAACATGTACATGAGAATCATAAATAAGGGAACATCATTAATCCTTTCACAAATTATTGCTCAATCGTCTTTTTTGGAAAGGCTAAAGTATGCTGAAAAGGATGATGTGGGAATTCATATGAAAGTAGAAACTATCAGAAAAGGTAAATCCTTGTAGTTCAATGTTAATGAATAAGGAATTGTGATATTTGGGTCAAGACTATGTGTTCCATGAAATATGGAGTTAAAGAAATAACTTTTAGATGATGCACATAGTTCTAATTTCTCCATTCACCTAGGAAACACAAAGATGTATCAAGATCTCCAAGATCATTATTGGTGGGATAAGATGAAGAAGGAGATTTCTGAGTTTACATCAAAGTTCCTGGTATGTCAGCAAGTGAAGGTTGAGAGGAATAAGTCTAAGGGTGTGATGCAACCATTACCCATACCAACATGTAAATGGAAGAACATCACTATGGACTTTTTCATGGGACTTCTGAAGACATCCAAAGGAAACAATGCTATCTGGGTTGTTGTGGATCGTCTTACAAAGACTGCACACTACATTTCAATTTGATAGGATTTCTCATTGAATCAACTGGAATGGATATACATTAGAGAAGTGGTAAGTCTGCATGGAGTTCCACTATCTATTGTATTCAATCGAGATCCAAGATTCACCTATAAGTTTTGGAAGA
The DNA here is from genome assembly GCA_963277665.1 of Viscum album. Classification (NCBI taxonomy): domain Eukaryota; kingdom Viridiplantae; phylum Streptophyta; class Magnoliopsida; order Santalales; family Viscaceae; genus Viscum; species Viscum album. The sequence goes on along the minus strand of OY728128.1, from coordinate 141,229,433 downwards.
GCCTCCAACATGCTCTGAATACTGAGATAAAATTCAGTACGAATTATCATCCTCAAACTGATGGAAAATCTGAGCATACTATCTAAACAATTGAGTACATGTTGAGAGCATGCTCAGTATACTTCAAAGGAGTATGGGATCAATATCTTCCTCTAGTTGATCTCTCTTATAATAACAATTTCCACTCAAGCATCCAAATGGTGTCTTATGAAGCCCTTTATGGGAAGAGGTGTAGAACATCGGCATGTTGAGATGAAGTTGGGGAGGGAAAACTCTTAGTTATAGAAATGGTTGAAGAAATGGTGGAAAGTTTAAGACCATCAAACATCACATTAATGATTCTCAGATTTGACAAAAGAGCTATGATGATAATCATCGACGAGACCTAGAGTTTGATATTGGAGACATGGTATTCCTCCATATATCATCATCGAAGAGATTTATGAGATTTGTGAATAAGGGAAAGATTAGTCCAAGGTACATTGGTCTTTTTGAGATCCTTGATCTTATTGGAGCAATGTCCTATCGACTAAAACTCCCACAGAACCTATCTCAAGTACATGATATATTCCATGTATTACTCTTGAGAAAGTACATACCTGACCCATCGCATATACTCAATCTAGAGGTGGTATAATTAGATAATGACCATTTCTATAAAGAGAAGTTCGTGAAGATCTTAGATCATAGGGAAAAAGTTATATGAAATAATACAATGCCCCTCGTCAAGGTGTAGTGGTGAAGCCACAAGTTTGAATAAGCAATGTGGGAATAGGAGGAAGTGATGAAGTAGAGTTACCCTCATCTGTTTTAGTGTGCGAAAAGGAAATTTCAAGGGTGAAATTTCTTAAGGGGGAAGATTGTAATGACCCAAACTTTTAATAATAAAAATTCATATTGATCAAATTAAATGTATTATTATGTAAAATGTTTGTATAAAACATATGAACTTCCTTGGTTTTATGTTTTTGGATTTTAAAATACCGTTAAGAATTGTTACAATTGCTAATATAGTCATTGAAAAGTGATCACATGATTATTATAAATATAGGACTTTAACAAATCCAATTTACTCACACAAAGGAAGTGATGGCCTCATCCAGTCTAATTTATCCATGTGAAGCCCATTTTTCAGAGCTCAGAAAGGAGGCAGTGTCACCAGGATTTGCTCTTGACCAAGCCCAAGCTGAGCTTCACCACATTAATCATGATGGAACCGCCTACAGGAGAAGTGTAAGTTAATAGATATTACCACCTGAGTGATGTTATCTGAGCCTCCCCAAGAGTCTATCACCATCGTACACCTTACCCTTAGGTATTATGCGGGTCTTATAAGGGGTTATGTAACAAGACTCTAGCACTATTATTATGTGCATTATTTTTGTATAAATAATATACATTCATTTTATTATTGTTACTTTGTAAATGGTTTTTAAAAAATAAATAGTATTTTTAGTTAATATTCAAATTCAATTAAGAAATATATTTTGATGAATTAATGGATTTTTGAATTAAATAATATTTTTAATGAAATATTATAACTAAATTACTTTTTATTAAATATAAATGATCATATAATTTTTATGAATAAAATTTCAATTTTTATTAAGGTTTGAAAGTGGTTTTTTTCAAAACCCATCAATTTTCAATAAATATCAGTTTTTATTTTAAAATTAAAAATTCACATATTTAGAAAATTATTTAGATAAAATGAATATTATTTTTGTATTCAGGACATAGAAATTATCTAACGGTGAATTTTTCATAATTTTCTGAGACACTCGAATTTTGGGGTAAAAATTAAATACCGTTTAAATATATAATGTGTTTTATAACATCATAATGATCCAATAGTGATGTAATAAAATATTATAAAGGGTGAATTCAGAAAATATGTGTTTTACCATTAAAATAATGTGATTTTATATTTTTTTATTAATTTTATGATGCCTTAGTGGACCCTCCAAGACTTATAAAATATTTTAACTTTTTAAAATGATTTCCTTGAGAGTGTGACTCGCCTTCACATAAGCAAGACTAATATTTTAATAAGTTTGGACATTGGCCTTATAAAATAATTTTTTCTACTCCCCTTTGGAAAAAACTATGGGATGGTTTGTGGTTTTTATTAGTTTAATGTGTGGTTTCCAAAACCTAAATATTAAAGAATTCCCTATCCTTTCCTATATAAACCTACTCAATCTCTCATTCCACTTCACTAAAAACCTTTGGATCTTGAAAAAAATCTTCCCTCCTCTCTCTATAATCCTTCTAAGTCACCTTAATCTCCCTATAATCCTCTCTCAATCCTCTCTCAATACTTTGGGATCACACTTCCAAGTAAGGGATTTCTTCCTTTCTCATTTTTGTCCAAGTATCTTTATGTTGTTATACCCTTTTATTTTCAATTAAAAATGTTGGAGTATAATTTTTCACCTCCCCCATACTGAACTAATTATTTATGAATTATTATATACCTCTTTATCTCTCATTAATTCCTCCCATGTATACTCGTTACCATGGTGAAATTCTGTAAGGAATTTCTCTCTTCTCATTTACATTCAACAAATTCTTTTATATTATGCATCTAAATTCCATTATATATGTTGGGATATTATGTTCCATGAACCCATTACTATACATTTCATTTATAAATGATGAGATACCCATTTCTCTCTCATCAACCCATTTTACAATTTCTATTTGACATCGTTATGTAGTCGAAGTTACACCAAAATTTCCCATGCCAAAACCATCATGTAAGTGAATACCATACCCATTTCTCTGTCAAGGGTATTCACCTTTATGTGCATGTAATTGTTTATTTAGGACTTACATGTATTTATTACACATATCCTATTCATGGAATAAATTATAATGTGTAATGAATCTATATTGTATGATCCATGTGGCACACTTATGCATGAAATGAAATGTTTATAAAGGGTGACCCCTGATAGTGCTCCAATGCATTGGGTAAAGATTTGTATCATGATTTGTCAAGTGCAATAAGGTTTTACTCATGATAATTCAAGTGAAATGAGGGTTTACTCATGATAATTCAATTTCAATGAGGTTTTACTCATGCTCCATGTGCAATGATCCTTGGCTCATGCTAATATAATGTTAAATGTTGTTGCCACGTTTTCAGGTTATGATAATCATGCTATATCATTCCTTTATATTCATGTTTCTCTTGTGCACCATTGATATTAATTTTACCTAACATGTACTATATTCTTCAAATTATGCCTTTTTTACTCCCTTATTGGGATTTATAACCTACATTTTTCTTATACATGTCCTCAAGTTATCCCTTGCAATGCTAAGTATGAAGGAATGTTGTGGTCATATAAAAGAAGTTTTAAATAAAGATGTTGTGTTTTAGGTTCTAATTTATTATGTAATGTTACTAATTTCCTAATACACTATACCCCTTTATCCTCAAAGTTGTCTTAAGTGAATGTTTATGTAATAAATCATGTTTAATTGTGTAATAAAGAGCAGTGTTGTTATAGTTTGTGTACATAGTAGATACAAAATTTGAATGTAGAAAGTCATTGTTATATTTTTATTGTCTTCGATGGTATCAATAATATACTTAGGACTATCCAATTATATATGACATCTACACTTGGAATTGGTAGTTTTTATATATCTCTGATCACTTTATAGTTACTCAACACTAGAATTTCCACATTTTAACTCCTTTATTATATATGTTTGATTATTATGAGGTACATTTTTTACCAATATATCTCCTTGAAATGATTTATTCCTCATAGGTACATGGTACATACTCATAGCTTTAATTTCAATTATTGACATTTGATTGTGATAATTTTATCAATTATTTCTTAAAAGAATTTTTTTATTAAAAATGTATTTCAATATGTATTTTTTCTCTTGGGTTTCTTAATCATTTTTAAATGAAAAATGTAACTCTTTTACAGGCTATTTTCCTCGTAATTAGACTTTATGGATTTTAATTATCCTTTTTAAAATACTTCATTATATACCATATGTATTTATAGGATCACAGACTACTATGTATAGTTTTGGAATAGGATCACATAGTACTATGTATAGTTTTGGAATAGGAATAATCGATCATCTTAAAAATATAGAATCATTAAATAGACATTAGACATTATATCCCATTTTTTGTGTATGTTTAGGTGAATATATTTTATCACCTTGATAAATTATTGAGAATTTTTCTTTAACATGATTTTCTCTCAAATAGTATTGATATTGCTTTTCCTCCTAGAAATGTTAATTAAGAATATTTAGAAAACTTATCAGTTTAGGAATGAATTTATATAATACATTTATATATATATTTCAATTTAATCATTGAAAATGCATTAATGATCTTGGAATAGTTATATTGATAGAGGTAATTTTTAGAGCATGGAATATAATCAAGGCATAATTTACTAAGTATTAAGTTATCATATTATGATGAATTCATCAGTTAATAATAAAAATTTTGTAGAAGAACATCTAGTTACATATATAGAAAATTATTTATGACTAACACAAAGTAAGTTGTTAAACTATAAAATTTAAGTTATTTATTCATGAGGTCCTCCACCACTAGAAATGCTAGTGAAGCATTATGTGACATCCCCTCTAGTACTTGTAGGAATCGTCTTATATAAATCTTCTTATAAATACTTGGATTGTGGTTTTTTCACTTCCATTTATATATTTTTCTATTTAGTAATATTTATGTGTTTTAAAAAAAAATTAACAAGGTGTAGGGACATTGTGATATATATGGATAAAATCTGGATCACATTACCTAGGAACACACCTTAGTAGGCTAAGGGTTTGGAGGATTTTTTAGATTTTTCAATTTCTAATCGATCCGTTGATGGGAGAATAAGATGTCCATGTCCTGAATGTAAATTTAGAATATGGTTGAAGAGACATAAAGTTTATGAACACTTGATATTAAAGTAACTATATGCTCAATATTTTTTTTGGATTTGGAACGAAGAATCGAATGTTATAGAAACTTTGATCACTGATGTCAATAGATAGAATGAGCTCCCAACTTCATTGAAAATGGATAGTGAAATGAAAAACCTTATAAACGGTGAATTAAACATTTAAAGACAACAACATTAACATCAAAAAATATCTGAATAATTATTTTAGGGTGCTATAAATAGCGACAAGATGGATGCTATTTTTGAGACTATAAGACAACTAAATCAAGATTATAACATATCATTGGATCCTCCTATTGATTATATAGATAATAATGTAAGATAAAACTTCATTGATCTGATAGATGTGTTTCATGGTTTAGTTGATTATGGAAATCAAGAGTTGTACAGTGGATGTTTGAAATATTCAAAACATTCTTTTTTATTGAAGTTGTACTATATCAAATACCTTTGTGTAATTACAAATAAGGTGATTTATATGATATTGGAATTGTTGTGTGATGCATTTCTTGAAGTAAATATCCCTAATCCTTTTTATGATATGAAAAAAAAATAACAAGCTTGGTTTGAATTATACAAAAATATATTTGTGTCCCAATGATTTTATGCTTTATTAGGGAGAGGATTCAAGCAGAAATGATTGAAAAAAAAATGCTCTTCTAGATGGTGGTAAATGACTGATGTTGGAAGTATGAATCAACATACTACTATAAAGAATAAGATAAGGAGCACACCTACAATGGTTTTTTGTTACTTCCATTTAAAGCCTTGATTGAAAAGATTATTCATGTAATCAAAACAATCAAATGCATGAAGTGTAATTCTATAGATAATAATAATGATGGGTTAATGAAACATCCAAGAGATTAAAAATCATGGAATACATTTGATTCATTACATCCAAATTTCCCATATGATCCTAGGAATGTTCGATTGGGATTGGATGTCGATAGATTCAACCCATTTGGGACTTTGAGCACCAGTTATAGAATTTGCCCATTTGTTTTATCCCATATAATCTGCCTTCATGGATGTGTATAAAGCAAACGTATTTTATCATTTCAATGATTATTCTTGGAAACAATTCCTGGAAATGATATTGATTTATAGCCTTAAATTGAAGAATTATAGTCGTTATAGAGCAACGGTATTGATACATATGATGCATCTTCTAAAAAAATGTTCAAAATGAAATCTTCTCTAATTTGGACCATTAGTAAATTCCCTAGACTTGGGAATTTAGCAGGTTGGAACACTTACATGGGTTTGGATTTTCATGTTTATAAATTTTATTTTGAGCCTGAATGACTACCTCATAGTAAAATATTGTGTTTCTTGTTTCATCAATGATTTCTCAATGAATCTCATAGATTTTGATTGAACAAGTCAAAATTCAATGGTTCTATTGATCATAAACCACCTTCTAAGTCGTTTATAGGTTCTGAAATATTTTCAAAACTTTAAAATGTTGAAATATAATTTGGGAAGCTGTATAATTTTAATGATAGTGGGAAATTAGTTTGAAGTGCATTGTTAATTGAAATCAGAATGTGATAATGGAAGAAGAAAAGTATATTCTTTAAACTTTCATAATGGGAATTTAATTTGTTATGATATAATCTTGATGTGATGCATATAGATAAAAAATTGTGAAAATTTGATCTTAAAATTTCTTATTGAGAATGTAAAATAGAGGGATCATCTCAATGCTCATAAATACTTATAAGAAATGAACATAAAGCAAGATCTCTATCCAGATGAGAATGAAAATTATGCTTCGTAAATTTTTTCAATGAAAAATAGGGATAAAGATACATTCCTTATAATTTTAAAACATTTCAAGGTATCTGATGGGTATTCAAGTAACATCTCAAGGTGTGTTGACTTAAATCATCATAGGATACATGGATTGAAAAGTCATGATTCACATATTTTGTTACAACATTTTCTACCATTGGTATTATAACGACCCATACTTTACATACATTGTTAATACTTCAAAATTGAATCACACTTATTACAACATATGACAAAACCACAAAGGACTGTATAGGTATAGTGTCTTTAGAAACTGGGAAACATAAACAACTGGTTCATAAATCTTCTACAGTGTCTCCCATTTATTTCATCATATCTAGGGTCCCTTTTAGCATATTCTACTTAATATCCATCTTCCTGACCTGGGGAAAAGAAAACATACAAAAAAGGGTGAGCTCAAATGCTCAGCAAGGGAAAATAAAGGAAATAAAAAAATCATATCATATCTTCTTGAAAATAATAACCTGCAAAAGAGACCATAATATCTTAACATGGAATAAATCATAGAAGTGAAAATGAGATCCCCATAATCATAACATAAAACTTGAAACTTTGTGGCATGCACACATAATCATGGAAAATCATTTCTTGTTAGTCATGACTCATTGCCAAGACTATCTTAGCGGACAAAGTCCATTTCTGAACCGAGTTCACTCCTCGTTTCAGTCCTGTATCACTGAACCGAAATAACCTTCCATTCCAGCCATGTCTATCTCATGAGATATAAATCTTTACCCAATGCATTGGAGGGAGATATAGGTCCCACCCATCTTATAATGAATCCTTTCTTATGTGTGCCACATAATCATAAATCATACATCATCGCATAAGACATATAACAAAAATGGGATTCTTGAAACATCATGACATCATAAAACAAATCATATAAGGTAAATGACTTCATAAAAATAATTCCCTCAAAACATAATCAAATCATTGTAATAATAGGGATAAAAACATAACCCTATATTATCTTAGATGGAAAATAATTTTGATAAAACATTTGAACTCCATTCTTGAGGAAAATATCTTTTCTTCTTCAAAAACACTTTTCTTTTCTTAACATGTCATACAATTATAAAATAAAATAAGTTGATTAAAAATAAACTTGAAAACTTATAAAGGAAGATTCTTGGATATAATGTTTTAAAAATCCATTCTTGCCATATAAGTTAAAAAAAACATTCTTCATACTTTTTTCGGAAAAGTCAAAAAGTACCTCGTACGAAAAACGACAAAGGATTCCTTTCATATTCTTTACTAAAAACTCACCGAAGGGTAAAATTGGATTTAAACATTTTTATGTGGATGGAAATAATATTACATATTCAGGAAACATGGATGTGGATGATAAAATACACCCCAGTAAATACTAAAGTATAAACAATCTCGGATAAAAATGAGATTGTGATATTTCCCTTACCTTAGGTCCGATTTGCTTTGTACGTGTCCGAAGCTCCTGTATAATGGTTTAAATAATGTTATTGACTTATTCCAGAATCATACATATTGATATGATATCATATATGGTCATATTCTTAGCTTCTTATTAGTAATATTTCATTGTTACTTGTTACTCGGGTCTTTATTGCCTTTTGTTCTTATGCGTGTTTTGCCGAATAAATTCTTATTCTTATTTTAAGGTTATAGATACCTTATATCCAGAATGGTATTAGTGTAACATATATCATATTTATTCATTCAATTCATTTATATAATTACTATGTAATGATGATCATGTAGAACGAGTCGCATCACATTGTGGAGACGGTATTCCGTACGTACGCACGAGTGATGATATCGTTCCTATGATCGTGGAATTGTATTGGAGTATATTAATACTATTTCAGTATCAATATCACTTTATAATAATCATATATAGTTACTCATTACACCATTATAACCATCCTTGTAAGGTGATGGTGGAAAATAGATTACAGCACGGCGTGGAGACGGTATTCCGTACGTACGCACGCGCGGTGATTTCATTTTTCCGTAGGATGGATAGAAGGTGAATTAGGGTTGTTTCATATTTATAATAACATATCAGTATGTAATTAATACTTATGTTATTATTTTATCATGAAACAACTAAAGAAGAAGAAGTTGAAGAAGAAAGGAAGAAGAAAGAATCGGTAACGGACATTACCTCTTCTTTGAAGTGCTTCTTTGAGACCTCCTTTTAGGGCACTAAAATGGGTCTTTGAAGAAGACCAGAACCTCTAGGATGTTTCTAGGGAAGTGTAGAGGAGTAATTGGCAGGGGTTGGCAGAGATAGAAGGCTCAAAGTGGTGTGAGGAATAGGGGGAGGAGGTGTCCTTTTATAAGGGAGGAGAGGGGCACCTTTGGAATAACTAAAACTATTATTTTATTATAAAGTCAAGTTCGGTTTTAAATAGCTCCAAATTGATATATTTATAAGATAAGGTGGGGATGGGTAGAAATCCTCTCATCCAATAGAATTTAGAAAAGTTTAGGTTCCTATTTTAACCTTATCATTTAGATTTAACATTAAGTTAAATAATTTTACTTTTACCATGTCTTCTTGTGTTCTTATACTATAAGGTTAATAAACTTACTATAAGCAGCCAAACGAACCCAAATTTGTTTATTATTAATATATATAACCTTATCTAAGTAATTTGGCCGAACCTTATATTTTTAGGAATAAAATAACAATTCCTAATATAATATTTGTTTTAAAAACTATTTTATGTCAATTTTGACACTATTTAGTAATTGATTTTTGTGAAAATCATAACAGAATTATTAGTTCGAACCAAGTTAATTAAATTAATACTAACATGTCATATTAACCTATAAAATTAGTGGGATTCATAAAAAGTCTCAAATTTCATTTATTTTGGTGTTTATAACATCAATTATGTCAATATTTCATTAATAAGATAATTTCTGCATCATCATTGTGTCATAAATAAATTAAATTATTTAATGTCTAAAAATTAAAAATAAAATACCATTATGTATTAAATCTGTTTATCTTTCTAATGAATATTTATAGTCGAATTTATCCTATGTATAAACCCATATTAAAAATGTTTTAGTTATTAAACTTTGATTTTAACTACTTTAACTATTCATTAAATAAAATAATATTAAATGTCATAATCTAATCCAAGTGGACCTAAATGGTCATATTATATTCATAAGGTTGTTTTTGGTCTAATTACACTTATCCAATAGAATTAGAACATGTGTTAGGATAATAGTAATATCATATTTACCCTTAGTTACCCTATTTACTATTAACCGCGGTAAAAAAAGTAGAAAGTTACTATTCACCAAAAAAATTATTTTTATCTCATTGAACCAAATTTTACTTGCTGATATCAACCGTGTCTGTCAGATTTTCGAAATTCCTTTCACAGAAGCGGTAAAATTAAGTTTTATGCAAAATTCAGTTTTTAACCTACCACTTAGTGGTTTCACTATTCATCAAAAATTGAAAGTTTTCAGAAAAATACCAAAATTTCACCCTAGGCTAATTTCGATATTCTGAATCCAAAAATGAAGTCCATTTTGAAAAATAAAATTTATAAAATTTTAAAAAGTGGTTATTACTATTCATAACGGCTAGTTTTAATAATATTTTAATAGTATATCGTTGTTTAGTGAAACTCGGTATTGCGTACGACGCAAGCTATCGAGGAAGGTCGCAATTGCGTATAAAGTAAGTCAAGCTAGTGTGTAGTGAAAGATTCCTTTTATGATATATATATAACATAAAAACAAAATATTACTCATAAAAATATCGGGTGTTACATTCTACCCCCCTTAAAAAGAATTTCGCCCTCGAAATTCGTCACTTTGTAACAAACAGATGAGGATACTTCTCCCTCATCATATCCTCAAGCTCCCATGTAGCTTCTTCAAGTTGGTGGTTCCTCCATAAAACTTTCACCAATCGAGTGGTCTTGTTTCGTAGGACTTTTTCGCTACGATCCAGAATCTCTATCGGTTGTTCTTCATAAGAAAGATCTTGCTCCAGTGGTACAACTTCTGAGCTGAGTATATGTGAAGGATCAGGTATGTACTTTCTCAGGAGAGATACATGGAACACATCGTGAACTTGAGAGAGATTCGGTGGAAGCGCCAATCGGTAAGCTACCTTCCCAACACGATCCAGTATTTCGAAAGGACCGATATATCGAGGGTTCAACTTCCCCTTCTTTCCAAATCTCATAACCCTCTTCCAGGGAGATATTCGTAAGAACACTTTATCACCCACTTCAAACTCTAGGTCTTTTCTTCGGTTGTCGGCATAAATTTTCTGTCGACTCTAAGCTTCTCTTATGTGTTGTTGAATAGATCTGACCTTTTCTTCCATTTCATCAACGAGATCAGGTCCTAATAGCTTTATTTCCCCAACTTCATCCCAGCAAGTTGGAGTCCTGCATTTCTTTCCATAGAGAGCTTCATAAGGAGCCATCTGAATACTGGAGTGAAAACTATTATTATAAGAAAATCCCACCAAAGGTAGGTGTTGATCCCAACCTCCTTTGAAATCCATAGAGCAAGCTCTCAACATATCTTCTAGGGTTTGAATTGTTCTCTTAGACTGACCGTCTGTCTGAGGATGATAAGTAGTGCTGAAACTCAACTCTATATCCAGAGTATGCTGAAGACTTCGCCAGAACTTCGAGGTAAATCTCGGATCCCGATCAAATATAATAGAATGTGGTACTCCATGAAATCTTACCACTTCCGTTACATATATCTTGGCAAGCTGATCTAGAGAGAAATCCTCTCTAATAGCAATGAAGTGTGCAGACTTTGTAAGACGATCAACTATGACCCAGATAGCATTATTGCCTTTGGATGTTTTAGGAAGTCCTGTGACAAAGTCCATAGTAATGTTTTCCCATTTCCATTCGGGTATGGGTAATGGTTTTAGCATCCCCATAGACTTCTGTCTCTTAGCTTTAACTTGTTGACAAACCAAGCATCGAGAGACATATTCAGCAACATCTCTTTTCATGCCATCCCACCAGAAGTACTCTTTCAGGTCCCTATACATCTTCGTGCTTCCAGGATGAATAGAGAATGAAGAACTATGAGCCTCATCCAGCAGCTCCTTTAATTCGGGGATGGGAGGAACACAAACCCGATTCCTGAACTTTATTATCCCATCACAATCAAGGTTGAATTCAGGAACATTTCTCACCTTCTTTTGTAACCCGACATCTTCTTTATGTGCCTCTTTAATCTTCATATGTATAGATGGTTGAACATTCATTTGAGAAAGATAAGATTTTTTCCCTTCCATTATAATTCCAAGATCCATCCTTTGTAAATCCATAAATATTGGATCTTTTGTGATCCTCATCATGGATAAACTAGCACGGTCTTGTCGACTTAATGCATCTGCCACCTTGTTTGCTTTCCCAGGGTGGTAATGGATTGAGCAGTCGTAATCCTTAATCAGCTCCACCCATCTTCTTTGACGCATATTCAGCTCCTTTTGTGTGAAAATATACTTTAAACTTTTATGATCAGTATAAATATCACACCTTTCACCATAAAGGTAATGCCTCCAAATATTTAATGCAATGATTACCGCAGCTAACTCCAAATCATGTGTTGGGTAATTTTTCTCATGGATTTTCAACTGTCGTGAGGCATAAGCTATCACCATATCATTTTGCATAAGAACACACCCCAATCCCTTCTTGGATGCATCACTGTAGATCACAAACCTTTCTCCACTACAAGGCAGTGTGAGCACGGGTGCACTGGATAACCTTCTTTTCAACTCCTTGAAATTCTCTTCACATTCCTCTGTCCAAACAAACTTAACTCTTTTCCGAGTCAACTTGGTGATTAGATAATCGTGAAAAATCTTTTTCAAAACGTTGATAATATCCAGCCAAACCAAGAAAACTTCGGATCTCAGTTACTTTTGTTGGTCTCGACTATCTTTTGATAACCTCTGTTTTTGCTGGATCCACAGATATCCCCTCTTTTGAGATTATGTGACCCAAAAATGCAACTTTTTGAAGCCAAAATTCACACTTGGTAAATTTGGCATAAAGCTTCTCCTTTCTTAGGGTCTTCAATATAATTCTCAAGTGATCTTAATGTTCTTCCTTGCTCTTTGAATAGACAAGAATATCGTCTATAAAGACTACCACAAATTGATCAAGATAGTCTCTAAAGACTCTATTCATTAGATCCATGAAGATAGCAGGGGCATTAGTAAGACCAAATGGCATCACTATAAATTCATTGTGTCCATACCTTGTACGGAAATCCGTCTTTGGTATATCCTCCCTTTTGACCCTTAAATGATGATACCCTGAACGAAGATCAATCTTGGAAAAGTATTGAGCTCCGCGTAGTTGGTCAAATAAGTCATCAATGCGTGGGAGAGGATATTTGTTCTTGATAGTGATCTTGTTAAGTTCTCGATAATCAATGCAGAGTCTCATTGATCCATCTTTCTTCTTAACAAATAGAACAGGTGCTCCCCAAGGTGACACACTAGGGCGTATGAATCCCTTATCAAGATTCTCTTGGAGTTGCTTCTTCAATTCATGCAACTCAATTGGGGCCATTCTATAAGGTGTCTTTGAAATAGGCAAAGCACCCGGTACAAGTTCTATTGAAAACTCAACTTCACGATTTGGTGGAAGTCCCAGTAATTCCTCCGGAAAGACATCATCAAACTCCCGTACAATGGGCATATTCTTAATCATGAGTTTCTCACCAACCATTTGAGATAAATAACCTTCATTTAGTGGAATCAATACCCATAAGATGGAAGAAATTTCCACTGGAATGTTATGTTCATCCTTGCATTGATAGACGATCATAGATTGATCTGGAATATGAAATGTGACTTCCCTTATTTGGAAATTGATATGAGCTCCATATAAAGAAAGCCAATCCATGCCAAGAATCACATCAAATTCCACTATAGGAAGGATCACAAGATTTGCAGGAAGCACTTTCCCACAAACTTCGATCGGAGAAGAATTATAAACTTTTGATGCGACTGTTGTGCCATTAGGTGTTGTCACAGCTAACTCAACATCTAATTGTTGAGGTAATACGGTGATACCCTTAGAAAATTCTTCAGAAATAAAAGAGTGGGTGGATCCAGAATCAAATAAAACATTTTCTACTATAGAGTGGATGGTAAGTGTACCTTTCACCACTTCGTTATCGTACTCCACATCGCTGATAGAAATTGCATGTGACTTTCCTTTGTCTTTAGCCTTGAGAGTTTGTTGACGTCGACCATCATCATCAACCCTTGGATTAGGGCATTTATTGGCATAATGCCCCATCTCCTTGCACTTGAAACATTGAAGTGTAGTAGGTTCATTCTGTGTATCCCTTCCTTTGTTTGCATCATTAGACATCTTCTTCCCATTATCGCGGCATTCAAATGCCCGATGACCTTCCTTTCCACATTTGAAACATTTACTTGTCCCTTTAAGACAACTCCCTCCATGTTTCTTTCCACACTTTGAGCATAAGGGAAAGCTCATGTTCTTTTTAGTGTGCTCTTTAGATTTTCCTTTGAATTCCATTTTCCTCTTCTTATCAAACCCATATGACTGATGGGTTACTCCAATCTCCATCTCGACTTTGAGAGCACATCGAACGATTTCCTCATAGCTATTGAAGTCCCTTATGGCTAACGACCTTCGAAGACTTGGTTTTAAGCCACTAAAGAATCGATCGATCTTACTCTCAGGTTGGATAATAATACCAGAAGCGTACCTTGCAAGTCTTGTAAAATTTTCTTCATAGGTACCAACAGATTCATCATCCTTTTTCTTTAGTTCAAGAAACTCTTTCTCTATCTTTGTTCGGATAATACAAGGGAAGTACTTATTGAAAAATAAGTTCTTGAACTCATCCCATTCCATGGACTCAATTTCATCCCTTTGCCTCGTATTCTTAATAAGATTCCACCATTGATCAGCATCTCCTTCCAAACGATACACTGCTAGGATTACTTTATCATGTTCAGAACATTGAAGAACTGAAAATATCTTTTCAGTAGTACTAATCCATTGTTCAACAACTAATGGATCAGTAGACCCGCTGAAAGAAGGTGGACGCTGCCTCATGAAGGATTCAACAGAATGTTGCTCCTTCCTTTGCTCGTTTGGAAGTCATGCATGATTCATAGCTCTAGAAAGTTGTGTGAACATGGCTACAAGATTTTTCATTCCAGCTCCCATATCGTTTGGTTGCTCAGGAGGACAATCATTGCATTGCCCATCGCATTCCGCATTAACACGGTTCCTTCAGGTTCCATCCATTGACTAAAATCAAGAAGAATAGTGTGAGCAACACTAATTATAATAGGAAAACCACATAATTCAAGAATAAAATTTTCACACTTAAGGTCTTATCCTAGGTTATTCATGGCCATTTCTAAAACACTAAGATTGTGTTCTATGCTTAGACTTATCCTTAGGGTTCTTACTAAGGCTTTCACATCCTAGTTTCCAAAGGTTGACTATACCTTTCCTCTGATACCAACTATAACGACCCATACTTTACATACATTGTTAATACTTCAAAATTGAAGCACACTTATTACAACATATGACAAAACCACAAAGGACCGTATAGGTATAGTGTCTTTAGAAACTGGGAAACATAAACAACTGGTTCATAAATCTTCTACAGTGTCTCCCATTTATTTCATCATATCTAGGGTCCCTTTTAGCATATTCTACTTAATATCCATCTTCCTGGCCTGGGGAAAAGAAAACATACAAAAAAGGGTGATCTCAAATGCTCAGCAAGGGAAAATAAATGAAATAAAAAAATCATATCATATCTTCTTGAAAATCATAACCTGCAAAAGAGATCATAATATATTAACATGGAATAAATCATAGAAGTGAAAATGAGATCCCCATAATCATAACATAAAACTTGAAACATTGTGGCATGCACACATAATCATGGAAAATCATTTCTTGTTAGTCATGACTCATTTCCAAGACTATCTTAGCAGACAAAGTCCATTTCTGAACCGAGTTCACTCCTCGTTTCAGTCCTATATCACTGAACCGAAATAACCTTCCGTTCCAGCCATGTCTATCTCATGAGATATAAATCTTTACCCAATGCATTGGAGGGAGATATAGGTCCCACCCATCTTATAATGAATCCTTTCTTATGTGTGCCACATAATCATAAATCATACATCATCGCATAACACATATAACAAAAATGGGATTCTTGAAACATCATGACATCATAAAACAAATCATATAAGGTAAATGACTTCATAAAAATAATTCCCTCAAAACATAATCAAATCATTGTAATAATAGGGATAAAAACAGAACCCTATATTATCTTAGATGTAAAATAATTTTGATAAAACATTTGAACTCCATTCTTGAGGAAAATATCCTTTCTTCTTCAAAAACACTTTTCTTTTCTTAACATGTCATACAATTATAAACTAAAAGAAGTTGATTAAAAATAAAATTGAAAACTTATAAAGGAATATTCTTGGATATAATGTTTTAAAAATCCATTCTTGCCGTATAAGTTAAAAAAACATTCTTCGTACTTTTGTCGGAAAAGTCAAAAAGTACCTCGTACGAAAAATGACAAAGGATTCCTTTCATATTCTTTACTAAAAACTCACCGAAGGGTAAAATTGGATTTAAACATTTGTAGGTGGATGGAAATAATATTACATATTCAGGAAACATGTATGTGGATGATAAAATACACCCCAGTAAATACTAAAGTATAAACAATCTCGGATAAAAATGAGATTGTGATATTTCCCTTACCTTAGGTCCGATTTGCTTTGTACGTGTCCGAATCTCCTATATAATGGTTTAAATAATGTTATTGACTTATTCCAGAATCATATATATTGATATGATATCATATATGGTCATATTCTTAGCTTCTTATTAGTAATATTTCATTGTTACTTGTTACTCGGGTCTTTATTGCCTTTTGTTCTTATGCGTGTTTTGCCGAATAAATTCTTATTCTTCTTTTAAGGTTATAGATACCTTATATCCAGAATGGTATTAGTGTAACATATATCATATTTATTCATTCAATTCATTCAATTCATTCAATTCATTTATATAATTACTATTTAATGATGATCATGTAGAACGAGTCGCATCACATCGTGGAGACGGTATTCCGTACGTACGCACGAGTGATGATATCGTTCCTATGATCGTGGAATTGTATTGGAGTATATGAATACTATTTCAGTATCAATATCACTTTATAATAATCATATATAGTTACTCATTACACCATTATACCCATCCTTCTAAGGTGATGGTGGAAAATAGATTACACCACGGCGTGGAGACGGTATTCCGTACGTACGCACGCGCGGTGATTTCATTTTTCCGTAGGATGGATAGAAGGTGAATTAGGGTTGTTTCATATTTATAATAACATATCAGTATGTAAGTAATACTGATGTTATTACTTTATCATGAAACAACTAAAGAAGAAGAAGTTGAAGAAGAAAGAAAGATGAAATAATCGGTAACGGACATTAGCTCTTCTTTAAAGTGCTTCTTTGAGACCTCCTTTTAGGGCACTAAAATGGGTCTTTGAAGAAGACCAGAACCTCTAGGATGTTTCTAGGGAAGTGGAGAGGAGGAATTGGCAGGGTTTTTCCGAGCTAGAAGGCTCAAAGTGGTGTGAGGAAGAGGGGGAGGAGGTGTCCTTTTATAAGGGAGGAGAGGGGCACCTTTGGAATAACTAAAACTATTATTTTATTATAAAGTCAAGTTCGGTTTTAAATAGCTCCAAATTGATATATTTCGAAGCTAAGGTGGGGATGGGTCTAAATCCTCTCATCCAATAGAATTTAGACAAGTTTAGGTTCCTATTTTAACCTTATCATTTAGATTTAACATTAAGTTAAATAATTTTACTTTTACCATGTCTTCTTGTGTTCTTATACTATAAGGTTAATAAACTTACTATAAGAAGCCAAACGAACCCCAATTATTTATTATTAATATATATAACCTTATCTAAGTCATTTGGCAGAACCTTAGATTTTTAGGAATAAAATAACAATTACTAATATAATATTTGTTTTAAAAACTATTTTATGTCAATTTTGACACTATTTAGTAATTGATTTTTGTGAAAATCATAACAGAATTATTAGTTCGAACAAAGTTAATTAAATTAATACTAACATGTCATATTAACCTAGAAAATTAGTGGGATTCATAAAAAGTCTCAAATTTCATTTATTTTGGTGTTTATAACATCAATTATGTCAATATTTCATTAATAAGATAATTACTGCATCATCATTGTGTCATAAATAAATTAAATTATTTAATGTCTAAAAATTACAAATAAAATACCATTATGTAGGAAATCTTTTTAGATTTCTAATTAATATTTATAGTCTAATTTATCTTATGTATAACCCCATATTAAAAATGTTTTAGTTATTAAACTTTGATTTTAACTATTTTAACTATTCATTAAATAAAATAATATTAAATGTCATAATCTAATCCAAGTGGACCTAAATGGTCATATTATATTCATAAGGTTGTTTTTGGTCGAATTAAACATATCCAATAGAATTAGGACATGTGTTAGGGTAATAGTAATATCATATTTACCCTTAGTTACCCTATTTACTATTAACCGCGGTAAAAAAAGTAAAAAGTTACTATTCACCAAAAAATTATTTTTATCTCATTGAACCACATTTTACTTACTGATATCAACCGTGTCTGTCGGATTTTCAAAATTCCAATCACAGAAGCGGTAAAATTAAGTTTTATGCAAAATTCAGTTTTTAACCTACCACTTAGTGGTTTCACTATTCATCAAAAATTGAAAGTTTTCAGAAAAATACCAAAATTTCACCCTAGGCTAATTTCGATATTCTGAATCCAAAAATGAAGTCCATTTTGAAAAATAAAATTTATAAAATTTCAAAAAGTGGTTATTACTATTCATAACGGCTAGTTTTAATAATATTATAATAGTATATCGTTGTTTAGTGAAACTCGGTATTGCGTACGACGCAAGCTATCGAGGAAGGTCGCGATTGCGTGTAAAGTAAGTCAAGCTAGTGTGTAGTGAAAGATTCCTTTGATGATATATATATAACATAAAAACAAAATATTACTCATAAAAATCTCGGGTGTTACAGGTATTGTGTACATTATTATCTAAAAATTTTAATATTGTTGTACTCTAATTTTTCACATTCTTAAAACAACTATGTAAGAAAAATCTACAACCATTTCATCTTAAAAACCATTAGGAGAGTTTTTATTGACACTTGGTGCAATGGATATGATATTTCCTCTATCATTTTTTTATTGTCATGATGCATTTAACTATGCATTTGGTTAAGGAAGCTAAATTAGGAGGCCCCATATAATATAGATGGATATATCCAATTGAGAGGTACTTTATTTATATGTTTTTAATTTAAGTAAAAAATTATCAGAACTTTATTAAATACACAATTTTGTTTTTTTTCATTTATTTCATAGATATCTTCAGCATTTCAAATCATACATGAAAAATAATGCTCAACCCGAAGGCTCTATTTCTGAAGGATATTTAGAAGAGGAGTGTATTACCTTTTTCTAGATACTTTGATGATATTGAGACAGTATATAATCAACTTGGATGTATTGAAGACACAACTACTCAATCTCAAATACATGACAAATCAAAAATATTTCCTACTATTGGCCAATTAGTTGGGAGGAGGTCAAATGTTACACTGACATAAATGGAATTATCATAGGAACATAGATATGTGTTGACGAATAGTGAAATTGTAGATGCATTTATTGAAGAGTTTAGGATATAAAAAAAGAGATAAATGAGAGTAAAAACATGAAATAAGAAAGATATAACAAATGATGTTAATAAAGAGCATGTAGAATGGTTTTCACGATGTATAAGTTTATAAATATTTCAATCAATGCAGATATTAGGTTGACACATATATTTTGTAAATATAATAATGTATATTACTTTTTTTATATCATGAATATTGATAATAGAGATTATTTGTCAAAATATTTGAAGTTTGTTTCTCTAGGTCCTCTAAAACAGGCTAGAAAGTTTGACACTTAAAATGTGAAAGGCTTCAAATTACGTACAATCGATTGGGAAGAGGGTTTGAAAAAACATAATAGTAGTATATTTACATTTTTCAAAGTGGGATACAATTGAAAGTTTACTGATATTGTCAAATTAAAATACCACATGAATTTTTCAATTTTGTTATTTAAATGCAATTGGGTCAATTTTATCAGGGGTGTTAAAATAGATTCCTTGAAATTTACTTCTATAAACTTATCTCGCTTGATGGATGTTGGTGACTATGAATTACATGATCTGTATATCTTAGCATCATAATAGAAAATGGTATATTGTGTGGAAGATTTCGTAGATAAAGGGTGGAGTGTATTTTCTCATGTGAAACAAAGAGACTTGTATGATATGGGTGATCAAGTGGAAGATTTGACCTCTGACATTAAATCCCATCAACAGTAAGAAGCAGACTTATTTTTCCATCATGATAATGAAAATATTAGTCTTTTAAGGGTGGATGAAGTGGATAAAGTAATTATGGAGTAGTAAAACGACATGATTGAAGGATAAAATGATTTTATGTGCATTCATTCATTCATTTATCAACCACTTATGTCATTTTTTTAGTCATTCATTATCATGGTTATGTATTTGTTTTTGTCAGTATTGTGCATCTGTTATCATTTATAATTTTTTTATGCATGAATTTTTTGAAATATATGTTTTGAAATTACTTTTATTTGATTAAATGATAGGAATTCCACATAGGAAGTGTTATATTGATACTAGTTGACCCTCAGCAGCGAGGTAGTAGGCCACTCCTGGTTCTTTATGAGGATATTGGAGGGTGAATTTTATAGGCACAAATTTTAATATGAATAAAGTTATTATAGTTTTTTTACTAGTAACTTTTTTTTATAAAGGATTGAAACAATACTACTGTAGAGAAATATAAGAATCGTTCAGATGTTTGGAATCTGAACAGACTAAAGTTAGTTGTCCCATTTTACTATTATGGGGTCCCTATGAATGATGCCAAGAGATTATTTGGCCATATTCTAGGCTAGTTGACAGTGGAGCCAGTTACCCTTCCGATAACGTATGATTATAGGATACATATGCCTTCATATTGGAAAATAGAAGTTTTTGATTCACAGATAAAGGTAATTTTAATACATTATGGTGTAATTGAATTTCATTATGTTATTAAATTCTAATATTTTCAATACGAATCTCTTTGTACATATGTTTACCACTTTATTGTTGCTGATGTTATTGCATGAATGTGGACATTGAAAGTGTTGGTTAATTTATATTAGAATATGGTCGGATCTATCCCTAGTGATGTTGCATCGATGATTGGTGGTGATAAGGTAAATCGCACAACTTCAAAATCATTTAGTTCACAAACTTTTATGGTTTTTAAGTTTAAATATAAATATACAACACTGTTTAATTTTTAATATAATTGTATTACAGGTACCGGTAGTAGGAATTAGAGATGGAGATGAATATGGAGATAGAGATGGAGATGGATAGGGTGATGATAATAGTTCATTTGGTAGTGATTAATGGTCTTTTTTATGTCTTGGAATAATATGGAATGAGAGGGTTTGTTGATGTATTATTTGTGACACAGATCTAAAACCATTTATGGTTGGATGTAAACTAACATACTTGTTTTTTCATGTCATAGTTTTTATATATGTATGATTTTTTGTGCTTTTGATAGGGATTTCATGTGATAATGATAGGTGATACACTTTGTTTTCATTTTTTTTCAGGGTAGTTCTGGGGATGCAGAATCAACAACTGGTATTTTTTTTCTAAATAAACATTTAGTGGCAGTTTAAACCACTACTAAATATGGAATATTTTAATTCATGGTGGTTAAAATTGATTCTATAAGAATTATTTTTTTCTGGTGGTTAAAACCGCCACTAATTATGACGCACTATTATTTAGCGGCGGTTTCAAACGTTTTAGTGGTGGTTTTGTGGGGGGGGGGGGGTTTTGGGATTTAACGTCGGTTTAAAACCATCGCGTATTGGATGATGACACATGATTTAGTGGAAGTTTTATAAAAACAATTTCAAAACCATGTAGTAGTGGTTTAAACTACCGCCAAATCAAAAAAACTGCCACTACTCGGCGCTTTTCTTATAATGGATCATGCGTACGTGTAGACTACCACCTCCACAAAGCGATGTGATTCGTTTTTCATGTTTTAAATTTATTACGTGTTAAAAAATTGAATTTAAAGTTTAAATATGATAATTATTTCATGATTAATATTCTTTAGATGGTGGTAAAATTACCTCTTTGACCTTGGTCAAAATACTGAAGTTGTTTTTGGATTATGGACTTAACATCCTCAAAAAGGCAAACATGAACTCAATTGATTTAGTAACTATATAATACATGTTAATAAATTAAATAAAAGTGATAATGATAAGATAATAAACCTAAAAAGGTTTTGAATCATGTAAATAATTAATATAAGTTTATTAAACAAAATTTAAAAAATATATATGGAAAGTCGGACTCAAGGTAAGGAATTTCTAATCTCATTTTCCTTTCATTGAGACTCATACCATGTTCACCACATGGTTTCTTTTGTGTGGTTTATATATTGATATGTGGATGTATTTTATCATTTATTTACTAAAATTCATTTGGTTTACAAATCCTTTTCATGTTCTCTCCTTCAATGGCTTTTTGATTCAAATATTACCAAAGTAGTAAGGGATTTTAATTTAAAATGTTGTTTAAAATGTTTCAAACTTTTTTTCTTCTATTTTATTTTAAATGTTTCAAAAATTTTCTTAATTTTATTTAACATATTTTTAAAATTCAATTTAAACTAATTTTTACTTGCTTTTCAATGCTTTAAAAAATTATATCATCAACATTTTCTAAACAATTTGTTTTTAATTTCTTTACAATAGGTGGGAAAATCATGTTTTTTAACATATATTACATAAACATATTTTTCCCGTCATCAATTTATTTCTTCATTATCAATATTTCTATACATTTTTCCATGGTTTTTCAAAAAAAATATACTTCTCCTATTGTTTTTGGAATTTTTAGTTTTAAAATTTTTTCAAAATAAAAAGATATTTCTTCTTATTTCTATGAGATAATTAAAAATGATTTTATTTATGGAATAAAATGTAATTTTTGTTGTTTTTATGAGGAAAAATGCAAGTTATTAAATTTTTTAATTTTAAATCATGACGCTTTGAAATTATTGATAAATGTGGGAATGAGGAGTGAACTCAAACCCTTATGGGACTATGTCCATTAGGTGATAGTTGTGTCTGTTAAAGTCACTAATGCATTAGGTAAATAAAAAAAGTTAACTGATGTAAGTTACTCTTAAGAGGATGTGTATAAATTTAATTACTCTTATGAAGTGATATATTTAACTGATGTAAGTTACTTCTGAGAGAATTTGTACAAATTTTATTACTCCTATAAAGTGATGAAGTTAAGTGATGTAAGCTACTCCTAAAATAATGTGCACAAATTTAATAATTCCTATTAAGTGTGACACGTGATCATTAGACTGGTGAAAATTAATTATTTATAACCCTACTTAAAACTAGTTTAGCGATGAGTAGAGTTCAATCCCTAAGGAATGATTCACAGCAATGTGTTTGAGTGTCTGCCTAAATAGACAAATAAAACAAAACCAAAAAAAGAGGGTCATGATTTTGGAAATAGTAATGAAATAGTTTTGTGAATGAAGTTTTTTGTTAGCACTACTAGAAATTGAGGTATTTTTGATGATACATTTGTGATGGGATCCCACCGTAAAAGGTCATTTGAGATGGGGTCTCGTCATAAATGGCTCGTTGTAGAAAAAGGCATCACAAATGGTATATTCCATTTATTTAAAAAATATTTTTTGAGATGGGTGTATATACCTGTCGCAAGTAAGTATTTGACACGAGATGATACACCTATCACAAAAATCATAAAAAATCAAAAAAAATATTAAAAAATATTAATTTTTATAAATTTTAATTAAATAATAATAATAATATAATAATAAAAAACTAATAAAATTATATAAAATAATAAAATTAATAGAAAAATAATAAAACTAAATAAATAATAAAATAGTGAAATAATGAAAAACACAATATTCGCAAAAATATAAAAAATAATAACAATAAAATAATAATAATAATAATAATAATAATAATAAAATATAAAAACACAATATTCTTAACAATATAAAAAACCAACTATGTAGAACTGTAAATATTTCAATTAAAAAAAATATGTACATTCAAATGTTTATAAAAAATACATAAATCACTAAGGGTGAGGGGTCATATGGAGGATGTGGTGGAGGGAACTTTATCCCTAAACCATTAGTCAAAAGTTGTATGTATTTCATCACCTATTTGTGTTGTTGCTCCTATCATCGATACATCTCCTCCACCTTTTGTTGTTGATGTCAACG
Organism: Viscum album; assembly: GCA_963277665.1. Taxonomy (NCBI): domain Eukaryota; kingdom Viridiplantae; phylum Streptophyta; class Magnoliopsida; order Santalales; family Viscaceae; genus Viscum; species Viscum album. The sequence goes on along the minus strand of OY728128.1, from coordinate 141,205,097 downwards.
GAGCTCCTCTTGCTCCCTACACATAGTCTCTATAAGCTCATCCTAATCTCGCAACTGCTCTTGATACTGTACAGCAGATGACAATAACTCTCCATGATATCCCCTCAAGGGGGTCATCGATATTGTAGCAGTACCATAATAACTCTCAGGCATCAATCGAGAATCGATAACAATAACTTGAACTTTCTCGAAGGAAAACTGAGTCACCTGCATCCATGATGAGTCATTAAATGCCGATGCACTGGTGGTCTAATCCTAGGTCTCAGCCTGACTCTCATCTTGCATCTAATAATTCATGGTCACATATGACTCCTTCAATTGTAATTTAAAATTAAAATAGTTAAAATATTATTTGTAGTTAATTTTAAAACAAAAATAATAATACTAACCATAATATGTTGTTAGTGATCACCTATAATCTCTCCAGTGACAAGATCGTTGTACATCCTCGTATAAATGTCGAACTTTGTAATATCAGGATGTTCTACCCCCTATATGATTATAAAATTAACTATTCACATTTAAATTTATATAAATTATTAAAATAAAAGTAATTACCATATGTCGTTGATGCTTACTAAATGTACGACTACAAGCTTGATGTGTCAACTTCTGCCTCCCTCGATTTTGTAAACCAAATAATGATCTCCTCTAAAAAGTATCTTTTATCCAGTGTGAACATAATCCATCCCAAACTTAAGATGAGATGTAATATGGTCGGTGGGTGCAGCAAGACTAATAAAAATATATGACTCCCTCTTTCTACATGGTTATCTACCTCAAATTGTGAAAAAACTGACGACAACACTCACGCATACAGATCTTCCATGCCTCTCAAATAGATTCATGCATGCTATTATCGATGGGATACCATAAACCCTAAAAATAATAAATAATATCAAGTTACTAACTAAACAAATTTCAAAATAATTAGTATGCATTTACGTACCATCCAATGATCAAACATGTGATTATAAACATCAATGAGAATCTGATCCCATGTTAATCATGCTCTAGAAAAATAATTCCACAATATATCACTCCCCTATCCAACAACTTTATGAAAAAAGATATGAAAAAACAATAAAAATTAATATATAAATAAATTAAAGAAATTTAATGAAAACTAACTAAAATACACTACTAAACATACCTTCGCAAGTGTGTATTGAACTCAAGGCATGGAAATCGCTCGAGGATAGGGTCTGAAATCATCAATCTCTCAAGACCACAAGCCCTCCGAGTCATCATTGAACTGCCGGCAGTCTGAGGTTCAGATAATGCAACATCATACTCGTCACCAGGTAGATCGGCCTCCTCTAACTCACGATGGAGCAGTTCGTAAACTGACTGATGTGAAATTCATTCCAAGGATGAGATAGAACTTGGTATCCTTAAGTAGGCTCGATGCAAAAGGATACAATATTTCCAAAGTAGGTGGAGTGTTGGAAGTCTCCTGTGGGGATGCAGCGAAGCTTACTTGGAAGGAGTCCCAAGGTTTGTATCATTTGATGGAGACCGTAGTCAACATGAGATCAATTTAATATAGTGGAAGTGCCACGTCATCTGGTGTGAAGAAGCATGTTCGATTTTCCGATGAAGTTTTCAACACCTATAAGGAGAATGTAGGTCTGGTTTCTACCCCAAATTGGTCGTGAGGGGGAGATTTGTGGGGACCACTCCCAATCTGGGGAGTGATTGGAAGATGAAGTTCTTGGCAGGAGTTTTTTTGGAATCTACTCCATGTAGTAATCTTCAATGGTGTGCGGCAGACCATGGATGCACAACAGCTTTTGCGGACTGCAGCAGGGCAGCGGGAGGAATTCTCAATGGTAGCTAAACTATCCACCAACTTGGAGAAAACAGTTTTGTTTTGGTTCCTCTATAAAATGGGATAAAAATTTCATTGTTTGTATACTGTGAATCAGTGGTGTATATTGTGATACCTCTGATGATATCTTTAGAGAGAGGAATAGAGAAGAGCCCCCCAATTTCTCCCATGGATGTAGGCATCAAGTTGAACCATGTTAAAAATCTATGTTGATCCGTTTTGGGGTTTTTGTGGTGCCATGCATGCGGTTGATGGTAGAAGAAGTAGGGGGATGCTAGAGGAAGTATGTTTTACTGGCATCAGATCCAGAGGGACCGATAGCCCGTGCATAATGGTAGCATGTTTTGGAAGACCCTAAAAAATAACAGATTTTCAAAATTAAATATCATCCATAAAAAATGATTTCCATAAAAAAATGATTATGAATTAAACCAATTAAAATTTGAATTCTAGAAAAATAAATTCATGGAATTTCTGAATATGAAACAGTGGTTCTAAAACATTTAAATTCAATCACTGAAAATATATTTTCCAATAATAATTCTTCTGAGAACAACTTCCAATATTCAGAAAATAAATTACAATTTTGATTGAAAATAAATTTTCCAGAAATTTTTGATTCCACAAAAAAATGTTCTATGGAATAAAATGAAAGAAATAATTTCATCCAAATTATGTTCATTTAAAAAATATGTACATTTAGTCCCCAAAATCCACATTTTAATAAGATATTCAAAGAATGAAATTTTGAGCTTCAATTTACCAACAATTATAATTCTTTATTAAAAACTCAAAATTAGTAAAAGAAATCTCCATTATTTACCTAAAATAGATATGGAAAAATGTGTAAAAATGGGCCACATCAAAGTGATAAAGTTAACTAATGTAAGTTACTCCTAAGATAATGTGGATTAATTTAACTTGAAATAAGTTACTCTTATAAAGTAACATAGTTAACTAATATAAGTTACTCCTAAGAGAATGTTGGAATTATCTTTTTTAGGTGATTCTATGATGAAAGTATGATGCACCATGTTTCCTACATGTTTTCTCTATTCTTTCAAATGGGTTTTCATGAAAATATTTTGATTTAAAAAGGTAAACAATGAGTTTATGATTTAAAGTAAAGCTTATGAAGGTGAAAGGTTTTTTCATAGTAAATCTTTCATGAATTATTATTTTTCCTTCATGATTTCTTACAAAATGTTTTATGAAAACTTTGGGCATTAAAGTTTATTTCATGACTAGTTAAATGATTATTTTAATCTCAAAAGTTTATTATGTAAAAAAGGAAAACTTTCTTATGGTTCTTCATGAATTTAAAATGGATTAACAAGTTTCCTTTATTTTTTATATCCATTAATGAGTAATTTGTGTTCATTTCAAGTTTTCAAGTATTTTCCACAGGGTATATGGATGAATAGAAACTATTATGAAGTCTAAATCTGAATAAAGGAAATTGGCCTTGAATAAATAAAGTGTTAAATGAATGAAACATGATTATGAGTTTAAGAATCATATTTTTGTGGGAAAATTGGACTTTGGGTAGAAGTGTACACTTTGACTTTGTAAGGGTTTTATATATAATAATTTTTTCTAATTATCTAAAACTTTAAATCAAAAATATCATTGAAATGTAAGAAAGTGAGACTCTTGTTATAAATCCTACAATTATGGGTTGTTTAAGTTATATGTCATTATACACAACACCTCCATTGAGAGTGAAGATATATCCCGATTATGATTTCATATCATCTTAATCTCTTTGGAAACTAGAATTTTCATATAATCTAATGACTAGATCTTCATCTCCTTTATAGAATAAGAACACATCCTTAGTATACCACAAATACTTAGATATAGTCTTTATTTTCATTCAATGGTGATCACCCAAGTCAAATTGATATCTCCCAACCATGCTTAAGGAATAGGTGACATTTATCTTGGTATATAGCATAACATACATGACTAACCCTATCACTAATGTGTATCGAGTCCTTAATATCCTCTATCCTTCATCATGTGTCCGAGGGCACATTTTTTGGAGAAATTAATGTCATGTGACACTAGAAACAATATCCTATTGGATTATTCCATACTGAATATCTCTAGTATCTTGTCATTGTACATACTTGGACTTAGTCCAAGCAGTCTCTAGGATCTATCATAGTGCATCTTGATCCTAAGAATATATGTTACTTCTCCTAAGTCCTTTATAGAGAATCAAGTGTCTAACTATGCCTTAACAAACTATAAGACTGGTATTTAATTTCCAATAAGTATTATTTCATCAACATAAACAATTAGGAAAATGACTGAACTCCCACTAAACCGCTTATAGACATAATTCTCACATCCATTCTCTATGAAACTGAATTATGCTATGGATTCATTAAACTAAATGTCACATGACATGTATACTTTATTTAATCCATAAATAGATATTTCCAACTTGCATACCTTTTTATCATCCTTTAGGGTCACAAATCCTTCTGGTTGTGTCATATAAACAGGTCGTGGAATGCCACTATGGAAATCTATTTTGATATCCATCTTCCAAATGTCATATTCATGGAATTATACTATAGAAATTATAATTATGATAGATTTAATCATAGAAATTAGTGAAAATATTTCATCATAGCTAATTTCTTGATTTTATTTAAACCCTTTTATAATTAGTCTAGCCTTATAAGTGCCAACTTGACCATATATGTCCAATTTATTTTTGAATACCCATTTATAAAAAACAAAATTTATATCCACTATAGGATCTACTAATTCCCATACCTAGTTTCGGTATATGGAATCCATTTCAGAATTCATATCTTTATTCCATTTGATAGCTTTTGTACCACTTATTGCTTCATTGAAGGTTACAAGATCATTATTATCAGTTAATAATGAGTATTTATCCTCAGTGTCCAGAAAACCATATCATTCTAGTTCACTAACCTCTCTTGTATTTCTATGTAGTACTTGTGTCTCTGGAACTTCCTTTTTCATGGAGATTTGTATAATATGTTCTTGTCACAACTCTTTTATATCTTGGTCCTAAATTCCATCAAATTCTATCTTGCTCCCAGTATCTCATTTGGAGATGTGGTCACTTTCAAGAAATATGGGACATTTATTGACCACAAATTTCTTATATAAAGGATTATATAGTTAATATCCTCTAGTTTCCATAGGCTAACCTATAAAGATACACTTAGTACATTTAGGGGAAATTTTTTTCCCACAAATAACCTTAACAATTGCTTTGCAACCCCACACTCATAAATTTGATAGTAAGGGTTTCTTTCCACACCAAATTATATATGTAATATCATTTATTGCTTTAGATTTCCCTTGGTTTAGCACATGTATCATTGTATGTAATGTGTATCCCCAAAAAGATAATGGAAGACTCACATGAATCATCATTGATCTCACCATGTCTAACAGGATGTGGTTCCTCCTTTCACATTAATCATTCCATTATGGTGTATAAGGATGTGTGAGTTGAGATAAAATCCAAAACTCTTGTAAATAACCAATAAAGTCTTTATTTAGATATTCTCTACCACATCTTGAGTGGAGTTTCTAAATCTTCTTATTGAGATGGTTCTCAACTATATTCTTATATTCCTTGAATTTATCAAAGGAATCTGACTTATACCTCATTAAGTAGACATATTCATATCTACCAAAGACATCAATAAAAGATATGAAGTATGTGTACCCACCCCTAGATTCATCTGTAATGGCCCACACACATCAGTGTGAACCAACTTGATATGATCATTGGCCCTTTTACCTTCTCCTCTAAATGGAGATTTGGTCATTTTTTCTTGTAAACATGTGTGATATACACCAAGTTATTTTTTTAGTTCAAATGAATCCAAATATCCATCTTAGTGTAATCTAGTCAAAGTATTTTCATTTATGTAACCTAGTTAGTGATTCCATATTTGGGTGTGTTATGATTCATGTGAACTATTTTTGTTATCAATTGTCATTACTTTGTTTGTGTAATCCAACACTTAAATACCATTATTTAAATATACTTTACCATAATAAAAGATTTATTTATAAAATAGGAAAAAATTATTTCCAAATTTGAAAAAATATATATATTTATCAAGTATGGAAACATAAATAATATTTTTTGGTAACTGAAGGAACATATTAACAATATTTCAAAGCCAAGATCATTATATTCGGCAATGTGAGGTGGTAATCTCGAATAGCTAAAACAGAAATCCTGGATCTTTGGGTGCTTGTATATACACCTCACCATGGGGAATCTTCTAGAGTCTACTTGGTTCTTGTATTTGAATATATATATATATATATGATCACTACATGATGTATATAATTCCCAACTTTCAGAAACGGATAGATTGCACTCAATAATAAACATAACTAAAGTTTCCCCTTGCTTCTTTACCTAGGTATAGTTTTTATTTCAGTGGCCCTTCTAGTCACATGAAAAAAAAATAACTAATGTTATTAATTTATTCATAGATTTTTATTTACTTCCCTTACTTATTTTATATGAAAAGTTCATAATTGGTGTGAAATGCTGATTTTTTAATAATTTAATTTTTGATTATTATTTTTATTAATCCAGATTCGAGTCAGTTTACTATTTTAATTAGAAATATCAAACTAATTACCAAATTGTGTGATTCATATTTTTTAGGGTTCCTAATTTAATTTAATACAAATCATTCAACTTGATCTTAGGCCAAATTAGACATTTGAAGGGTCATATGGACCACAAAAAATGGTCCAAAGAATTTATCCAAGAAATTAGACCAGCCATGAAGATAGAATTTCTAGGATCAATACAAAAGATCAAATTTTATTAAAGTCCAAAATATTTTCTTTAATATTTTGATACATCTTGGATAAAAATTTCAAGGCCCATATCTGTAAATAAGGGTCCCAACTGATGCTTTGAATTACAGCCCACAATTTTGTCCAGGAATTAAAAACAATCCACCATTCTTGACTTTTATCCCAATAAAATCATTCAAATGAGTTGATATTTTATTGTGTTAAAGACAGGATATATTAAAAATAATTTTTATAATAATTGGTTTGGATTTGAGGGAATCTTCCTGACCTAAAATGCATTCACATTTAGACCCAAAAAAACTCAATAGAAAAATGGACAGAATAACACTTTTTAGTAAAATAGTCATAACTTTGGATATAAAAAATTAAATGTACTCCAAATTTGGAGGATACACTATAAACATTCATATATAAAACTTTTAAAAATAATATTTCTATGGATTTGGATCTCTAAATTATCAAATTGGAAATCCAAGTGGATGGTATGTTTTGGAATGAAAATAACCCACCACCTTGGGATATAAATTCACTCCCCTATTATCCTTGAAAAGGTTAGGCACTTCAGTGTAAAGATCCGTAAATTTCAAGGAATTTTTTTTTCTTATTTTCTTTGGGATTTTATGAGTATGCAGTTTCTAACGGCAACTGATTCTGAGGCCCGGTATGCCCAGAATCAATTTCCGAAGTTTAGCTCAGGTATGTTCAGTGAACTAACGAGAGGGTTTTCCTAACTTTTGAACCGGTGCTCGGAATTGAAATATGAGGGTACCAATGAAACCACAGCGCCAGTAATTTCTTAAGATGACCATTTCTAGAGTTGCGTTTTCTCGGGAGGTGTTGTTAAATAAATTGGTTAACTGAAGAGTGAAATAAAATTTGCGCTACAATTTTATTTCTATTCTAAGTAATTATAACCTATGTGTGGAAGTTGGGGTGGGACCTACTACATCCTAACTCCACTTGGTAGGATATTAGTGAGGTGGGGCCCACACAAGCCCCACCCCTTCAATTTCCCTTAAACCCCCCTCTTAATTTTGGAAACCCCCCTTAAATTTGTAACTCTTCAACATTAATGCATGCCAATTAAACACCTAATTAATTTGACAATGCAAGTTTAATTAATTAGGTGAATTCAAGTTTTGAATTTTGAAAAATGTTGGCATGAGTAATAAAATAAGGCAAAAGCCTTATTTTATTATTGTTATATAGTTGTGTGGAGATTTTGGGAGAGATTACTCAAAGTCTTGGGGATCTTCATCTTCTTTGTTGGAGAACGCGAAGAATGCCAAGACTTCGACGAAGAACACTATCACTGTAAGGAGAGATCGACGTTCCGTCTCTTCTCCTCTCCACAGCCGGTGTGTGACACCTTTCCTGAAGAACGACGACGCACCTTCCTTCGTTCTTCTTCTCGCGTCAAAGGAAGGGAGACGCCGCTCCTCCTCGGACGTTCTCCGTCATCATTTACGAACCTTATCCTCACGATGCAGTTTTCCATGATGCAAGCTTCCGCGAATCTCTTTGAGGTAGGGGTTTGTTTTTATGTTCGTGATTATTTCTGGTGTTCATCGTTAAATAATTAGCCACCTGTTATCGAATTAACGGGAGGAGGTCGGACCGCACAAACACGGCCGACCCTCCTCCCCTTTGTTGTTGTACTTCGTTATGGATTGGAACGGAGGCGACGCAGTGTCGTCGCACCATGTGGAAACGAAGGAAATGCGGCCGTTGTGGACCACAGTGAAGGAGCGTGGCACCATCGCGCCGCGCCGTTGAGACCGAAAGGGGCCGCGGTCGGAGTCGGGCCACGGCAGAGGGGCGCGGCGCCGGAGCGTCGCGCCGGAGCTTCATGGAGGGCTGCGGCCGTGGCGGGCCACGGCGGTGCAGAGGGAGGCAGCCGGTGCTACAGGAGTCGGGACCAACAAGTCCCACACGGCATAACTGGTCAGTCATTACGGCCGGTTGGATCTGGTAAAACCGGGGGTTTGAACCCCCGGCCAGCGCAGCAAGGGCGGACCCCTGCGGGTCCGCCATTCGGTTCAAAGGGGGAGGCAGCCTCCCCCCCCCCTCCACGTCTGCTCAGCACGCGGGCTCCTGCACCGGGCCGAACCGGCCGGGACGGGCCGGACCGCCCACGCCGGGCCGGGCCGCCCGCGCTAGGCCGGACCCCCGCGTCGGGCCGCCAGCGCTAGGCCGGACCCCCGTGTCGGGTCGGGCCACACCGGCTAGGCCAGGCCGTGCCAGCCAGGCCGAACCACTCCAAACCGAGCCGGACCCGGACCCGGGTCAGGTCCATCCGGTTCGGGCCGACCTAGGGGTATCGGGCCGGGTCGGACCATGACTGAACCCCCTGTTTTCGGACAGATCCGTTCAAACACCCATAACTTGGGCTACGGACCTCCGATTGACGCACAGTCAGTTGCATAGAGATCCTTGGATCGAGATGGTCATTTAGGTATATTAAACACTAGGTTTTGGAGAACTTTGGTTATATTCAGGTTGGTTCGAACCCAAAACCAACCGGGCCTTTGGAGCGGAAACGCTTATAACTTGAGCTCGAGATGTCCGATTGACGTGTCGTCAACTTTGTTGGAATCCTCTTAGTGAGACGGTTCTTTTGGATTACTCCGCTCGAGTTTTGGATGCAGTTGGAGTATGGTCAGGTAGATTTTGATTTAAAAACCAACCGGGCCCCTGGGACGAAAAGGCCAATAACTCTCAGACCGGGTGTCCGATTGATGTGTCGTCTGTCGCATTGAGTTCTTATTGACGAGAAGGAACATTGGGATACATCAACTCCGAACTACGTGTTAGTTGATGTATCGACCCCCTTGGATCGTGGAGCAGACCCTCCTGGAATCGAGCATGTTGTGTGTGGGAACCCTAGAGCTGGCTGCGACTGCGACGATGATGACGACTGTACTGGGATCCTCTGTGGGTTCGACGGCGGCGACGACCATACTAGAATCCTCCGTGGGTTAGATGACGATGACTACTGTTCTTGTATCCTCTGTGGGTCCAGCAGTACTTGACTACTGTTCTTGTATCCTACGTGGGTCCGGTAGTATTTGACTCTGTACTTGTATCCTACGTGGGTCCAGCAGAGTAGCTGGTATTGTATCCTTTGTGGGTCTGACAGCTTAGCTGGTCTTGTATCCTATGTGGGTTCGACATCTTAAATGAATTAGTGGCTACATCTGATCATCTTTATTGACTTACGAAGAGTATACCTGTGTGAGCTGATTCTTGACTTTCAATCATTATCTTCGATATAATTGTTTTGTTATCCTGTGTGGATTGGATTGTGCTATCCTGTGTGGACTATATCGAACTTGGGCTCGGATGTTGGATCCGAACTGGAATTGATGACTTAGGTATATGTATGGGCATATACCTAAGTAGGGTTGGTTGTTACTTCGTGATTGTAATCTTTCCTTTGTGGTTTATCCTTTGTGGATTCTGGGAGACCTTCGGGGGCCTTGGGGTCCCTACTGAGTAGCGTATACTCACCCCTATACGGGTTATGCCCACAGTACGTTGTGTTGGATGCAGACGACAGACAGCGCTGACCGAGGTAGGAGCTCATGGAGTTGGATGGTACCTGGAGGTGGATCACTGGACGGGACATACACGGAGCGGACGGCTGGAGCCGAGGAGTAGAGGAGACTATATATACCCACCCTTCAGGTGGGATTTCCAGAGGACGGCTTGGTGTTGTTGCTTTACTTTTCTGCCACTGTACTCTCTTTTCAGTTGTACTTTAATTTCAGTTGGGTTTGTATTCTGGCCCATTTACTTTCCAGCACTTACCTTTGTACTCAGTTTACTTAGTGTTTACTTCTGCTTGCATACTATGTGGTGTTTTTTTTCTTACTTAAAGGAAATGCCTTCCCTGATATCAGGATTTACGCCTTTGGTGCTAGTCACTAGCCCCTGTCCTATGGAAGGTGGGCTTGGGGTAGTCACGACACAGGTCCCGAGGACGGGTCGTGACAAATTGGTATCAGAAGAGTTCGGTTCTACCGCAGAATTCAGGACTCTGATATTTCTTCTATGGGAAGCAATAATGTTAAGGGTATTGAGTGTGGTTATCAGTCCAGGGAGTCCAGTGTTGGGGCGGCGGCCGACGTATCCATCCACCAGGACCCTGACTTCTGATTTCCGACTCAATGCACGAAAACATTGATTGTATGTGTGTTTCAAGGTTTTATTTGTGATTACTTTTTTTCAGCTCACTAGGTATATTGTTTTGACCGTGGCGCATCTGTCTCTTTTCAGGATGACCCCACGACAGCAGCCAGCTAGGGTTCTGAGCTTTGTGTGAGACGACAGCCCACCGAGCGATGAGGCCTTGGTGTAGGGCCCTATTACAGCGGAGGCACCGGCGGTACCTCTACCCGCCGAGCCACCGATGCCATCAACCCCAGCCGCTGAGAGTGCACATCATCTTAGTGCACTGTACGAGTTTCAGTGTCAGAGACCCCCTAGGTTCCACGGGGATACGGACCCTCAGGCAGCCGAGGATTGGCTGGAGTCTGTTGTTCGAGTTTTCAGGTTAGTAGGGACACCAGCTGACCTCATGGTGATACTTGCAGCGAGTCTTCTGCACACGACATCAGGCAGATGGTAGAGCCTGATTCTCCAGGTGCACGACAAGGCATCTCTCCTTTTCTCGGACTTCGAGAGCCTCTTTCGCTCGGAGTTCATCCCAGCCACCCTCTGTACGGTGCGCTTTTAGGAGCTACTACAGCTGCGGCAGGGCAGCGTGACGGTAGCCCAGTACTCGGCGAGATTTACCTATCTCTTGCGCTATTCCACGGACATGGTACGTGACCCATTCTTCTGGGCCCGAACCTTTGAGCAGGGACTGAGGCATGAGATCAGGGCATCGATGATCTCCCTCAGCATTCCGACGCAGGCAGGAGTACTGGAGTGAGCCCTTCTCGTAGAGAGATTTCTTGCTGAGCCTACACCAGCAGCGAGACCTACCACAGGGTGGCATGTAGTTGAGTCTTCTGCAGCTGGCAGTCGACGGATGACTCAGGGGTCTAAGAAGACCATATGATCAGGCAAACAACCTCAGGATACTGGCTCAGAGGTGCGGGTAACACGACGCAGAGCCAGCCTTCCGAGGATCAGACAGTGTTATGCATGCGGAGGGCAGGGCCACATGGATCGTGAATGCCCGACCCACCATGAAAAGGAGAATCATACGGTTGAGGGACCACCCAGGCAGAGGCAGAGGTTCAACCGTGGTGGTCCGCAGGGAGTAGGCGGATGAGGAAGAGGAGCTGTCCGAGTAGCAAGTGGTGGGCGACGCTTTGAGGCTCTACCACCACCACCACCAGAAGGTCCACCCCGACCATAGGGAGCTGGCGAGCAGAGGCAAGCTCAGCTTCAGGCAGTAGAGGCCTACGAACACGGCGCACCAGAGATGATTCGAGGTACTATTTGTGTCTAATCCACCCTTGCTGTAGTTCTTATAGACATAGGAGCAAGTCATTATTTCAATGCTGCTGCCCTTGTTCAGAGCTAGGAGATTCTGACGGAGCCGTTGGCTGGATCCTTACGACTAGAGACTCCTACGGGAGCAGACTCGACTATTACGCACTAGTGCCAACAGTGTGAACTTACTCTAGGAGGTGAGAGCTTCGGCTGGGATCTTCTTGTAACAGTGTTGAGGCCTTACAACGTCATCTTGGGCATGGATTGGTTATCTATATTCCATGCTCAGATCGACTGTATTTGGCGCAAGGTGCGGTGTGTCCGCACCGATGGGAGCAGGTTCACCTTCACCGGTGAGAAGGGATACATTATAGTGCAGGATGGACTCACACAGAGGAGATGAGAGTTGATCACACATCAGTTGTATAGCCTCATCCTAGGAGTAGTGGACGTGCGGAGTCCGAGTTTTCCTATAGTGGTGGATTAGTATGCGGACGTTTTTCGTGACGACGTTCCAGGACTACCTCCTCGCAGAGAGGTAGACTTCTATATTGATCTGTACCCCAGGATAGCCCCGATATCCACTCCAGCATATCGGATGGCTCCCGCTGAGCTTCCAGAGCTACAGGTACAGCTGGAGGACTTTCAGGGAAAGGGATTCATTCAACCTAGTGTTTCACCCTGGGCTTCCCCGATATTGTTTGCCAAGAAGGTGGACGGGAGCTTGCGACTATGTGTCGATTATTGTCGCCTGAACTAGGTGACCGTGAGGAACAAGTATCTGCTACCAAGGATTGACGACCTCTTCGATCAGCTCAAGGGAGCATTGTAGAGACCCGAAGCTTATCGTACATGGACATTACATTACTTTTGCGGAATACTTAGTACATAACAAAAACACACACACAAGGATCGTAATAGTTTAGTGTCTTTGAAAACTCGGAACGTAATCTTCTAAACGTGGTGAAATATATTCAATATCTCCCATAAAGATCTTCCCCTTTTTTTTACCTAAAACCTTTCTTTATATCCTGGGGAATGAAAAACAAAAAAGGGTGAGCTCAAATGCTCAGTAAGGGTAAACAAAAGAAATATCAATCACATCATATACATAAGAACGTAGCTTTTGGAAATCTTGACCTGCAAAAGAGCTCATAATATCATAACATGGGATAAATCATAGAATTGAAAATGAGATCCCCATAATCATAACATAAAACTTGAAACTTTGTGTCATGAACACATAATCATGGAAAATCATTTATTGTTAGTCATGACTCATTGCCAAGACTATCTTAGTGGACAAAGTCCCTTTCTGAACCGAGTTCACTCCTCGTTTCAGTCCTGTATCACTGAACCGAAATAACCTTCCGTTCCAGCCATGTCTATCTCATGAGATATAAAATCTTTACCCAATGCATTGGAGGGAGATATAGGTCCCACCCATCTTATAATGAATCCTTTCTTATGTGTGCCACATAATCATAAATCATACATCATCGCATAACACATGTAACAAAAATGGGATTCTTGAAACATCATGACATCATAAATCAATTCATATAAGATAATGGAATTCATAAAAATAATTCCATCACAACATGATCAAATCAATGTAATAATAGGGATAAAAATAGAACCCTTTATTATCTTAGATGGAAAATAATTTTGATAAAACACTTGAACTTCATTCTTGAAGAAAATATCCTTTCTTCTTCAAAAACATTTTTTCCTTTCATAACATGTCATACAACTTTAAAATAAAAGAAGTTGATTAAAAATAAACTTGAAAACTTGTAAAGGAAGCTTCTTGGAAATAATGTTTTAAAAATCCATTCATGCCGTATAAGTTAAAAAAAACATTCTTCGTACTTTTTTTTAGAAAAGTCAAAAAGTACCTCGTACGACAAAAGATTCCTTTCATACATATTACTAAAAACTCACCGAAGGGTAAAAATGGATTTAAACAATTGTAGGCGGATGGAAATAATATTACATTTTGATGAAACATGGATGTGGATGATAAAATACACCCCAGTAAATACTTACGAATAAACAATCTCGGATAAAAATGAGATTGTGATATTTTCCCTTACCTTAGGTCCGACTTGCTTTGTAAGTGTCCGAACCTCCTGTATAATGATTTAAATCATGTTATTGACTTATTAAAGAATCATATTCATTGTTATGATATCATATATGGTTCACTTATGACATTATGTTACCCGTTCTTTTGTAAATTCCATGTTAAAGAAGCGTTTTGGGTAAAATCGTTTCATTTATCGTAGGTGTTTTGACTTGTTGTTCTTGACATCATTATTACTTATATCATGATTTACTTAATTCCAGAATATAAAATATGATTTATATATCATATATATTCAGTATATATATATATAATAGGTAGATAAATAAAATGAAAAACACCGTTCATGGAGACGGTAGTCCGTACGTACGCATGAACGCTGTTTTCCTTTCCTTATTGTCTTGAAATGGAAGTAAGTAGATGACATACATATGTATATATATACATAAATCCAGTAGCTTTATAATGTCATATATTTCATTATTATTTCTTATATATACATTATAATCATTCTTAAATGGTTAACATGGAGAATGAATCTCATCGCGTCGTGGAGACGGTATTCCGTACGTACGCACGAGCGATGATATCATTTCTATAAATATTGAATTGAATTGGAGTGGATTATACAATATATCAGAATCAATATGATGTTGTAATAACTATGTATAGTTATTCTTTACACCATTATACCCATCCATGTAAGGTGGTGGTGGAAAATAGATTACACCACGGCGTGGAGACGGTATTCCGTACGTACGCACGCGCGGTGATTTCTTTTTCCGTAGGATGGATAGATGGTGAAATAGGGTTGTTTCATACTTATAATAACATATCAGTATATTAGTGATACTGATGTTATTACTTCATAATGAAACAACCTATGAAGAAGAATTGGAAGAAGAAATAAAGATGAAAGAATTGGTAACGGTAATTACCTCTTCTTTGAAGTGCCTCTTTGAGACCTCCTCTTAGGGAACTAAAATTGGTCTTGGAGGAAGACCAGAACCTCTAGGATGTTGCTAGGTAAGTGGATAGGAGAAATTGGTAGGGTTTGGCCGAGCTTGAGTGCTCAAATTGGTGTGAGGAGGAGGGGGAGGAGGTGTCCTTTTATAGGGGAGGAGAGGGGCACCTTAGGAATATCTCAAAATATTATTTTATTTTAAAGTCAAAATCGGTTTATAATGGTTCCAAAGGGTCTTATTTAGAAGCTAAAGTGGGGATGGGTCGAAATCCTATCAACCAATAGGATTTAGACAAGTTTAGGGTATTATTTTAACCTTATCAATTAGATTTAACTCTAAGTTAAATAATTTAACTTTTACCGTGTCTTTTTGTTTTCTTTCACTATATGGTTAATAAACTTACTATAACATGCCAAAAGAACCCCAAATTGTATATTATTAATACATATATCCTTATATAAGTCATTTGGCCGAACCTTATATTTTTAGGAATAAAATAACAATTAATAATATAATATTTGATTTAAAAACTATTTTGTGTCAATTTTGACACTATTTGATATATGATTTTTGTGAAAGTCATAACAGAATTATATGTTCGAACAAAGTTGATTAAATCAACACTAATATATCATAGTAACCTAGAAAATTAGTGGAATTCATAAAAAGTCTTAAATTACATTTATTTGGGTATTTATATTATCAATTATGTCAATATTTCATTAATAAGATAATTACTGCATCATCTTTGTGTCATAAATAAATTATATTATATGATTTCTAAAAATTACAAATAAAATACCATCATTTAGGAAATATTTTTAGCTTTCTAATGAATATTTATAGTCGAATTTATCTTATGTATAACCCCATATTAAAAATGATTTACTTATTAAACTTTGATTTTAACTATTTTAACCCTTCTTTAAATAAATTAATAATAAATGTCCTAATCTAATCCAAGTGGGCCTAAATGGTCATATTTTATTCCTAAGTTTATTTTTGGTCGAATTACATTTGTCCAATAGAATTAGGACATGTGGTAGGGTAATATTAATATCATATTTACCCTTAGTTACCCTATTTACTATTAACCGTGGTAAAAAAAGTAAAAAGTTACTATTCACCAAAAAATTATTTTCATCTCATTGAACCACATTTTAGTCCTTGATATTAACCGTGTCTCTCGGATTTTCGAAATTCCATTCACAGAAGCGGTAAAATTAAGTTTTATGCAAAATTCAGTTTTTAACCTACCACTTAGTAGTTTCACTATTCTTCAAAAATTGATGTTTTTCAGAACAATGCCAAAATTTCATCCCAAGCTATATTTCATATTCCGAATTCAAAAATGAAGTCTATTTTACCAAATTCATAACATAAAAGTTGCATTAATTAATTTTATAATTAAATCCTGCTGTTAAAACAAATAGCGTGTTTTTAAGAAACAATATCTATCAAAAGATTGACACTTGTTTATGTCTAGTTTAAATGTGAAATTACATCCAATGACCAACATTGTATTAAATTGTAAAAATATATTCTAAATATACTTTAAAACCACTCAAATTAATGATTTATCACTATTAATTATTTCGATTAAAAAAGTTGTTTTTAATTATAATTTAGTAATTTTCACTATTCATCAGAATATGAAAGTTATCCGAAAAGTACCAAAATTTCACCTTAGGCTAAATTCGATACTCCGAATCCAAAAATGAAGTCCATTTTGAGAGTTAAAATTTCTAAAATTTAAAAAGTGGTTATTACTATTCATAACGGCTAGTTTTAATAATATTTTAATAGCATATCATTGTTTCGTGAAACTCAGGATTACGTACCACACACGCTATCGAGGAAGGTTGCGATTGCGTGTAATGCAAGGCAAGTCAAGGATGCGTGTTGTGCAAGCTCCTTTTGGTGTAGCGTATAACACAAGACATTAGTAAAATAAAAAAGAATATTTTTCATAAAATCTCGGGCTGTTACATTCTACCCCCCTTAAAATGAATTTCGCCCTCGAAATTCGTCGGGGTTATAAATGGTTTACTATTCGAAAGTTTCTTTAATAGAAACCCACATCGTAAAAGGGAATACCAAAACTTGGCTTTAAAAACTAAAGTATGAAATGTAACGATTACCCAAATTAACTAATCACTGGGTTTCCACATAGGTGAAAATATGGATATGGAAGAGAAATCTAACCATCATGTTCTGATGGAGAGTGGTAGAGAACATGGCTATGGAAAAGCCAGTAATCACAAATCCATAGATTTGTGATGATATAAGGTACCATCTGATTCATCAGGTATAAGATCACTAGGACAACATTTCTGGTTTTCAAGATCATTTCCCTAAAGTTGAAAATTTGCTTAGAATAAATACTTACTTTATTTTGGTACAATCTCACTTTTGTTCGTGCCTTGAACAATTTCTACTTCATCTCTTAAATAAATGTAGTTGAATTTGTTATTCGTGAAGTGTTAGCAGATCATGTGATAGAATGACGGGTCATTCCATCTGTCTCAAACAAAAAGGTTAGTAAAAGTTATTAAATATACATAAGTCATTCTATAGTGAGATTAATCATATATGGTTCCTAAAATGGACTTATACTTCATATATCATACTGCTTAATATAATAAAACTAGTTTATACTAAACAGGGACTTCATGTAGGCCAGTGGTAGGCAATAAAGGCTAGTCGCACTTCGGTTGTGGGTTCGATTCCCACAGCCTTGTCCGAAGCGATGGGTTGTCGCCCGTCCTGCAGGTTGTCCCTTTTTCTAAAACTACATTACTATAACATTCCATCAATAATATTGAAAATCTTCTATCCTTAAACAATACTAACTTATGTCCAACATAATCCAGTCTAATCTTTAGGCTTATACATAATACTGCAGTCCACTCTCATAATATAGTGACATCGATTACCAGATATTTAATACTGTCGTTGATCCCCACATATCATAAGATATGTCTTGTTGGTCACATTCCAAACATTCAAAGTCCTTAATCGTGTATTCTCTTGAAGACCTTAGTGAAAACATGAGTGCAGTTAAAAGTTAATACTTTCCACATACCAAAATCCTCAAAATTCTATATACTCAAACCATGATATCACTTAGTCCTTATATCAATCATGAGCTCATGAATACTATCAAACATTTAATTTTCTCCTTATCCCTTCATTATGCGCATATCATCTACATTCCAAAAATATCTGAATAACCTTTCATGGATACTGGTAACATTAATCATACACTTTCAAAACACAAGGAAAGACAACAGTGTAACAATCCATAGATGTCTCTTTATTCCAAAATTACACATGATAAACATGTAATCATTCCACTACATTCTCAAACCATTGACCGAGCTTCAAAAATTCTTTCATCTCACATATCATTTGTAGTCTCTTCATCATCATCCACATAAATACTACCCATATGACCATACTGATTCTCTTCATGAGTCTTTCCCTTAGGGCATTTGTTTGCATAATTACCATACATTCCACATTTAAAACACTTAACCATTTTTGATGTCGTAGCAATACCATTATCCTCATCCATGGTGTTAACCGACCCTTTTCCTTTGCACTTACTTGCTTTGTGTCCTTCTTTTCCACACCCAAAGCATCTTCCAGTTCCCTTGAAACTTTCTCCTTGATGCCTCTTCCCACATGATTTACATAGGGGAAATTGAACTTTCTTTCCTCTATGATCATCATGGAACTCCATCTTTCTCTTATTAGTCGAGTCAGGAAACTTACCAAATTTTACTTTATTGATCATGTTGTGAGATTGCTGATTCGGCATAATAATGATGTTTGGACATCCAAATCCCATTTCATTTGGTTGCTCATGAAGAATATCATTCCATTGTCCATCATATCCTCCATTATTGTGAATCATCTTGTTTCCAGCCATTTTCTAAAACCCAAACAGAATAGTGTTAGATGCAAAAATCGTAATAAAGGGGGAGTAACTTAAATATCTATCATCTTTGGTTTAATCTAATATCGTTACCATTGTTCTAGAACTATATCCTATACGTATACTTATCCTTAGGGGCATCCCTAGACATACTTTAGAAATATCTCTAGGGATCTCACTAACGTTTTCGCATCCTAGTTTCCAAAGGTTGACTAAACCTTTCCTCTGATACCAACTGTAGAGACCCGAAGCTTATCGTACATGGACATTACATTACTTTTGCAGAATACTTAGTACATAACAAAAACACACACACAAGGATCGTAATAGTTTAGTGTCTTTGGAAACTCGGAACGTAATCTTCTAAACGTGGTGAAAGATCTTCAATATCTCCCATAAAGATCTTCCCCTTTTTTTACCTAAAACCTTTCTTTATATCCTGGGGAATGAAAAACAAAAAAGGGTGATCTCAAATGCTCAGTAAGGGTAAACAAAAGAAATATCAATCACATCATATACATAAGAACGTAGCTTTTGGAAATCTTGACCTGCAAAAGAGCTCATAATATCATAACATGGGATAAATCATAGAATTGAAAATGAGATCCCCATAATCATAACATAAAACTTGAAACTTTGTGGCATGCACACATAATCATGGAAAATCATTTATTGTTAGTCATGACTCATTGCCAAGACTATCTTAGTGGACAAAGTCCCTTTCTGAACCGAGTTCACTCCTCGTTTCAGTCCTGTATCACTGAACCGAAATAACCTTCCGTTCCAGCCATGTCTATCTCATGAGATATAAAATCTTTACCCAATGCATTGGAGGGAGATATAGGTCCCACCCATCTTATAATGAATCCTTTCTTATGTGTGCCACATAATCATAAATCATACATCATCGCATAACACATGTAACAAAAATGGGATTCTTGAAACATCATGACATCATAAATCAATTCATATAAGATAATGGAATTCATAAAAATAATTCCATCACAACATGATCAAATCAATGTAATAATAGGGATAAAAATAGAACCCTTTATTATCTTAGATGGAAAATAATTTTGATAAAACACTTGAACTTCATTCTTGAGGAAAATATCCTTTCTTCTTCAAAAACATTTTTTCCTTTCATAACATGTCATACAACTTTAAAATAAAAGAAGTTGATTAAAAATAAACTTGAAAACTTGTAAAGGAAGCTTCTTGGAAATAATGTTTTAAAAATCCATTCATGCCGTATAAGTTAAAAAAAACATTCTTCGTACTTTTTTTTAGAAAAGTCAAAAAGTACCTCGTACGACAAAAGATTCCTTTCATACATATTACTAAAAACTCACCGAAGGGTAAAATGGATTTAAACAATTGTAGGCGGATGGAAATAATATTACATTTTGATGAAACATGGATGTGGATGATAAAATACACCCCAGTAAATACTTACGAATAAACAATCTCGGATAAAAATGAGATTGTGATATTTTCCATTACCTTAGGTCCGACTTGCTTTGTAAGTGTCCGAACCTCCTGTATAATGATTTAAATCATGTTATTGACTTATTAAAGAATCATATTCATTGTTATGATATCATATATGGTTCACTTATGACATTATGTTACCCGTTCTTTTGTAAATTCCATGTTAAAGAAGCGTTTTGGGTAAAATCGTTTCATTTATCGTAGGTGTTTTGACTTGTTGTTCTTGACATCATTATTACTTATATCATGATTTACTTAATTCCAGAATATAAAATATGATTTATATATCATATATATTCAGTATATATATATATAATAGGTAGATAAATAAAATGAAAAACACCGTTCATGGAGACGGTAGTCCGTACGTACGCATGAACGCTGTTTTCCTTTCCTTATTGTCTTGAAATGGAAGTAAGTAGATGACATAAATATGTATATATATACATAAATCCAGTAGCTTTATAATGTCATATATTTCATTATTATTTCTTATATATACATTATAATCATTCTTAAATGGTTAACATGGAGAATGAATCTCATCGCGTCGTGGAGACGGTATTCCGTACGTACGCACGAGCGATGATATCATTTCTATAAATATTGAATTGAATTGGAGTGGATTATACAATATATCAGAATCAATATGATGTTTTAATAACTATGTATAGTTATTCTTTACACCATTATACCCATCCATGTAAGGTGGTGGTGGAAAATAGATTACACCACGGCGTGGAGACGGTATTCTGTACGTACGCACGCGCGGTGATTTCTTTTTCCGTAGGATGGATAGATGGTGAAATAGGGTTGTTTCATACTTATAATAACATATCAGTATATGAGTGATACTTATGTTATTACTTCATAATGAAACAACCTATGAAGAAGAATTGGAAGAAGAAATAAAGATGAAAGAATTGGTAACGGTAATTACCTCTTCTTTGAAGTGCCTCTTTGAGACCTCCTCTTAGGGCACTAAAATTGGTCTTGGAGGAAGACCAGAACCTCTAGGATGTTTCTAGGGAAGTGGAGAGGAGAAATTGGCAGGGGTTGGCCGAGCTTGAGTGCTCAAATTGGTGTGAGGAGGAGGGGGAGGAGGTGTCCTTTTATAGGGGAGGAGAGGGGCACCTTAGGAATATCTCAAAATATTATTTTATTTTAAAGTCAAAATCGGTTTATAATGGTTCCAAAGGGTCTTATTTCGAAGATAAAGTGGGGATGGGTCGAAATCATATCAACCAATAGGATTTAGACAAGTTTAGGGTATTATTTTAACCTTATCAATTAGATTTAACTCTAAGTTAAATAATTTAACTTTTACCGTGTCTTTTTGTTTTCTTTCACTATATGGTTAATAAACTTACTATAACATGCCAAAAGAACCCCAAATTGTATATTATTAATACATATATCCTTATCTAAGTCATTTGGCCGAACCTTAGATTTTTAGGAATAAAATAACAATTAATAATATAATATTTGATTTAAAAACTATTTTGTGTCAATTTTGACACTATTTGATATATGATTTTTTTGAAAGTCATAACAGAATTATATGTTCGAACAAAGTTGATTAAATCAACACTAATATATCATAGTAACCTATAAAATTAGTGGAATTCATAAAAAGTCTTAAATTACATTTATTTTGGTATTTATGTTATCAATTATGTCAATATTTCATTAATAAGATAATTACTGCTTCATCTTTGTGTCATAAATAAATTATATTATATGATTTCTAAAAATTACAAATAAAATACCAGCATTTAGGAAATCTTTTTATCTTTCTAATGAATATTTATAGTCGAATTTATCTTATGTATAACCCCATATTAAAAATGATTTACTTATTAAACTTTGATTTTAACTATTTTAACCCTTCTTTAAATAAATTAATAATAAATGTCCTAATCTAATCCAAGTGGGCCTAAATGGTCATATTTTATTCCTAAGTTTATTTTTGGTCGAATTACATTTGTCCAATAGAATTAGGACATGTGGTAGGGTAATATTAATATCATATTTACCCTTAGTTACCCTATTTACTATTAACCGTGGTAAAAAAAGTAAAAAGTTACTATTCACCAAAAAATTATTTTCATCTCATTGAACCACATTTTAGTCCTTGATATTAACGGTGTCTCTCGGATTTTCGAAATTCCATTCACAGAAGCGGTAAAATTAAGTTTTATGCAAAATTCAGTTTTTAACCTACCACTTAGTAGTTTCACTATTCTTCAAAAATTGATGTTTTTCAGAACAATGCCAAAATTTCATCCCAAGCTATATTTCATATTCCGAATTCAAAAATGAAGTCTATTTTACCAAATTCATAACATAAAAGTTGCATTAATTAATTTTATAATTAAATCCTGCTGTTAAAACAAATAGCGTGTTTTTAAGAAACAATATCTATCAAAAGATTGACACTTGTTTATGTCTAGTTTAAATGTGAAATTACATCCAATGACCAACATTGTATTAAATTGTAAAAATATATTCTAAATATACTTTAAAACCACTCAAATTAATGATTTATCACTATTAATTATTTCGATTAAAAAAGTTGTTTTTAATTATAATTTAGTAATTTTCACTATTCAT
This sequence comes from Viscum album, assembly GCA_963277665.1. NCBI lineage: Eukaryota > Viridiplantae > Streptophyta > Magnoliopsida > Santalales > Viscaceae > Viscum > Viscum album. The sequence goes on along the minus strand of OY728128.1, from coordinate 141,181,881 downwards.
CAGAATATGAAAGTTATCCGAAAAGTACCAAAATTTCACCTTAGGCTAAATTCGATACTCCGAATCCAAAAATGAAGTCCATTTTGAGAGTTAAAATTTCTAAAATTTAAAAAGTGGTTATTACTATTCATAACGGCTAGTTTTAATAATATTTTAATAGCATATCATTGTTTCGTGAAACTCAGGATTACGTACCACACACGCTATCGAGGAAGGTTGCGATTGCGTGTAATGCAAGGCAAGTCAAGGATGCGTGTTGTGCAAGCTCCTTTTGGTGTAGCGTATAACACAAGACATTAGTAAAATAAAAAAGAATATTTTTCATAAAATCTCGGGCTGTTACAAGCATGGTGGTTCTTAAAGATAGACCTCAGGTCAGGCTATCATCAGCTCAGAGTTTGAGACGAGGATGTGCAGAAGACGGCCTTCAGATGTCGGTATGGCCACTATGAATTCTTGGTTTTGTCTTTCGACATAACCAATTCTCCAGAAGTGTTCATGAGTCTCATGAACAGGATCTTCTAGCCTTACCTCGATCGATTTGTTGTGGTCTTCATCAATGACATATTGATATACTCGACTACTGAGGAGGAGCATGCCTACCACTTGCAGGTTGTACTGGACACACTCTGAGAGCACCAACTTTATGGTAAGCTCTCAAAGTGTCAGTTCTGGATACGTTAGGTCCACTTCTTGGGACACATCATCTCTGAGGTGGTAGTTGTGATGGATCCTGCAAATATCGAGGTTGTACTAGCTTGGGAGCCACCCAAGAGCGTGACGGAAGTGCGGAGTTTCTTAGGTATGGCTGGGTAGTACTGGAGATTTTTGCTATACTTCTCCAGAGTTTCATCACCACTTTCAGCTTTGATGAAGAAGGGGAAACCCTTCGTGTGGTCAGATAGATGTCAGAAGAGCTTCCAGGAGCTGAGACAGAGATTGACCAGTGCATCCATCTTGAGGCTACCGGAGGAGGGAGTAGGGTACGTAGTCTACTGTGATGCATCAGGGACCGTACTTGGGTGTGTCCTGATGCAGGAGCAGGAAGTGATCGCCTATGGATCACAATAGTTGAGGCAGCATGAGTAGAACTACGCTACCCATGACCTGGAGTTAGCATCAGTGGTCTTTTCCTTGAAGATGTGGTGACACTATCTGATGGGAGAGCGCTTTACAATCTATTCTGACCACCAGAGTATCAGGTACATCTTCTCACAGAAGGACCTGAACCTGAGACAGTGGCAATGGCTCAAGTTCCTCCAGGAATATGACTTTGAGATAGTCTATACTTTTGGAAAGTGGAACGTAGTAGCCGATGCTCTCAGCAGGAGGATGGGCATTCAGCTACTTGGAGAGGTGACAGAGCAGCTAGCTACTTTGTAGATATCCTTCGTAGATAGAGATGGGGCAGCCTTCCTTCAGTCACTCACAGTCAAACCTCCACTTCTTAAGTGGGTTAGAGAGGCACAGCGTTGGGATGTTGACTGTGAGATGCGACGTGCACAGATTTCCACAGGACAGGCACCTGATGGTTTCTCTATAGGAGGAGAGCATGTTGTCCTTTTCAGAGGACGTACCATGGTACTAGATGATTTACAGGAGGAGGTGCTGAGATATTTTCACACTTCCCCTTTGGCGGTACATCCAGGGGTAGCGAAGATGTACCAGGATCTCAGACGATAGCACTGGTGGTCGGGGATGAAGAAGGTTGTGGCAGAGTTCGTTTCTCGATGCCTCACCTGCCAGCAGGTGAAGGCGGGGCACCAGGTACCAGCAGGCTTGGTACAGCCCTTGGAGGTCCCGGAGTGGAAGTGGGATGGTATATCTATGGATTTCGTGACTGGACTTCCACGTACTTCCAGAGGTCATGACTCTATTTGGGTGATTGTCGACCGACTCACCAAGTCGTACCACTTTTTACCCATCAGAGAGCAGGGCTAAGTGGAGATCTTGGGACGCCTCTACGTTCAGGAGATTGTACGGCTTCATGGTGTTCCATCATCTATCATCTTTGATCAAGATTCTCGCTTTACTTCCCGACTTTTGAAGGGGTTGTATGAGGAATTCGGGACACAGCTACGTCTGAGCACCACCTTTCACCCTCAGATGGATGGTCAGACGGAGAGGACCATTCAGAATCTCGAGGACATGCTCCGTACATGTGTCCTCGACTTTGGTCGTAGTTGGGAGGATCACCTAACCTTGGTGGAGTTTGCGTACAACAACAGCTACCACTCCACCATCGGGATGGCACCATATGAGGCATTGTATGGCCGACCTTGCATATTACCTCTGTTCCGGACAGACCCTGGGGAGTTAGCACTTGTGGGACCAGAGATAGTCCAGGCCATGAAAGAGAAGGTCCAGGTCATCCAAGAGAGGATGAGGAAAGCTCAGAGCCGACAGAAGTCTAATGCTGATAGGAGGCAGAGACCACTATAGTTCGAGGATGGCGACCACGTTTTCTTGCGGGTCTCACCTCGACGTGGATTACGGAGATTTGGCCGGGGTGGCAAGTTATCTCCGCGCTTCATCGGACCATTCCAGTTTCTCAGTAGGATAGGTGAGGTGGCTTATCACCTGGCTCTACCACCTCAGTTGCACTGGGTGCACGATGTCTTCCACGTATCTCAGCTGAGGAGATACGTGCATGACCCGACGTACATCATCGACCATGGGGAGCTGGACATTGATGATGAGGAAAATTTTGTGGAGGTCCTAGTGGAGATCGAGGATCGACAGGAGAAGATCCTACGTGGGTGGTTGATTCCTCTAGTGCGCATCAGGTGGCAGCACGGGAACCTCCAGGAGAGCACTTGGGAGCGGGAGGCTCAGATGCGTGCTCAGTACCCTCATTTGTTCCCCTAGTTTGTGATGTATCTTTACGGGGAAGTAAATCCCTGAGGTGGGAGTAATGTAAAACTCGTAAATTTCAAGGAATTTTTTTTTCTTTGGGATTTTATGAGTATGTAGTTTCTGAAGGAAACTGATTCCGAGGCCCGGTCTGCCCGGAATCAATTTCTGAAGTTTAGCTCGGATACGTTCAGTAAACGAACGAGCGGGTTTTCCTAACTTTTGAATCGGTGCTCAGAATCGAAATCTGAGGGCACAAATGAAACCACAGCACCAGTAATTGCTTAATATGGCCATTTCTAGAGTTGCATTTTCTTAGGAGGTGTTGTTAAATAAATGGGTTAACTGAAGAGTGAAATAAGATTTGCGCTACAATTTTATTTCTATTCTAAGTAATTATAACCTATGTGTGGAAGTTGGGGTGGGACCCACTACATCCTAACTCCACATGGTAGGATATTATTGAGGTGGGTCCCACACGAGCCCCACCCCTTCAATTTCCCCTAAACCCCCCTCTTAATTTTGGTAACCCCCCTTAAATTTGTAACTCTTCCACATTAATGCATGCCAATTAAACACCTAATTAATTTGACAACGCAAGTTTAATTAATTAGGTGAATTCAAGTTTTAAATTTTGAAAAATGTTGGCATGAGTAATAAAATAAGGAAAAAGCCTTATTTTATTATTGTTGTATCGTTGTGGGGAGATTTTGGGAGAGATTACTCAAAGTCTTGAGGATCTTCATCTTCTTCATTGGAGAACGCGAAGAACGCCATGACTTCGACGAAGAACTCCATCACCGCAAGGAGAGATCGATGTGTCGTCTCTTCTCCTCCCCGCAGCCGGTGTGTGATGCCTTTCCCGAAGAATGACGATGTGTCTTCCTTCGTTCTTCTTCTCGCGTCAAAGGAAGGGAGACGCCGCTCCTCCTCGGACGTTCTTCGTCATCATTTATGGAGCTTCTCCTCACGATGCTATTTTCCGCGACGAAAGCTTCCGCGAATCTCTTTGAGGTAGGGGTTTGTTTTTACGTTCGTGATTATTTCTGGCATTCATCGTTAAATAATTACCCTCTTGTTATCGAATTAACGGGAGGAGGTCGTACAGCACAAACATGGCTGACCCTCCTCCCCTTTGTTGTTTTACTTCGTTATGGATTGGAACAGAGGCGACACGGTGTTGTCGCATCGTGCGGAAACGAAGGAACCGCAGCCGGTGTGGACCGTGGCAAAGTAACGCAGTGCCGTCGCGCCGCGTCATTGAGACCGAAAGGGGCCGCGGCCGGAGTCGGGCCACGGCAGAGGTGCGCGGTGCCATCGTGACGCGCAGAAGCTTCATGGAGGGTCGTGGACGGGGCGGGCCGCGGTGGTGCAGAGGGCGGCGGCCGGAACTACCGGCCATCGGTGCTAAAAGAGGCGGGACCAACAGGTCTCGCGCGACACAATCGGCCGGACATTACGGCCGCTCGGATCCAAGAAAACCTGGGGTTTGAACCCCCGACCAGTACAACAAGGGTGGACCCCCGCGGGTACGTCGTTCGGTTCAAATGGGGCGGCCTCCCCCCTTCCGCGTCCGCTCAGCACGCGGGTGCCCGCACTGGGCCGAGCCGGCCGGGCCGGGCCGGACCGCCTGCACTGAGCCGGGCCGGGCCACCCGCGCCGGGTCAGGCCGCCCGCGCCGGGCGGGGATGCCCGTGCTGGGCTGAGCCACACCGGCTAGGCCAGGCCGCGCCAGCCGAGCTGGGCCATGCCCAACCGGGACGGACCTGGACCCGGTTCGGGTTGACCCGGTTCAGTCTGACCCAGGGGTATCGGACCAGGCCCGAACCCCCTGTTTTCAGACAGATTCTTTCAAACGCCCATAACTTGGGTTACGGACATCTGATCGATGCATCGTCAGTTGAGTATCATTCCTTAGATCGAGACGGTTGTTTCGGTATATTACACTCAAGGTTTCGGAGAACTTTGGGTACATCCGGGTTGGTTCGAACACGAAACCAACCGGGCCTTCGGAGCGAAAACGCTTATAACTTGAGCTCCAGACGTCCAATTGACGTGTCGTCGACTTTGTTAGATTCCTCTTAGTGAGAGGGTACTTTTGATTACTCCAATAGAGGTTTGGACGTAGTTGGAGTATGGTCAGGTTTGTTTTGACTTAAAAACAAACCAGGCCCCTGGGACGAAAAAGCCAATAACTCTCAAACCGGGTGTCCGATTGACGCGTCGTCTGTCGCATTGATTTTCTATTGACGAGACAGAACTATGGGATACATCAACTCTGTACTACGTGTCAGTTGATGTATTGACCCCCTTGGCTCATGGAGAGGACCCTCCAGGAATCGAGCATGTTGTGTGCGGGAACCCTAGAGTGAGCTGGGACTGCGATGACGATGACGACTATACTGGGATCATATGTGGGTGCGGCAGCGACGACGACCGTACTGGAATCCTCCATGGGTTCGATGGCGATGACTACTATTCTTGTATCCTATGTGGGTCTGGCAGTACTTGACTACTGTTCTTGTATCCGACGTGGGTCCAGCAGTATTTGACTCTGTACTTGTATCCTACATGGGTCCGACAGAGTAGCTGGTCTTGTATCCTTTGTGGGTCTGACAGCTTAGATGGTCTTGTATCCAATGTGGGTTCGACAGCTTAGATGAATCAGTGGCTACATCTGATCATCTCTATCACCTTACGAAGAGTATACCTGTGTGAGCTGAGTCTTGACTTTCAATCATTATCTTCGATATGATTGTTTTGTTGTCCTGTGTGGATTGAGTTGTGTTATCCTGTGTGGATTGGATTGTGCTATCCTATGTGGACTATATTGAACTTGGGCTCGAATGTTTCAGCCGAACTAGAATTGATGACTTAGGTATATGTATGGGCTTATACCTAAGTAGGGTTGTTTGTTACTTCATGATTGTAATCTTTCCTTTGTGTTTTATCCTTCGTGGATTTTGGGAGACCTTCGAGGGTCTCAGGGTCCCTACTGAGTAGCATATACTCACCCCTGCACGGGCTATGCCTGCACTACATTGTGTTGGATGAAGACGACGGACAGCGCTGACCGAGGAAGGATCTCATGGATTTGGATGGTACCTGGAGGTGGATCACTGGACGGGACGTACACGGAGCGGACGGCTGGAGCCGAGGAGCAGAGGAGACTATCTGTACCCACCCTTCAGGTGGGATTTCCAAAGGACGTCTTGGTGTTGCTTCTTTACTTTTCTACCATTGTACTCTCTTTTCAGTTGTACTTTACTTTCAGTTGGGTTTGTATTCTAGCCCATTTACTTTCCAGCACTTACCTTTGTACTCAGTTTACTTATTGTTTACTTCTGCTTGCATACTCTGTAACACCCGAGATTTTTATGAGTAATATTTTGTTTTTATTTTATAAATATATCATCAAAGGAATCTTTCACTACACACTAGCTTGACTTACTTTACACGCAATCGCGACCTTCCTCGATAGCTTGCGTCGTACACAATACCGAGTTTCACTAAACAACGATATACTATTAAAATATTATTAAAACTAGCCGTTATGAATAGTAATAACCACTTTTTGAAATTTTATAAATTTTATTTTTCAAAATGGACTTCATTTTTGGATTCAGAATATCGAAATTATCCTACGGTGAAATTTTGGTATTTTTCTGAAAACTTTCAATTTTTGATGAATAGTGAAACCACTAAGTGGTAGGTTAAAAACCGAATTTTGCATAAAATTTAATTTTACCGCTTCTGTGAATGGAATTTCGAAAATCAGACAGACACGGTTGATATCAGTAAGTAAAATGTGGTTCAATGAGATAAAAATAATTTTTTGGTGAATAGTAACTTTTTACTTTTTTTACCGCGGTTAATAGTAAATAGGGTAACTAAGGGTAAATATGATATTACTATTACCCTAACACATGTCCTAATTCTATTGTATAAGTGTAATTCGACCAAAAACAACCTTATGAATATAATATGACCATTTAGGTCCACTTGGATTAGATTATGACATTTAATATTATTTTATTTAATGAATAGTTAAAATAGTTAAAATCAAAGTTTAATAACTAAAACATTTTTAATATGGGGTTATACATAAGAAAAATTCGACTATAAATATTCATTAGAAAGATAAAAATATTTCCTACATAATGGAATTTTATTTGTAATTTTTAGACATTAAATAATTTAATTTATTTATGACACAATGATGATGCAGTAATTATCTTATTAATGAAATATTGACATAATTGATGTTATAAACACCAAAATAAATGAAATTTGAGACTTTTTATGAATCCCACTAATTTTATAGGTTAATATAACATGTTAGTATTAATTTAATTAACTTGGTTCGAACTAATAATTCTGTTATAATTTTCACAAAAATCAATTACTAAATAGTGTCAAAATTGACATAAAATAGTTTTTAAAACAAATATTATATTAGTAATTGTTATTTTATTCCTAAAAATCTAAGGTTCGGCCAAATGACTTAGATAAGGTTATATATATTAATAATAAACAAATTGGGGTTCGTTTGGCTGCTTATAGTAAGTTTATTAACCTTATAGTATAAGAACACAAGAAGACATGGTAAAAGTAAAATTATTTAACTTAATGTTAAATCTAAATGATAAGGTTAAAATAGGAACCTAAACTTGTCTAAATTCTATTGGATGAGAGGATTTCGACCCATCCCCACCTTAGATTCGAAATATATCAATTTGGATCTATTTAAAACCGAACTTGACTTTATAATAAAATAATAGTTTTAGTTATTCCAAATGTGCCCCTCTCCTCCCTTATAAAAGGACACCTCCTCCCCCTCTTCCTCACACCACTTTGAGCCTTCTAGCTCGGCCAAACCCTGCCAATTCCTCCTCTCCACTTCCCTAGAAACATCCTAGAGGTTATGGTCTTCTTCAAAGACCCATTTTAGTTCCCTAAAAGGAGGTCTCAAAGAAGCACTTCAAAGAAGAGGTAATGTCCGTTACCGATTCATTCATCTTTCTTTCTTCTTCAACTTCTTCTTCTTTAGTTGTGTCATGATAAAGTAATAACATAAGTATTACTTACATACTGATATGTTATTATAAATATTAAACAACCCTAATTCACCTTCTATCCATCCTACGGAAAAATGAAATCACCGCGCGTGCGTACGTACGGAATACCGTCTCCACGTCGTGGTGTAATCTATTTTCCACCATCACCTTACAAGGATGGGTATAATGGTGTAATGAGTAAATATATATGATTATTATAAAGTGATATTGATACTGAAATAGTATTCATATACTCCAATACAATTCCATGATCATAGGAATGATATCATCACTCGTGCGTACGTACGGAATACCGTCTCCACGATGTGATGCGACTCGTTCTACATGATCATCATTACATAGTAATTATATAAATGAATTGAATGAATAAATATGAGATATGTTAAACTAATACCATTCTGGATATAAGGTATCTATAACCTTAAAAGAAGAATAATAATTTATTCGGCAAAACATGCATAAGAACAAAAGGCAATAAAGACCCGAGTAACAAGTAACAATGAAATATTACTAATAAGAACCTAATAATATGACCATATATGATATCATATCAATATGTATGATTCTGGAATAAGTCAATAACATTATTTAAACCATTATACAGGAGATTCAGACACGTACAAAGCAAATCGGACCTAAGGTAAGGGAAATATCACAATCTCATTTTTATCCGAGATTGTTTATACTTTAGTATTTACTGGGGTGTATTTTATCATCCACATCCATGTTTCCTAAATATGTAATATTATTTCCATCCACCTACAAATGTTTAAATCCAATTTTACCCTTCGGTGAGTTTTTAGTAAAGAATATGAAAGGAATCCTTTGTCGTTTTTCGTACGAGGTACTTTTTGACTTTTCCGACAAAAGTACGAAGAATGTTTTTTTTAACTTATACGGCAAGAATGGATTTTTAAAACATTATTTCCAAGAATCTTCCTTTATAAGTTTTCAAGTTTATTTTTAATCAACTTCTTTTAGTTTATAATTGTATGACATGTTAAGAAAAGAAAATTGTTTTTGAAGAAGAAAGGATATTTTCCTCAAGAATGGAGTTCAAATGTTTTATCAAAATTATTTCCCATCTAAGATAATATAGGGTTCTGTTTTTATCCCTATTATTACAATGATTTGATTATGTTTTGAGGGAATTATTTTTATGAAGTCATTTACCTTATATGATTTTTTTTATGATGTCATGATGTTTCAAGAATCCCATTTTTGTTATATGTGTTATGCGATGATGTATGATTTATGATTATGTGGCACACATAAGAAAAGATTCATTATAAGATGGGTGGGACCTATATCTACCTCCAATGCATTGGGTAAAGATTTATATCTCATGAGATAGACATGGCTGGAACGGAAGGTTATTTCAGTTCAGTGATACAGGACAGAAACGAGGAGTGAACTCGGTTCAGAAATGGACTTTGTCCGCTAAGATGGTCTTGGCAATGAGTCATGACTAACAAGAAATGATTTTCCATGATTATGTGTGCATGCCACAAAGTTTCAAGTTTTATGTTATGATTATGGGGATCTCATTTTCACTTCTATGATTTATTCCATGTTAAGATATTATGATCTCTTTTGCAGGTTATGATTTTCAAGAAGATATGATATGATTTTTTATTTCCTTTATTTTCCCTTACTGAGCATTTGAGCTCACCCTTTTTTGTATGTTTTCTTTTCCCCAGGTCAGGAAGATGGATATTAAGTAGAATATGCTAAAAGGGACCCTAGATATAATGAAATAAATGGGAGACACTGTAGAATATTTATGAACCAGTTGTTTATGTTTCCCAGTTTCTAAAGACACTATACCTATACGGTCCTTTGTGGTTTTGTCATATGTTGTAATAAGTGTGCTTCAATTTTGAAGTATTAACAATGTATGTAAAGTATGGGTCCTTATAGTTGGTATCAGAGGAAAGGTATAGTCAACCATTGGAAACTAGGATGTGAAAGCCTTAGTAAGAACCCTAAGGATAAGTCTAAGCATAGAACACAATCTTAGTGTTTTAGAAATGGCCATGAATAACCTAGGATAAGACCTTAAGCATGAAAATTTTATTCTTGAATTGTGTGGTTTTCCTATTATAATTAGTGTTGCTCACACTATTCTTCTTGGTTTTAGTCAATGGCTGGAACCCGAAGGAACCGTGTTAATGCGGAATGCGATGGGCAATGAAATGATTGTCCCCCTGAGCAACCAAACGATATGGGAGCTGGAATGAAAAATCTTGTAGCCATGCTCACACAACTTTCTCAAGCTATGAATCATGCAGGACTTCCAAACGAGCAAAGGAAGGAGCAACATTCTGTTGAATCCTTCATGAGGCAGCGTCCACCTTCTTTCAGCGGGTCTACTGATCCATTAGTTGCTGAACAATGGATTAGTACTACTGAAAAGATATTTTCAGTTCTTCAATGTTCTGAACATGATAAAGTCATCCTAGTAGTGTATCGTTTAGAAGGATATGCTGATCAATGGTGGAATCTTATTAAGAATATGAGGCAAAGGGATGAAATTGAGTCCATGGAATGGGACGAGTTCAAGAACTTATTTTTCAATAAGTACTTCCCTTGTATTCTCCGAACAAAGATGGAGAAAGAGTTTCTTGAACTAAATCAAAAGGATGATGAACCTGTTGGTACCTATGAAGCAAATTTTACAAGACTTGCAAGGTACACTTCTGGTATTATTATCCAACCTGAGAGTAAGATCGATCGATTCTTTAGTGGCTTAAAACCAAGTCTTCGAAGGGCGTTATCCATAAGGGACTTCAATAGCTACGAGGAAATTGTTCGATGTGATCTCAAAGTCGAGATGGAGATTGGAGTAACCCATCAGTCATATGGGTTTGATAAGAAGAGGAAAATGGAATTCAAAGGAAAATCTAAAGATCACACTGAAAAGAAGATGAGCTTTCCCTTATGCTCAAAGTGTGGAAAGAAACATGGAGGGAGTTGTCTTAAAGGGACAAGTAAATGTTTCAAATGTGGAAAGTAAGGTCATCGGGCATTTGAATGTCGCGATAATGGGAAGAAGATGTCTAATGATGCAAACAAAGGAAGGGATACACAGAATGAACCTACTACACTTCAATGTTTCAAGTGCAAGGAGATGGGGCATTATGCCAATAAATGCCCTAATCCAAGGGTTTATGATGATGGTCGACGTCAACAAACTCTCAAGGCTAAAGACAAAGGAAAGTCACATGCAATTTCTATCAGCGATGTGGAGTACGATAATGAAGTGGTGAAAGGTACACTTACCATCCACTCTAAAGTAGCAAATGTTTTATTTGATTCTGGATCCACCCACTCTTTTATTTCTGAAGAATTTTCTAAGGGTATCACCGTATTACCTCAACAATTAGATGTTGAGTTAGCTATGACAACACCTAATGGCACAACAGTTGCATCAAAAGTTTATAATTCTTCTCCGATCGAAGTTTGTGGGAAAGTGCTTCCTGCAAATCTTGTGATCCTTCCTATAGTGGAATTCGATGTGATTCTTGGCATGGATTGGCTTTCTTTATATGGAGCTCATATCAATTTCCAAAGAAGGGAAGTCACATTTCATATTCCAGATCAATCTATGATCGTCTATCAATGCAAGGATGAACATAACCTTCTAGTGGAAATTTCTTCCATCTTATGGGTATTGATTCCACTAAATGAAGGTTATTTATCTCAAATGGTTGGTGAGAAACTCACGATTAAGAATATGCCCATTGTACAAGAGTTTGATGATGTCTTTCCAGAGGAATTATCGGGACTTCCACCAAATCGTGAAGTTGAGTTTTCAATAGAACTCGTACCGGGTGCTTTGCCTATTTCAAAGACACCTTATAGAATGGCCCCAATTGAGTTGCAGGAATTGAAGAAGCAACTCCAAGAGAATCTTGATAAGGGATTCATATGCCCTAGTGCGTCACCTTGGGGAGCACCTGTTCTATTTGTTAAGAAGAAAGATGGATCAATGAGACTCTTCATTGATTATCGAGAACTTAACAAGATCACTATAAAGAACAAATATCTTCTCCCACGCATTGATGACTTATTTGACCAACTACGCGGAGCTCAATACTTTTCCAAGATTGATCTTCATTCAGGGTATCATCAATTAAGGGTCAAAAGGGAGGATATACCAAAGACGGCTTTCCGTACAAGGTATGGACACTATGAATTTATAGTGATGCCATTTGGTCTTACTAATGCCCCTGCTATCTTCATGGATCTAATGAATAGAGTCTTTAGAGACTATCTTGATCAATTTGTGGTAGTCTTTATAGACTATATTGTTGTCTATTCAAAGAGCAAGGAAGAGCATGAAGATCACTTGAGAATTATATTAAAGACCCTGAGAAAGGAGAAGCTTTATGCCAAATTTACCAAGTGTGAATTTTGGCTTCAAAAAGTTGCATTTTTGGGTCACATAATCTCAAAAGAGGGGATATATGTGGATCCCGCAAAAACAGAGGTTATCAAAAGATGGTCGAGACCAACAACAGTAACTGAGATCCGAAGTTTTCTTGGTTTGGATGGATATTATCGACGTTTTGTAAAAGATTTTTCACGATTATCTAATCCACTCACCAAGTTGACTCGGAAAGGAGTTAAGTTTGTTTGGACAGAGGACTGTGAAGAGAATTTCAAGGAGTTGAAAAGAAGGTTATCCAGTGCACCTGTGCTCACACTGCCTTGTAGTGGAGAAAGGTTTGTGATCTACAGTGATGCATCCAAGAAGGGATTGGGGTGTGTTCTTATGCAAAATGATATGGTGATAGCTTATGCCTCATGATAGTTTAAAATACATGAGCAAAATTACCCAACACATGATTTGGAGTTAGTTGCGGTAATCTTTGCATTAAAGATTTGGATGCATTACCTTTATGGTGAAAGGTGTGATATTTATACTGATCATAAAAGTTTAAAGTGTGTTTTCACACAAAAGGAGCTGAATATGCGTCAAAGAAGATGGTTGGAGCTGATTAAGGATTACGACTGCTCAATCCATTACCACCCTGGGAAAGCAAACAAGGTGGCAGATGCATTAAGTCGACAAGACCATGCTAGTTTATCCATGATGAGGATCACAAAAGATCCAATATTTATGGATTTACAAAGGATGGATCTTGGAATTATAATGGAAGGGAAAAAATATTATCTTTCTCAAATGAATGTTCAACCATATATACATATGAAGATTAAAGAGGCACAGAAAGAAGATGTCGAGTTACAAAAGAAGGTGAGAAATGTTCCTGAATTCAACCTTGATTGTGATGGGATAATAAAGTTCAGGAATCGGGTTTGTGTTCCTCCCATCCCTGAATTAAAGAAGGAGCTGCTGGATGAGGCTCATAGTTCTTCATTCTCTATTCATCCAGGAAGCACGAAGATGTATAGGGACCTGAAAGAGTACTTCTGGTGGGATGGCATGAAAAGAGATGTTGTTGAATATGTCTCTCGATGCTTGGTTTGTCAACAAGTTAAAGCTGAGATACAGAAGTCTAAGGGGATGTTACAACCATTACCCATACCCGAATGGAAATGGGAAAACATTACTATGGACTTTGTCACAGGACTTCCTAAAACATCCAAAGTCAATAATGCTATCTGGGTCATAGTTGATCGTCTTACAAAGTCTGCACACTTCATTGCTATTAGAGAGGATTTCTCTCTAGATCAGCTTGCCAGGATATATGTAAAGGAAGTGGTAAGATTGCATGGAGTACCACTTTCTATTATACCTGATCGGGATCTGAGATTTACCTCGAAGTTCTGGAAAAGTCTTCAGCATACTCTGGATACAGAGTTGAGTTTCAGCACTGCTTATCATCCTCAGACAGACGGTCAGTCTGAGAGAACAATTCAAACCCTAGAAGATATGTTGAGAGCTTGCTCTATGGATTTCAAAGGAGGTTGGGATTAACACCTACCTTTGGTGGAATTTTCTTATAATAATAGCTTTCACTCCAGTATTCAGATGGCTCCTTATGAAGCTCTCTATGGAAAGAAATGCAGGACTCCAACTTGCTGGGATGAAGTTGGGGAAAGAAAGCTATTAGGACCTGATCTCGTTGATGAAATGGAAGAAAAGGTCAGATCTATTCAACAACACATAAGAGAAGCTCAGAGTCGACAGAAAATTTATGCCGACAACCGAAGAAAAGACCTAGAGTTTGAAGTGGGTGATAAAGTGTTCTTACGAATATCTCCCTGGAAGAGGGTTATGAGATTTGGAAAGAAGGGGAAGTTGAGCCCTAGATATATCGGTCCTTTCAAAATACTGGATCGTGTTGGGAAGGTGGCTTACCGATTGGCGCTTCCACTGAATCTCTCTCAAGTTCACGATGTGTTCCATGTATCTCTCCTGAGAAAGTACATACCTGATCCTTCACATGTACTCAGCTCAGAAGTTGTACCGCTGGAGTAAGATCTTTCTTATGAAGAACAACCTATAGAGATTCTGGATCGTAGTGAAAAAGTCCTACGAAACAAGACCACTCGATTGGTGAAAGTATTATGGAGGAACCACCAACTTGAAGAAGCTACATGGGAGCTTGAGGATATGATGAGGGAGAAGTATCCTCGTCTGTTTGTTACAAAGTGACGAATTTCGAGGGCGAAATTCTTTTTAAGGGGGGTAGAATGTAACACCCGAGATTTTTATGAGTAATATTTTGTTTTTATGTTATATATATATCATCAAAGGAATCTTTCACTACACACTAGCTTGACTTACTTTACACGCAATCGCGACCTTCCTCGATAGCTTGCGTCGTACGCAATACCGAGTTTCACTAAACAACGATATACTATTAAAATATTATTAAAACTAGCCGTTATGAATAGTAATAACCACTTTTTGAAATTTTATAAATTTTATTTTTCAAAATGGACTTCATTTTTGGATTCAGAATATCGAAATTATCCTAGGGTGAAATTTTGGTATTTTTCTGAAAACTTTCAATTTTTGATGAATAGTGAAACCACTAAGTGGTAGGTTAAAAACTGAATTTTGCATAAAACTTAATTTTACCACTTCTGTGAATGGAATTTCGAAAATCCGACAGACACGGTTGATATCAGTAAGTAAAATGTGGTTCAATGAGATAAAAATAATTTTTTGGTGAATAGTAACTTTTTACTTTTTTTACCGTGGTTAATAGTAAATAGGGTAACTAAGGGTAAATATGATATTACTATTACCCTAACACATGTCCTAATTCTATTGGATAAGTGTAATTCGACCAAAAACAACCTTATGAATATAATATGACCATTTAGGTCCACCTGGATTAGATTATGACATTTAATATTATTTTATTTAATGAATAGTTAAAATAGTTAAAATCAAAGTTTAATAACTAAAACATTTTCAATATGGGGTTATACATAAGATAAATTCGACTATAAATATTCATTAGAAATATAAAAAGATTTCCTACATAATGGTATTTTATTTGTAATTTTTAGACATTAAATAATTTAATTTATTTATGACACAATGATGATGCAGTAATTATCTTATTAATGAAATATTGACATAATTGAAGTTATAAACACCAAAACAAATGAAATTTGAGACTTTTTATGAATACCACTAATTTTATAGGTTACTATGACATGTTAGTATTAATTTAATTAACTTGGTTCGAACTAATAATTCTGTTATGATTTTCAAAAAAATCAATTACTAAATAGTGTCAAAATTGACATAAAATAGTTTTTAAAAAAAATATTATATTAGTAATTGTTATTTTATTCCTAAAAATCTAATGTTCGGCCAAATGACTTAGATAAGGTTATATATATTAATAATAAACAAATTGGGGTTCGTTTGGCTGCTTATAGTAAGTTTATTAACCTTATAGTATAAGAACACAAGAAGACATGGTAAAAGTAAAATTATTTAACTTAATGTTAAATCTAAATGATAAGGTTAAAATAGGAACCTAAACTTGTCTAAATTCTATTGGATGAGAGAATTTAGACCCATCCCCACATTAGCTTCGAAATATATCAATTTGGAGCTATTTAAAACCAAACTTGACTTTATAATAAAATAATAGTTTTAGTTATTCCAAAGGTGCCCCTCTCCTCCCTTATAAAAGGACACCTCCTCCCCCTCTTCCTCACACCACTTTGAGCCTTCTAGCTCGTCCAACCCCTGAAAATTACTCCTCTCCACTTCCCTAGAAACATCCTAGAGGTTCTGGTCTTCTTCAAAGACCCATTTTAGTACCCTAAAAGGAGGTCTCAAAGAAGCATTTCAAAGAAGAGGTAATGTCCGTTACCGATTCTTTCATCTTTCTTTCTTCTTCAACTTCTTCTTCTTTAGTTGTTTCATGATAAAGTAATAAAATCAGTATTACTTACATACTAATATGTTATTATAAATATGAAACAAACCTAATTCACCTTCTATCCATCCTACGGAAAAATGAAATCACTGCGCGTGCGTACGTACGGAATACCGTCTCCACGCCGTGGTGTAATCTATTTTCCACCATCACCTTACAAGGATGGGTATAATGGTGTAATGAGTAACTATATATGATTATTATAAAGTGATATTGATACTGAAATAGTATTCATATACTCCAATACAATTCCACGATCATAGGAACGATATCATCACTCGTGCGTACGTACGGAATACCGTCTCCACGATGTGATGCGACTCGTTCTACATGATCATCATTACATAGTAATTATATAAATGAATTGAATGAATAAATATGATATATGTTACACTAATACCATTCTGGATATAAGGTATCTATAACCTTAAAAGAAGAATAAGAATTTATTCGGCAAAACACGCATAAGAACAAAAGGCAATAAAGACCCGAGTAACAAGTAACAATGAAATATTACTAATAAGAAGCTAAGAATATGACCATATATGATATCATATCAATATTTATGATTCTGGAATAAGTCAATAACATTATTTAAACCATTATACAGGAGCCTCGGACACGTACAAAGCAAATCGGACCTAAGGTAAGGGAAATATCACAATCTCATTTTTATCCGAGATTGTTTATACTTTAGTATTTACTGGGGTGTATTTTATCATCCACATCCATGTTTCCTGAATATGTAATATTATTTCCATCCACCTACAAATTTTTAAATCCAATTTTATCCTTCGGTGAGTTTTTAGTAAAGAATATGAAAGGAATCCTTTTTCGTTTTTCGTACGAGTTACTTTTTGACTTTTCCGACAAAAGTACGAAGAATGTTTTTTTAACTTATACGGCAAGAATGGATTTTTAAAACATTATTTCCAAGAATCTTCCGTTATAAGTTTTCAAGTTTATTTTTAATCAACTTCTTTTAGTTTATAATTGTATGACATGTTAAGAAAAGAAAATTGTTTTTGAAGAAGAAATGATATTTTCCTCAAGAATGGAGTTCAAATGTTTTATCAAAATTATTTTCCATCTAAGATAATATAGGGTTCTATTTTTATCCCTATTATTACAATGATTTGATTATGTTTTGAGGGAATTATTTTTATGAAGTCATTTACCTTATATGATTTGTTTTATGATGTCATGATGTTTCAAGAATCCCATTTTTGTTATATGTGTTATGCGATGATGTATGATTTATGATTATGTGGCACACATAAGAAAGGATTCATTATAAGATGGGTGGGACCTATATCTCCCTCCAATGCATGGGGTTTAGATTTATATCTCATGAGATAGACATGGCTGGAACGGAAGGTTATTTCGGTTTAGTGATACATGACTGAAACGAGGAGTGAACTCGGTTCAGAAATGGATTTTGTCCGCTAAGATGGTCTTGGAAATGAGTCATGACTAACAAGAAATGATTTTCCATGATTATGTGTGCATGCCACAAAGTTTCAAGTTTTATGTTATGATTATGGGGATCTCATTTTCACTTCTATGATTTATTCCATGTTAAGATATTATGATCTCTTTTGCAGGTTATGATTTTCAAGAAGATATGATATGATTTTTTATTTCCTTTATTTTCCCTTGCTGAGCATTTGAGCTCACCCTTTTTTGTATGTTTTCTTTTCCCCAGGTCAGGAAGATGGATATTAAGTAGAATATGCTAAAAGGGACCCTAGATATGATGAAATAAATTTGAGACACTGTAGAAGATTTATGAACCAGTTGTTTATGTTTCCCAGTTTCTAAAGACACTATACCTCTACGGTCCTTTGTGGTTTTGTCATATGTTGTAATAAGTGTGCTTAAATTTTGAAGTATTAACAATGTATGTAAAGTATGGGTCTTTATATACTCTGTGGTGTTTTTTTTCTTACTTAAAGGCAATGTATTCCCTGATATCAGGATTTATGCCTTTGGTACTAGTAGTCAGCCCCTGGCCTATGGAAGGCGGGCTTGGGGTAGTCACGGCATAGGTCCTGAGGACGGGTCGTGACATTCAGCACTTATGGAGGATTTTTGGAATGAATAGATACTTTCCAAGTGATTGGGAGTAATTTCCTTAATCTTATCTCAACAAGAGAGACTTCTCCTCCTCTTTTTATTTCATGTTTGTTTTCCCTTATTTTCAATTGCAATCGCGTAAGTTTTTTTTCAATTTCATTTGACTTTTAATGCACATTTCTTGTTAATAATATATAATTTTCATCCAAAATCTATTTTTTAATATTAATTTTATTAAAAAAATTAAATAAATGTTAAAATAATTCTGTTGTTTCACTTTCTCATTCAATCTAAATCTTGTGTTTAATTATCTTCATCATTCATGTGTGTGTTCGGGGCACTACTCTTATCTTGACCTATTATTTTTATTCTATTTTTAACTCATCACCCTGAAAATCATAAACCATATTAATAAACATATCAATGTCTCAGTGAATATCCCATTAGTATGAGTCATAATTTGGGGATGTTAAGAAATTGAGATCTTTTTCTCTATTAATATTCTTTAAAATAATATTGTGTATCTTGAACTTAAAATGTCATGTATTAATGACATTTTTTTTTGATGTGTGGATTCCATGGATTATTTGAACCATAAGTATACATGGTTTCATGAATTCCATAAATAATAATTTATTGGGATCAATACCCAAGTTGAAAATTACATTCAAGCCAAAACATTTGGGAATTCTAATAAAAAAATCATCTTGTGAAATGGGTGTTAATTTAATGAAATATATAGCAAAGATTAAGGATATCACAAGATTAACTCCTTAATAATGAACTCACCCTAATAATTTTTAAAATTTTAAATCAATCTTCATTAATCAATTGTTTCATCTAAACTCAATAAACAACCCCCCCCCCCCAATCAAAAGACAATCAATTAAAAACAATAAACTCTAAAATGTGTACCAACACTGAGGATTCAACCCGAGTACCTCTATACACATTAATAGAGCATAGAAACTTTGAATGGTATCTAGGTGATAATTGTTCATTCTTCAAATGGCACTATTTCTAGGGATGGTGTAACTATTAGTTGGTAGTTTTTTATTTTTGTAAAAAAATCAAAAAAAATCAAAAAAAAAATCAAAAAAAAATAAACCAAAAAAATATCTGAAAAAACTCGTTATCCTCATCATTTCCAATATTATTTGAATGCCCCATAGCCTACCAAATAATCCATCAGATTTGTTTGACCCAAAAATTTATAGAACTCTTCAGTGACTTAGGAGGACCATTATGGATAATATAATCACTTTAGAACCATTCATTGCCCATCCAATTGAACTAAATTTGTCCAATCATAGGAAACAAACCCTTAAAGAATTCACTTCCCCTAATACGAATTACCAACCCTTGGTATTTGATATCCAAACATCGAGGCTGACTTCAAAGTCAAATTGGGTTTGATTTATCTTCTACCACATTTCCACGGGCTAGTCGATGAGGATCCACATCTTTACCTCAAAGAGTTCCAAGTGGTGTGATCTACTATGAAGCCATAAGGGGTTTCTGAAGAACAAATCAAACTTCAAGAATTCCCTTTATCTCTAGCTAACTCCACCAAGTCATGGATCCACTACCTCCCTCCTGGTTCCATAACCACATGGAATGACATGAAGTGACTCTTCCTAGATAAATTATTCCCTAATTCTTGAACCAATTCTATCCAAAAGTAAATAAGTGGTATCCGTTAATTTCCTAATGAATCACTCCACGAGTACTGGGAGAGGTTCAAAAATCTTGTGTCAACCTTCCCACATCACCAAATCCCTGAACAAATCTTGATTTAATACTTCTATGAGGGGTTATTGGATATGGAGCAAACACTCATTGATATAATAAGTAGTGGTGCTCTTGTTGACAAAAATCCTACTACTGCATGAGATCTCATAAGCATCATAACTAAAAAAATGCATCAATTCCATACTTGAGAACATGATCAAGTCAAAAAAGTCCAAGAGAATTAATCCATAGATCCTAATAAGATGACCGAGTGTATGGGTTAACTTACAGGTCTTGTGAATCAACTAGTTATGGATGTCAAATCCCCAACCTGATCTTCTCTACAATATTTATTCCCTAAACCTATCAAAAAATATGGAATCCATAGATCACCAGATCATCCACTGACACATTTACAAAAATTTAAGAGGATCCATCTAATTCATCTTGACCAATGGATCTCAATTTAGAGTATTCTCAAAGAAACACCAGCCCTCAATAGTCTGGTCAATTCATTAGAAACTCCACCTAACCCCATTTCTCTCTCATCAACCCATTTTACGATTTTTATTTTACGTCGTTATGCTGCCAAAGTTACACAAAAATTTCCCATACCAAAATCATCATGTAAGTGAATACCATACCCATTTATCTATCAAGGATATTCGCTATTATTCACATGTAATTGTTGATTAAGGACTTACATTTATATATTCCACATATTTTATTTTTGGAATAAATTATAATGTTTAATTAATCCATGTTGTATGATCCATGTGGCACACTTATGCATGAAATGAAATGTTTATAAATGGTGCACCCTGATAGCGCTCCAATCCATTGGGTAAAGATTAGTATAATGGTACATCAAGGGAAATTAGGGTTTACTCATGCTAATTCAAGTTCAATTGAGGTTTACTCATGCTAATTCAAGTTCAATGATGGTTTAATTGTGCTCCATGTGCAATGAGCCTTGGATCACGCTAATGGAATGTTAAACGTTGTTGCCACATTTCCATAGTATGATAATCATGCTATATCATTCCTTTATGTTCATGTTTCTCTTGTTCTCTATTGATATGGATATTTCCTAACATGTACTATATTCTTCATGTTATGCCTTGTTTACTCCCTTTTTAGGCTTTATAGATCACGGTTTTCTTATGCATGTCCTCAGGTTATCCCATGCAATGCTAAGTATGAATGAATGTTGTGTTCATGTAAAAGAAGTTTTTAATAAATATGTTGTGTTTTATGTTCTAAGTTCTTATGTAATGTTCCTAATTTCCCAAGACACTAGACCTCTCGATCCTCAGAGTTTTCTTAAGTGCAATTTTATGTAATAAATCATGTTTAAGTGTGTAATAAATAGTAGGGTTGTTATAGTTGGTATCAGAGGATAGGTTTAGTTATTTTGGGATTAGGATTAGAAAACCCTAGTAAAATCCTTAGGGATAAGACTAAGTATAATAAAAACATCCCTAAATTTTGGTGAATATAGAGTAAGTGGTTTATCAAGAAAATACATCTCTGTCTAGATAAAAATAAGTAGAGGTAGCTATGGAACAGATGTATCTAGGGGTAAAACCTGAAAACACCAGTTTGAGCTAGACTCGAATGGGAATTGGTGCATGATAATAGGCCTTACTCCAATCTTGGTTATGACACTCCTGGGGGATATGCTTTGGTAAATTCATAAGATTAGTATGAACCATTATTAAGGGAATAAAAAATCCCTTAAGAATATATGTTTAGAAGTAGATCGTGGATAACAAAGATTAAAGCCTATAAATTCATAAGTTAAGGAAATAAATGTAATTTATAAGTTATACCTTTTTTTCATTGGATTACCATTTATGTTTTACCCATAACTTTCCTTTTATTCCATCCAATGGATGGTAATAGGAGGACTCGGGCTAATAATTGATGTGAATATCAATGTGATGACTATTCTAATGAGATGCCCAATCCAATTGGAGTGGTAATCACAAAATTTGTCATAATACTCTCTCAGTTTACTCAAGTTTTGAATAGAAACATGGGTAAAGAGGAACATCCACCCCCCCCCCCCAAGAAAGAACAAGCCGCAATCAAGAGGTTCATAAGACAAAGGCTTCCTACTTTTAATGGATCATTTGATCCCTCAATCACCAAACAATGGATCAAATTCATTGAGAAGATCTTCTTCATCATTCAATGTTCTGAACAAGATAAGGTTCTTTTGGATGCTTATCATATGGAGGGTGAAACTGATCAATGGTGGACATTGATCAAAAATATGAATCTTGAGAAAGAGATCAAGGCATTGGAATGGAAGGATTTTTGGAAAATGTTTTTCAATAAATATTTTATAAGAACCCTTTGACTTAAAATGGAAAGGGAATTCCTTTCACTTAAGAAAAAAGACTATGTATCCATCAGAGCATACATGGAAAAATTCACAAGGATTGAACGATATTCCTCCATCTTTGTTGTTACCCCTGAATGAAAGGTTGTACGCTTCTTTGGTGGGATAAAACATAGCCTACAGAAATCCCTAGAGATCCGGGACTTCTATAGCTATGAGGAAATTGTTCAGTGTGACCTCAAATTCAAAATGGAGGTCGGCAAATCTCAGGGGTATCATGGGGATAATAAGAAGA
The DNA here is from genome assembly GCA_963277665.1 of Viscum album. Classification (NCBI taxonomy): domain Eukaryota; kingdom Viridiplantae; phylum Streptophyta; class Magnoliopsida; order Santalales; family Viscaceae; genus Viscum; species Viscum album. The sequence goes on along the minus strand of OY728128.1, from coordinate 141,159,123 downwards.
AAGTAGAATTTATTTCTAGAATCCTGATGGATAAATCCAACGGTTATAAGAAATTCCAGCACCCCATCTTCTAAAGGTTCAGAAAGAAGCACCCTAGAAATTTCCTAAAGGGGACAAGGAAATGCTTTAGGTGTGGAAGATAAGGGTACCTGGACATTAACTACCGACAATAAAAACCCACTACTGTAATAGAGGAAAGGAATGCTTTGTTCGACCCTCAACACATTGTTCATTGCTTCAACTGCAAAGAAATAGGGCACTTTGAAAACTGGTTCCCTAAGACAAGGGTTTTCAGAGGCAACTAACAACCTCCAAGGTAGTAAGGGTATGCATTTTCCATCACTATCACTGAAGTGAATCCTGAAAATGAAGTGGTGATAGGTACGCTAGTTATTCATTCAATAATATCAAACATACTTTTTGATTTTGGTTCTACACATTCTTTTATATCCTAAAAGTTTAGTAGAATAGTCCCAACACCACCACAAATCATGTAAGTAGAGATGTCAGTGAGAACGGTAAATGGGGAAATCATTACATCCCATGAATATAACTCCTCCCCTATCACAATTTATGGATTTAACTTCCTGGTGAGCCTCGTCATACTTCCTATAGTGGAATTTGATGCAATTTTTGGCATGGATTGGATTTACCTATATGGAGCCAACATAAATTTCCATGAGAGGGAAATCACTCTCCATATAGTGAATCGACTCCCGATTCTGTACAAGTGGAAGGAGGATGATGAATCTTATTTAGCACCATCATCTCAAGCATGGATATTACTTCCCTATGATCATGTGTATCTTTCTCAGATGATGTAGTCTAAGTAATAAACCATCCCTGAAGACATGCCTATTGTGATGGAATTCGTTGAAGTGTTTCCTGAGAAATTCTCTGGTCTTTCTCCTAGAAGAGATATTGAATTCTCGATTGATCTTATATCTGGGGCATTTCCTATATCCAAGACTCTATATAGAATGGTTGTTATGGATCTTTAGGAGCTAAATAAACAACTGTAGAATAATCTGGATAAAGGTTTTATATGCCCAAGTGCTTCACCATGGGGTGAACCAGTCCTATTAGACAAGAAGAAGGATGGGTCAATGCGCCTTTGCATTGAATATTTTGAGCTCAACAAAATCATGTTAAAGAACAATTATCCTCTACCACAAATTGATAACTTGTTTGCTCAGCTATGTGGATAACAATACTTCTCCAAGGTGTATTTTTTGTCAGGATATTACCAAGTAAGGGTGAAGAAGGAGGATATCCCCAAGACTATTTTTTGTATAAGGTGAGGGCACTTTTAATTCATTGTAATGCCTTTCAGACTCACTAATGCTTCCGAAATCTTCATGGACTTGATGAATAGATTCTTTAGAGATTAAATCAAAAAAATTGTGGTATTCTTTATAGAAGATATACTAATATACTCCAAATCCAAGGAGGAGAATTAAGATCATCTAATAATTGTACTAGAGACCTTGATAAAGGATAAGATCTATGAAAAGTACAACAAGTGTGAGTTCTGGTTGAAGGAAGTCTCATTCTTTGGTCATATAATCACAAGTAATGGGATATCTCTGGATCCCTCCATGAAAAATGCAATTGAGGGATGGATGAGGCCAACATATGTGATGGATATCTGTAGCTTCCTTAGGTTATCGGGATATTATCATTAATTTGTGATAAATTTATCATGATTTTCAAACCCTCTTACCAAGCTAACTCAGAAGGGAGTCAATTTTACATGGAGTGATGAATGCAAGGAGATCTTCAAGGAGTTAAAAATGAGGATTATCACTGTGCTCGTGCTCACACTACCCATAAGTGGAGAGATTTTCGTGGTATTCAATTATGCTTCAAAGTAGGACATGGGCTATGTTTTGATGCAAAATGAAAAAGTCATTACCTATGATTCAAGTAAATTAAAATTTCATGAGCAAAACTATCCAACACATGATCTAGAGTTGGCTGCAGTAATCTTCACTTTGAAAATTTGGTGACATTACCTCTTTGGGGAGAAGTGTGAAATATATACTGATCACAAAATACTCAAGTATATATTCACATATAAAGAACTAAATATGCTCTAACAAAGATGGTTAGAGATGATCAAAGACAATTACTGCTCAATTCACTACCATCTGGGAAAAGTGAACAAGGTGGCAGATGCTCTAAGTGGAAAGGATCCAGTAACTCTTTCATTAATGAGACTTGAAAAGGATCCAATCTTCTTAGATTTGATGAACATGGACTTGAGAATCATAAATAAGGGAACATCATTAATCATTTCACAAATTATTTCTCAATCATCTCTTTTGGAATGGTTAAAGTATGCTCAAAAGGATGATGTGGGAATTCATATGAAAGTAGAAACTATTAGAAAAATGAAATCCTCATAGTTCAATGTTAATGTAATAGGAATTGTGATATTTGGGTCAAGACTATGTGTTCCATCAAATCTGGAGTTAAAGAAAGAACTTTCAGATGATGCACATAGTTCTAATTTCTCCATTCACCCAGGAAACACAAAGATGTATCAAGATCTCTAAGATCATTATTGGTGGGATAAGATGAAGAAGGATATGGTTGAGTATACATAAAAGTTCTTGGTATGTCAGAAAGTGAAGGTTGAGGGGAATAAGTCTAAGGGGATGATGCAACCATTACCCATACCAACATGGAAATGGGAGAACATCACCATGGACTTTGTCATGGGACTTCCAAATACATCCAAAAGGAAAAAATGTTATCTGGGTTGTTGTGGATCGTCTTACAAAGACTGCACACTTCATTTCAATTCATTAGTATTTCTCATTGAATCAACTGGAATGGATATACATCAGAGAAGTAGTAAGGCTGCATGGAGTTCCACTATCTATTTTATCCAATCGAGATCCAAGATTCACCTATAAGTTTTGGAAGAGCCTCCAACATGCTCTAAATACTGAGATAAAATTCATTACGAATTATCATCATCAAACTGATGTAAAATCTGAGTAGACTATCTAAACACTTGAGGACATGTTGAGGGCATGCTCAATGGACTTAAAAGGATGATGGGATCAACATCTTCCTCTGGTTGATCTCTCCTACAATAACAGTTTCCACTCAAGCATCCAAATGTCGCCTTATGAAGACCTTTATGGGAAGAGGTACAGAACATCGGCATGTTGGGATGAAGTTGGGGAGAGAAAACTCTTAGGTCTAGAAATGGTTGAAGAAATGGTGTATAAGGTTAAGATCATCCAACATCACATTAAAGCTTATCAAATTTGAAAAAATATCTATGTTGATAATCGTCTATGAGACCTAGATTTTGATATTGGAGATATGGTATTCCTCCACATATCATCGTGGAAGAGAGTTATGAGATTTGGGAAGAATGGAAAATCTTAGTCCATGGTACATTTCTCTTTTTGAGATACTTGATCACATTGAAGCAATGGACTATCGACTAAAACTCCCACTGAACCTATCTCAAGTACATGATGTATTCCATGTATCACTCTTGAGGAATTACACACCTGACCCATCGCATATACTCAATCTAGAGGTGGTATCATTGTATAATGACCTCTTATATGAAGATAAGTTGGTGAAGATCTTATATCATAGGGAAAAAGTAATATGAAATAATACAATTCCCCTCATCAAGTTGTAGTGGAGAAATCACAAGTTTGAAGAAGTAATGTGGGAATTGGAGGAAGTGATGAAGTAGAGTTACCCTCATCTGTTTTAGGGTGCGAAAAGGAAATTTCAAGGGTGAAATTTATTAAGTGGGGAGATTGTAATGATCCAAACTTTTATTAATAAAAATTCATCTTGATCTAATTAAATGTATTATTATGTAAAATGGTTATATAAAACATATGCACTTCCTTAGTTTTATGTTTTTGGATTTTAAAATACCATTAAGAATTTTTACAATTGCTAATATAGTCATTGAACAGTGATCACATGATTATTATAAATATAGGACTTTAACAAATCCAATTTACTCACACAAAGGAAGTGATGGCCTCATCAAGTATAATTTCTCCATGTGAAGCCCATTTGTAAGAGCTCGGAAATGAGGTAGTGTCACTGGGATTTGCTCTTGACCAATCCCAAGTTGAGATTCAACACATTAATCATGATGGAACCACCTATGGGAGAAGTGGGAGTTAATAGAGATTACCACCTGAGTGATGTTATCTCAGCCGCCCCAAGAGTCTGTCACCATCACACACCTTATCCTTAGGTCTTATGTGGGTCTTATAAGGGGTCATGTAACAAGACTCTAGCACTATGATTATGTTCATTATTTTTTTATAAATAATATACATTCATTTTATTATTTTTACTTTGTAAATGGTTTTTAAAGCATAAATAGTATTTTTAGTTAATATTCAAATTCAATTAAGAAATCTATTTTAATGAATTAATGGATTTTGGAATTAAATAATATTTTTAATGAAATATTATAACTAAATTACTTTTTTAAAAATATAAATGATTGTATAATTTTTATGAATACAATTTTAATTTTTATTAAGGTTTGAAAGATGTTTTTTGTCAAAACCCATGAATTTTCAATAAATGTCCGTTTTTATTTTAAAAGTAAAAATTCACATATTTAGAAAATTATTTAAATAAAATGAATATTATTTTTGTATTCAGGATATAGAAATTATCTAATGGTGAATTTTTCATAATTTTCGGAGACACTCGAATTTTGGGGTAAAAATTAAATACTGTTTAAATATATAATGTGTTTTATTACATCATAATGACCCAATAGTGATGTAATAAAATATTATAAAAGGGTTATTCAGAATATATATGTTTTACCTTTAAAATTATGTGATTTTATATTTTTTTATTAATTTTATGATGCCTTAGTGAACCCTCCAAGACTTATAAAATATTTTAACTTTTTAAAATTATTTCCTTGAGAGTGTGACTCGACTCCACATAAGCAAGACTAATATTTTAATAAGTTTGGCCATTGGAATTATAAAATAATTTTTCCCACTCTCATTTGGAAAATAACTATGGGATGGTTTGTGGTTTTGATTAGTTTAATGTGTGGTGTCCAAAACCTAAATAATAAAGAATTCCCTATCCTTTCCTATATAAACCTACTCAATCTCCCATTCCACTTCACTCAAAACCATTGGAGCTTGACCAACCTATTCCATCCTCTCTCTATAATCCTTCCAAGTCACCTTAATCTCCCTATAATCCTCTCTCAATCCTCTCCCAATACTTTGGGATCACACTTCCAAGTAAGGGATTTCTTCCTTTCTCATTTTTGTCCAAGTTTCTTTATGTAGTTATACCCTTTTATTTTAAATTAAAAAATTTGGGGTATGATTTTTCACCTCCCCCATACTGAAATACTTATTTTTGAATTATGATATACCTCTTTATCTCTCATTAATTCCTCCCATGTATACTCGTTACCATGCAGAAATTCTATAACGAATTTCTCTCTTCTCATTTGCATTCAAGAAATTCTTTTATATTATGCATATAACTTCCATTATATATGTTGGGATATTATGTTCCATGACCCCATTAATGTAAATTTCATGTATAAATTATTAGATACCCATTTATCTCTCATCAACCCATTTTAAAATTTCTATTTGGAGTCGTTATGCTGTCGAAGTTACACCAAAATTTCCCATGCCAAAATCATCATGTAAGTGAATACCATATCCATTTCTCTATCAAGGGTGTTCACCTTTATGCACATGTACTTATTTATTTAGGAATTACATGTATTTATTACACATCTCTTATTCATGGAATAAATTATAATGTTTAATGAATCCATATTGTATGATCCATGTGGCACACTTAAGCATGAAATGAAATGTTTATAAAGGGTGCGCCCTGATAGGGCTCCAATGCATTGGGTAAAGATTAGTATCATGATACATCAAGTGAAATGAGGTTTTACTCATTCTAATTCAAGTTAAATGAGGTTTTAATCATGATAATTCAAGTTCAATGAGTTTTTACTCATGCTCCATGTGCAATGAGCCTTGGCTCATTCTAATATCATGTTAAATGTTGTTGCCACATTTCCATGTTATGATAATCATGCTATATCATGCCTTTATATTCATGTTTATCTTGTGCTCCATTGATATTAATTTTACCTAACATGTAGTATATTATTCATGTTATGCCTTTTTTACTCCCTTATTGGGCTTTATAGCTCACATTTTTCTTATGCATGTCCTTAGGTTATCCCTTGCAATGCTAAGTATGAAGGAATGTTGTGGTCATGTAAAAGAAGTTTTAAATAAATATGTTGTGTTTTATGTTCTAAGTTGTTATTTAATGTTCCTAATTTCCTAATACACTATACCTCTCGATCCTCATATTTTTATTAAGTGAAATTTTATGTAATAAATCATGTTTAACTGTGTAATAAAGAGCAGGGTTGTTATAGCTTGTGTACATAGTAGATACAAAATTTGAATGTAGAAAGTCATTGTTATATTTTTATTGTCTTCGATGGTATCACTAATATGCTTAGGAATATCCAATTATATATGACATCAACACTTGGCATTGGTAGTTTTTATGTATCTCTGACCACTTTATAGTTACTCAACACTAGAATTTCCACATTTAAACTCCTTTATTATATCTGTTTTTTTATTATGAGGTACATTTTTTACCAATATATCTCCTTGATATGATGTATTACTCATAGGTACATGGTACATACTCATAGATTTAATTTCAATTATTGACATTTTATTGTTATAATTTTTTCAATTATTTCTTAAAATAATAATTTTATTAATAAAGTATTTCAATATGTATTTTTTCTCTTGGTTTTCTTAATTGTTTTTAAATGAAAAATGTAACTCTTTTACACACTATTTTCCTCATAACTAGACTTTATGGATTTCAATTATCCTTTTAAAAATACTTCATTATTTACCATATGTATTTATAGGATCACACAGTACTATGTATGGTTTTGGAATAGGATCACATAGTACTATGTATAGTTTTGGAATATGAATACTCGATCATCTTAAAAATATAGTATCATTAAATAGACATTAGACATTATATCCCCTTTTTTGTGTATGTTTAGGTGAATATATTTTATCACCTTGATAAATTATTGAGAATTTTTCTTTAACATGATTTTCTCTCAATTAGTATTGATATTGCTTTTCCTCTTAGGTTCATTAAGGAGATTTAGAAAAATTATTAGTTTAGGAATGAATTTATATAATACATCTATATATATATATCAATTTAATCATTGAACCTGCATTAATGATATGGGACTAGTTATATTGATAGAGGTAATTTTTAGAGCATGGAATATAATAAAAGCATAATTTACTAAGTATTAAGTTATCATATTATGATAAATTCATCATTTAATAATACAAATTTTGTAGAAGAACATCTAGTTACATCTATAGAAAATTATTGATGACTAACACAGAGTAAGTTGTTAAACTAGAAAATTTAAGTGATTTATTCATGAGGTTCTCCACCACTAGAAATGATAGTGAAGCAATATGTGACATTCCCTCTAGTACTTATATGAATCTTCTTATATGACTCTTCTTATAAATACTTGGGTTGTGGTTTTTTCACTTCTATTTATATATTTTTCTATTTAGTAATATTTATATGTTTTAATTTTTTTTAATAATGTGTAGGCACATTGTGATATATATGGATAAAATCTGGATCACATTACCTAGGAACACACCTTAGTAGGCTAAGGGTTTGGAGGAGTTATTAGATTTTTCAATTTCCAATCGATCTTTTGATGGGAGAATAAGATGTACATGTCCTGAATGTAAATTTAGAAGATTGTTGAAGAGAGATAAAGTTTATGAACACTTGATATTGAATTAATTCCATGCTCAATATTTTTTTGGATTTGGAATGGATAATCGAATGTTATAGAAACTTTGAGCACTGATGTCAATAGATAGAATGAGCTCCAAACTTCATCGAAAATGGATAGTGAAATGCAAAACCTTATTGACGATGCATTCGACATTGAAATAAAAAAACATTAACATCAAAAAATATCTAAACAATTAGTTTAGGGTGCTATAAATAGCAACGTGATAGCTAATGTTTTTGAGACTATAAGACAACCATATCAAGATTTTAACATATCATTGGATCCTCCACTTTATTATATATATACTAATTTAAGATAATACTTCATTGAGTAGATAGATGTGTTTCATGGTTTAGTTGACGATGGAAATGAAGAGTTGTACAGTGGATGTTTGAAATATTCAAAACTTTCTTATCTACTAAAGTTGTACTATATAAAATGCCTATGTGTAATTACAAATAAGGTGATTTCCATGATATTGGAATTGTTGTGTGATTTTTTTCTTGAAGTAAATATTCCTAAGTATTTTTATGATATGAAAAAATTAACAAGCTTGGTCTGAATTATACAAAAAATATATTTGTATCCCAATGATTTTATGCTTTATTGGGGAGAGGATTCAAGCAGACAGGATTGAAAAAAAATGCCCTTCTAGATAGCGGTAAATGACTGATGTTGGAAGTATGAATCAACATACTACTATTAATAATAAGATAAGGAACACACCTATAATAGTTTTTTGTTACTTTCATTTAAATACTTGATTGAAAAGATTATTCATGTCATCAAAACCATCAAATGCATGAAGTGGAATTCTGTTGATAATAATATTGATGGATTAATGAATCATCCAAGAGATTCAAAATCATGGAATACATTTGATTAATTACATCCATATTTCCCATGTGATCCTAGGAATGTTCGATTGGGATTGGATGTTGGTGGATTCAACCCATTTGGGACTTTGAGCACCAGTTATAGCGTTTACCCATTTGTTTTATCCCTTACAATCTGCTTTCATGGATGTGTATAAAACAAACTTATTTTATCATTTCAATGATTATTTTTGGAAAAAATGCATGGAAATTATATTGATGTATACTTGTAGCCTTTAATTGAATAATTATAGTTGTTATGGAGCAACAGTGTTGATACACATGATTCATCTTCTCAAAAAATTTCAAAATGAAAGCAACTCTAATTTGGACCATTAGTGAATTCACTAGACTTGCGAATTTAGCTGGTTGGAACACTTAAATGGGTTTGTATTTTCATGTTTATAACTTTGATTTTGAGCCTGAATGACTAACTCATAGTAGAAAATTGTGCTTCTTGTTTCGTCAAAGATTTCTCAATGCAACTCATAGATTTTAATTGAACAAGTCAAAATTCAATGGTTCTATTGATCATAAACCGCCTTCTAAGTTGTTGATAGGTTCTGAAATATTTTCACAACTTCAAAATGTTGAAATATAATTTGGGAAGGTGTATCATTTTAATGATAGTGGTAAATGATTTTTAAGTTCATTGTTAAGTGAAATTGGAATGTGATAATGGAAGAAAAAAAGTATATTCTTCAAACTTTCATATTGGGAATTTAATTTGTTACGATATAATCTTGATGTGATGCATATTGATAAAAATGTTTGTGAAAATTTGATCTTAAATTTTTTTATGAGAATGGAAAATAGAGGGATCATCTCAATGCTCATAAATACTTACAAGCAATGAACATAAAGTATGATCTCTTTCCATATGAGAATGAAAAGTATGCTTTGTAAATTTTTTCAATGAAAAATAGGGATAAAGATACATTCCTTATAATTTTAAAACATGTCAAGGTATCTAATGGGTATTCAAGTAACATATCTATGTGTGTTGACTTAAAGCATCATAGGTTACATGGATTGAAAATTCATGATTCACATATTTTGTTACAACATTTTCTACCATTGGTATTGTGTACATTATTATCTAAAAATGTTAATATTGTTGTACTCTAATTTTGAACATTCTTCAAATAACTATGTTAGAAAACTCTTCACCCATTTGATCTTGAAAACCTTTAGGAAAGATTTTTATTAACACTTGGTGCAATTGAGATGATCTTTCCTCCATCATTTTTTATTATCATGATGTATTTAACTATGCATTCATTTGAGGAAGCTAAATTAGGAGGCCCCGTATAATATCGATGGATATATCCAGTTGAGAGGTACTTTATTTATAATTTTTTCATTTAAGTAAAAAATTATCGGAACTTTATTAAATACACAATTATGTTTTTATTCTTTTATTTCATAGATATCTTGGGCATTTGAAATCATGCATGAAAAATAAAGCTCAACCTGAAGGATCTATTTCTGAAGGATATTTAGAAGAGGAGTGTATTACCTTTTTTTCTAGATACTTTGATGATATTGAGACAATATTTAATCAACTTTTATGTGTTGAAGACACATTGACTCAATCTTAACTACATGAGAAATCAAAAATATTTCCTACTATTGGCCAATTAGTTGGGAGGAGCTCAAATGTTACACTGACAGAAATGGAAATATCATAGGAACATAGATATGTGTTGATGAATAGTGAAATTGTAGATGAATTTATTGAAGATTTGAGGATACAAAAAAATAGATGAATAAGAGGACAAACATTAAATTATAAAGATATAACAAAAATTGTTAATAAAGATCTTGTAGAATGGTTTATACGATGTGTAAGTTTATAAATATTTCAATCTATACAGATATTAGGTTGACACATATATTTTGTAAATATAATAATGCATATTACTTTTTTTAGATCATTAATGTTGATAATAGAGATGATTTGGCATAAGATTTGATGTTTATTTCTCTAGGTCCTCTAAAACAGGCTAGAAATTTTGACGCTTATAATGTGAATGGCTTCAAATTACGTACAATCGATTGGGAAGAGGGTTTGAAAACACATAATAGTAGTATATTTAAATTTTTCAAAGTGGGATACTATTGAAAGTTTACTGATATTATCAAATTAAACTACCACATGCATTTTTCAATTGTGTTATTTAAATTTAATTGGGTCGATTTTATTAGGGGTGTTAAAATAGATTCCTTGCAATTTACTTCTATAAACTTCTCTCACTTGATGGGTGTTGGTGACTGTGAATTACATGATTTGTATATCTTAACATCATAATCAAAAATGGTATATTGTGTGGAAGATTTCGCGAATGAAGGGTGGAGTGTAGTTTCTCACGTAAAACAAAGACACTTGTATGATATGGGTGATGAAGTGGAAGATTTGACCTTTGACATTAAATCCCATCAATAACAAGAATAAAAATTATTTTTCTATCATGATAATGAAAATATTAGTCTTGAAAGGGTGGATGAAGTAGATGAATTAATGATGTATTAGTAAAACAACATGATTTAAGGAGAAAATGATTGTATGTGCAGTCATTCATTCATTTATCAACCACTTATGTCATTTGTTTAGTCATCCATTATCATGGTTATGTATTTTTTTTTTGATTAATGTGCATCTGTTATCATTAATAATTTTTTTTATGCATGGATTTTTTGAAATATATGTTTTGAAATTACTTTTATTTGATTAAATGATATAAATTCCAAGGAGGAAGTGTTATATTGATACTAGTAGACCCTCAATAGTGAGTTAGTAGGCCACTAGTGGTTCTTCATGAGGATATTGGAGGGTGACTGTTATAGGTACAAATTTTAATATGAATAAAGTTATTATAGTTTTTTTTACTACTAATTTTTTTTATAAAAGATTGATACAAAACTACTATAGAGAAAAATATGAAATGTTCAGATGTTTGTAATCTGAATAGACTAAAGATAGTTGTCCCATTTTACTATTATGGGGTCCCTATGAATGATTCCAAGAGATTATTTGGCTAGATTCTAGGATAGTTGGTAGAGGAGCCCTTTACCCTTCCAATTACATATGATTATTAGAGACATATGCCTTCATCTTGGAAAAATGAAGTTTTTTATTCACATATAAAGGTAATTTTAATACATTACGGTGTAATTTAATGTCGTTATGTTATTAAATTCTAATATTTTCAATACAAATATCTTTATACAAATGTTTTTCCACTTTCTTATTGCTGATGTTATAGAATGAATGTGGACATTGAAAGTGTTGTTTAATTTATATTAGAATATTATCGGATCTATCCTCAGTGATATTGCATCGATGATTGGTGGTGATAAGGTAAATCACACAACTTCAAAATCATTTAGTTCACAAAATTTTATGTTTTTTAAGTTTAAATATAAATATACAACATTGTTTAATTTTCAATATAATTTTCTTACAGGTACTGGTAGTAGGAATTAGAGATGGAGATGAATATGGAGATAGATATGGAGATGGAGAGGGTGATGAGAATAGTTCATCTAGTAGCAATTAGTGGTCTTTTTTATGTCTGGAAATAATATGGAATGAGAGGGTTTATTGATGTATTATTTGTGACAGAGATCTGAAACCATTTATGGTTGGATGTAAACTAATATACTTGTTTTTTCATGTCATATTTTTTATATTTGTATGATTTTTTGTGCTTTTGATAGGGATTTTGTGTGATATTGATCGGTGACACACTTGGTTTGCATTTTTTTTTTCAGGGTAGTTCTGGGGATGCAGAATCAACAACTAGTATTTTTTTTGTAAATAAACATTTAGCAGTAGTTTAAACCACTACTACATATGGAATTTTTTTATTCATGGTGGTTAAAATTGATGCTATAAGATTTATTTTTTTCGGTGGTTAAAACTGCCACTAAATATGATGCACTATTTTTTAGCGGTGGTTTCAATCGTTTTAGTGGTGGTTTTGTGGGGGGGGGGGGGTTGGGATTTAACGGCAGTTTAAAACCACAATGTATTGGATGCTGACACACGATTTAGTGGAAGTTTTCTAAAACCATTTCAAAACCATGTAGTGGTGGTTTAAACTGCCGCCAAATCAAAAAAAAATGTCGTTACTCGGCGCTTTTCTTATAATGGCTCATGTATACCTGTGGACTACCACCTCCATGAAGCAATGTGATATGTGTTTCATGTTTTACTTTTATTACTTGTTCAAAAATTGTATTTAATGTATAAACATGATAATTGTTTCATGATTAATATTCTATAGATGGTGGGAAAATTTTCTCTTTGACCTTGGTCAAAATACTGAAGTTGTTTTGGGATTATGGACTTAACATCCTCAAAAAGCCCGACATGAACTCAATTGATTTAGTAACTATATAATACATGTTAATAAATGAAATAAAAGGGATAATGATAAGATAATGAACCTAAAAAAGTTCCGAATCATGTAAATAATTAATATAAGTTTATTGTACAAAAGTTAAAAAAAATATATGGAAAGTCGGACTCAAGGTAAGGAATTTCTAATCTCAATTTGATTTTATTGAGACTCATACCATGTTCAACACATGGTTTATTTTGTGTGGTTTATATATTTATATGTGGATTTATTTTATCATTCATTTACTAAAATTCGTTTGGTTTACAAATCCTTTTCATGTTCTCTCCTTCAATGGCCTTTTGATTCAAATATTACCAAAGTAGTAAGGGATTTTGATTTATAATTTTGTTTAAAATGTTTCAAACTTTTTTTCCTCTATTTTATTTTAAATGTTTCAATAATTTTCTTACTTTTACTTAATAGATTTTTAAAGTTCAATTTAAACTAATTTTTACTTGCTTTTCAATGATTTTAAAAATTATATCATCAACATTTTTAAAACAATTTGTTTTTAATTTCTTTACAAGATGTGGAAAAATAATTTTTTTAACATATATTACAAAAACATATTTTCCCATCATCAATTTATTTCTTCATTATCAATATTTCTATACAGTTTTCCATGGTTTTTCAAAAAAATATACTTCTCCCATTGTTTTCAGAATTTTCAGTTTTAAAATTTTTTCAAAATAAAATGATATTTCTTCTCATTTTTATGAGATAATTTAAAATGATTTTTTATGGGATAAAATGAAAATTTTATGTTTTTTATGAGGGAAAATTCATGTTATTAAATTTTTTAATTTTAAATCATGACACTTTGAAATTATTGACAAATGTGGGAATGAGGAGTGAACACAAACCCTTATGGGACTATGTATATTATGTGATAGTTGTGTATGTTAAAGTCACTAATGCATTGGGTAAAGAAAAAAAGTTAACTAATATAAGTTACTCCTAAGAGGATGTGTATAAATTTAATTACTCTTATGAAGTGATATATTTAACTGATGTAAGTTACTTTTGAGAGAATTTGTACAAATTTAATTACTCCTCTAAGGTGATGAAGTTAAATGATGTAAGTTACTCCTAAAAGAATGTGCACAAAGTTAATTATTCCTATGAATTGTGAAACATGATCATTATACTAGTGAAAATTAATTATTTATGACCCGACTTAAAAGTAGTTTAGTGATGACCAGAGTTCAATCCATAAGTAACGACTCACAGAAATGTGTTTGAGTGTGTTCCTAAGTAGAAAAATAAAAAAAACCAAAAAAAGTGGGTCATGATAATGGAAATAGTAATGAAATAGTGATGTGAATGAAGTTTTTTGTTAGCACTACTAGAAATTGAGGTATTTGTGATGATGCATTTGTGATGGGATCCTGCTGTAAAAGGTCTTTTGAGATGGGGTCCCGTTGTAAATGTCTCGTTGTAGAGAAAGGCGTCACAAATGGTATATTCCATTTATTTAAAAAAAACTTTTTTGAGATGGGTGTATTTACCTGTCGCAAATAAGTATTTGCAACAGGATGATACACCTATCACAAAAAACTTAAAAAAATAAAAAAAATATTAAAAGATATTAATTTTAATAGATTTTAATTAAATAATAATAATAATATAATAAAATATTAATAAAATGAAATAAAATAATAAAATTATAATAAAACTAAATAAATAATAATATAATAAAATAATAAAAAACACAATATTCGTAATAATATAAAAAATAATAACAATAATAAAATAATAATAATAATAATAAATAAAATAAAAATATAAAAATATAAAAATATAAAAACACAACATTCACAACAATATAAAAAACCAACTATGTAAAACTGTAAATATTTGAATTAAAAAAATACGTACATTCAAATGTTTATAAAAAATACATAAATCATTGAGGGTGAGGGGTCATCTGGAGGATGTGGTGGAGGGAACTTCATCCCTAAACCATCAGTGAAACGTCGTATGTATTTCATCACCTATTGGTGTTGTTGCTCCAGTCATCGATATATCTCCTCCACCTATTGTTGTTGCTATCAACGGAGCTCCTCTTGCTCCCTGCACATAGTCTCTATAAGCTCATCCTAAGCTTGAAACTGCTCTTGATATTGTACAGCAGATGATAATGACTCTCCATGAGATCCCCTTGAGTGGGTCACTGATGTCATATTAGTACCATAATAACTCTCAGGCGTCAATCGAGAATCGATACCAATAACTCAACCTTTCTCGAAGGCATACTGAGTCGCCTGCATCCATGATGAGTCATTAAATGTTGATGCACTGGTGGTCTAATCCTTGGTCTCGACCTGACTCTCATCTTGCGTCTGGGAAGTCATGGTCTCATATGACTCCGTCAATTGTAATTTAAAATTAAAATAGTTAAAATATTATTTTTAGTTAATTTTAAAACTAAAAAAATAATACTAACCATAATATGATGTTGGTGATCACCTATAATCTCTCTAATGACAAGGTCATTGTACATCCTCTTATAAACATCGAACTTTGTAATATCAGAATGTTCAACCACCTATATGATTATAAAATTAACAATTCACATTTAAATTTATATATATTATTAAAAAATGTACTTACCATATGTCGTTGATGCATACTAAATGTACGACTATCAGCTTGATGTGTCACCTTCTGCCTCCCTCGATTCTGTCAACTTAATAATTCTCTCCTCTAAAAAGTATCTTTCATCCAGTGTGAACATAATCCATCCCAAACATAAGATGAGATGTAATCTGGTCGGTGGGTGTAGCAAGACTAATCAAAATATATAACTCCCTCTTTCTACATGGTTATCATCCTCAGATTGTGAAAAAAATGACGACAACACTCACGCATACAGATCTTTTATGCCTCTCAAATAGATTCATGAATGCTATCATTGACAGGATACCATAAACCCTAAAATTAATTAATAATATCAAGTTACTAACAAAATAAATTTCAAAACAATTATTATTCATTTATGTACCATCCAATGATCAAACATGTGATTTTAAACATCAATAAGAATCTGATCCCATGTTACACATGCTCTAGAAAAATAATTCCACAATATAGCACTCCTCTATCCAACAAATTTATGCAAAAAGAAATGAAAAAACAATAAAATAATCAAAAAATAGTATATAAATAAATTAATGAAATTTAATAAAAACTAACTAAAATAAACTACTAAAAATACCTCTGCATGTGTAGATCGAACTCAAGACATGGACGTCGCTCGAGGATAGGATCTGGAGTCATCAATCTCTTAAGACCACAAGCCCTCTGAGTCATCGCTGAATTGCCAGCAATCTGAGGTTCAGATGATGCAACATCATACTCATCACTAGGTAGATCCGCCTCCTCAAACTCACAAAACATATCAGATAAATGTTCATCGTCCATCTAAAACATTAAATGACTCTTATTAATAAATATTTGAAAAAAAACTATTGCATATAGATATATATTACATATAGACATATATTATATATGATTATAGTCAGTATTTAACTATCTTCAAATTTTTCATTGCACTAATTTATGCCAACCATGTCCAGTCATCGACGCATCTTCTCCTACTACAGTTGTTGCTGCTATCATCGACACGTCATAGTCTGTCTGCCCCGGTTCTGGCAACCTAATGAAAAAATTGGACATGGTTGGCACAAATTGGTCATTTCTAATGACCTGAAGATTATAAATTCTATGATTTATTAAAAAGGTATAAATCATAGATTTTACAATCATCAGATGATGAAACCAATTTCTTTCAATCGTGTCTAAATTTTTCATTGAACCAACTTATTCCAACCATGTCCATTCATCAATGCTCCTTCTCCTCCTAATATTACTACTGTTGTCATCGACACATCATAGTTTTTCTACCCCAGTTCTGGTGACCTAATGACAAAATTAAATAGGGTTGGCACAAATTGGTCATTTCTAATCACTTGAAGAATGTAAATTCTATGATTTACTAAAAAGATATAAATCATAGATTTTAAAATCATCAGATGATGAAACCAATTTATTCTAACCATGTCCGAATTTTTCATTACACCAATTTATGTCAATCATGTCCAGTCATTGATGCATCATCTTCTTCTATTACTAATACTATTATCATCGACATATCACATTCTACCTGCCCTAGTTCTAGTGACCTAATGAAAAAATTGGACATGGTTGGAAAAAAATTGTCATTTCTAATTATCTAAAGATTTGAAATTCTATGATTTACTAAAAAGTTATAAAACATAGATTTTTCAATCATCATATGATGAAACCAATTATTACCGACTACTGGTTATTTTTAAAAAAAATACCAATTATTGTTTTTTACTGACAATTATTGTCAATTACAACTATTTTATACTATTTTTTACTAATTATTACAAATGATTACTAATTATTACTAATTATTACTAATTACCGCTATTTTTTACTAATTATTACTAATTTTTACTAATTAGTACTAATTTCCACTAATTAATAATAATTTCCACTAATTATTACTAATTATTACTAATTACCGCTAATTATTACTAATTATCACTAATTATTACTAACTACCCCTAATTATTACTAATTACCGCTAATTATTACTAATTATCGCTAATTATTTTTAATTACCACAAATTATTACTTATTAACAATAATTATTACTAATTATTACTAATTATTACTAATTATTGTTAATTATAACTAATTACTGCTAATTTTTAATAATTATATTGATTTGTTGCTAATTTTTACTAATTATCACTCATTAATACTAATTATCGATATTTTTTACTGATTATTGTAATTTTTTTCAAATTACCACTAATTTTTACTAATTACCACTTATTTTTACAAATTACTAGTAATTATTACTGATCACCGCTAATTATTACTAATTACTGCTAATTACCAATTTTTATTACTAATTTTTATTAATTTATAGCAATATTTACCAATTAATCCTAATTTTTACTTATTATTACTAATTGATATCATTTATCATTATTTTGTACTCATTATTGTTAATTATTACTAATTTATGCTAATTATAGTGAATCACCACTGATTTTTACTAATAACCGCTAATTTTTACTAATTACCCCGGATTATTACTAATTACCACTAATTATTACTAATTACTGCTAATTACCAAATGTTGTTACTAATTTTTATTACTTTATAACATTTGTTTACTAATTAGCGCTAATTTTTAATAATTATATTGATTTATCGCTATTTTTACTAATTACTGTCAAGTAATATCAATTACCACTATTTTTTACTAATTACCACTAATTAATACTAATTACTGTTATTTATTACTAATTACCATTAATTTCTACCAATTACCACTAATTTATATTAATTATCAGTAATTATTACTAATTAATGGTAATTATTACAAACTACCACTAATTAAAATTTATTATTACTAATTTTTATTAGTTTATAACAATGTTTTACTAATTATTGCTAATTTTTACTAATTACTGCTAATTATAACTAAAAACTGCTCATTGTTACTAATTACAACTAATTATCACTTATTATTACTAATTTTTATTAGTTTATAATAATTTTTACTAATTACCGCTAATATTTAGTAATTATATTGATTTATCGCTATTTTTTACTAATTATAGCTATTTTTTACTAATTACCATTAATTTCTACTAATTACCACTAATTTATACTAATTGCCGGTAATTATTACTAATTATTGCTAATTACCACTTATTATTACTAATTTTTTTAGTTTATAACAATTTTTTACTAATTACTGCTAATTTTTACTAATTTTCGCTAATTATAACTAATTAGTACTCGTTATTACTAATTACTGCTAATTACCACTTTTAATTACTATTTTTTTAGTTTATAACATTTTTTACTAATTACCACTAATTTGTAACGATTATATTGACTTATCTCTAATTTTTACTAATTAATGCTAATTAATACTAATTATTGTTTATTTTTACTAATTACCGCTGATTTTTACTAATTATCACTAATTATTACTAATTACCACAAATTATTACTAATTACTGCTAATTATTACTAATTACCGTTATTTATTACTAATTACTGCTAATTATTACTAATTACTGCTAATTACCACTTATTATTACTAATTTTTATTAATTTATAACAATTTTTTACCAATTACAACTAAATTTTTATAATTATATTGATTTATCGCTAATTTTTACTAATTGTCGCTAATTAATACTAATTACTGCTATTTTTTACTCATTACCATTAATTATTACTAATTACCGCTAATTATGCCTATTTGCTACTAATTAATACTAATTACTGCAAATTAAAACTAATTACCATTTAATTAAAAACATTACTGCTAATTAAAACCAAATATTTCTAATATAAAATAACTACTAGTAATTATAAATAATTACTTCTAATTATAAATAATTACTTCTAATTGACTCTAATTACAAATAATTAATAATATTAAAAGTTAATAAAAAAATAAAATAAACAAAATAAAATAATTAAACATTATATAAATACCTCAAAAAATGAAGCTTTTATGTGCTACAAATCTCAAAATTTCCTTCCTTATAAAAATTTAAACTTCTACTTGAACAAGTGTCGAGAAGAAAGGGAAAACTAAGCAAAGGAGAGCTCAGTTTGTCAATGAAAATAAAAAATTTAGGAGGTATATATGTGTTAGATTAGTTGCGACGAGAACTATTTGCGACGGGTGTCGTCTATAATAAATGATTGAGGTGACGGTAAAAAAATTATTTGCGGCGGGAATTAATTCTCGTCGTAAATAAGTTAAAAAGACAAATACTATTTGTGGTGGGAGTATGATCCCGTCGCAATTAACTTTACATGACCATGGGTATTTGTGACAGGAATCATGACCCGTCGCAAATACCCCTTCCCGCATTTTGGTGGGAAGGCGTGCCAAAGGTATTTGCGATGGGACATGGTCCTCATCGCAAATAAGTGTTTATTAGTATTTGCAACATGATTCTTATCCAGTGGAAAATACTCCTCTGGAAGGGACATTTTGCAACGAGTACCGGACCGTCGCAAAAGGTCATTTTTTCTGTAGTTTAGTGTGAATGTTTTTGTGAGTGTGGGAAAGAAACACGAGAAAAAACACTCAGAACCTAGTGAGAACAATCAATTGATGATGTTGGGGGAAATCAGATGGCTATTTTCTATAAGGATTTTCTTTCATTCGTGCATTGAATTAAATATCCTAGAATTGATTGAAAGAGGCTAACCAAATTTTTCATCAGGTCAACTTTTAGATGAATGACTCCTGCATCTTTTCAACTATAGAAGTCACACGATCACTGAATGAGAATGAATTAGTCATCCCTGAGTTCAATTTTTCAGTTGAACTTAGTGGGCTAATCTCTATTGAGCTTGATTAAATTATCAGTAAAATCCTTAAATTAAATAATAATTTGAAATGAATTACGATCAAAATCATTTTCATTGATACTTGATGTTTTTCAAAAAATAACTATTTAAAAAGAAGTAGAGAGAAACATCTAATTAAGTGAATGCATGAACGAATTAAAATAGATAAACTGGGAAATCTTATTCCCCCAAATGTGTTTAGCAAAAGATCTGGGATGCATTAAACATATTCAAGAATTTAGATACAGAATAATCCATACATAAAGAAATGAAGAAAAAGGGGAAGATAGAAAATGAATCTTCTATATCTCGTAGCTCCAACTCCAGCTCCTCACAGTGATCTCTTGTAGGTGCAATTCGAATCTTATGTTCTCTACCTGTGCTCTTGCCTGCTTCTTTCCTAGTTTGTTTGATCTGGGGGTTGTTCCTTCTAGACTCTTCTCCTTCTATTAATATTCCAGTTGCGCACCAAGACCCACCTTAATCTTAGGGTCATTGCTATGCGAGTAACTCTCTCGCTTCCACCTAGGATGCTTTTCACCATCCATTGTCCTCAGTGGTGACCAAAGTCAAGATCCCTCTAACAGAATGCAATACTTCTGAAAGTTCTATGTCATGCAGTGACCACAATCCAAATCTCAGATGTTTTCCACATGCATGAATCAATGGTAATGATCATCGGAATTGAACATTACTCGTCCTATAACCTCCTTTGCCTTTAAGTTTATCTAATTTTGGATTTAAATAAAAATATGAGGTACAAAACATTTCTGGAAATTTTTTGGAGATTAAAACCCTCAGTGGTGTAATGTTGTGATACCGCAGATGAGATTCGGAGAGAGAGGAATCGAGAAGTCCCTCACCAATTCTACTGTGTCTGGAGAATGAGGTAAAGTACTCGGTGTGGACGAGACCTCACTGAAGGAGATCTGGAAGAAGTTGGAGCAGCGGTATATAGCGAAGTTGCTCACCAAAAAATTATTCCTGAAGAAGAAATTGTATCAGTTGCGCATGGATGAGGGAACAAATTTGTTGGATCACACCAATGAATTCAACAAGATCCTGACGCAATTATTGGGGCTCGGTGTGAAGGTTGGAGGGAAAGACAAAGAACTTTTTCTTTTGTCATCTCTACCAAACTCATTTGATGGGCTTGTGACTGCATTGCTCGCGGGAAGGAGACATTGAAGCTGGATGAGGTCATGGCATCGCTTCAAGATTCAGAGGCATTCTGAATACCTACAATGCATTCAGGTGAGAAAATCATGGTGATGCGAGGTGATCAACGTGGGAGGAGCTGATATCAGAATTTAGGAGGTAAAGAATGGCGGCCAAAATTGAGGGGATGTGATCCTAATGAAATCACATGTTTCTAGTGCAAGAAAAAGGGTAATTATAAAAGTTATTGTGGATAGCTCAAACGGTACATTACTGGTAAAGAGAAAGTTGAAGAGAAGGATGCGAACATCACAGAATTATCAGCAGATGATGAAGTCTACGTGACAACGAGAAACTTTCACTCAGGAGGGATAGTTGAACGGGGAGAAGTGCAGTGTTATCACTACAAAAGATACGGGTACATGAATCAATAATGTCATTTTATGATAAGTAAGAACAAGCGGACTCAAAATCAAAAGGAAGACGGATGGATTTTGGATTCGGGGAGCTCGACACACATTTATACGATGAAAGGTGGGTTTCATACCTTTCAAAAGGTGCAAGATTCAATTAGACTTGGTGATGGGTCAACATGTGAGGTTCGAGGAGTTAGGACAGTGAAATTGAAGACACCCGATGGAGCAGTTCGTAAACTGGCTGATGTGAAATTCATTCCAAGGATGAGACAGAACTTGGTATCATTAAGTAGGCTTGATGCGAAAGGATACAATATTTCCATAGTAGGTGGAGTGTTGGATGTCTCCTGTGGGGATGTAGCGAAGCTTACTTGGAAGGAGTCCCAAGGGTTGTATCATTTGATGGGGACCGCAATAAGCCTTAGATCAATTGAATATAGTGGAAGTGCCATGTCATCTGGCATGAAGAAGCATGTTCGATTTTCCAATGAAGTTTTCAACACCTATAAGGAGATTGTAGTTCTGGTTTCTACCCCAAATTGGTCGTGAGGGGGAGATTTGTAGGGACCACTCCCAATATGGGGAGTGATTGGAATATGAAGTGCTTGGAAAGAGTTTTGTCGGCATCTACTCTATGCAGTAATCTTCAATGGTGTGCGGCAAACCATGGACGCACAGCAGATTTTGCGGACTGCAGCAGGGCAGTGGGAGGAATTCTCAAGGGTAGCTGAACTGCCCACCAACTTGGAAAAAATAGTTTAGTTTTGGTTCCTCTATAAAACGGGATAAAAATTCCATTGTTTGTATACTTTGAATCAGTGGTGTAATGTTGTGATACCTCTGATGATATCTGGAGAGAGAGTAATAGAGAAGATCCCCCCTATTTCTCCTATGGATGTTGCCATCAAGCTAAACCACGTTAAAAATCTGTGTTGATTCGTTTTTGGGTTTTTCTGGTGCCACGCATGTGGTTGACAGTAGAAGAAGTAGGGGGAGGCTAGAGGAAGTACGTTTTACTAGCAGCAGATTCAGAGGGAGCGATAGCCCGTGCAGAATGGTAGCATGTTTTAGCAGACCCTAAAAAATAACAGATTTTTAAAATTAAATATCATTCACAAAAAAATTATTTCCATTAAAAAAATTGATTATGAATTAAACCAATTAAAATTTTAATTCTAGAAAAATAAATGAAATAAATTCATGGAATTTCTGAATATGAAACAGTGGTTCTAAAACATTTAAATTCAATTGTTGAAAATATATTTTCCAATAACAATTCTTCTGAGAACAACTTCCAATATTCAGAAAATAAATTATAATTTCGATTGAAAATAAATTTCCCATAAATTGTTGATTCCACAAAAAAAATGTTCTATGGAATAAAATTAAAGAAATAATTTCATCCAAATTATGTTCTTTTAAAAAATATGTACATTTAGTCCCCAAAAGCCACATTTTAATAACATATTCAAAGAATTAAATTTTGATCTTCAATTTACCAACAATTATAATTCTTGATTAAAAACTCAAGATTAGTAAAATAAATATCCATTACTTACCTAAAATAGATATGGAAAATTGTGTAAAAATGGGCCACATCAAAGTGATAAAGTTAACTAATGTAAGTTACTCCTAAGAGAATGTGAATGAATTTAAATTGAAATAAGTTACTCCTATAAAGTGACAGAGTTAACTGATATAAGTTACTCCTAAGAGAATGTTGGAATTATCTTGTTTAGGTAATTCTATGATGAAATTATGATGCACCAAGTTTCCAACATGTTTTCTCAATTCTTGCAAATGCATTTTCATGAAAATATTTTGATTTTAAAAGGTAAACAATGAGTTTATGATTTAAAGTAAATCTTATGAAGGTAAAAAGTTTTTTCATAGTAAATCTTTCATGAATAAATATTTTTCCTTCATGCTTTCTTACAAAATTTTTTATGAAAAAAAATTCTTTAAAGTTTATTTCATGACTAGTTAAATGATTATTTTAATCTCAAAAGTTTATTATATAAAAAAGGAAAACCTTATTATGGTTCTTCATGAATTTAAAATGGATTAACAGGTTTTGTTTATTTTTTATATCCCTTAATGAGTCATTTTTGTTCATTCCAATTTTTCAAATATTTTCCATAGGGTCTATGGATGAATAGAAACTATTATGAAGTCAAAATATGAATAAAGGAAATTGGCCTTGAATAAATCAAGTGTGACGTGAATGAAACATGATTTTGAGTTTAAGAATCCTATTTTTGTGGGAAAAATGGACTTTGGGTAGAAGTGTACACTTTGAATTTGTAAGGGTTTGATATATAATAATTTTTCCTAATTATCTAAAACTTTAAATCAAAAAGATCATTGAAATGTTAGAAAGTGAAACTCTAGTTATAAATCATGCAATTATGGGTTGTTTAAGTTATATGACATTATACATAACACCTCCATTGAGAGTGAAGATATATCCTGATTGTGATTTCAAATCATCTTAATCTGTTTGGAAACTATAATTTTTATATACTCTGAAGACTAGATCTTCATCTCCTTTATAGAATAAGAACACATCCTTAGTATACCTCAAATACATAGATATAGTCTTTATTTTCATTCAATGGTGATCACCCGAGTCAAATTGATATCTCCCTACCATCACTACTAAAAAATGGGGCAATGGAATAACTACACATTTATCAACGCTTTTTAAAATCACTAATAAAGGGGGTCTTTATCAGCGCTAAAAAAAGCACTGATAAAGACCCCCCCCCCCTTTATCTGCGCTTTCACAGAAGCACTGATCAAGGGGGGGTCTTTATCAGTGCTTATATAAAAGCACTGATAAAGAACCCCCTTCATTAATGCTTCTGTCAAAGCCCTGATAAAGGGTAAAATTCAAAAAAAATAAAAAACATTTATTAATATATAAAGATATAAATCTATTTATATTGATATAAATATAATATTTGTTTTTTAAATATGTTTTAGAAATGATGAATGGAAATCAAATATGAATGTATATGATATTTAGTAAAAGAGGATTATAAAATATTTTAAAAAATACATTCAATTAATAATTATGTAATTTTTATCCAACAATAGTCATGTAATAACACTTTGAGTATAAAAAAATAAATAAATAAACAAAAGATCAAAAATATGTTGAAAACACAACTCAAACTTCAAACGGCCATAACTTTTGATCTGGGACTCCGTTTGAGCTCTACAGCATATCAAATTGAAGCCTGCGACGATATATACAGGCTTATGGATGGGTGGAACTAGTAAAAGGTTTTTTCGATGCCAAAAAAGGCCCAGAAGGCCTCCAAACTGAGTTTTTAGTTGGGGTACCCTGATTTTTTACCATTCAAACAGCTATAACTTTGGATACCGATGTCTGATAAATGTTTACCATATATCATATCGAATATCATTTTATTTTATTCGATTTGACTGATTGTGGAGCTGAAACAGACTCCTGGATTAGAATTTATGGTCATTTTAACATTCAAACACCTCTAACTTCTGATCCGGATGTCCATTTTTCTTGTCCTGCATATCATATCAAAGTTCATTTCATGTTTGTCAATTTGACTGGTTTTGGAGTTGAAACGAACTTCTGGATTAGAAGTTATAGTTGTTTTAACATTCTTGGTGACTTTTCACATCCACATTTCTATGTATTCATTCATAACTATATATACATATATATATATATATATCTGTGTGTGTGTGTGTGTGTTGTATATATGTATGTATTTATTTATTTATTTATAAACACGCATAAAAACACATATTCTTTAATGTATTTGAAATTAATCTTATAAATATATATATTAATATACAAATAAACATACAAATAAAAAATTATAACTATATCTATATATATATATTAATATACGAATAAACATAAGGAAAAAAAATTATAACTATATCTCTCTATGTATATATATTAATATACGAATATATATATATATAACTAAATAAATTTATATTAATATGGATCGGTATTAATATACGAATACATATAACTATATATATATATAACTTGATATATCATTAAAGGGAGAACAAAACAAAATGGCTAAGTGGTAAAGTTGCAGCGCGCAAGGGGGTAGGTCATGTGTTTGAATTCCAGTGGCAGCAGGGCCGCGCGGGCGCAGCAAAGCGGGGTGCAGTGTGCGGGTTGAGGGGGGCAGGTGCAGCGAAGTGGGGTGCAGCGTGCGAACCTCCCACGAATTATAAATTTTTTGTTAATTTTTTTCAATTTTTTTGACATTTATCAGTGCTATTTTTATAGCGCTGATAAAGGACCACTTTTATCATTGCTGATAAAATACCCCTTTTATCAGTGCTAAAAAAAGTGCTGATAAAAGGGACCCCCTTTATTAGAATCGCGCTTGACAGCGCTCATAAAAGCACTGATAAAGGGGTTTTTAGCGCTGATAAAAGCGACTTTTTTAGTATTGCATTCTTAAGGCATAGGTGACATCTATCTTGGTATATAGCATAACATACATGACTAACCCAATCACTAATGTGTATGGAGTCCTTACCATACTATATCCCTCATCATGTGTCCGAGGGAACATTTTTTGGAGAAATTAATGTCATGTGACACTAGAAACAATATCCTATTGGATTATTCCATACTGAATCTCTCTGGTATCTTGTCAATGTACATACTTTGACTTAGTCCAAGAAACCTCTTGGATCTATCATAGTGGATCTTGATCCTAAGAATATATGTTACTTTTCCTAAGTCCTTTACAAAGAATCAAGGGTCTAACTAGGCCTTAACAAACTTTAAGACTGATATTTCATTTCCAATAAGTAGTATTTCATCAACATAAACAATTAGTAAAATGACTGAACTCCCACTAAACCGCTTATAGACATAATTCTCACATCCATTCTCTATGAAACTTAATTATTTTATGGATTCATTAAACTAAATTTCCCATGACCTGTATACTTTATTTAATCCATAAATATATATTTTCAACCTGCATACCTTTTTATCATCCTTTAGGGTCACAAATCCTTCTGGTTGTGTCATATAAACATGTCATGGAATTCCACTATGGAAATCTATTTTGATATCCATCTTCCAAATGTCATAGTCATGGAATTCCACTATGGAAAGTAGAATTATAATAGATTTAATCATAGAAATTAGTGAAAATATTTCATCATAGCTAATTCCTTGATGTTATTTAAACCCTTTTATAATCAGTCTAGCCTTATAGGTGCTAACTTGTCCATCTATGTCCAGTTTATTTTTGAATACCCATTTATAAAAAACAAAATTTATATTCACTAGAGGATCTACTAATTCCCATACATGGTTTCGGTATATGGAATCCATTTCATAATTCATATCTTTATTCCATTTGATAGCTTTTGTTCCACTTACTGCCTCATTGTAGGTTACAAGATCATTATTATCAGTTAATAATGAGTCTTTATACTCAGTGACCAGAAAACTATATCAATCTAGTTCACTAACCTCTCTTGTATTCCTATGCAGTACTTGTGTCTCTGGAAATTCCTTTTCCATGGAGATTTTTAGAATATGTTCTTGTGAAAACTCTTGTATATCTTGGTCCTAGACTCCAATGAATTCTATATTTCTCCCACTATCTCATTTGGAGATGTGATCCCTTTCAAGAAATATGGGACATTTTTTACCAAAACTTTCTTATCTGAAGGATCATATAGTTAATATCCTCTATTTTCCATAGGGTAACCTATAAAGATACACTTAGTTCCTTCAGGTGAAAGTTTTTTTCCATAAATAACCTTAACAAATGCTTCGCAACCCCACACTCATAAATTTGATAGTAAGGGTTTCTTTCCACACCAAATTCTATATGGAATATCATTTGTTGCTTTATCTTTCCCTTGGTTTATCATATGTATCATTGTATGTAATGTGTATCCCCAAAAAGATAATGGAAGACTCGCATGAATCATCATTGATCTCACCTTGTCTAATAGGATGTGGTTCCTCCTTTCACATTAATCATTCCATTATGGTGTATAAGGATGTGTGAGTTGAGATAAAATCCAAAACTCTTATAAATAACCAATAAAGTCTTGATTTAGATATTCTCTACCACATCCTGAGTGAAGTTTATAAATCTTCTTATCGAGATGGTTCTCAACTATATTCTTATATTCCTTGAATTTATCAAAGGAATTTGACTTATACCTCATTAAGTAGGCATATTCATATCTACCAAATTCATCAATAAAAGATATGAAGTATGTGTACCCACCCTTAGATTCATCTGTAATGGTCCACGCACATCGGTGTGAACCAACTTGAGATGATCGTTGGCCCTTTCACCTTCTCTACTAAATGGGTATTGGGTCATTTTTTCTTGTAAACATGTGTGATATACACTAAGTTATATTTTTAGTTCAAATGAATCCAAATATCTATCTTGGTGTAATCTAGTCAAAGGATTTTCATTTATGTAACCTAGTTAGTGATTCCATATTTGGGTGTGGTATGATTCATGTGAACTATTTTTGTTATCAATTGTCATTACTTGGTTCGTGTAATCCAACACTTAAATACCATTATTTAAATATGCTTCACCATAATAAATGATTTATTTATAAAATAGGAAAAACTTATTTCGAATTTTGAAAATATATATATATTTATCAAGTATGGAAACATAAATAATCTTTTTTGGTCACTGAAGGAACATAGTAACAATCTTTCAAGTCTAAGATCATTATATTCGGAAACGTGAGGTGGTAATATCCAATAGCTAAAACAACAATCCTGGATCTTTGACTGCTTGTATATACACCTCACCATGGGGAATCTTCTATATTCTACTTGGTTCTTGTATTTTAATATATATATGAGCACCACATGCTGTATATAATTCCCAACTTGCAGAAACAGATAGATTGCACTCAATAATAAACATAACTAAAGTTTCCCCTTGCTTCTTTACTTAGGTATAGTTTTTAATACAGTGGCCCTTCTAGTCACATGAAAAATAAATAACTGATGTTATTAATTTATTCATAACTTTTTATTTACTTCCCTTACTTATTTTATATAAAAAGTGCATAATTTTTGTGAAATAATCATGTTTTAATAATTTAATTTTTGAGTATTATTTTTATTAATCCAGATTCGAGTCAGTTTACTATTTTAATTAGAACTATCAACCTAATTACCGAATTGTGTGATTCGTATTTTTTATGGTTCCTAATTCAATTTAATACAAATCATTCAACTTGATCTTAGGCCAAATTGGCCATTTGAAGGGTCATATGGACCACAAAAAATGGTCCAAAGAATTTATCAAAGAAATTGGACCGTCCATGAAGATAGAATTTATAGGATCAATCCAGAAGGTAAAATTTTATTAAAGTCCAAAATAATTTCTTTAATATTTAGATACATCTTGGATAAATTTTTCAAGGACCAAATCTATAAATAAGGGTCCCAACTGATTCTTTGAATTACAGCCCACAATTCTTTCCAGGAATTAAAAACAATCCACCATTCTTGACTTTTCTCCCAATAAAATCATTCAAATGAGTTGATATTTTATTGTGTTAAAGAAAAGATATAGGAAAAATAATTTTTATAATAATTGGTTTGGATTTGAGGGAATATTCCTGGCCTAAAATGCATTCACATTTAGACCAAAGAAAAACTCAATAGAAAAATGGACAGAATAACACTTTTTAGAAAAATAGCCATAACTTTGGATAAAAAAAATTAAATGTACTCAAAATTTGGAGGATACACTATAAAAAATCATATATAAAACTTTTAAAAATAATATTTCTACAGATTTGGATCTCTAAATTATAAAATTGGAAATCCAATTGGAGGGTATGTTTTGGAATTCAAATAACCCACCACCTTGGGATATAAATTCACTCCCCTATTATCCTTGAAAAGGTTTGGCACTTCAGCACTTAAGGAGGATTTTTGGAATGACTAGATACTTTCCAAGTGATTGGGAGGACTTTCCTTAATCTTATCTCAATAAAAGAGACTTCTCTTCCTCTTTTCATTTCATTTTTGTTTTCCCTTATTTTCAATTGCATTCACGTAAGTTTTTTTCAATTTCATTCGAATTTTAATGAACATTTCTTCTTAATAATATATAATTTTCATCTAAAATATATTTTTTAATATTAATTTTATTAAAAAATAAATAAATTTTAAAATAATTCCCTTATTTCACTTTCTCATTCAATCAAAATCTCGTGTTTAATTATCTTCATCATTCGTGTGTGTGTTCGGCGCACTACTCTTATCTTTACCTATTATTTTTATTCTATTTTTAACTCATCATCCTAAACATCATAAACTGTATTAATAACCATATAAATGGATCAGTAAATGTCCCATTAGAATGAGTCATAATTTGGGGATGTTAATAAATTGAGAGATTTTTCTCTATTAATATTATTTAAATTTATATTGTGTATCTTGAACTTAAAATGTCATGGATTAATGACTTATTTTTTTATGTGTGGATTCCATGGATTATTTGAACCATAAGTATACATGGTTTCATGAAATATTTAACCTTCCATCAATAATAATTTATTGGGATCAATACCCAAGTTGAGGATTGGATTCAAGCCAAAACATTTGGGAATTCTTATAAAAAAATCATCTTGTGAAGTGGGTGTTAATTTAATGAAATATATAGCAAAGATCAAGGATATAACAAGATTAAATCCCTAATAATGAACTCACCCTAATCATTTTTAAAATTTTAATTCAATCTTCATTAATCAATTGTTTCATGTAAACTCAATAAACAACCCCCCCCCCCAATCAAAATACAATCAATTAAAAACAATCGACTCTAAAATGTGTACCATCACTGAGGATTCAACTCGAGTACCTCTATACACATTAACAGAGCATCGAAACTTTGAATGGTCTCTAGGCGATAATTGGTCATTCTTCAAATGGCACTATTTCTAGGGATGGTGTAACTGTTAGTTGGTAGTTTTTTATTTTTTGTAAAAAAACAAATCCCAAAAAATATCTGAAAAAACCCATTATCCTCATAATTTCCGATCTTATTTGAATGCCCCATAACCTCCCAAATAATCCATCATATTTTTTTGACCCAAAAATTGAGAAAACTCTTCGGTGACTTAGGAGGACCATTATGGATAATAAAATCTATTTAGAACGACTCATTTCCCATCCAATTGAACTATATTTGGCCAATCCTAGGAAACAAACCCTTAAAGAATTCACTACCCCTAATACGAATTACCAACCTTTGGTATTAGATATCAAAACATCAAGGCTGACTTCTAACTCAAATTGGGTTTGATTTATCTTCTACCTCATTTCCACGGGCTAGTCAATGAGGATCCACATCTTCACCTCAAAGAGTTCCAAGTGGTGTGATCTACTATGAGGCCACAAGGGGTTTCTGTAGAACAAATAAAACTTCAAGCAATCCCTTAATCTCTAGCTAACTTCACCAAGTCATGGATATACTACCTCCATCCTGGTTCCATAACCACATGGAATGACATAAAGCGACTCTTCCTAGAGAAATTATTCCCTAATTATTGAACCACTTCTATCCGAAAGAAAATAAGTGGTATCCATTAATTTCCTAATGAATCACTCCATGAGTATTGGGAGAGGTTCAAAAATATTGTGTCAACCTTCCCACATCACCAAATCCCTAAACAACTATTGATTTAATACTTCGATGAGGGGTTATTAGATATGGATTGAACACTCATTGATATCGTAAGTAGTGGTGCTCCTGTTGACAAAACTCCTACTACTGCATGAGATATCATAAGCATCAAAACTACAAAAACACATCAATTCCATACTTGAGCACATGATCAAGTCAAACAAGTCAAAGATAATTAATCCATAGATCCCAATAATATGACTGAGTGTATGGGTTAACTTATAGGTCTTGTGAATCAACTAGTTATGGCTGTCAAAGCCCCAACCTCATCTTCTCTACAATCTTTGTTCCCTGAACCTATCAAAAATTAGGGAATATGCAGATCACCATCTCATCCACTGACACATGTTCACAACTTTAAGAGGATCCATATAATTCATCTAGACCAATGGATCTCAGTG
The DNA here is from genome assembly GCA_963277665.1 of Viscum album. Classification (NCBI taxonomy): domain Eukaryota; kingdom Viridiplantae; phylum Streptophyta; class Magnoliopsida; order Santalales; family Viscaceae; genus Viscum; species Viscum album. Next base: position 141,126,820 of record OY728128.1, on the reverse strand, counting down.
TAGCGTATGCTCAGTGAAACACCAACCCTCAATATTTAGGTCAATTCATTAAAAACTCCACCTAACCCCACTGTGATCCCTTCTCTTATACCTATAACCTCATCTTGTAGTATGCTAATCCCATCTCTCATACCCTTCATTTCTCTCCTAAAAATCCAAACCAATTCCAATATGTTCAAGGTGGTGGTAACTTCCAACAACCATGTCCTTTTTTTCCTCAACCTCAAAGGATAAATCCCCCTCTTTCTCCTCCTAGATTCCACTATCCTAATGATCCTTCCCAATTCCCAACCCAATACAATCAATTTCCCAATAACCAAAATCAATGCAATCCCAATTCGGGGAAAGACACTTCTTCCAATAAACCATGGGAAAGTTTCATGGAAGATCTTTCATCCTCCACCTATTCTAGCCTTAAAAACATTGAAAAGAAAATTCATCCCAACTCCCAACTCAGTCGTTTCCCAAACCCAAGGGTAATGTAAGCACAATCACACTTTGATTGGGAAAATAATTTTTCATTCCTCATGATGGATCCTTAAATGAACCTTTGAATGTTGATCTTAAAAATGAATAGAACAAAAATCTATAAAAAGAACCTAAATCCACTCCCTCACCTCCTTCCATTTCTCTAAGGAACCCAATTACTTTTTCTCAAGCTATCTCTAAGCCAAGGATGTCCTTTGAACCTGATCCTGAAATGCATGACATGTTTAGATGTGTTGAAGTCAAAATTCCCCTATTAGATTCCATCAAAAAAATTCCTAGTTATGTCAAGTTTCTTAAGGAATTATTCACCCATAAGATACATATTAATACCATTGAAAATGTTTCAACCCAACAATCCATTCCCATGAAGTTCAAAGATCCAGGGACAATTACTATTTCATGCCAAATATGGAGTTACAAATTTGATTATGCACTCATAGACCTAGGATCCTTGATAAATTTCATGACCAAGTACATCTTATCCAACCCTTTTCTAGGTCCCTTTCACCAAAAAAAGTGTTATAATCCAGATAACCAATTGAATCATAGCCATTTTTTAGGGAATAATTGAGGATGTCATTGTTCGGATCAACAATCTTATCTTCCCAATTGATTTCTATGCCCTTGACGTAAAAGGTGAGATGATTTATTCTATATCTCCCCTAATACTAGGAATATCATTCCTAATGATAAAAATAACTATGATTGATGTCCATGTGTGAATCTTATCCATGGAATTTGGTGACCAACTAGTCAAGTTCAACATTTTTCAAGCCCTGAGATACCCATCAGATGATCACTCTAACTTCTCAATCCATGCTTCTGAGGACACTTCTGAGATTCAGTTGAACCCCATTCCATCATGTTCTTCATTTTATAATGATATAGGATCTTGTGAAAATTTAATCATAATTAATCAATTCATAAATGGGGAATTTTATATTTCCCTTTCATTCATAGACTCCATCAATCTAGAGGATCTTGAAAACTCTCTTGAATCTCATCTCAAATATAAACTCTATTGTTTCACCTTGAACGGTATTAAGTAAAATGAATCAAACCCAACTGAAATCCCTTATTCCATTCCTAATTTTTCTATCCCCTAAATGAAAGATGAGATTGATCTAAAACCTCTTTGTACACACCTGAAATATGCATTCATTTTCCATGATCACTCTTATCCTGTCATTGTCTCTGCCACATTTATTGAAACTGAGTAGTCCAAACATGATTAGGTGTTAGAGGAAAACAAAAAAACCTTAGGTTGGAACCTATATGACATAATATGAATCAACCCTTCCCTTTTCATGCATCACATCCATCTTTAAGAGTTGTCAAAACCAATAAAACAACCACAAAGAAGACTCAATCCACTCACCCTTGAAGTAGTTAGGGAAGAGATAACCAAGATTCTTTAATCTGGTATTATATACCCAATTTTTGATATTGAATGGGTTTTTTCTAATTCAATTGGTGCCTAAAAATAGTGGGATAACTGTTTTCAGAAATGAAAATAGATAGGTGGTCATAACTCAAGTAAAAAAACAAATGTTTTATGTGCATCGATTATCAGAAATTGAACGTTGAAACATGAAAAATAATTATCATCTTCATTTCCTTGATCAAATTATATAACTATTATTTGTAAAGTCACATTATTACCTTTTTATGGATACACCAGCTACTTCCAAATCCCAATCGCACCTCATGAGCAAGAAAAGACTACATTCACTTGCCCCTTTTGACCATATGCATATATGATAATTCATTTTGGAATTTTAAATGATCCTACAACATTCTAGAGGTGTATGATGAGTATATTTTTTTAATTCTTTGAGCATTTCATAGAGGTCTTGATGGATGACTTTACCATTTATGGTGATTCATTTGAATCCTTCTTGCATTCACTCTTTCTAGTCCTTCAAAAATGTGTAAAATGTAACCTTGTGCTGAATTTTGAAAAATTTCAATTCATGGTTATTGATGGGATTTTTTGGGGCACATAATTTCATAGGAGGGTATTCAAGTCAATACTTCCAAAATTCAGGTGATCCAATCACTTCCTAAACCCACATCATTTCGACACATCCATTCATTCATTGGCCATGTTGATTTCTATCAGTGATTCATCTATAACTTTAATATGATTTCCCTCCAACTCACTCAAATACTACATAATTATGTTACATTCCATTTCAATGAGGCTTGAAAGAGGGTCTTCATTGAACTCAAAGATGTTCTTACATCTTCCTCCATAATCCAATCCCCAAATTGTTTCTTACCCTTTGAATCGATGTGTGATTCTTTTGATGGGGACATTGGGGTCATTCTTGGTCAAAGAAGATGAATTATTCCTCATGTAATCTATAATGCCTCAAAAACATTATATGAGACTCAATGTCACTAACAATGACTGAAAAGAAACTTTTAGATATTTTTTTTACCTTGGATAAATTCTGGACCTATCATGCCAAAATCATTATATTTATGAACCATTCAACTCTAATGTTATTACTCAAGAAGAGTGATTCCAAACCAAGGATAATAAGATGGATCATAATGATCCAAAAGTTTGAAATTGTGATTAAAGATATACCTAGAAAAGAAAACACTTCGGCTGATCACCGGAGTAGAATTTCTAATTCTTCTCATTCTGAAATAATTGATCATAAATTTCCAACTGAACATCTATCATCTCTCACTCCAAAGTTACCATGGTATTCCCCAATTTTAGATTAATTAGTTTCTAGTTTTTTCCTTAAATTTTTTCAAAATAAAAAAAAAGTGAAACTGAAAAGTGATTCAAATTTCTATTTTTGGTAAGATAAAAACACTTTGAAAAATTGGGGCTAACGTGGTAATTAGGATGTGTGTTGATGAAGATGAACATTCCTCCATATTAGAATTTTGTCACGCAATGCTTGGTGGTGGAAACTTTGGACCATAAAGGACCTCCCAAAAGGTCCTTGACTCAGGATTCTTCTGGCCTTAACTCTTCAAGGACTCAAATAATTTCTTTCAATCATGTCCCACTTGCCAAAATTTTGGCACAATTTCAAAAAGAAATGAAATGCCCCAAAAGCCTTTAATCTTCCATGAGATCTTAGATGTTTTGTTCATTGATTTCATGGGATGATTCCCCCTTCCAATGGATTCTCATACATTCTTATTGTGGTCGATTATGTTTTTATGTGGTTCAACACCAAACCCACTAGGAATGATGATGCACATAATGTTAGTGAGTTCCTTAAAACCCACATTTTCCATAGATTTGGAACATTGTGTTCCTTGATAAGTGAGTTAGGAACTCATTTATGTAATCAGACCATGGAATCTATTTTGATAAATAATTTGGTTGTATATAAAACTTCAACTGCATATCACCTCCAAAAAAATGGCATGGCTAAAATTTCTAATAGATAAGTGAAAAGAGTGCTTGAGAGAATTGTAAATCTCACCAGAAAATATTGTCCTGAATGAATTGGTGAAGCACTTTGGGATTATCGAACTGCCTATAAAACACCCATTAGGATGTCTCCATTTTGGATAGTTTTTGGTAAAGCATGTCATTTACCAGTTGAAATCCAACATAAGTCATTTTGGGCTATCAAAATTTGTAATTTTGATTGTGAAAAATATGGTGAAGATATATTATTATAGATAAATGAAATGGAGGAGATTTATCTAGATTCTTATGAGAATTCCAATCTCTACAAAGAAAAGTCTAAGTCATTCCATGAAAAAAACATCCTATCAAAGGTATTCAATGAAGTTGAAAAGATAATGATCTTCAACTCTCAATTTATACTTCACCTAGGTAAGCTTAATTCTCGTTGAGAAGGTCATTTTATTATTACTCATGTTTACCCATTTAGTGCAGTGAAAGTCCAAGAACCCTATTCCAAAAGGATATTCATGGTTAATGGACATCGGTTAAAGCATCACCATGAGAGGACACACATCCCAAGAACCACATCAAATTCCACCAAATCCTCAACTACTGATGTAGACCCACCACTGGATGGGGATGATGACCCACCAAATCCAAACTAGGGTCACCTCTTTCCCTTTAACTCCTTCTCTATCTCTATCTCTCTCTTATTCCTCTCTCACTCTCATTTTTTAACTACTTTCTTTATCAAACCCTTTTTTTCTCTTTCTCTTTTGTGTGGGTATGTATTTTAAAAAACAAAATAAAATAAAAAACTAAATAAAAAAACTAAAAATATATAAAGAACAAAAAGTTTCATAATTACTCACCATTAAATTTTGAAATTTTTTCCAAACTTTATGGGGATTATAATGAATTGTTTCCATATCAATCATTTTTTATTTTCATCATAAAATTGGATAAATAATTTTTTGTCAATATCAATAAATTTCGAATGCTCAATTTCTGATTTGGAAAATGATTCTTCCCTAACCATTGTATAGACCTAGTTTTTTCCCTATAATACTTTGGAATATTTCTACATATATTTCCAGTGCTAGGAGCTGAGACGGCGTGCGATTCCGAGGCCCGGTGTGCCCGGAATAAATTTTATAAAAATATTAAGTTTTTTTATACTATACACATTTTGGAGTTGTGTTTTCTCCTAAATGGTATCTTGGATCAGAAATATGAGGGCACGGTTGCGTCCGAAGCATGCTGTTTACCCTAGGAGGGGTGTAAAAGTTGCGAGCGCGGGCCTTCTGTGAGAGATGTCACCCAGGGGAAAATCATCATTTTGAAATAATGACTTAGTGATTTTTATCACTGCCGTCCTTTTCGAATAACTTTCAAAAGAAGTCTCGAAATGGAAATCTAAGACTTCTATTGAATTCGAAATGGGGTTTTTTTCCTAGACGCGATATAAAATGAGAGGGCATGACAGTTTTGGATTCTGCACTAAGCGGATTTTTCTATAAATAGAAAATAGGAGTTTGGAGTTAGGGTTCTCCCTTCTCTCTCCTCTCTCTCTCTCTATCTCTCTTCCTATCTCTCTATCTCTCTATTTTCCTTCAACATTCTTCATCATTCTTCACCGAATCGAGGAGCGACCTCCACCGGAACATTGGCAGATCGAAGCAGGAGCATCGTGGACATGCCGCCAACGATGCACGACCGATTCGAGGTAGAATTCTTAGTTAATTTTCGCACCTTCATCGATTTCTTGAGTTTTTTTTCAAATCCATCATTTTAATTCTATACTTTTAGAATTGGGACGATGGTCGAACGAACATGGCCACTGTCTGAGTCCTATTTTAAATCCCATGTTCGACCTGTTCTTTGTCGTTATTCGTTCGAATTTTTCGGATGCACCAATCGACCATCGGATCGTTGTTCGGGGGAAGGCGATGTGAAGGCCTCATCCCGAGGATCCCAAAACCACCTTCAGTTTTGAAATCGAGCCGCCGGAGTGGTCTTGGCGGCTGACGGAAGTCCCAGCTCCGGCAAGGGGCGGTGGTCGGAGGTCGGGGTGGTGTAGCGGTGGAACCGGCCGGAGTTGCACCGGCAGTGCGAGGGAGGCACTCGGCTGGTGTGCATCGACTAGCGGTCGAGCGGAGAGGTGGTGTCGGGTGCGGCCAGTGAGGATGGTGGTGTCGGGGGTGGCTGGAGAAGGGCACCCGGGTGCGGCCGGTGAGGTGTGGCGGTGTCCGGCGGAGGCGCCGAGCGGAGCGGTGGCCGGTGCGGTGTGGCGAACCCAGGCGATGGAGCGGGGAGGCTCGGGCAGCCGCGGCACGGGCGGCCGGCATGCAGCGGTGCACTCGGCCGGTCGGGAGGCAACATCCTCAGCCGGTCACGGTCGGGGCGGAAGACCTGAGGCGCTGACCTCGGGGGTGCAGCACAGACAAGGACCCGCAAAACGCGGGTCCTGCTGGTGCGGCGCGCAGACAAGTGACCGGTCGGTCGGTGGAAGAACCGGACCCTAGGGGTCTGGTGGTTTTGAATGGGCCATGGCCAGCGGGCTGCGGTGAGCTGGGCCGGACCCATGGCTGGGTCGTGGGCCGATGGTCTGGACCGGGCCGACCAGTCTGGACCGGCCCAATTCAGGGCCCCTTGTGTTCAAGGGGCCGTAACTTTTAAATGGCGCATCTGTTTGATGCGCCGTCAGTGGTTGTGGGTTCATCTCTTAGAGAAGGACTTTTTTATTTGGGTTTTATGGTTTTTGAATTCTGGACCTGAGTGCGGGTGACCCGAAACTCTTTAATTTAATAATATTAAATTATTATTAAAGCTTGCGACAGACTTACTTCGCGATCCGGACGTCTGTTTGACGTGTCGTCAGAGGTGATGTGGCCCTGGAGTCGAGATGGTCCTTCCAAAGTTAGTTCAAAACCTTTGCGGTTTTGTTTCGTTGCTCGGTGGCACGAAAAGCTTAATGCGAATAATTAATTAATTACTTAATTAATTAATTATTCTTGCGTCGGACCTAACTCCTGTTTGGGATGTCCGATTGATGCGTCGTCAGCGGTAGCGTGACCCCAATCCTCTTGCGGACTTTTTGGGATGCTTTCTGAAGCGTTCAGGATGGAGAAATGGTGTGGGCCCCATAGAGCCTAATTCACACGTTTTACGGTGAAACACCACTTTTTCACCAGACATCCATTTGGGGTGTTTGAGCAATCATTTCTGAGTGTTCTTCCAAGGGGATTGCGACAGTGCAGTTCATCCGCCTAAATTCGGGCCTGAGGCATGGGCCCCACGAGGCAGCTTTCGGACGTATGTTGTGTTTTTACGACTTATGATTCATAAGTATATTCGGGGCAGATGAATAGCCTATGCCTCGTGGTTAGCTGAAAGGAATGCAATGGTATAATCTGCGTGACGTGTTTCGGGGTCGAGGTGTGGGCCCCACAGGGCCCCATTTGTATAACGCGGGGAGTTGCAACTTCTACATCTGGAGTCCGTTTTAGGCACAGTCAGCGGCATTATGAACCTAGAATCGAAACAAAGTTGACCAGGGTGGTTTCAGGCATTGAATTCGGAGTTGAGGTGTGGGCCCCACGGGCCTTCTTTTAAGCTGTGTGCAGCGTACTGTGACTTTTTCATCAGATGTCCGTTCGGGGAAAATGAGTAGTCGATTTGGCGTGTTTTTTCGAGAGAATTGTGATGACACAGTTCTCCCAACCTCTTTCGAGACCTAGGTGTGGGTCCCATGAGACGTCATATGAGCTTAAAGTAGTGTTGAATAACTTTTCCATTGGGAGTCTGTTTCCAGCGATTTAGTAGTCTATCTCGCGTGTTTTTCTGTGAGGATTACAATGGTGTAATCTGTTTGGGTGAGAAGAGCCTCTTTCAATATCTCATTAAATTTGTAAACATGAAAGGGCATTGTTCTATGGTCCCTTCAACGCACTCCAAACCAAGGCAAGGTAGCGATGTTAGTGACACCCAGTGATGGCATGGGTAGTGCGGAGTTATCGACCAGTTTCGGGTTTACCCTCCAATGGGGTTGGGCAGTAGGTTATCCATTGACCCTCCAATGGGGCTGGGTAATGTGTTATCCATTGACCTTAGGGTTTATTCTCTAGCGGGGCTGGGCAGTGGGTTACCCGTTGACCTTAGGGTTTACCCTCCAGCGAGGCTGGGCAGTGGGTTACCCATTGACCTTAGGGTTTACCCTCCAACGGGGATGGGCAGTGGGTTACCTGTTGACCTTAGGGTTTACCCTATAGAGGGGCTGGACAATGGGTTACCCATTGACTTTAGGGATTACCCTTCAATGGGGCTAGACATTGGGTTACCCGATGACCTCTTAGGGTTTACCCTCCAGCTGGGCTGGAGAGTGGGTTACGTGACGACTTCTTTCAGACTCAGCCCTTTCTAAGAGGCTAGTCAGTGACTTTTCTCCGTGATTACGGGAGAGGGACCCTTTGTTGTATGGTTTAGCAGTGAGATATCTTTTTCGTATAGGACTATTGGGCATCAGTGATGGATATCCTTTGAACTGCTGGTGACTTTTCCTGGGCCGAGCTTGGAGATAGAGATCCCCTTACACACTCATTCAGGTTTCTTATTGAGAATTTATATATATATACCCTACTTTGTTCCCACTCCTTGGGTTCAGTTAATCTCCTTATAGGAGGGGCGAAGACGCGTAGGGTATTCCACGTTCTTTATGTTTCTAGTTCCTCTTGGCTGGACGAGTCCACTTCCATCCTTCTATTGGGTTGAGAAGCACTCTCTCTATTATACTCTTACACTATTCTTGTTCTGTCTACTTCTCACCATTTTAGTATCTCCTTTGTTATTCCCTCGAGATTTCAAGGTATCCTACTGAGTATCTTTATAATCACCTCGGCTTGGGCTTTACCCGCACTTGGTGTGCCCTTGCAGATGACAGACAGGTTGATCGAGTCTAAGGAGGAGCATAGAGGACACAAGAGCTTGGGATGCATTCAATAGATGTAGTAGGATTTTCAGTTGTGAGACTCACCAGCTGTTTAATTTCATTTACATGTTGTCGGGTTGTGGCACCTTTCTAGTTGGGCACGTGTTTTTACATTTACTATTCAGTTTACTTCTCATCCCACCTTTCAGCCATTTACTTGTTCTATTTTAGAAGTTGATGCATGACTGAGGTTGGGTTATAGTTGTTTGTACTTTGGTTTCCTTTTTACTCTACACTTCTGCATTGAGTGGGCTATGTGTGTGTGTGTGTGTTCAAGTACTTAGGCAAAGTCCTCCCTAAGATTTTTATTCCTTTGGCGCTTTTCGCCAGCCCCTGGCTTATGGGGGCGGGCTTGGGGTAGTTTTGGCTTGAGACCGATAGGTTTGGGTCATGGAAAAGTGGTATCAAAGGTGGTTCGTTCCTTGGGGCGTTGTTCAGACTAGGGAGTCCAGTGATTGTGCAACGGCCGACGTATCCATTCATGAGGACCTTGATTACCCGTTTGTTGACTCGGTGTGCTAAGACACTTGTTGTAGGGAACATTGATTCGTACATAATATAGGATTGAGTCTTTGACTGTCCTTCTTGAGTCAGCTCCCCAACGTTGTTGTTATATATATGCTCATTTTACCGCGGTACTCCTTGATCAGATTCAGGATGTCTCTGCGATGATAGCCAGCCAGGATACTAGCTCTGGTTTGTGATGACGATTCAGTGAGTGACGAGGCCTCATTTCAAGATCCATCATACAATTACCCTTTCTCTAGGAGGACAGGTAGTAGCACCTCCACCTGTTGAGTAGCAGATAGTACCGGCAACGAAGGCCAATGATGAACGCAGGCTGGGCGCACTACGTGAGTTCCAGCATCAGAGACTGCTAAGGTTCCACAGTGAGCCATACCCTCAGACAGTGAAGGGTTGGCTAGAGTCGGTGGTCCGCCTCTTCAGGCTTGTTCGGACACTGACAGGTTAGATGGTGGTTTTGACAGCCATTTTTTCCACCAATCAGTTTGGTGTTGGTAGAGTCAGGGTTGCTCAGATGCACGATTAGTTGGTACTCTAGTGGGATGACTTATATCAGCTGTTTCATGAGGATTACTACCCCTCCTACTTACGCTTTATACAGTTTATGGAGCTTATTGAGCTTCAGTGGGGAGTGATGGAAGTGGATGAGTACGCGACTAGGTTCGCAGACCTTACTCAGTACTCTTTGGATGTGGTCCATGAGGGAAAAGCCTGAGCACAGAAGTTTGAGCAAGGTCTCTATAGAGGATATTCATGCCAGCGTAGTTCCCTTGTGCATCCTCACCCATCTTAGGGTGCTGGAGCGGGCACTGGTGGCAGAGAAATTTCTGTCAGAGGGACGTCAATTGGAAGGGTCTCGGCGTCGGAGGTCTCCCCTTGATGAGACTCAGGCATATGGTTGGGGATAGCATAGAGCATCGAGACAGCCCAGGGAGGGCTAGTGCTATGATTGTGATGTGCGAGGTCACATGGCGTGAGACTACCCGACCAAATGTGATGAGTTTTCCAGATAGTTGGTAGATGCACCATCACGACAGAGGCAGTGTCATGATCAGAGAACTACTAGGTGAGGATAGGGTGGTCCTCAGGGAGGTGGTGTTGGCAGAAGATCAGTAAGAACTATGGTTGGCAGATGACGTTTTTAGGTCCTTCCACCACCACTAAGCGGCCCATGTCAGGCCCAGGGAGCTGACAGACGGGGCTGTGGGTGGCTTTGTGCAATGGATGTCTACAATCATGCAATGCATGATATGATAAGAAGTACGCTCTGTGTCTTTTCTACTTTTCTCAGTAGAACTTGTTAGGCACTGTGTGAGGTACTCTTTTCATCAAAATCCTTGTTTGAGGGGTTACTGAGGGTGATGCAGTGCATCGGTGTAACCATGTGTTGGTGTTGTCCGATGTAGCTTTGAATACATGGGAAAGAGGGGTTATTCCCCCACTGAGATTCATTTTTGTGATGCGATCAAAACCATGAGGGAGAGTCAGTACCACCCAAATAAGATAGTATTTAGGTGCGGTGGATGAGTCCCTCTGACATGTGCATTCATGGTGGGGTTGTGAGGTGGAGTGTCAGAGCAGGTTTTGGATTTTCCAGAGGGGCTTTTCTGCTTGACCCCCCCCCCCTTGCTTGAGGTGCCACTAGTGGGTTTGGTAGAGTGTATGTTTTGGGGATTACTCTCCTTCCAATAGGGGCAAAGACACGTGGGGTATGCCACGTGCTTTCCGTGTCTAGCCTCTGGTGGTTGGATGAGTTTGTTCGCCTGCCCTGTTCGTTGGTACCTTGCGTGGTCAACGTCAATCTTGATACTGTTATCAAATATAGGTCGAGGTGATGGAAACCCCATAAACAGAACTACATGCTTCACTATGTGGTACTGGTGGTGGTGTTCCTTGCACTGAGAATGTGGAGACACTATCTTCTGGGGGAGTACTTTGTGGTTTCCTTAGACCACCAGTGTCTCAGGTGTGCCCTCACCCAGAGAGACTTGAACCTGAGACAACGGTGCTGGTTGAAATTTCTGCAGGACTATGATGTCGAGGTAGTCTATGTTCAGGAAAAATGGTAGTGTTTTAGTATGTTCCCTTAGTAGAAAGTCCCAGACTCGTCAGGTGCGGGAAGTTTCGTAGTAGTTAGCTTCCTTGTAGTTGAACCAGTTGGACCAGGAGGGTGAAACTTTTCTTCAGTCGATGGTGTTGACTCATCCACTTTTTGAGTGTGTAAGAGAGTCTCGATTATGATTCACAAACTGTGAAAACTTGTGTGACCAGATATCCTTGGGTGTTTCACCAGATGGGTATTCTGAAAGAGGGAATCACGAGACCATGTTCCAGGAACAAACCATGATTTCGGTCGTGACGTGGAAAGTAGAGGTTCGGCCAGGGAAGTCCCCAAATTTTATTTGGGCCATTTGGGAATCATGTAAGGGATTGAGAGGTTGCCAACCGTCTTTCCCTACCCACCCAATAGTAGGAGTGGGCACACATCATATTCCACATGTCGTAGCTGATGAGGTGCGTGCGTGTTCCTATGCATTTCATTGAAAGTAGTAGACCTTATGAGTACGAACCATCCCTTGGTTCATGTGTTGTGCTATCATGGTGTTGTGAAAGTTTTCTTAGGAGTGGGAGAGATAGGTGTGAGCTCTGTATCCCGAGTTGTTTTTCCTAGTTTTGATTTTCGGGGATGAAAAGATTGAAGTAGGGAATGATGTAGAGGCCTGGTTTTTGCCCTATAAGACTTTGGAATATTTCTACATATATTTCCAGATCTATGAGCTGAGACGGTGTGTGATTCCGAGGCTCGGTGTGCCCGAAATAAATTTTATAAAAATATTAAGTGTTTTTTACTATGTACGTGGTAGGGTTGTGTTTTCTCCTAAACGATAGCTCGGATCGGAAATCTGAGGGCACGGTTGCATCAAAAGAATGTCGTTTACCCTATGTAAGGTGTAAAAGTTGCGGGTGCGGGCCTGTTGTGAGAGATGTCACCTAGGGGAAAATCGTCATTTTGAAATAATGACTTAGTGATTTTTATCACTAGGTTCCTTTTCAAATAACTTTCGAACGAAGTCTCGGAATGGAAATCTAGGACTTCCATTGAATTCGAAATGGGGATTTTTTCCTAGACGCGATATAAAATGAGAGAGCATGGTAGTTTCGGATTCCGGGCTAAGCGGATTTTTCTATAAATAGAAAATAGGAGTTTGGAATTAGGGTTCTCCCTTATCTCCCCCCCCCCCTCTCTCAACTGTACTTCGGTATTATTCATCGTTCTTCACCTAATCAAGGAGTGACCACCGCCGGAACCTTGGCAGATCGAAGCAGGAGCATCATGGACATGCCGCCAACGATGCACAACCGATTCGAGGTAGGATTCTTGGTTAATTTTTGCACCTTCGTCGATTTCTTGAGTTTTTATCAAATACTTCATTTTAATTCTATACTTTTAGAATTGGGATGATGGCCGAATGAAAAAGGCCACCATCCGAGTCCCGTTTTAAATCCCATGTTCGACGCGTTCTTCATCGTTCTTCGTCCAAATTTTTCGGATGCGCCAATCGACCGTCGGATCGTTGTTTGAGGGTAGGTTCTGCGAAGTCCTCATCCTGAGGATCAAAAAACCGTTTTTGGTTTTGAAATCGGGCCTTCGGATTGGTCGTGACGGCTGGCGGAAATCCCCGCTCTGGCAAGGGGTGGTGGCCGAAGGTCAGGGCGGTGTAGCGGTGGAACAAGCTGGAGTTGCACCGGAAATGCGAGGGTGGCACTCGGCCAGTGTGCGGCGGCCAGAGGTCGAGCAGAGAGGCGGCGTCGGGTGCAGCCGGTGAGGATGGAAGCATCGGGGGTTGCCGGAGCAGCGCACCCGGGTGCGGCCAGTGAGGTGTGGCGGCGTCCAGCGGAGGCGCCGAGCGGAGCGACGGCCAGTGAGGTGTGGCGAACCCAGGCGGTGGAGCGGGGAGGCCCGGGAGGCCATGTTGCGGGCGGTTGGCGTGTGGCGGTGCGCTCGACCGGTCAGGAGGCAGCAGCCTCGGCCGGTCGCGGTCGGGGCGGAAGACCCGAGGCGCTGACCACGGGGGTGCAGTGCAGACAAGGACCTGCAAAACGCGGGTTATGCTGGTGCGGCGCGCGGACAAGCGACCAGCCGATCGGCCAGTTGGTGGAAGAACCGGACCCTAGGGGTCCGGTGGTTTCGAACTGGTCGTGGCCAACAGACCGCGACGAGCTGGGCCAGACCTGCGGCTGGGTCGCGGGCCGGCGGTCTGGACCGGCCCAATTCTGGGCCCCTTGTGTTCAAGGGGTCGTAACTTTTAAACGGCATGTTCGTTTGATGCGTCGTCAGTAGCTGTGGGTTTGTCTCTTCGAGATGGAATTTTTTATTTGGGTTTTGTGGTTTTTGAGTTCTAGACCTGAGGGCGGGTGACCCGAAACGATTTAATTTAATAATATTAAATTATTATTAAAGCTTACGACGGACGTGCTTCGTGAGCCGGGCATCCGTTTGATGTGCCGTTAGAGGCGTTGTGGCCCTGGAGTTGAGATGGTCCTTCCAAAGTTGGTTTGGAACCTTTGCGGTTTGGTTTTGTTTCCCGGTGGCATGAAACGCTTAATGCGAATAATTAATTAGTTAATTAATTGATTATTCTTGCGTCGGACCTAACTCCTATTTGGGATGTCCAATTGACACGCCGTCAGTGGCAGCATGACCCCAGTCCTCGTGCAGACTTTTTGAGATGCTTTTCGAAGTGTTTGGGTTGGAGACAAGGTGTGGGCCCCACAGGGCCTAGTTCACACGTTTTATGGTGAAACGCCACTTTTCACCCGACAAACATTTGGGGTGTTTGAGCACTCATTTCTAAGTGTTCTTTCGAGGGGATTGCGATGGTACATTTCGCCCGCCTAAATTTAGGCCCGAGGCATGGGCCCCATGAGGTGGCTTTCAGACGTATGCTGCGTTTTTACAACTTATGCTTCATAATTCTGTTCAAGGAAGATGAATATCCTACGCCTAATGGTTATCTTCAAGGAACGCAATGGTACGATCTGCATGGCGTGTTTCGAGGTCGAGGTGTGGGCCCCACAGGGCCCCGTTTGCATAACGCGGGGAGTTAAAGATTTTGCATACGAAGTCCATTTTAGGCATCGTCAGCGGCGTTGTGACCCTGGAATCAAGACGAAGTTCACTAAGGTGGTTTCTGTCCTTGAAGCCGGAGTTGAGGCAAGGGCCCCACGGGCCGTCTTTTAAGCTGTGTGCAGCGTACTGTGACGTTTTCATCAGGAATCCGTTCGGGGCGAATGAGTAGTCCATTTGGCATGTTTTTTCAAGATTATCTCGATGGCGCAGTTCGAATGACATCTTTCAGGAAAGAGGTGTGTGTCTCACAAGACGATGTATGAGCTTAAAGTGGTGTTGAATAACGTTTTCGTCAGGAGTCCGTTTACAACGATTAAGTAGTCTATCTCGCATGTTTTTTCACGAGGATTACAACGGTGTAATCTGTTTGGGTGAGCGGATCCTCTTTAGAGATCTCATTAAATGTGTAAACATGAAAGGGCATTGGTCGGTGGTCCCTTTGATGCACTCCGAACCAACGCATGGTAGCGATGTTAGTGACACTCGGTGATGGCACGGGCAGTGCGGAGTTATCGGACCACTTCCGGGTTTACCCTCCAGCGGGGCTGGGTAGTGGGTTACCCATTGACCTTAGAGTTTACCCTCCATCGGGACTGGATAGTGGGTCACCCATTAACCCTCCAGTGGGGTTGGGCAGTGGGTTACCCGTTGACCTTAGGGTTTACCCTCCAGCGGGGTTGGGCAGTGGGTTACCCATTGACATTAGGGTTTACCCTCCAGCGGGACTGGGTAGTGGGTTACCCGTTGACTTTAGGGTTTACCCTCCAGTGGGGCTGGGAATTGGGTTACCCAACGACCTCTTAGGTTTTACCCTCCAGCTGGGTTGGGCAGTGGGTTACCTGACGACTTCTTTCAGACTCAACCCTTTTTACGAGGCTAGTCAGTGACTTTTCTCTATGATTACCGGAGCGGGACCCTTGGTTGTATGGTTTAGCGATGAGACAACTTTGTCATATGGGACTATTGTTCATCAGTGATGGATATCCTTTGAACTACTGGTGACTTTTCCTGGGTTGAGCTTGGAGATAGAGATCCCCTTACACACTCGTTTGGGTTTCTTATTGATCATATATATATATATATACCCTACTTTGTTCCCACTCCTTGGGTTTAGTTACTCTCCTTCTAGGAGGGACGAAGACGCGTAGGGTATGCCATGTTCTTTCCGTGTCTAGTTCCTCTTTGTTGGATGAGTCCACTTCCTTCCTTCTATTGGGTTGAGCTGCACTCTCTTTATTGTACTCTTACACTATTCTTGTTCTATCTATTTCTCACCATTTTAGTATCTCCTTTGTTGCTCCCTCGATATTTCGGGGCATCCTACTAAGTATCTTTATACTCACCCCTACTTGGGCTTTTCTTGCACTTGGTGTTCCCTTGGAGATGACGGATAGGTTGATCGAGACTACGTAGGAGCGTAGAGGACACATGATCTTGGTCTACGTTCAATGGATGTAGTAGGATTTTTAGATGTGAGACTCACCAGCTATTTACTTTCGTTTACCTGTTATCGGGTTGTGTCACCTTTATAGTTGGGCGCGTGTTTTTCCCTTTACTGTTTAGTTTACTTATCATTCCACCTTTCAGCACTTTACTTGTTCGGTTTTAGAAGTTGATTCATGACTGAGGTTGGGTTATAGTTGTTTGTACTTTGGTTTCCTTTTTACTCTGCACTTCTTCATTGAGTGGGTTGTGTGTGTGTACAGGTACTTAGGCAAAGGCCTCCCTGAGATTGTTACGCCTTCAGCGCTTGTCGCCAGTTCCTGGCCTATGGAGGCGGGCTTAGGGTATTTGCGGCTCGAGACCGGTAGGGTCGGGTCGTGACAACCATGAAGAACAATTTTAGATTTCATGCCAAGGTCACCTTTGATCTTTTCATATTCTGTGTTTTTTCATCCTTGATTGTGAGTCTTGATTGTGTGGACCTTCAAGATTAATTTTCTACCTTGGTGTATATTAATATGATAGAGGCATTTTTTGAACCACTTGAGAATCACAATATCCAAATAGCCTCTCATTACCCTTACATTGATCCTCCTTTTGAAATACCCTTAGAGCATATGAAAACCTTTTTTTATATCCACATTTTAAGCCCAAAACCATGTCCCACCCAACATTTACATGGATTTACATTTCATAATTTATTAAAATTTAAGTGTGGGGGAATGGATTTCATTTTGGGTACCATTTTCTTGATTTTCATTGTGTTATCCTATGCATAATGGAAAGAATAAATTTAAGTGTGGGTTATAGGTTTTTATTTAGTTATTTTTTGTAATTTATATATTCTTATGACATATTGTACAAATTATAATAAAATGTGTTCAAAAAATTGAAGAAAAAATGAAAAATTGAAAAAAAATAATGGGTTGTGTCTTGGGAAGGTCAAAAACCACTCTTCCTAAACCTTTGATCTTGTTATAACTATTAAAATTAGTGTAGTGATGAGTTAAAACAAGGTTTTGGATATTAGTGTGAGATTTGTTTCAAGCTCAACTTTTGAAAAAAAAAGAACACTTGCATCATCTTTGCTTATGTCATTGAGAGATTTTTTTTGATTTTGTACATATTTAATCATTTTATACCCTTAAAATTTTCTTCCTCTCTTATATTATTCACAAATTCATGCCCTTTTAAATATTGTTTTCCATTTCCTTCCATGTTTCATTTCAAAAAAAATGTGTATTTCTTTTCCCATGTTTGTGTTTTACCCCTTTTTACTATATTTTGGCCATTATATTCCTACCATATCAGAGCCACTAAAAAAACCTAAAAAATAACTCTTGATTATTGTGAACTTTATGATAGGTAAAGGAACCTGATATCTCTTCTAAACTCTAGTATTTTCAGTTTTCGTTGGTGAATTAGTGAACCTCCATAAAAAAAATTTATCATCTTGAGAGGAATAAGATCTGAGTGCCTATATTTTCCACTTCTAATTTTGAGCATGAAAAATGAATTGTTTTCTGAATATTAATGTTGTAACAATTTTTGGTGGAATTCTTTATGGATGATTGAACTAGTCTAGACCCCCTTATTGGTGAAAACAAAATTTTAATATTTGTTGGCGAGTGAAAATAATTTAGTTGTGTTTTTATATTTGTTGTACATGAGGACATTCACAGGCCTAAGTGTGGGGGATTTGGTGTTATTAATTTATTAATAACCTTTTATTTACTCCCTTTACTTATTTTATATTAAAAGTACATAATTGGTGTGAAATACTCATGTTTTAATATTAAATATAATTTTTGAGCATTATTTTTATTAATTCAGATTCGATTCAATTTACTATTTTAGTTATAACTCTCAAACTAATTATAAAAATTGAGTAATTATTATTTTTTATGATTATTAATTAAATTTAATACAAATCATTCAACTAGATCTTGGGCCAAATCGGCCATTTTAAGGGTCATGTGGACCACACAAAAAGGCCCAAAGAATCTGTTGAAGAAACTGGACCAGCCATGAAGATAGAATTTATGGGCTCAATCAAAAATAAAAAAATTTATTAAAGTTTATAATATGTTATTTAATATCTATATACATCTTGTATAAAAATTTCAAGGCCCAAATGATGCTTTTAATTCCAACCCACAATTCTGTCTGGGAATTAAAAACAGTCCACCATTCTTGAATTTTCTCCCAATCCAATCATCCAAATGAGTTGAGATTTTTTTGTGAAATAAAATATATAGGAGGATTAATTTTTAGAATAAATTTTTCAGATTTGAGGGAATATTTATAGCCTAAAATGCATTCACATTTAGACCAAGGAAAAACTCAACAAAAAAATGTATAGAATAACATTTTTTAGTAAAATAGCCATACCTTTGGATAAAAAATTACAATTGGATCCAAATTTGGAGGGTGTACTTTAAAAATCCATATACAAAACTTTTAATAATAATATTTTTCTAGATTAATGTTTCTATATTATCAAATTGGTGAGCAAAGTGGAGGGGGAGTTTTGGAATGCAAACAATCCACTACCTTGGGCTATAAATTTACTCCCCTCTTCTCCTTGAAAAGGGTTGGAACTTAAGAACTTAAGGAGGAGGTTTGAATTAATATATCCTTTAAAATGTACTGGGTGTAATTTCCTTAATCTTGTTCAACAAGTGATACCCATCCTCCTCTTTTCATTTCATGCTTGTTTTCCCTTATTTTTAATGGTAATCACATATCTTGTTTTCAATTTCATTTGAATTTTAATGCATGTTTCTTATGAATAATATATAATTATCATACAACCTCCATTGTTTAATATTAATGTTATTAAAAAAACTAATAAAGTTTAAAATCATTCCCTTCTTTCTATTTCTCATTCAATAGAAAGTCCGTGTTTAATTATCTTCACCATTTATGTGTGTGTTCGGCGCACTACTCTTATCTTGTCCTATTATTTTTATTCTATTTTTAACTCATTGCTCTAAACATCATAAAACATATTAATAACCATATCAATGTATGATTAAATCTTCCATTTAGTTGAGTCTTAATTTGGGGATGTTAAATTATTGAGAGATTTTGCTCGATAAATATTATTTAAATTAATATTGTGTATGTTGAACTTAAAATTTCATGGATTAATGAAATATTTTGTTTGACATGTGGATTCCATGGATTAATGGAACCAAAATTACAAATGGGTTCATGAAATATTGAACCTTACATCAATAGGAATCAATTGAGATCAATACCCTTGTTGAGGCTTGGATTAAATCCTAAACATTTGGGAATTCTGGTCAAAAAATCATCTTGTGAAGTGGATTTTAATTTAATGAAATGTATAGAAAATCTCAAGGATATAAAAATATTAACTCCCTAATTATTAAATCACCCAAATAATTTTTAAATTGTTAAATCAATCTTCATTAATCAATCATTTCATCTAATCTCTACAAACACCCCCCAATCAAAAGACAATCAATTAAAAATAATCAACTCTAAAATTTGTACCATTGCCAAGGATTCGACCTGGGTTCCACTATAAAAATTAATAGAGCACCATAACTTTGAATGTTAGATAGGCTAAAATCATGTATGCTTCAATAACATCATGTTATCTTGTTTTCCCCTTGATCCTCCTATTCTTGGAAGGGTTTTTCGAAGAATCTTTATACTTGGATTTAGTCTTGGGTCTCTTCAACTAGACTTTTATCTTATTCAATATAATGAAAAAGTATTTTCATGCTTCATATCCTTATCAACTTAGTGAATAGAGTGATAAGGTCTAAGAGAGACCTCTCTATGTTGTTCAAACTAAAATTAACAACAAAACTAGATAATCTCTGAGAAATTGATGATAGAATTAGATCTATGCATGATTCATCATGTATTTTAAACCCTAGAACCTCTAGGAACTCAATGTAACCAGAAAATTTGAATACATGAGGCCCATATAGAAAACTTTCTCTAATATTTCTCATGAATAGAACTTTAGAGATATCATACTATTGAAGAGTCCACTTTGTGTATGATTTGTATTTGTTGTCAATGATTGTCATTGGTTGAAAATGGTGATCAATGAAATAGGATTATTTCATTGATGTCAATATAATGAATAAGTTCCAAATTTAATAGATCTTGTATGAAGTCCTCAAGTCTTGATGTTATAAGAAACGTATGTTGAAGACTTTTAGTTTCATGGTGATTCCTGAAGAATTGTTATGGATTCCTTAGATGACATTGGATGTCATGGTTGAATAATTCTCCTAGTAAATATGATGATTTTTTAGTTGATCTTCATGTCAAATACATGTGTTAAAGGTGACACATTGTCTACAATAATGAATATGATTAAATTGATATCTATTTTTGGATAAAGATAAGTTTAATACCATGAAAATATTTATTTTCATGAGGTTTTTATGTTAAGAAGATATTTGAAATGTATATTCTAAAAAATAATAGAGGAAGATCATTTGAAGAATGTCATGAAATATGTCATTATTGCATGAGATTCATGAAAGTGATAACTTAAAGGATATATTAATTCTAATTTTCATGAATAAACTTAAATAAGATGGAAAATATTATTTTGTATACAAGATAACCATGTATTATTATTATTATTTCATGGAGGATTAATTGAAGGAATTCATGAAATTTTATTAAGAATGTGAAGAATATGTGGATATACATTTTTTGGATTCTATTCTATATGTAGTATTTTACTAAGTTAATTTTTATGGCCTTATATTAAAAAATATGGACAACCACACTTGGAAGACAAGCCAACCTCAACCAGGAAACATGTGGGACCTGCAAGTCAACCACACCCTAGGAGGTCAGCTCATCCACCTAGCATGGTGGCAGAGGTTCATGAGGGCCGTGTATATATGCCCGGTGATCATGGGCCCATGTATAGGGATCATAGAGCATGGATGGGGTCATGCACAGCTTAGACCAGAGGCCTGCTTGAAGCTTGTGGGACATATGTGTGTCATGACCCATGTGGGCATGTAGTGCAGTGTCATAGGTTTTGTCCCAAATAGTGAGTGGTAACTACTTTGTTGATATAGAGAAGGGAGGCACACTCAGGTTTCTAATGTGGGATGTAGACGCAGGTTCAATGTTCACCTATATTAAAATGTGACAGACATATTGCATTTGTCTGATCTGAGGCGATCTAATAGTTAGTGTATTATCTTCAACCTGTCACCAAATATTTTCTTCACCACTTAGATCCAGTGGATGATGAAGACTCTAGTGCTTAATGATCAATATTCTATCCATCTTCTATGATTATGTTGAAGGTATGTGACATCCTTAATAGATCTATGGTTATGTATTCAGTTGTCTTGCATGCTTATGGTTGATTAAATAATATGTCACCACCAATATATAAATCTATCACATACAGACAAGCTTTCTCATGCATGCAACTTCGCTTGAATGTGTGCAGATGAGGTTTTTCCACATAGAAAGAATTTGAGGTTTCAAAGTGAAAAGGTATCATCACGTAGGAAGTGGTGATGTGAATTGCAAAATATCTTAAACCTGTGGTTTGAAGATTTCAAAGGTTGAGTCCTTTGGGCATTCAAAGGGATGATTATCACAACCTGATTTTCAGGGATTTGCTTCAGTGATTAAAAAAAATAAAGGTGGTGAAAATATCTCTATAAATACTGAGGCACCAAGACAAGGTAAATTGTTTTTTCTCATATAACATTAGAGTGCTCTCGTTTTTCTCAGAAAAACAGAGCATCTCTATGCTTAATATTCTATGAAGTAGCAACAAAGAACCTCAAGCCTCCTTGGCATCATGAAGAAGAAATTTTCATGCACATCCTATGTGAAGGTGTTCCATAGAAACATGACTAGTGTTCACATCCTCGTCATGATTTTTGGGGAAGGTTGGTTCCGCAAACCAGTGTATAAGTAATACACTCTCACTGAATTTCATGAATATACATTGAGCGATAGATGTGATTCTTCACATGTATTTATCACCCTTGAAGAGCTTCATGAAGAACTATTTCCATGAAGTTCTCTTCTCACATAAAGCTCCTTGGAAACATGTACAAACTTGATATCACACATAAATTTCCTATCTAAACAAAGGATAATGACCAACAAGAAATTGATATTATATTTTTGCATGAGGAAGAAGAAGGTTTTCCTAGTGTGCACGAATAAATAGAGTGAAAAATAACCATTTGGGTTTTTCATGAAGAAAACCAGAGGCATGAAACTCTTTCTGCATGGCTTCACCAAATTGATGAAGAAGATCACATGAATTAACATGAAAATGTAAGAAAACATTTAAATATATGAACCCATTTTGTTCAAGGTAGAGAGAAGGTAAAAGAGAAACAAAAATAAACATAAGCAATATAGGACATGAAATAATATATATATGTGTGTGTGTGTGTGTGTGATAAAGTTTTTCATGAAAGTTCCTACAACACATGCATTGAGATTAAGAAATTCATAGGTGATATGTTTTGCATGAATAGTGTGCAATGAACTTGAGAATGAATCTGGGTAGAATTAAAGAATACTTAATATCTGAGTTGTAAGTGTATTAAATTTGTGCAAGATCATTATTATATAAATTAATACTAAAAGTGTGGTGCAATTCAGTTTAGTAAATACTTTCTACACCAATAAGACCAAAATAGGAATTGATACAAAAAAAGTGTTCATACTATGTATCAAGGAAGAATAATCTAATTGTGATGATATTGTGTTGAGATGGTCTTTATTGATTTAATAATCATAAAGGAAGTATGTGATTCTAGAAATATTGAAAAATGTGTTTTAGTGTAGTTTTTTGTGTAGTTAAGACAAAAGATATCAAGACATTGACATACACTGTTGCACCTTATTGTGTGTGAAAGATCGGGAGTAGAAGAATAGTGACTGAAAAATTTATATTTAGTTGATCATTATTTATTCAGTAATAATTCTATATTCATTATTCTACTATGTTTATATTATTGTGACTAATAGAAGAACAATATTATATAGATTTTAGTTGGTTGATGGGAATAGGTAATAAGAGTTACTTGCATACTTCTAAGTAAGTAACAAGTGAAGAAGTGGAATATCAAAGCAGTATTGTGGCATTCAATAGGTCAATAGGTGGAAGACTTTATTAGTGTTACAAACCTTTAACTAGAAGGATACTATCTTCAGAGTCAGTATAAATATCCAACCAAGAGTTGTAAAAAAAATCACTATCAATTGACTATAGTGCTTTGTAAGTGTAAGGGTATTTCCTACTTATTGTAACCATGCTTAAAGGATTGTTTTCTAAGTGGTTGTGTGGTCAGGATTATTTCTAGACCATTTCAAGTACTATTTACTCTTGTTGAGTAATAAACATTGTAAAATATTTTGTGATATCTTTTACTTATTTCATATTATTTCATGTGATAGGTAAAAGAGAATAATTGAATTGAGATCCTAATAGGTAAAATAGGTAAAGGGATAAAATTTGTAATTGTGTTGAAAATTACACAACACCGATTCACCCCCTGGTGTTAGTAATATCCCAAACTGGTCTTTTCAAGTTGTATTAGATCCAAGGTTCACCTTTTTTGTATTATATATAGTAAATCTATTCACTTTTTAAGATTTGAGTTTCTTTCCTGAGTCAACAATAAAGTGCGGTTTTGGTGAAGATTCAGTTATCTCTAAGAATACGTCTATATCTACCAAGACCATGATGAACTTGAAAAAGAAATAGAATATAAAGTTGAATAAGAAGTCCCTCTTATCTAATTAAGTGGAAGTATTTATTTCTCCATGACTTAGAAACAATAAATTCATATCTGGCTTGGAAAGTAAAGAGATGGTGGCTCAAGTTTCCACTAATGAGCAGGATAACCTACCCACCTCTAGTTATTAGGAGGTATGTGTTATTACATTTGAAAAATGTCCTAAGGGTGAATATTCTAGCATAGGTGCTGATGAAGATCAATCTACAAATTCTCAAGAATTATCAGCTGATATATTAAGATATTTTCTCCATGGTATTCTAAAATAAGTAACATCCTTTATTTGTGGAGTCTTTAAATATATACATGAATAAATCACCTAGCTGGAAGGAGAATATGATGTTATGGATAAGGGATTAAAATCAAAAAAAATAGAATGTTTAAATATCTCTAGACATGTTGGAACCTTTGAAGCAATAAATATGGAACTTGAAATAAGTTCCTCAAAATGACTTAAATAATTTTAAGGGAAATAGGGACTCAAGAATACTCTAGAAGAAAATATCCATGCACTTGAAGAGAAATTAAAAAATAGCACTGATGTAAAGAGTTTAAAATTGGAAGAAATATCCAAGAAGATCATGGAACATGACTCTTTGATTCAGAACAAAGTAAAGTTGCATGAATATAATGTTGAAAAATAAAGAAGCCTTGTGAAGAGAAGATGATTATGATTGAAGATCAAAAAATCATTCTCAATATGAAATTTCTATGTTTGGAATTTATATTGCAAAATCTTGAGAAGATACATATTGGGACTTTATAAAAGAAGGAAATAGTTTCTTCTAGCATTCAATTATCACTGGAGAATTCTATAGTTAAAATACCTCTAACATGTGATAAGAATTTCATGACATCATTTGATGATACATATTAAGAATATGTGAAGAAACATGTTCCATCCATACCAATTTATATTAATGTTTTTAAACCTTTTAATAGTGGAGGTTGGAAAACAAATTTTGAACAAGTATGGATGAATAAAGGTGAGAATAAACCTACCACCATGACTAGGGTGGATAGGAAAAATATTGTGGAATCTAGTTCCCCATAAAGAGAAAAATAAGTCATAAAGAAGACCCAATAAACCTATATAGAAGATATCATGAAATCAAGATTTTTGGGTCAATGTTGATGCTTCAATAGAGATGGGCATTGTGTATTGGACTATTGGTACAATCCTCTAAATAAAAAAAACACAAAGGAATCCTATCTCAAAGGGTAGCAAGATAGATATGAAGAAGAAACCTACATATATCTAGAAGAATCTATATTTTCAAATAGATTTGGAAAGATTTATAACATTTGTGATGTATTCAACGGTAGTGGTCACAAGGCTAGTATATGTAGAACTCAAAATGCATCCAAGGTTGATAAGAATAGAAGACTACATAAGCTAGCTAAGAAAAAACAAGATAACTTGGGAAGAAATTAGAATAATTTTGTGAACACAAATTCTACCAAGAAGATTCCAAGAAGGGATAACACTCAAAATAACCCATGTGCAAGATCCAAACTTACTACCAAAGTTCCTAATGATATGAAATTTATTTTTCCAAAAGATTTGTAAATAATGAGGAAACTTGAAAATACATAGTCTAAGGCTGGTGTAAAAAATAAAATAAAATATTTCACATGATTAAGACAAATTGAATGAGAGTTTCCAAACAAAAGGAAACTCTTGTGTTAAAGGAGTTCTATGTGAGAGATACAAGAAATCTGATCACATTATAAAAGGTTGTTTAACCTTACTACTAGAACAAGAAGCAAACCTTAAGAGGAGTAATAATATATTATCCATGAAGGCTATTAAGAAGAAAAATTTTCCAAAAAATCATGAGAGGATGTGAATAGATACATGATGCCTCAACATAAGTTAGTACAGATGTTCATATGTGCATGCATAAAGACTGGAGAAAATGGAGCAACTTGGTTGAGAATATCATCTCAACCTTTATGTTCATATTTATGAAACAAGTAGGATCCACCTTATTCCCTTAATATTTGTGTATTGTATTTATGCTTATAATTTAGGTAATTTAAGGTGAATCAAGATCTCAGGGGGAGAACTTGAGAAGTAGAGAGGGATATAAAATTTTTATAGCCAAGCTAAAGAAGTCAACATCATTGAATGATTCCTCAATTTTATATTAAAATAAAAATTTGATAGATGATAAACTTTGATGAAGTTTAAGAATGTGATTTTTTATTATGGATAGTCAGGATAGAGAAGTTACCATCTTGGCTTGATCTTATTTTCAGTATACTAAAGAACAAGTGATCAAGAATATCATCCTTGGTGAAGTTTTGAATGTTTTCCAATGTCGATAGTCATAACTGTAAGATCCATTCTGGTGTATTCTTTATACTGGAATTTCTTAAAATCCATTCTTTATGAGATCGACCATTATGAATATGATGATAAGTGTTCCACTTGAGGGGGAGACAAATGAAGAAGTTACCAGGATCATTATATAAATTAGTATCAAATCTGGTTATTTTGGAAATTATTTGAAGACCATTTCAATGGAAAATGTATGTTTCTCTTAATCTCTCATCCTTAGTTACTCAAAATAAAGATCATTTAACAAAGTGGAGGTAATTAAATTAATCAATGATATAATAATAATGGAAGTGACCAAAGGGAACTTATCCTACTTATTACACTTGAATGTTTTTAATATATTTTTTTAAGTGGGTGTAGGAGTTTTAGGTTGATCTTTTATACAAAATTTTCATATCTCATTTAAGTATATTCATCCTGGAATGAAAGAGGAAAACCCTCTAAGACAAGTATAAGAGTAATCATTTAATAAGGTATTAATATTAGTGGGTAATGGTCAACTTCATTTTCTAAATAAAATCCTCTTGTTTTCTACACTGAACACTACTCAAGTAGACTTAGAGTGAAATGATGAATGACGCTTTTCTTAAGTATGGACTGATACCCTCTTCCCATGAACATTGTATTTCTTGTCAATAAGGGGGATAAAAAGTGGAATTAAAGTCTAGAAATGTAGAGGGTAAAGAGAATATAATGATCTATATATTGAAACATTCATTTGGAAAGAAATTTGAATGTATTTCCAACAAATAAAAATAAGGAGATTGAAGATCCCACTTTGTGTATGTGTTGTATTTTTTTCAATGATTTTAATTGGTTGAAAATATTGATAAATGAAATAGTTATATTTCATTGATGATAATATTATGAATAAGTTACAAAGTTAATGGATCTTGGATGAAGTTCTAAAGTCTTTATATTCTAAGAAATGTTTTATTAAAGATTTTTAGTTTCATGGTTATTCCTGAAGAATTGCTATTAATTCCTTATATGATATTGTATTTAATGGTTGAATAATTATCCTAGTAACTTTGGTGATTAGTGAGATGATAATTATATCAAATACATGTGTCAAAGGTGACACATTTTCTACAAAAATGAATATGATTAAAGTACCACCCATTTTTGGATGAAGAGAAGTTGAAGACCATACACATATTTATTTTCATGAGGTTTTAATGTTAATAAGATCTTTGGAATTTATATTCCAAAAATAATATAGGAATAACATTTGAAGAATGTCATGAAATATGTTATTATTTCATGAGAGACATGCAAGATCTAACATGAAGAATATACTAATTCTGGTTTTCATGAAGAAGATTAAAGAAGATGAAAAATATTATTTTTCATGTAAGAGAACCATGCAATGTTATTATTATTATAGGATGGGTTACTTGAAGGAATGCTTTCAAATTCATGAAGAAGGAGAAGAAGAGGTGGCCATGCATTTATTAGATTATATTATATAATTAGAATTTTACTAACTTAATTTTCATGGTCTTATATTAAAAAATATGGACAACCACACTTGGAAGCCAAGCCAACCTCAACCAAGGCACGTGTGGGACCCACAGGTCAACCACGCCCTAAGAGTTCAGCTCAGCCACCTAGCATGGTGTAATAGGTTCATAAGGGCCATGATATATGGCCTATGAGTGCGAGCCTATGTATAAGGCCTGTGGAGTATGGTCAAGGACATGCGTATCTTAAGATAGAGGCCCACTTGAAGCTTGTGGACCGCATGTGTCAGGGACCATGTGGGCGTGCAGTGCAGTGTCATTCGGGTGCCAACCCTAGTGTTGGTTTGAATGGTGATTGGTCACCAATTTGTTGATATAGTGAAGGGAGTCACACTTGGAGTTTCGTTGTAGGATGCGGATGCAGGTGCACTATTCACCCATATTAAAATGTTATGGACATATCATGTATGTCTAATCTAAGGGGATCCAAAGATCAACGTATTATCTTCAACCTCCCATAGAAGATATACTTCACCACTCGAATCCAATGGATGATAGAGACTCTAGTGCTCAATGATCAATACTATTTCCATATTCTATGATGATTCTGAATAGATGTTACATGATGAATAGATACGTGGTTATGCATGCAGTTTTCTTGTATGGTTGTGGTTGTTTTAAGAAGATGCCACCACCGATATATAAACCTATCACATACAACTGAACTTGTGAATGCATGAATCTTTGCTCAATTTCATGATGATAGGGTGTGTCCTCATAGGAAGAAGTCAAGGTCACAAATGGAAAATGTCTCGTCATGTAGGAATTGGCGACATGAATTGTGGCATATATTAAACCCACGGTTTGAATATTTCAAAGGTCGAGTCCTTCGGGCATTCAAATGGATGATTATCATGGTATGATTTGAAGGGATTTGATTCAGTGATTAAATGAAGAGAGGTAGTGAAAACATATCTATAAATATTGAAGCACAAATATGAGTTAAATTACTACTGCTCTCATAACATTCAAGTGCTCTCATTTTTCTAATAAAAACAGAGCATCTCCATGCTTCCTGTTCTACAAAGAAGAAACACAGAACTACGATCCTCCTTGGAATCATGAAGAAGGAAGTTATGAACACATCTTGCGTGAAGGTGTTACATGGATACATGATTGGTGTTCACACCCTCATTGTTCTTTATAAAGAAGGTTGGTTCTATGAACCAGTGTATAAGTGATACACTCTCACTAAGTTGCACAGAGATATAGTGTGTGAGAGTCGTGAGTCTTGACATGTGTTTATCACCCATGAAGAGATTCATGAAGAACCTATTCTGCAAATCTCTCTTCTTACACAAAGCTCCTTGGACATGCATAAGTCTTTGATATCATGCATAAATTTCTTATACACACAAATTAAAATAACCAATGCACACTTGAGATCATATTTGTGCATGGAAGAAGAAGGTTAACCAAGTGTGCACAAATAAGTGGAGGAGTTATAAATACCCTTTCAGGTTTTTCACAAAGAAAACTAAAGACATGGAACTCTTTATTCATGGTTGCACTAAATTTATAAAGAATATCACATGCATGAACATGAAAACATAATAAAACATTGAAATATACAAACCCATTTTGTTCAAGGTAGTGATAAGATAAAATAAAAACCAAAATAAAAAAACAATATAGCACATGAAATAATATATATACATATATATATGTGTGCTAAATGTTTGCATAAAAGTTATATGAAACACATGCATGAAGATTAAGAAATGAATAGGTGATATTCTTTTCATGAATAGTGTGTAGTGAACTTGAGACTGAAGCCAGGAAGAATTAAATAATACTTTATATCTAACTTATCAGTGTATTAAGTTTGTGAAAGATCATTATTTCATAAATTAATACTGAAAGTGTGGTGTAATTTAGTTGAGTGAATATTTTCTGAACCAAGAAGAACAAAAGAGAAACCAATGCAAAAAAAGTGTTGATATTTTCTATCAAAGAAGAAGAATCTAATTGTTATGGTGTTGTGTTGAGTTAGTATTTATTGATTTAATAATCGCAAAGGAATTTTGGGATTATAGAAAGATTGAAAGAAGGTGTTTCATTGTAGTTTTGTGTTCACTGAATAATAAAGAGATCAAGAAAGTGCCATAAACTATTTCACCTTATTATGTGTCAATGATTAGGAGCATAAGAAGAGTTATTGACCAATTTATATTTAGGTGATAATTATTTTTCCAGGAATAATTCTATATTCATCAGTCTACTACATTTATATTATTGTGACTAATAGAAGAAAAATATTGTGCAACTTTGATTTTTCTACTGGGAAGAGGTAAGAAGAGTTACTTTCATGTTTCTAAGCAAGTAACAATAGAATAAGTGGAATATCAAAGTAGTATTTTGGCATCCAATGGGTCAATAGGTGGAAGAATTTATTAGTGTTACAAAACTTTAACCAGAAGGAGACTATCTTCAGAGGAAACATAAAGATACATTCATGAGCTATAAAACAAGAACTGTCAATTTACTATAGTGATTTACATGTGTAAGGGTATTTTCTACTTGTTGTAACCATGATTAAAGGATTTTTTCTAAGTGTTTGTGTGGTCATGATTATTTCTAGACCATGAAAAGGAATGGATACTCTTATTGTGTAGTGAACCATGTAAAAATATCATGTTCTTCCTTTTACTACTTTCATATTCTTACATGTGATAGAGAAAATAGAATAATAGAATAGAGATCCTAACAGGTCAAATAGGTAAAGGGATAAAAGTTGTAATTGGATTAAAAAGTTCCCAACACTGATTCTCCCCCTCTCAATGTTAGGCATATCCTAAACTGGTCCTTTGAACTATTACTTCCTATATCTCTCCTTATAAAGATCACAAATATGTTGGATCATTTTTTAGGCATCCATGTTCTCATGTGACTTCATGAGTTCATTAGACATGGATGAAATCATCAAACACTAAACATCTAGTGCATCGTTCAAGTGTTTTTCATAGACAATGAACTCTTTATCACTTTCATCCTTAGTAGGTGGATCTAGGATTGGGGATTCTAGCATGTAAGACTTATGTTCATGGAATAGTATAATCCATAAGCATCTAATCCATTCATGGAACTTAATTCCAGTAAGGAAATGGTCCTTAAAAAATTTATTGTAGGGATAATGTGGTTGACAAAATTTTAATTATTCTACAATAATATAAAATCTTATTATTATTACTTTACTTGATTAAAAATTATATGAGATATAATCTTTTAATTTTATTAAGTCACCCACTATTTTATAAATTCTCAATGGACCTCACCATTGAACTCTGAAATGTATTTCCACTTTATACATTCTAATATAAAGGATCCATATTTCACTTCTTATAATATTGAAAAGGTCCATGGAAATTATAAGATGGTTTTTAGGTAGGCACTCTTGCTAATTGTGGGCTTGCATCTCTTTTTTCTATTGAGTGGAATCTCTAATCCTAAAATACCAACTCATATTTTATCAACACTTTCCTCTAAAATTTTTATTAAATAGAAAATTTTCATTAAATTTAATACAATTTTGGTTAAGTTGACCCACCATCTTTTTTTAGATTTTCTGATAATAAAAAGTTTCCCTAACAAAGGCTTGAATCGACAATTTTAATATGGATCCATCTTAACTTAGATAATGGAAGACTTGATAAATTAATATTTACTTGAGATATTTTTTTATAATGCTTAAATTTTCTTATTTTAACTTTTACATATCTTGTTAATATTATGTGGATTTTATTAAAATGATTAACCATGTACCGATAAAATATTTACACATAATCCTTTTATTTTAATTCCATATTTGAATATTAATCCATTTAGTTGTGTGATCATATTCTTGTATCCATAAAATAAATAATGAAATATACAGAAATATAATAAATAAAATGTGGTGTGATCATGATCTTTAACCAGCGGTTTGTATATTGATCGGATAATAAACAAGCCATTATACCTAGGAGACAAACTCCTTGAGTCGACCTTGTTGGACTACTAATTTTTTTCCAACATATCTCACGTGATTTAGGTTTTTAGGATCTCAAAAACCCTTAATATGCTACTGTTGATTTTATTTTTAATTTTTTTCATCAGTTTTTATCTCTATTTAAGTCATTCGGTTGAGTTCTGCAATTCTGTAAGTTTTGGATAAAATTTTTCTAAGTCAATAAAATCAGTTACATAAGGAATTTGGATATGTGAAGATTTAGCTACATCAAGAAATCAGTTGCATCAATCAACTATGTGAAGTAAACACCAATGTAAAATGGATACGTCAGGAAATCAACTATGTGGAAATTGCCTACGTTGGTGAATCACCTATGTGAAAATCAGATACATTGATCAAACGGCTACATGAATTGGATGCATGGTAAAATAGGCTATGTGGATCCAAATGGATATGTGATTTATTCGGTTATGAAAAATTTGGTAATGTGATCAAAAATACCTCTGTCATTTAGCTATGTGGGTCAATTCAGCTATGTGGTGATCTAGAGTCAGCTACATGCTTCTACAACCTACATATTTATTATTTTTGGAGTTATTTAAGTGGAATTTAATTTCATCATTCATGCATTAACTATTGGACTATTTATTTATGGTAAAATAGATTATAAAAATGTTTTTTAATTACCAAGATAATAAAACCATACAAGAATAATTTAATTCTTAGTCCTGTTGTTGAGGTATTTTCAAGAAAACGACATCTAGAATTTAATTCCAATACTAGATTTTATGGATTTCATGTTGTGAAATTAAGTGGGAAATTTTTCATGGTTATTCAAAGAAGAAGAAGAAAAATATATAGAATATGAAAAATAACATAAAAACTTTCACTCTCAACTCTCTCTATATCTCTCTCAAAGATTTTGTGTCATTACTCTATTCTAAGCTAAAAAGAATAAGATACAAGTTTCTTCATCTATGTATCAATGTTATATCTTGATTTTTTTATTGTATAATATACTCAATTTTATCTTACAAATACAATTGTATCTTACAAATACAATCTTCATTTGTAATCTTCTATATTATTTATTTATGTTGGAAGTGTGAAGGTTACAGGTAAAAGAATCTTGAAGGGTGGTCTTTTCTAAATCCTTATTGGTTCCTAGTAAAAGATACTAGTATTGTACCAAGTGTGGACTTCTTGAACTCAGTTGTACAGTCCCTGGGAAAAGGATAGGAAACCCCTGGTAAAAGGACCAGTCTAGTGAAAATCACTAAGTTCCGGGAGTTGACAATTGGTGGATTCAATTAAGGTATTTCTATTCATAAAACCACTATAAATCTCTTGTGTAATATCTTTTTATTTATTATCTTATTTCCACTAATTTCATGTGTTAATAAAGTATCAGAAATTATCATACCTTGAAGAGGGTGGTGTTTTAAGAAAATAAAATTTCAAGAATACAATTCATGCACTCTTGAGTCTTAGTGTAGTCATTCTCTAGCCAATAATTGGTATAAATGGCTATGAATTTTGAGTTCTTAAATTTAAAAGGTTGAATTCTTAATAGAATCTTGAAAATAGCTGCTACGATTGAAAACAGAGAAGGTATGTCAATGGTAAGAGACACCTACTTTAATGGAGAAAATTATGGTTATTGAAAGGTACAAATGACAATATACTTAAAGAACCTTAGCATAAAGGTTTATTTAAAAGTCATGAAGCCTTATGAAATTCCTAAGACAGAACCTGAAGCATGGGATACTGATAATGAATCCAACTATGACTTAAACTCTAAATATGTGAATGTTATCATAAGTGGATTAGGTTCGGATGAATTCATTTGAGTTTTACAATGTGAAATAGCTTATGAGATGTGGACTACCATATCAGTTTCTTATGAAGGAACAAAAAAATGTGAGATATCTTCAATAAAATACTTCCAATATTAAGTTAGAAATTTTTAAAATGATGTAAGTAGAAAACATCACCCAATTTAATATAAGACTTACTGAGGTTGTAAATAATGTTTCTGCTTTAGGAGCATCAATTCCTCAACCCGATCAAGATCTGAAAATCCTTATAATTATACCACTCATATAGAGTATAATCTCATATACTATTAGAAAATATACAGCTATAAAATATTTCAAAATAAAAGATCTTATTTGTAAAATTATGATGAAAAAATTGTAAATGGAAGCTACATCGGGTGAGAATAAGCTTGTTAAAAAGTAGAATGTTTCATTTAAGATTTCTACTTATAAATATGACAAGAAGAATAAGATTATATGGATTTATAAATCATATGAAGAATAAGATGCCTCAATAAATTTGGTATCAAATGATTAACTTTCTTAGTTTGTAAGAAAGTTCAACAAGTTTTATAACAAGGGAATAGGTTTCATAAAACCCTTCAATAAGTACAAGAAGTATAAGAAAACTCTAAACAGGTTAGATTCCATGAGTGTAAGAAGCTTGGTAACATCAATCTAGACATCCCTCAACTCAAAATAACAAGAAATATAAGAAAAAGTATTTCAAGAAATTTGTATATAATAATAAATCCAATAAATACATAAAATCAACATAGATAACTTCTAAATATTCCAACAGTGATTCTGACTTAGGTTCTGAAGTTTTAATATCTAATCAAAATGATAATATGTTCTTTATAGTACAATCATACTAGGTACATTCTTTTTATTATTTTTAGCATGAATTTGAATAAGAAAATGAATATTTATCTCTTGAATAATTAAATGAATATTTTACCATAATGGAAACAAAATATGAAAGCTTTAAAAAGAAAAACAAAACTCTCAAAAAATCTTATGATGATGTTATGGAGTACTTAAATAAACAAATTTTAGATTTTAAAATAAAACTAGATTTTTTTTTTCTTGTGTTGAACATGATAACAAGATTAAGAGATTATAAAAAATAATTTCAAGATATTAAATATTATTCAAGAGTTTTCCCAAAATGTGAAAATTACCTGAATCAAATTCTTATAAACAATAAAGTCTATAAAAATAATTTTGGAATAGGAATCCAAAGTGAAAAACCAATTATTTATAAAAATTAATTTATACCTGGTTCTATTATAAAACCCCACTCTAAAGTCATTTTTTCACTATGGTGAATCAAGACACTATATTAATAATTGTAGCTTAAGAAATCCTAAATTTTTTAGAGTTAAACATTATTTTATTTCAAAAAAAAATTCAAAATTTAGTGCTAGATTTTCTAGAAAACACAAACAGATTTGGGTTCCCAAATATTTTGTTGCTAAAATTTTTGGACCTAAGATAATATGGATATCAAAAAAAATATTATTTTATTTATCTTTATTGGGAAATGGTCCAATATAATCAATGAGAAATGGTATGTGGACAGTGGATTCTCAAGACATATGAGTGTATATTTCTCTAATTTCCACTCTATCAAAAATTGATAAAGGTTATGTCACATTTGGTGATAATTATAAGGTAAAGTTTATGGGAGTTGGATTAGTTGGTAATCCAAGCTCAGTCCTTATCAACAAAGTTCTATATATAAAAGTATTCAATTAAAATATAATGAGTATTTCACAACTTTTTGATGATGTTTGTTTTTTTGATTTTTCAAATTATTCTTATTCTATTTTCTTAGATAAAATTTTCAAATTTAATTCACCAAGAACAGGGAATGTCTATACACTATATCTTAACTCTTTGTGTAAAAAAAATGAACTATTTAAATGATGAAACAAATGAATCTTGGATATTACATATAATACTATGACATTGTAATGTTTATTTCTTGAGAAAATTTTCTAAGAGAAATTTAGTTTTATATTTACCTCAACTTAAATTGAATAAATAGAAACTGTGTGATGCATTCCAAATGGGAAAGAAACACAAGTCATCTTTTAAACCAATTTAAGAGGTTTCTATATTTATAACTCTATAACTTAGCCACATATATTATTTTGTTCCATCTAGAAAAACAATCCTAAGAGTAATATATATTGTTTATATGTTGGTTGATGATTTTTCTATATTTTCTTGGGTCTTATATTTAAGTGTTAAAAGTGAATCTTGTTATTTTTTATAAGTTTTTGTAAATTGGTTCAAAAAGATAAATATACCAAAATTATTTATTTAATAAGTGACCATGGAGGATAATTTGAAAAACATGAATTTAATTCTTATTTTTTAAAACATGGTATCAAACATACTTTTTCTACCCCTGGTACACCTCAATAGAATGGTGTTGTTGAAATGAGTAATGGTAACTTGAAATAAATTTCTAGGACTATGTTATATGAATATAACTTGCCCACTCATTTTTTGGATAAACTATAAATATAACATGTTATGTCATAAAAAATTTATAATTAAGTCTATCTTGAAGGAAATATTCTATGAACTATGGAGAAATAGAAATCCAAAATATGGAAACTTTAAATATTTTGGATGCAAAGTTTATATTTTAAACACCAAGGATAATATTGTTAAATTTTATCCAAATTCTGATGCAGGGATCTTACATGGAAATTTTACTAATTCCATTTATTATATAGTTTTTAAAAAATTATCAAATATTATTGAAGAATCAACTCATGTGAAATTTTATGAAAGTGGTCATTTTGATCACAAAATGACTCAAGTTGATGAGCTAATAGATTTTTTTAGAAACATGAAACCTCTCTATAATAAAAAAAGGATGAAGAGTTGGAACTTGATTTTGTTGAACCAAAACCTTACATGATGGATACTAGTTAATCAAAAAGTGTGGTGCCTAGACACCCTAGAACCCTAAAAATCATCCCTTAGAAACTGTTATAAAAAGTTTAGATGAAGGGATTGGTACGAGAAGGAGTATAGTAAACCTTGTAGAATTTCCTACCTTTTAATCTCTACTAGAACCTAAAACTATATAAGAATCCTTAATATATAAGAGTTGGTTATTAGAAAAGTATGAATAATTAAACCAGTTCAAGAGGAACAGGGTATGGGAATTAGTTGATAGACCCTCTGACTATCCTATTATAGGAACAAAATGGGTTTTTAGAAATAAATAGAATGATCATGATGTGATCACTAGTAATAAGGATATACTGGTAGCTAAAGGGTATAACCAAGAGGAATTTATAGATTATGAAGAGACCTTTTCACCTGTAGCTATACTAGAATCCATTGGTATTATACAAGCTTATACATTACATATGAATTTCAAATTATATTAGATGGATGTAAAATTTTCATTTTTAAATGGTTTTCTTATGGAGGAATTTTATGTTGAGCAACCTCCTAGTTTTTAAAATCCTCATTTTCCAAATTCAATTTTCAAACTTACCAAGCTCTTTAAGGCCTTAAACAAGCACCTAGATCTTGGTAAGAACATTTAAGTTCTTTTCTTTTATCAAATGGATTTTTAGTGGGAGTGGAAGATCCTACTCTTTTCAAGAAAAAATCATCTTTAGATATATTTCTAATTCATATATAGGTTGATTGTGTTATTTTTAGTTCCAAAAATAAAAGTTTGTATGATTATTTTTCAAAATTTGTGAAAAAATAATTTTAAATATGCGTGATGGGGGGGTTAAATTATTTTCTAGATTTTCATATTTATCAAAAATACTTTGGTAATGTGATAAATCAAATAAAATAAATATTTTACTTACTTCATAGGTTTGGTCTTGAAAACATTAAAATACATGTAAATCATTTGAGTTCTAATGAAAAGATTGATATCGATGAAGCTGGGAAACTAGTTGACAATGAGCTGTATGGAGGAATAATTGGGACTTTACTATATTTGACTTATATTACACCATGAATTATGCTTGTAGTATGTCTATGTGTTATATTTCAAGAAAATACCAATGAATCTCATTTGAAAGTTTCCAAAAGAATTTTAATGTATTTAAAAGGAACAATTTCTCTTTCCTTACTTTTTAAAAACTTATTATTTTAATTTGACCTATTATTATAATGTAGAATTTAGTGGTTGTAGGCTAGATAGGAAAAGTAACTTATGAACTTTCCACTTTCTTGGCAAATTTATGGTATCCTGGTCTAGTAAAAAACAACCCTCAGTTGCACTATCTATTATTTAAGTAGAGTGAATTATTGCAGATAGTTATTGTTCATAGGCATTGTGGATGAAATTCTCCTTAATGGATTTTGGATTCAATTAAAATAATGTATCAATAAAATGTGATAAAACTATTTATATCAACATTTAAAAGAATCTGATAAACCATTCTAGAACTAAGAATATAGATCAAAGGCATCATTTCTTGAGATATCACACTCAAAAAGGTGAAATCACTCTTGAATTTATCTCTACTAAGAACCAATTAGTAGATATTTTCACTAATATCCATGTGTGTGACTGTTTTGATATTATTAAAACAGAATTTGGGTTGTTTGAATTTAAATGAGTCTAATTTATTTTATTGATTTGTATATTGATTTCTACATTATTGTGTTAATGTTTTTATATTTTAATGCATTGTGTAAATTAAATTAATTTATTTTATTTTAGTTTATTTTCAAACCTTATTCTTTTTACATAATTAATTAATCCTGGTTCATTTTAAAAAATAAATTTCATTTTTTTTCTTTTTCTTTTTTTATTCTAAGTCTAAATCAACTCTAAATCCTAAATCGGGTACATATTCCTCTTACAAATTGGATACGGGGCCTAAAACACCAAATCACACCTCTTATTCTCCACCTTTTTCCTATTTCCCTTCTTCTTAAATAAAAACTGTCACATCCTTTATCTCTTAATCTTTGCTCGACCTCCAACTGACCCTTATTCAATTGGGAAGTCTGAGTGAGGAGATGATGGTTGTTCTAGTTCATCCAAGAAAGTGAAAGTAGGCACTGAACCATATTGAGTGTTAGTTGGGAAGGTCATAGATATGGATTGGTAAAGAGGAAACTAGATGTTATTAAATAAATTCTTTCAATTACAAGGATGGGATTTTGTCTTTTTTGAGAATAAATTTGGGTTCGTGACTAGGGAATAGGTAAATGAGTTTATGTGAAATACTGAGTTTCAGTTTGGAAGAATATAGGATGTCCTTTCATTTGATGTAAATAGAAAAGACCTGTTTGTTTCTTCTATAGAAATGGATAAATACTTTCACTATCCTCATTAAGGTGAGTTAAGTTTTAGTCAGACTCTATTTGGTAAAAGTATAGTGGGACTAACAAAAGATTTTAAGTTTCTATTTGGAAACTCTGCTTTCGAGAAGAAGGCTATGAAAGATTTGAAAGATTAATGGAATGTGATATATATGTTCATTCAAACTGGGATTTCTTAGAGAGATAGTGAGAAGGAGAAGTGTTATTTTAGGACATGTATCTCTTATATTTCCTTATCAAAAACTTGAAGAATAATCTTCCTCAATATATGATGAGGTTTATGCATCACTTTTTCCAATAGAAATGGAAGTTTAACTATTATCCTTATAGAAGTATTGTATCTCTAGAGTCGAAAAAGAAGGAATTTAACCTCAATGAGGGAGAAGCAGTGAAGTTTTATAAAATTAATACTCTCTCTACTATTTTTCTGAAAATGTGTGGTTAAAACTAGGTTAAAACCTCAAACTCCATAAATTCTATTGGATAAGAAGTTGTAATAACTTTATCACTAACTCAGGGGGATTCATCCACTATCTCACCACCTAGATATGAAGAATGTGTTGAGATCATGAATTCTAGGGAGGTGTAGGAGTCAGTTTCTACTAGAATAGAGCCTCAAGTTTCAGATATCAAACATATTGTAGAATAAATAGTTTAAAGACATGAGTTTGAATTTGTTATTGTTGTGGAATCAGTTTAGCATATTGATAAATCTATTGAGACAGTTGATGTAGTTCATGTAGAGAGACCAGTTGAAACTATAACAAGTGTTCTAATTGTTGAAGAATGATTTTAAGATAAGTTTGAATGTAAAATAGATAATTTAATCCCTCCTATATTGCATGTTGTCAGAGATGGAGCTGGAGATATGACTTTAGAAGAATATTATGTTCTTTATCATACTCCATAAGTTGTTCCATCACTTGACCATGTGCATGAGGATGCCACATATATGAT
The DNA here is from genome assembly GCA_963277665.1 of Viscum album. Classification (NCBI taxonomy): domain Eukaryota; kingdom Viridiplantae; phylum Streptophyta; class Magnoliopsida; order Santalales; family Viscaceae; genus Viscum; species Viscum album. The sequence continues at coordinate 141,087,146 of OY728128.1, read as the reverse complement.
AAAAAGGTCTGAAAGTTAAGATGTAGAAAAGTACATGCAGACCATTGCCTTAATTGTGATGTTGGAGTTTAATAATATCAATGGAGATTATGTTGAATTGAAATAGGATCTAATATCTTCTAAGGAAGAGATCAGATAGATCAGAGAGAATTTATTTTCTAGAAATAATTTTGAAAATCTAGTAGGGATGATAAAAACCCAAATAGAATTGATAAAAATATTCAAATAGTCCCTCCTATGCAACATATTACCTCTGAGGTGAATGAAAAATACATTGAAGATATGAGATCCCAAGTGAGTGCGCTACAAAATGTTTGTACTACCAAGTCATAGATCAATGAGACTAAAGTTCTTATTATATATCAAAGGGAAATTATTCAAAAATTTCTAATGGTTTAGTTAGATATGTCTTAGGATTCTTTTGATGATATTCAATATTTTAGGACAGAAATGAAGTAAATTCTACACTCTGAAGAGTATAGTTGTAATCTAGTATGAGTTCCTTAATAGGTTTCATCCAAATTCCTTACCATTTGTATTTTCACCTTCTATGACTGTAAATCTCAAGGATTAGTTTTATAAAGTGTTTTTAGATCTAAATCCCTTAGTTTCTTAAATCTAATCATTTCATTGTGGCATATTTACACATGTTCTTATGCAGGATCTCAAAAGGGATCTTCTAGTTAAGTTTCAGGACACCAATGAAGCTATTAGAAAATCAATCCTTGAGACTGATGTGTCTTTGGATAAATTTTTTGTCCATATTCAAGAATCTATTAGTAGTCAAATAGAGGAGACTTTGGTAGTGGATAAGTAAGAAAGGGATATGGTTTCTTGTTCTATTGGACCAATCAAAAAAAATTATTAATTTTCACATATATTGGTAAAATTTTATAAAGGAGTTAAAGATCTACGTATAGACTCTTCAGATGGGGATTCTATTTCCTTATAACCAGAGGAATCCCCTATAATACCTATCAGTAATCAGTGTAAGGATATTATTATCTATGGATCCCTCAAACATATCCCTCTTATTCCAGTTTCACATGTACCCATTTCTACTATCAGTGCTCTAATTCCTACTACTATTAGTTCCTCAAATACTCTAAAACCATCTACTACTATTCAGGACATATCTCATGTGATAATATAGAATCTAACCCATTTATATCAAAATATTATTTCTTTATAGGTAAAACTATTTGGATTTCATGTTTCATCAAACCACATTCAAGTTAAGTTTCATTCAGATCCTCCAGTTGCTTCACATAGTCCTTAGTCTGGTGCTCTTTTGGATCAATATTCTCAGAGTTTTTCTACCATCCAGATTGAAATGTTCAAATCAGTTCTCAATAATGGTACATCATCCATTTCTCAGATTCACAGAAAATCCTACACCACCATCTTAGAGTTTTACAAATTAAATATCATAAAGAGGATGGGCATGTACACAAATTCTTTGTTTTATCTGAAAGGAATAATAACTCTTGGACCAAAAAACTCTAGATACTTTTATATCTTACAGATAAAGATTTAATATTTTGTTTGATCCAACCCACATATATAATAATAAACAGTCAAATGTTGATATTTCTCTTACTGCCGAGTGTTCTATAAAAGAATATATATATTTGTAACCTCTAAATAAAATGGACCTTATACCTACTAGTTCTTATGATTTCAATATAGCTTCATGGAATCTTGATAAAGTGTTCATCCAACCTGCTCAGAGTCTAAGAGATAGATCAATGGTTGGTTATATTGACAATACTCTTGTGGAAGTTGGGAGATTTATTATCCCTCCGGTGATGGACCCTCTATCTACCACTTTATCCTTTCTTACCTTCAAGAAACCCCCACCCAAACCTCCTTCTTAATTTGAGATTATCCATAAGTTATGGTCTTATGACTAAGTCCTATATATTTAATTTTTTTGAATGTTGAGTCATTGTATTTTTATACCAATACAGATCATTAATAAAATTCTTCGTGATCCATTTCTTGTGTCTTTCTTACAGATTGTTTTCATTTAATGTATTTTATCACTTTTGTTTTTTTTTCTTAATACATTTTCTAGAATTCAGTCTTGTTGAAATTCTAATCTAGTTTTAGCACTATAATTAACCATTTCATCACTCTAACTGCTAAATTAAAAGTATTTTCCCTCTCTTTACCCATTCTTTTTAATGACACAAAAGTGGGGATAAGTTTAATCAAAGTGAGATATAGAAAATTAAGGGGCAGAAGAAAGGATAAGGCATGACATTTTAAAATCAATATACATATATATACCATATATTTTTTTTAAAATACTTTAAATTTATTAAAATTTCTTGTTTAATGTTTAAAGGATTTTGTGATCATTAAAAAGGAGGATATTGTTAGACTACTAATTTTGTTCCAACATATCTCATGTTCTTTATGTTTTGATGATCTAAAAATACTTCATATATTACTGATGATTTTGTTTTTAAGTTTTTTCATATGATTTAATCTCTATTTAAGTAATTATATCAAGTTTTTCCATTCTAGAAGTTTTGGATGAAATTTTCCAAATTTAGAAAAATAAGTTACGTAAGGAATTTAGCTACATAAAGATTCAACTATGTTGAGAAAATGGCTATATCAATCAGCTACATGAAAGAAACACCCTCATGAAATGACTACATCATGGAATTGGCTATGTGGAAATCGCCTACATTAGTAAATCACCTAGGTGGAAATTGGCTACATCGATCAAACATATATGTGAATTAGATACATGGTGAAATCATCTATGTGGATCTAAATAGATATGTGATTTGTTTAGCTACATCAAATTTGGTTACATGAGAAAGAATGCATGTTTAATTCAACTATGTGAAAATCATCTATGTGGATCAATCTGGTAACAAGAATTCAAATAAGTGGAATTCAGCTATGTGGTGATCTTCTACAACCTAAATATTTATTATTATTTGATTTATTTTAGTGAAATTTACTATTTTCATGCATGAATTAAATATTGTCCTATTTTTTAAGGTAAATCCAATTATAAAAAGGATGCAAGTACTGAGAGAAGAAAATCATACAATAATAATTTAATTTGTAGTCTTATTATTGAGGTATTTTCAAGAAAATTACATCTAAAATTTAATTCCAATGCCAGATTTTATGTATCTCATATTGTGCAATTAAGAGATAAGTTTTTGCATGAGTATTAGAAGAAAAATAAAAAATATATAGAACATACTAAAGAAAAAAAACTTTCACTCTCAATTCTATCTCTCACTCAAATATTTCATGTTGTTACTATGTTCTGAGCTAAACAAGAAGAAGATTCAAGTTTCTATAGTTGTTCATCAAAGTTCTATCTTGTTGTGTTTATTGAAGACTCTCCTCGATTAAAATTTCTATATTATCTTCTCACCTGTAGAATTGTTTTCTTCTATCAATTTTTTCATATAAATATGATCTTTATCTATAATATTTCATACTATTTTCTTCTATTGGAAATTTGAAGGATCCTAGTAAAAGAACCTTGAAGGTCGGTGTTTTGTAAATCCTTGTTGGATCCCAGTACAAGCTCCTGGTATTGAACCAAGTGTCGACTAATTGCAATTAGTCATGTAGTCCCTGTGAAAGGGATTATTATTCTATGTAAAAAGGACTATTCAAGTGAAAATCACTAAGCTCTAGGAGTTGAGAATTGATAAAGTGGACGAAGATATTTTTTCCCTAAACCACTATAAGTATCTTTTGTTTGATCTTTTTCTTTATGCTTTTATTTTTTCTACTTGCATCTATTAAGAATGGACCAAAACTAATCATACCTTGAAGAGGTTGGTTTTATAATATAATAATATTTAACGAACTCAATTCACCCCCCATCTTGAGTCTTAAGGAATTTATTTTATGACAAACATTTCTAGGCTTAAGTATAGAAACATTCCACTCATATCTTAGGTATCTCCTTAGTTTGGTTTCACCTCAGAACCTTCTAGAACCAACTCCATGGGTCTAAGAGATCCATCCTTACAATGTTTTTACTTCAAACATGAGTGAAGGGAACTATAAAGGGGTTTTACATAAAAAAAACTATGGGCACGTAAGCCCATACATAATAAGAATATAGGGATGACTCGTAGGCCATAAATTTAATTAAATTAAATAATTGAAAAAATTCAATCAATTATTAAATTAAAATAACCCATGCACATACACGGTTCGGTATAATATCATGATCATTCACTAGTACAATGAATGCACGTTTAAAATTACTAGAGAGCATTCATTTTAATTTTTCCTTTTATTAATATAAACACACATAAGTTAATTTGATTAATGATATAATTAATCAATTAATTCAATTTATCTTAATATCCTTTTATTTCCTTATAGATACTCATTCAATTTGATTTAAAATAAATTAACTTCATTTAAAATTTAATAATATAAATACATGACTTGTACTTGTAGCAACTAGAGGAGTACATGTTTGAATTATTTGGCTTGTATAGATATCCTATATATTCTACTCATGTCGTATGTAGCATACATGTTTTATCACATGATTACATGATGTATACGAGTCAATAAATGACACATGGAACACATGTTAATTAACATGGAATATAATTATTTAAATGCATGTGAAGTAATCAATGTATTATGACTAAACATGGTATGCAGTTCATAAATTTATAAAGAAATTAATTGATATTTATATATATATATAACTTCTCACACAAAATGCATGAGTTGATAAATGACACATGAAACACATTTTGTTAAGGTTTAAATGAGCATTAAATTAAATTTTAATTTTATATGTAAATAGGTTTTGTACACGATGTGTACATCCAGCTACACATCATGTATCTTTCTCACTATATGTCTTTAATACATGCCTAAGTACTGGCCATGTATTTTTTCATGGGAATTGATAAGGTACACGACATGTATAATGGGTATATGTCATTTAAAATCCTTTTTACATGGATATCAGTCCTAGCATGTCATGTAATTAATACTCGACACAAATTTTACTATATGTTTTACACCATGAAATCACATGGACTATATGGTTTGTAACCAAGTTACATGGAATATAGTCTCACATGTCATGTGATAGCTTGGATTGGTCAATGCATGGAGTATTTAATGCACCACATCTCCTTTATTATGTGATTTAATGAATTAATTCATACTACATCTTGGTGCAATGAACTGAGATACATGGAGTGTACACTAGCTACACATCATGTAATCTTGTATTGTACGACCAGACTTCTCAGCACCACCAAATGGGTCCTTAAAATGTTCTTCATTAATATTTAATCATATCTGGATTATATGAGTAAAAAATAAAGGGAGGAAGAAGAGATATCGGTCATCTAATTCATGAAAGAATTTCATGAAATGAAAACTAACATTAAATGTTTATAATGATCAGCAATAACTAAATAATTATAAAATTAATAGAGCCATTCTGATACCAATTGATGGTTTTAGACATAGATGAAGTTCCTATTAGGCTTATAGCCAACTCAACTTTTGTTTGATTCAATATATCATTCACAATGTACCTGACGATGAATGCCATGACCAATAAAAATTATTTGAAGAATATTGAAAAATATTTTTCTAAAATCAATAGAATAGATCTTTTCATGTTCATTTTTAAATAATTTAAAACATAGAAGAAATATTTTCTTTCTATTGATATTTTTCTTTATTTATGGTTTTTATCATTCTAACTTGATCAATGTATTTTCATTCCATAGCGAGGAACCAAAGCAAATCCCCTCTAGCGGTAATCCACATGTGATAATTTGTTCTCTGAATAACCCTAATGAAATGTTGAGTGATATCATAGTCAATTGATCATATTATATTGTTTTCTTTGATCACTTCATGTTCCTTTAGTCTTGAAGTGATTTATCTTGTTTTTCTTAGTCTTGAGATGAAGAGAGAATGAGGGAGATATTGAGAGGAAATTAATGTGCACAATGATTAACCTTTCTCTGATTGGCATAATAGTCTATAAATATATCTAGGGTTATGGTTTAATTCTAATTAATTTCCCAAAGGCCATCAACTATGAATTAATCCCCAAAAAACCTCATGTCATCTAAATACTATTACTATTGTTATTTTACTTATGACGTGTACAAACCTATGCAATAATAAATATCTATTTTACAGTTTGGTAAATAAATATTCATCACCAAAAAAATATGATATGCCCATCCTCCTAAATATTTATTTAATTCTTGAATAAATATTTAAATAAATATTATCCATTTCATAAGTAAATAAATATTATATTCACAGTCTGATAAATAAATATTTTCTTACTATTCATGTAAATAAATAAATTATTTATTTAATAAATAATTATTTATTTAATAAATAATTAGAGATAAATAAATGTTATATATTTAAGTAATTAAATAATTACCTTGTGAATAAATATTTATTAGATATTTGTGATCAATTAATAAAACTTGAATAAATTTTACTTCTCCATCTAGAGAATAATATTTATTGTAATTGTTAAATATAAATAGTATTTAACGTAGTTCAAATGAAACACTTTATGTGTGGCCCTCTAGGCCTCTTCCTCAGTGGAATTAGTCGGGATTTCCAAAAGTTCAGGATTATGGTCTAGAAATGGGTCAATGCACTCATAGAGGAAGATGATATATCACAACGACAACCACCACATATGAACACTTATTGTGTCATATAATCCCTTTATCTTGATATCTTGTCAAGTAGGTTTCACACTTGTGTCATCAACCTATATGTTAGATATGTCTTTCTTTGACTATCTGAAATAAACTCATCTATACACCATGAATATTGAATTTAATGTGATGATTCCATTTCTATCAAAGGGTTAAGATATCAACTTCCATAAATATAAAAAGGGAAAACTCTTCCTCGACTTATTCATTAATAACACATCATTCGTGACATACCCAACATACCCAACTTCACAGAAAACATATGTATTCATGGGTTTACTGTAATACATCAAAGTATGTTAGTCATGACATGTGATAATAATAATATTAAAGTCTAATAATCATTACACGTGATTGTAGAGAGGAATACCTAATGACACACAAGTATGTGGAATTATTACAGGCAGTTCTATTCACATAAAATCTCATTTTGTGATTACTAAGTGAAAACTTCATGAAATAAAGTCTTGTCTGATTATGAGTACTCACACCTGACAGTCAATATACTATGTATCCTATCATAGAATGTTATCTGACCATGGAACAAGGTTTAATAATTCCATCATGGCACTTCAAGGTTCTCATCATAGTAGGGAACTATTATCCCCTTTTTAATGGGATAGATACTCTATGGCATTATTACATTATAGTCATGTAGAATCGATAATAATATGTGATAATATATTTTTAATTAATATTCATCTCTTTGAATATACATAAAATATAAATTATAAATAGTTGGTTCTAGGACACCAACTCCAACAGAATAAGTATCATCTATCAGAGAAGGGATAAAGAAGAATAATGGATTTGTCCTATAGCATTCTTATATTATGGAAGGAGGAGGAGAAGATTAATGTGAAGTGGTTGATTTTGTGCGTGTTTTCTTTCTTCTACATAGAGGATCTTTAATATTTAGAACCACTATGAATAAAATATCATAGTGAGTCTGAGTGGAAAACAAGACCAACCTATATGTATATTTGTTGATCATTATCTGGTGGTTGAATTATTATTTGTTGATTCAAGAAGGAGTCTTAAAGAACATGTGATGCCTATCTAAATAAAACCATTGAAGAATTAGTGGTTTTAGTATAAAAATTTCCATATCATGGAATTGGATGATATCTTTCTGACACTTATGCAGGAATTAAACTACACCTGTAATCGGTACAATTCTTAGTGATAATAAAATTTATGTACTCGAAAATAGTCGAGCATGACAAGGAGTGGGTTCTCACTACCACGGATCTTGCTTTATCTAGAACTGGATTTTATCAGCACTAAACATAAAGTGATGATAAAAGGGTAACCTTTATCATCACTAGATAAAAGTTCTAATAAAGGTCACTTTTATTAGCTCTAAAAAAATCACTCATAAAAGTGAACCCTTTATCTGCACATTTTTTAGTGCTAATAAATGTGCTTTTTTATCAATGATTTTCTTAGTACTAATAAAAACTTTAAATAAAAAAATATTATTAATATATATAAAATTATTATATTTATATTCAAAAATTAATGTTTATTTATATACATTAATTAAAAAATGCATGTATATAATTAATATAAATATGATATATTAATATATGTTTTTTAATAATTCAAAAAATTATATAAATATAAATGATGTATTTTTAATATGTGATATTTGAATTTATATATTTATATAAATTTATATGTGCACTACTACATATTAGGCTAAAGGTAGTGCTAAAAAATCCTTTAATGGTACTAAAAAAGCATTGTTGTCCTAAGCGCTTTTAAAAGTGGGCCCCTTTATTAGCACTAAAAAACACTAATAAAGGAGGTTCTTTATCAGCACTAAAAAATAAACTAATAAAGTTGGGCCTTTATCAGTACTAGATGAGTGCTGATAAAGGGTCCCTATTATCATCACTATTTCTAGGACCAATAAAGGTCATACCGCTGTAGTGTACTATTGATATTACAGCACACTACAACAATAAACAAGAAACAAATATAGGAAGCAACAACAATAAATATAGAATATAGAAAATTAATAATTTAATTGAAATAAAAATAAGATCACAAATAAAAAAATACTATATTATATACATTTCAAACATTTTTTGTATAATTACATTAGCAAGTACAATTTATCACAAACATTCAAAAACATCAACAGTTTCATTATCTTTGACACCCAACCCCCTCTAAAAAAGTATTATCATGGTATCAGTTGTCGAAAAAACCATACCAACTCGAGAAAAATAATTCACCTATATAATAAAATAATTCTTATGTTGGTAATACTAGAAAGAAATAAATTAAACATAAATATGAAATAGTACATTAATAAAATTCCAATTTTAAACTGATAGCATACACTTTGAATAATATCGGGCACATCGTGTATTGGATTGAGGTGCGTCTAATTCTCACACATCAAAAATGACTTAGGATCATTTTCCTAAAGTATCAAAACAGTCTGAATTTATTTTCTCATTTTTGAGTATGTCACTTGTATTTTTTACTAAAATTTCAATTTTAAATAAAAAGAAACACTTGAAAACTTATGAAGTAAACACCAATGTAAAATGGATACTTCCTGAAATCAACTATGTGGAAATTTCCTACGTTGGTGAATCACCTATGTGAAAATCAGATACATTGATCAAACGGCTATATGATTTGGATGCATAGTAAAATTGGCTATGTGGATCCAAATGGATATGTGATTTATTCAGTTATGGAAAATTTGGTTATGTGATCAAAAATTCCTCTGTCATTCAGCTGTGTGGTTCAATTCAGCTATGTGGGTCAATTCAGCTATGTGGTGATCTAGAGTCAGCTACATGCTTCTACAACCTATATATTTATTACTTTTGGAGTTATTTAAGTGGAATTTAATTTCATCATTCATGCATTAACTATTGGACTATTTATTTATGGTAAAATAGATTATAAAAATGTTTTTTAATTACCAAGACAATAAAACCATACAATAATAATTTAATTCTTAGTCCTGTTGTTGAGATATTTTCAAGAAAATGACATCTGGAATTTAATTATAATACTAGATTTTATGGATTTCATGTTGTGAAATTAAGTGGGAAGTTTTTTTTTGGCTATTCAAAGAAGAAGAATCAAAATATATAGAATATTCAAAATAAAATAAAAACTTTCACTCTCGACTATTTCTATATCTCTCTCAAATATTTTGTGTCGTTACTCTATTCTAAGATAAAAAGAATAATATACAAGTTTCTTAAACTATGTATCAAAGTTATATCTCGATTTTTTTATTGAAGAATATACTCAAGCTAAATTTCTATCTTATCTTCTCTAATAGATAATTCTTATCTTCTATCAGTTGTATCTTACAAATACAATCTTCATTTATAATATTTCATATTAATTATTTATTTTGGAAGTGTGAAGGTTACAGGTAAAATAATCTTGAAGGGTGGTCTTTTCTAAATCCTTATTGGTTCCCAATAAAAAATACTAGTATTGTACCAAGTGTGGACTTCTTGCGCTCAGTTGTATAGTCCCTGGGAAAAGGATAGGATGCCCCTGGTAAAAGGAACAGTCTCGTGAAAATCACTAAGCTCCGGGAGTTGAGAATTTGTGGATTCGATTAGGGGATTTCTATTCATCAAACCACTATAAATATCTTGTGTAATATCTTTTTCTTTATTATCTTATTTCAACTAATTTCATGTGTTAATAAAGTATCAAAACTTATCATACCATGAAGAGGGTGGTGTTTTAAGCAAATAAAATTTCAAGAACACAATTCATGCCCTCTTGAGTCTTAGTGTAGTCATTCTCTAGCCAATAATTGGTATCAATGGCTATGAATTTTGAGTTCTCAACTTTAAAATGTTGAATTCTTAATAGAATCTTGAAAATAGCTGCTACAATTGAAAATAGAAAAGGTATGTCAATGGTAATAGACCCCTACTTTAATGGAGAAAATTATGGTTATTGAAAGGTACAAATGATAATATACTTAAAGAACCTTGGCTTAAAGTTTTATTTAAAAGACTTGAAGCCTTATGAAATTCCTAATACAGAACCTGAAGCATGGGATACTGATACTGAATCCAACTATGACTTAAACTCTAAATATGTGAATGTTATCATATGTGGATTATGTTAAGATGAATACATTTGAGTTTTAAAATGTGCAATGGCTTATGAGATGTGGACTACCATATCAGTTTCTTATAAAGGAAAAAAATGTGCGAGCTCTTCGATAAAATACTTTCAATATTAAGTTATAAATTTTTAGAATGATGTAAGTAGAAAACATCACCCAATTTAATAGAAGACTTACTGAGGTTATAAATAATGTTGCTACTTTAGGAGAATCAATGCCTCAACCTGATCAAGATCTGAAAATCCATAGAATTATACCACCCATATGGAGTATAATCTCGTCTACTATTAGAAAATATGCAACTGTAAAATATTTCAAAATAAAAGATCTTATTAGTAAACTTATGATGAAAAAATTATAAATGTATGTTAAGTCGGGTGAGAATAGGGTTGTTAAAAAGAATAATGTTTCATTTAAGGTTTCTACTTCTAAAGATGACAATAAGAATAAGAGTATATAGATTTATAAATCATATAAAGAATAATATGCCTCAAGAAATTTGGTATAAAATGATTAACTTTCTTAGTTTGTAAGAAAGTTCAAAAAATTTTATAACAAGAGAATAGGTTTTATAAAACCCTTCAATAAGTACAATAAGTATAAGAAAACTCTAAACAAGTTAGATTCCATGAGTGTAAGAATATTGGTAACATCAATCTAGACATCCCTCAACTCCAAAATAACAAGAAATCTAAGAAAAAGTATTTCAAGAAAGTTTGATATAATAATAAAGCCAATAAAGACATAAAATCAACATAGATAACTTCTAAATATTCCAAGAGTGATTCTGACATAGGTTTTGAAGTTGTAATATCTAATCAAAAGGCTAATATGATCTTTATAGTACAGTCATATGAGGTACATTCTTTTTATTATCTTGAGCATGAATTTGAATAAGAAAATGAAAATTTATATTTTGAGTAATTAAATGAATATTTTACCATAATGGAAACAAAATATGAAAGCTTTAAAAATAAAAACAAAACTCTCAAAAAATCTTATGATGATGTTATGTAGTACGTAAATAAACAAATTTTAGATTTTAAAATAAAACTATATTTTTTTTGTTTCTTGTGTTGAACATGATAAAAATATTAAGAAATTATAAAAAATAATTTCAATATATTAAATATTCTTCAAGTGTTTTCCCAAAATGTGAAAATTACCTAAATCAAATTCTTAGAAATAATAAAGTCTAGAAAAATAATTTTGTAATAGGAATCCAAAGTGAAAAACCAATGATTTATAAAAATTACTTTATACCTGGTTCTAATATAAAAACCCACTATAAAGTCATTTTCTCACTATGGTGAATCAAGACACTATGTTAATAATTGTATCTTAAGAAATCCTTAATTTTTTAGAGTTAAACATTATTTTATTTCAAAAAAATTTCAAAATTTAGTGCTAGATTTTATAGACAATACAAATAGATTTGGGTTCCCAGATACTTAGTTGCTAACAATTTTGGACCTAAGATAATATGGATATCAAAAAAAATTATTATTTTATTTATATTTATTGGGAAATGGTCCAATATAATCAATGAGAAATGGTATGTGGACAGTGGATTCTCAAGACATATGAGTGTATATTTCTCTAATTTCCACTCTATCAAAAATTTGATGGAGGTTATGTGACATTTGGTGATAATTCTAAGGTAAAGTTTATGGGAGTTGGATCAGTTGGTAATCCAAGATCAGACTTTATCAACAAAGTTCTATATGTGAAAGTATTTAATTAAAATATAATAATTATTTCACAACTTTGTGATGAAGTTTGTTTTTTTGATTTTTCAAATGATTCTTATTCTGTTTTCAAAGATAAAATTTTCAAATTTAATTCACCAAGAATAGGGAATGTCTATACACTATATCTTAACTCTTTGTGTAGAAAAAAATGAACTATTTAAATTATGAAACAAATGAATCTTGGATATTACATAGAATACTATGACATTGTAATGTTTATTTCTTGAGAAAATTTTCTAAGAGAAATTTAGTTTTATATTTACCTCAACTTAAATTGAATAAATAGAAATGATGTGATGAAATCCAAATGGGAAAGCAACACAAGTCATCTTTTAAACCAATTTAATAGGTTTCTATATTTATAACTCTAGAACTTATCCACATGTATTTTTTTGGTCCATCTATAAAAACAATCCTAAGATTAAAATATATTTTTTATATGTTGGTTGATGATTTTTCTATATTTTCTTGGGTCTTATATTTAAGTGTTAAAAGTGAAGCTTGTTATTTTTTATAAGTTTTTTTAAATTGGTTAAAAAAGATAAATATACCAAAATTATTTATTTAATAAATGACCATGAAGGATAATTTGAAAAACATGAGTTTAATTCTTATTTTCCAAAACATGGTATCAAACATACTTTTTCTACCCCTGATACACCTCAATAGAATGGTGTTGTTGAAATGAGGAATGGTAACTTGAAATAAATTTCTAGGACTATGTTATACGAATATAACTTTTCCACTAATTTTTTGGATAAACTATAAATATAACATGTTATGTCATAAAAAATTTATAATCAAGTCTATCTTGAAGTAAATAGTCTATGAACTATAGAGAAATAGAAATCCAAAATATGGATACTTTAAATATTTTGGATGCAAAGTTTATATTTTAAACACCAAGGATAATATTGTTAAATTTTATCCAAAGGCTAATAAAAGGATATTACATGGCTATTTTAATACTTCCATTTATTATATAGTTTTTAAAAAATTATCAAAGATTGTTGAAGAATCAACTCATGTGAAATTTTATGAAAGTGGTCCTTTTGATCACAAAATGACTCAAGTTAATGAGCAAATAGATTTTTTTAGAAACATGAAACCTCTCTATAATAACAAAAAGGATGATGATTTGGAACTTGATTTTGGTGAACCAAAACCTGACATGATGGATACTAGTTAATCAAAAAATTGTGGTGCCTAGACACCCTAGAACCCTAAAAATCATCCCTTAGAAACTGTAATAAATAGTTTAGATGAAGTTATTGGTATGAGAAGGATTATAGTAAACCTTGTAGAATTTCCTACCTTTTAATCTCTAATAGAACCTAAAACTATATAAAAATACTTAATATATAAGAGTTGGTTATTAGAAAAGTAAGAATAATTAAACTAGTTCAAGAGGAATAGGGTGTGGGAATTAGTTGATACACCCTCTGACTATCCTATTATAGGAACAAAATGGGTTTTTAGAAATAAATAGAATGATCATGATGTGATAACTAGGAATAAGGCTAGAATCGTAGCTAAAGGGTATAACCAAGAGGAATTTATAGATTATGAAGAGACCTTTTCACCTGTAGCTATACTAGAATCCATTGGTATTATACTAGCTTATACATTACATTTGAATTTCAAATTATATTAGATGGATGTAAAATTTTCATTTTTAAATGGTTTTCGTATGGAGGAATTTTATGTTGAGCAACCTCCTAGTTTTTAAATTCCTCATTTTCCAAATTCAATTTTCATACTTACCAAGCTCTTTAGGGCCTTAAATAAGCACATAGATATTGGTAAGAACATTTAAGTTCTTTTATTTTATCAAATGTATTTTTAGTGGTAGTGGAAGATCTTACTCTTTTCAAGAAAAATTCATCTTTAGATATATTTCTAGTTCATATATATGTTTATTATGTGATTTTTAGTTCTAAAAATAAAAGGTTGTGTGATTATTTTTCAAAACTTTTGAAAAAATAATTTTAAATGTGCGCGATGGGGGAGTTAAATTGTTTTCTAAATTTCTATATTTATCAAAAATAATTTGGTAATGTGATAAATCAAATAAAATACATATTTTATTTAAGAGGTTTGGTCTTAAAAACAATAAAATAAATGCCACTACTTTGAGTTATAATGAAAATACTGATATGGATAAAGCTGGTAAACTAGTTGACAATGAGCTATATAGAGGAATAATTGGTAATTTACTATATTTGACTTATAGTACACCATGCATTATGCTTGTAGCATGTCTATGTGTTATATTTCAAGAAAATACCAATGAATCTCATTTGAAAGTTTCCAAAAGAATTTTAATGTATTTAAAAGGAACAATTTCTCTTTCCTTACTTTTTCTAAACTTATTATTTTAATTTGACCTATTATTCTAATGTCAAATTTAGGGGTTTTAGGCTAGATAGGAAACGTAACTTATGAGCTTTCCACTTTCTAGGAAAATTTATGGTATCCTGGTTTAGTAAAAAACAACACTCGGTTCGACTATCTACTATTTAAGTAGAGTGTATTTTTACAGGTAGCTATTGTTCATAGGCATTGTTGATGAAATGCACCTTAATGGATTTTGGATTCAATTAAAATCATGTATCAATAAAATGTGATAACACTATTTATATCAACATTTAAAAGAATCCGATAAACCATTCTAGAACTAAAAATATAGATCTAAGGTATGATTTCTTGAGATATCACACTCAAAAAGGTGACATCACTCTTGAATTTATCTCTACTAAGAACCAATTAGTATATATTTTCACTAATACCCTTGTGTGTGAGTGTTTTGATATTATTAAAACAGACTTTGGGTTGTTTGAATTTAAATGAGTCTAATTTATTTTACTGATTTTTATATTGATTTCTCTATTATTGTGTTAATGTTTTTATATTTTAATGAATTGTGGAAATTAAATGGATCTATTT
Source organism: Viscum album (assembly GCA_963277665.1). Lineage (NCBI taxonomy): Eukaryota > Viridiplantae > Streptophyta > Magnoliopsida > Santalales > Viscaceae > Viscum > Viscum album. The sequence goes on along the minus strand of OY728128.1, from coordinate 141,071,589 downwards.
TGTTTTAGTTTATTTTCAAAGCTTATTATTTTTACATAATTAATTAAGCCTGGTTCATTTTAAAAAATAAATTTCATTTCTTTTTTTTCTTTTTATTTTTTTATTCTAAGTCTAAATCAACTCTAAATCCTAAATCGGGTACATATTCCTCTTACAAATTGGATACATGGCCTAAAAACACCAAACCACACCTATTATTCTCCACCTTTTTCATATTTCCCTTCTTCCTAAACAAAAACCATCACATCCTTTCTCTCTTAATCTTTTCTCGACCTCCAACTGACCCTTATTCAATTGGGAAGTCTGAGTGAGGAGATGATGGTTATTCCAGTTCATCCAAGAAAGTGAAAGTATGCAGTGAACCATGTAGAGTGTTAGTTGGGAAGGTCATGGATATGGATTGGTAAAGATAAAAATAGATGTTATTAAATAAAGTCTTTCAATTACAAGGATGGGATTTTGTCTTTTATGAGAATAAATTTGGGTTCTTGACTAAGGAATAGGTAAATGAGTTTATGTGAAATACTGATTTTCGGTATGGAAGAATATAGGATGTCCTGTCATTTGATGTAAATAGGAAAGACTTGTTTTTTTTCTTCTATAGAAATGGATAAATACTTTCACTATCCTCATTAGGGTGAGTTAAGTTTTAGTCAGAATCTATTTGGTAAAAGTATAGTGGGACTAACAAAAGATTTTAAGTTTCTCTTTGGAAACTCTACTTTCAAGAAGAAGGATATGAAACATTTTAAAGATTAATATAATGTGATATATATGTTCATTCAGACTGGGATTTCTTATAGAGATAGTGAGATGTAGAAGGTGTTATTTTGGGACATGTATCTCTTATATTTCCTTATCAATAACTTGAAGAATAATCTTCCTCAATATATGATGAGGTTTATGCATCACTTTTTCCAATGGAAAGGGAAGTTTAACTATTATCCATATAGAAGTATTGTATCTCTAGTGTCGAAAAATAAGGAATTTAACCTTAATGAGGGAGAAGCAACGGAGTTTCATAAAATTAATACTCTCTCTACTATTTTGCTAAAAATGTTTGGTTAAAACTAGGTTAAGACCTCAAAGTCCCTAATTATATTGGACAAGAAGTTGGAATAACTCTAGCACCAACTCAGGGGGATCCATCCACTATCTCACCACCTAGATATGAATAATGTGTTGAGAGAATGAATGCTAGGGAGGTGTAGGAGTCAGTTTCTACTAGAATAGAGCCTTAAGTTTCAGATATCAAACATGTTGCAGAATAAATAGTTTAAAGACATGAGTTTGAATTTCTTAGAGTTGTGGAATCAGTTTAGCATATTGATAAATCTATTGAGACAGTTGATGTAGTTCATGTAGAGAGACCAGTTAAAACTATAACATGTGTTCTAATTGTTGAAGAAAGAGTTTAAGATGGGTTTGAATGTAAAATAGATAATGTAATCCCTCCTAGATTACCTGTTGTCAGAGATGGAGCTGGAGATATGACTTTATAAGAATATGATGTTCTTTATCATACTCCATAAGTTGTTCCATCACTTCACCATGAGCATGAGGATTCCCCATCTATGATCAAGAGGTCTGAAAGTTAAGATGTAGAAAATTACATGGATACCATTGCCTCAATTGTGATGTTGGAGTTTAATAATCTCAAAGGAGATTATGTTGAGTTTAAATAGGATCTAATATCTTCTAAAGAAGATATTAGACAGCTCAGAGAAAATTTATTTTCTAGAGATAATTTTGGAAATCTAGTAGGGATGATAAAACCCCAAATAGAATTGATAAAAATATTCAAAAAGTCCTTCCTATGCAACCTGTTACCTCTTAGGTTAATGAAAAAGACATTGAAGATATGAGATCCCAATTGAGTGCGCTACAAAATGTTTGTGCTACCAAGTCATAGATCAATGAGATTAGAGTTCTTATTATATATCAATGGGAAATGATTCAAAAATTTCTAATGGTTTAGTTAGATATGTATTAGGATGATTTTGATGATATTCAATATTTTAGGATAGAAATAAAGGAAAGTATACACTCTGAAGAGTATAGTTGTAATCTAGTATGAGTTCCTTAATAGGTTTCATCCAAATTCCTTACCATTTGTATTTTCACCTTATATGACTTTAAATCTCAAGGATTAGTTTTATCAAGTGTTTTTAGATCTAAATACCTTAGTTTCTTGAATCTAATCATTTCATTGTGGCATATTTACACATGTTCTTATGTAGGATCTCAAAAGGGATCTTCTAGTTAAGTTTCAGGACACCAATGAAGCTATTAGAAAATAAAGCCTTGAGACTGATGTGTATTTGGATAATTTGTTTGTCCATATTCAAGAATATATTAGTAGTCAAATGGAGGAGACTTTGGTAGTGGATAAGTAAGAAAGGGATATGGTTTCTTGTTCTATTGGACCTATCAAAAATAACAATTAGAAATTTTCACATATATTGGTAAAAATTTATAAAGGAGTTAAAGATCTAAGTATAGACTCTTCAGATGGGGATTCTATTTCCTTATAACCAGAGGAATCCCCTATAATACCTATCAGTAATCAGTGTAAGGATATTATTATCTATTAATCCCTCAAACATATCCCTCTTATTCCAGTTTCATATGTACTTGTTTCTACTGTCAGTTATCTAATTCCTCCTACTATTAGTTCCTAAAATACTCTAAAACCATCTAATCCTATTCAGGAGGTATCTAATGTGATAATATATAATCTAACCCATGTAGATAAAAATATTATTTCTTTATAGGTAAAACTATTTGGATTTCATGTTTCATCAAACCACATTCAAATTAAGTTTCATTCAGAGCCTCCAGTTGCTTCACATAGTCCTTAGTCTGGTGCTCTTTTGGATCAATCCTCTCAGAGTTTCTCTACCATCCAGATTGAAATGTTCAAATCAATTCTCAATAATGGTTCATCATCCATTTCTCAGAATCATAGAAAATCCTACACCACCATCTTAGAGTTTTACAAATTAAATATCATCAAGAGGATTGGCATGTGAATAAATTCTTTATTTTATTTGAAAGGAATAATAACTCTTGGACCAAAAACTCTAGATACTTTTATATCTTAGAGATAAAGATTTAATATTTTGTTTGATCCAACCCACATCTATAATAATAAACATCCAAATGTTGATATTTCTCTTACTGTTGAGTGTTCTATAAAAGAAGATATGTATTTGGAACCTCTAAAGAAAATGGACCTTATACCTACTAGTTCTTATTATTTCAATATAGCTTCATGGAATCTTGATAAAGTGTTCATCCATCCTACTCAGAGTCCAAGAGATAGATCAATGGTTGGTTATATTGATAGTACTCTTGTGAAAGTTGGAAGATTTATTATACCTCTGGTGATGGACCCTCCATCTACCACTTTATCCTTTATTACCTTCAAGAAAGCCTCACCCAAACCTCCTTTTTAGTTTGAGATTATCCATAAGATATGGTCTTCTGACTAAGTTCTGTATATGTAATTTTTTTGAATGTTGAGTCATTGTATTTTTATACCAATACTGATCATTAATAAAATTCTACGTTATCCATTTATTGTGTCTTTCTTAGAGATTGTTTTCATTTAATGTATTTTATCACTTTTGTTTTTTTTTTCTAATACATCTTCTAGAATTCAGTCTTTTTGCAATTCTAATCCATTTTTAGCACTATAATTAACCAATTCATCACTCTTAATGCTAAATTAAAAGTTTTTTCTCTCTCTTTACCCTTTCTTTTTAATGATACAAAAGGGGGGAGAAGTTTAATCAAAGTGAGATATAGAAAATTAAGGGGGAGAATAAAGGATAAGGCACAAAATTTTAAAATCAATATATATATATACCATAGAGTTTTTTAAAAATTATTTAAATCTATTAAAAATTTTTGTTTAATGTTAAATGGATTTTGTGATCATTAAAAAGGAGGACATTGTTAGACTACTAATTTTGTTCCAACATATCTCATGTTCTTTATGTTTTTATGATCTAAAAATACTTCATATATTACTGATGATTTTGTTTTTAAGTTTTTTCATATGATTTTATCTCTATTTAATTAATTATATCAAGTTTTTCCATTCTAGAAGTTTTGGATGAAATTTTCCTAATTCATAAAAATCAATTACGTAAGAAATTTAGCTACATGAAGATTCAACTATGTTGAGAAGTTGGCTATATCAATCAGCTACATGAAAGAAACACCCTCATGAAATGACTACATCATGGAATTGGCTATGTGGAAATCACCTACATTAGTAAATCACCTTTGTGTAAATCGGTTGTGTCGATCAAATAGATATGTGAATTAGATACATGGTGATATCATCTATGTGGATCCAAATGGATATGTGATTTATTTGGTTACATCAAATTTGGTTACATGAGAAAGAATGCATGTTTAATTCAGCTATGTGAAAATCATCTATGTGGATCAATCTGGTAACTTGAATTCAAATAAATGGAATTCAGCTATGTGGTGATCTTCTACAACCTACATATTTATTATTATTAGATTTATTTAAGTGAAATTTACTATTTTCATGCATGCATTAACTATTGGCCTATTTTTTTGGTAAAGCCAATTATAAAAAGGTTTCAAGTACTGAGAGAAGAAAATCATACAAGAATAATTTAATGATTACTCTTATTATTGAGGTATTTTCAAGAAAATTAAATCTAAAATGTAATTCGAATACCAGATTTTATGTATCTCATAATGTGAAATTAAGAGATAAGTTTTTGCATGAGTATTAGAAAAAGAATAAAAAATAAATAGAACATACTAAAGAGAAAAAAAACTTTAACTCTCAATTCTATCTCTCTCTCTCAAATATTTATGTTGTTACTATGTTTTGTGCTAAATAAGAAGAAGATTCAAGTTTCTATAGTTGTGCATCAAAGTTCTATCTTGTTGTGTTCGTTGAAGACTCTCCTTAATTCAAATTTCTATATTATCTTCTCACCTGTAGAATTGTTTTCTTCTATCAATTGTATCTTATAAATATGATCTTCATCTATAATATTTCATATTATTTCCTTCTATTGGAAATTTAACGGATCCTAGTAAAAGAACCTTGAAGGTCGGTGTTTTGTAAAGCCTTGTTGGATCCCAGTACAATCTCCTGGTATTGAACCAAGTGTCGACTAATTTCAATTAGTCATGTAATCCCTGGGAAAAGGATTAGTTTTCTATGTAAAAAAGGACTAGTCAAGTGAAAATCACTAAGCTCTAGGAGTTGAGAATTGATAGAGTGTACTAAGATATTTGTGTTCCCTGAACCACTATAAGTCTCTTTTGTTTGATCATTTTCTTTATGCTTTTATTTTTTCTAATTTCATGTGTTAAGAATGGATAAAAACTAATAATACCTTGAAGAGGGTGGTTTTATAATCTAATAATATTTAACGAACTCAATTCACCCCCCATCATGAGTCTTAGGGAATTCATTCTATGACCATCATTTCTAGGCTTAAGTATAGAAACATTCCACTCGTATCTCAGGTATCTCCTTAGTTTGGTTTCACCTCAGAACCTTCTAGAACCAACTCCATGTGTGTGGGAGATCCATCCTTACAATGTTTTTACTTCAAACATGAGTAAAGGTAATAATAAAGGGGTTTTACATAAAAAAATATGGGCACGTAAGCCCATACATAATAAGAATAGAGGGATGAATCATAGGCCATAAATTTAATTAAATTAAATAATTGAAAAAATTCAATCAATTATTAAATTAAAATAACCCATGCACATACATGGTTCAGTATAATATCATGATCATTCACTATTGAAATGAATACACGTTTAAAATAACTAGATAGCATTCATTTCAATTTTTCCTTTTATTAACATAAACACACATAAGTTAATTTGATTAATTATCTAATTAATCAATTAATTCAATTTATCTTAATATCCTTTGAATTCCTTATAGATACTCATTCAATTTGATTTAAAATAAACTAATTTCATTTAAAATTTAATAATATAAATACACAACTTGTACTTATAAGCAACTAGATGAGTACATGTTCGAAATATTTGGCTTGTATAGATATACTATACATTCTACTCATGTGGTATATAGCATACATGTTTTATCACATGATTACATGGTGTATACGAGTCAATAAATGACACATGGAACACATGTTAATTAACATGGAATATAATTATTTAAATGCATGCGAAGTAATCAATGTATTATGACTAAACATGGTATCCAGTTCATAAATTTATGATGAGATTAATTGATATTTATATATATATATATAACCTCTCACACAACATTAATGAGTCAATAAATGACACATGAAACACATTTTGTTAGGGATTAAATGAGAATTAAATTAAATATTAATTTTATATGTAAATAGGTTGTGTACACGATGTGTACATCCAGCTACACATCATGTATCTTTATCACTGTATGTCTTTAATACATGCCTAAGTACTGGACATGTATTTTTTAATGGGAATTGATAAGGTACATGACATGTATAATGGTTACATGTCATGTAAAATCCTTTTTACATGGATATCGGTCCTTGCATGTCGTGTAATTAATACTCGACACTTATTTTACTATATGTTTTACACCATGAAATCACATGGACTATATGGTGTGTAACCAAGTTACATGGAATGTAGTCTCACATGTCATGTGCTAGCCTAGATTGGTCAACACATGGAGTATTTAATGCACCGCATCTCCTTTATTACGTGATTTGATGAATTAATTCATACTACATCTTGGTGCAATGAACTAAGATACATGGAGTGTACACTAGCTACACATCATGTAATCTCATATTGTACGACCAGACTTCTGAGCACCACCAAATGGGTTCTTAAAATGTTCTTCATTAATATTTAATCATATCTGGATTATATGAGTAAAAAATAAAGGGAGGAAGAAGAGATATTGGTGATCTAATTCAAGAAAGAATTGCATGAAAAGCAAACTAACTTTAAATGTGTATAATGATCAATAATAACAAAATAATTATAAAATTAACAGAGCCATTCTGATACCAATTGATGGTTTTAGACGTAGAGGAAGTTCCTATTAGGCTTATAGCCAACTCAACTTTTGTTTGATTCAACATATCATTCAAAATGTATATGATGATGAATGCCATTACCAATAAAAATTATTTGAAGAATATTGAAAAATATATTGATAAAATCAAGAGAAAAGATTTTTTCATGTTAATTTTTAATTAATTTAAAACATAGAAGAAATATTTTATTTCTCTTGATATTTTTCTTTATTGATGGTTTTTATCATTCTAACTCGATCAATGTATTTTCATTCCATAGCGAGGAACCAAAGAAGATCCCCTCTAGAGGTAGTCCACATGTGATTATTCGATCTCTGAATAACGCTAATGAAATGTTGAGTGCTATCATAGTCAATTGATCATATTGCATTGTTTTCTTTGATCGCTTCATGTTCCTTTAGTATTGAAGTGATTTATATTGTTTTTCTTAGTCTTGAGAGGAAGAGAGAATGAGGGAGATATTGAGAGGAAATTAATGTGCACAATGATTAACCTTTCTCTGATTGGCATAATAGTCTATAAATATATCTTGGGTTAGGGTTTAATTCTAATTAATTTCCCAAAGGCCATCAACTATGAATTAATCCCCAAAAAACCTCATGTCATGTAAATAATATTACTATTGTTATTTTACTTATGACGTGTACAAACCTATACAATAATAAATATCGATTTTAAAGTTTGGTAAATAAATATTCATCACCAAAGAAATCTGATCCGCCCATCCTCCTCAATATTTATTGAATTCTTGAATAAATATTTAAATAAATATTTAAATACATATTATCCATTTGATAAGTAAATAAATATTATATTCACAGTCTGATGAATAAATATTTTCTTACTATTCATGTAAATAAAAAAATTATTTATTTATTATCATGCGAATAATTAGAGATAAATAAATATTATATATTCAAGTAATTAAATAATTACCTTGTGAAAAAATATTTATTAAATATTTGTGATCAATTAATAAAACTTGAATAAATTTTACTTCTCGATCTAGAGAATAATATTTATTCTAATTGTTAAATATAAATAATATATAACTCAGTTCAAAGGAAACACTTTATGTGTGGCCCTCTAGGCCTATTCCTCGGTATAATTAGTTGGGCGTTCCTAAAGTTCAAGATTATGGTCTAGAAATGGGTCAATGCACTCATAGAGGAAGATGGTATATCACAACGACAACAACCACATATTAACACTTATTTTGTCATATAATCCCTTTATCTTGATATTTTATCAAGTAGGTTTCACACTTGTGTCATCAACCTATATGTTTGATATGTCTTTCTTTGACTATCTGAAATAAACTCATCTATACACCATGAATATTGAATTTAATGTGATGGTACCATTTCTATCAAAGGGTTAAGATATCAACTTCCATAAATATAAAATGGGAAAACTCTTCCTCGACTTATTCATTAATAACACATCATTTGTGACATACCCAACATACCCAACTTCACTGAAAACATATATTTTCATGGGTTTACTGCAATACATCAAAGTATGTGAGTCATGACATATGATAATAATAATCTTAAAGTCTAATAATAATTACACGTGTTTGTATAGAGGAATACCTAATGACACACAAGTATGTGGAATTATTACAGGAGGTTCTATTCACATAAACTCTCATTTTTTGATTACTGAGTGAAAACTTCATGAAATGAAGTCTTGTTTGCTTATGAGTACTCACACCTGACAGTTAATATACTATATGTCCTATCATAGAATGTCATCTGACCATGGAACAAGGTTTAATAATTCCATCATGTCACTTCAAGGTTCTCATCATAGTAGGGAACTATTATCCCCTTTTTAATGGGATATATACTCTATGACATTATTACATTATAGTCATGTAGAATCGAGAATAATATGTGATAATATATTTTTAATTAATATTCACCTCTTTGAATATACATGAAATCTAAAGTATAAATATTTGGTTCTAAGACACAAACTCCAACAGAAGAATTATCATCTATTAGAGAAGGGATAAAGAAGAATAATGGATTTGTCTTATAGCATTCTTATATTATGGAAGGAGGAGGAGGAGATTAATGAGAAGTGGTTGATGTTGTTCGTGTTTTCTTTCTTCTAAATCGAGGATCTTTAATATTTAGAACCACTATGAATAAAATATCATAGTGAGTGTGAGTGGAAAACAAGACCAACCTACATGTATATTTGTTGATCATTATCTGGTGGTTGAAGTCATATTTATTGATTCAAGAAGGAGTCTTAAAGAACATGTGGTGCCTATATAAATAACACCATTGAAGAATTAGTGGTTTTAGTATAAAAAATTTCATATCATGGAATTGGATGATATCTTTCTGACACTTATGCAGGAATTATACTACACCTGTAATCGGTAATTCTTAGTGATAATAAAATTTATGTACTCAACAATAGTCAAGCATGATAAGGAGTGGGTTCTCACTACCAAAGATCTTGCTTTATCTAGAACTAGATTTTATCATCACTAAACATAAAATTCTGATAAAAGGGTAACCTTTATCATCACTAGCTAAAAGTTCTAATATAGGTCACTTTTATTAGCACTAAAAAAATCACTGATAAAAGTGCACCCTTTATCTGCACATTTTTTAGTGCTAATAAATGTGTATTTTTATCAATTATTTTCTTAGTACTGATAAAAACTTGAAATAAAAAAAAGATTATTAATATATATAAAATTATCATATTTATATTCAAAAATTAATGTTTCTTTATATACATTAATTACAAAATGCATGTATATAATTAATATAAATATGATATATTAATATATATTTTTTAATAATTCAAACAATTATATAAATATAAATGATTTATTTTTAATATGTGGTATTTGAATTTATATATTTATATAAATTTCTATGTTCACTACTACATATTAGGCTAAAGGCAGTGCTAAAAAAATCCTTTAATGGTACTAAAAAAGCATTGTTGTCCTAAACGCCTTTAAAAGTGGGCCCCTTTATTAGCACTAAAAAACACTAATAAATGAGGTTCTTTATCAGCACTAAAAAATGAACTAATAAAGTTGGGCCTTTATCAGTACTAGTTGAGTGCCGATAAAGGGTCCTTATTATCATCACTATTTCTAGCACCGATAAAGGCCATACCGCTGTAATGTCCTATTGATATTACAGAACACTACAACAACAATCAAGAAACAAATATAGGCAGCAGCAGCAATAAATATAGAATATGGAAAATTAATAATTTAATTGAAATAAAAATTAGATCACAAATACAAAAAATACTATATTATATACATTTTGAAATTTTTTTTGTATAATTACATTAGCAAGTACAATTTATCACAAACATTCAAAAATATCAATGGTTTTATTGTCTTTGGCACCCAACCCCCTCTAAAAAAGTATGATCATGGTATCAGTTGTTGAAAAAACCATACCAACTCGAGAAAAAGAATCCACCTATATGAGAAAATAATTCTTATGTTGGTAATACTATAAAGAAATAAATTAAACATAAATATGAAATAGTACATTAATAAAATGCTAATTTTAAGTAGATAGCGTACACTTTGAATCGTATCGGGCACATCATGTATTGGATTGAGGTGCATACAATTCTCACACATAAAAAATGACTTATGGATCATTTTCCTAAAGTAACAAAATAATCTGAATTCATTTTCTCATTTTTGAGTATTTCATTTGTCTTTTTTACTAAAATTTCAATTTTAAATATAAAGACACACTTGGAATCTTATGGTCACACTGTGAATTGGATTGAGGTGTGGTTAATTCATACACATCAAAAATGACTTATGGAACATTTTTCTAAAGTATAAAAACAATATTAATGTGTTTTATCAGTTTTGAGTTTGTCACTTGTGTTTTTTACTAAAATGTCATTTTAAACAAAAAACACACACATTGAGTCATACTGGTCACATCGTATTTTGGTTTGATGTGAGACTAGTTCCTACACATCATAAATGAATTATTAATCATTTTTATAAATTATCAATACAATATAAGATTTTTTCTTGGTTTTTAATTAGTGACACTTGTTTTGAACTAAAATGTAAAATTTAAACTGATAATGGACACTTTGTGTCATACCGGGCACATTGTGTATCATATTGAGGTTTAGTTGATTCCTACACATTAAAAGTGAATTATGGATCATTTTACTAAAGTATCAAAATAATATGAATTAATTTTATTAATTTTGAGTATGTCACTTCTCTTTTTTACTAAAATGTCAATTTTAAATAAAAAGACACACTTGGAGTCATACCGGTCACACTATGAATTAGATTGAAGTGAAGATAATTCTTACACATCACAAATGACTTATGGACCATTTTTCTAAAGTATAAAAACAATATGAATGCATTTTCTCAGTTTTGAGTATGTCACTTGTGTTTTTTTTCTAAAATGTCATTTTAAACTGATAACACACACTTTGAGTCATACTGGTCACATCGTGTGCCAGTTTTATGTGAGAATTATTTCTACATATAAAAAATGACTTATTAATCCTTTTCTTAAATTATCAAGATGATACGAGTGTGTTTTCTTGGTTTTAACTGAGTGACACATGTATTGAACTAAAATGTCAATTTTAAACTAATAACGAACACTTTGTATCATATCGGGCACACCATGTATCAGATTTACGTGTGGCTAATTACTACACATCACAAATGACTTATAGATTTTTTTCCTAAAGTATTAAAAAAATATTAATTTGTTTTATTATTTTTGATTATGTCACTTGTCTTTATTACTAAAATATGAATTTTAAATAAAAAGTCATATTTGGAGTCATACTAGTCACATCGTGCATCAGATTGAGGTTTGGTTGATTCTTACACATCAAAAATTACTTATGGATCATTTTAAAAAAGTAACAAAACAATATGAATTTTTTTGATTGGTTTTGAGCATGTCACTTATTTTTTTTACTAAAATGTCATTTTAAACTAAAAACACACTTTGAGTCGTACTAGTCACATCGTGTGTCAATTTGATGTGAGACTGGTTTCTACACATCACAAATTAATTATGAATTATTTTACTAAATTATAAAGATAATAAAAGTGTTTTTTCTTGGTTTTTAGTGAGTGATACATGTTTTAAATTAAAATGTCAAATTTAAACTAATAACAGACACTTTGTGTTATATTGGGAAAGCTATGTATCAGATTGAGGTGCGGATGATTCCTACACATCACAATGACTTGTGAATATTTTTACTAAAGTATAAAAATAATATTAACATGTTTTATTAGTTTTCAGTATGTCACTTTTCTTTTTTACTAAAATGACAATTTTAAATAAAAAGACACACTTTGAGTCATATTGATCACATCATGCATCATATTGAGGTGTGGTTTATTCCTACACATCACAAATGACTTGTGGATTTTTTTTCTAAAGTATAAAAAAAATATGAATGTGTTTTATGTTGGGTCGGAGAAAAACGGGAATGATGGCAAGAGGGGGGGTGAATTTCCTTTTAAAAAAAGATTAAGGAATTAAAATCAAAGTGAAATCAAAGTATGTGCAGCGGAAAATAAAAGAGGCAATCACACAAGAAATTGATAACGTAGTTCGGCCAAAACCCGGCCTACGTCTCCGCTCCCAACTCAACCGTTGAGAGATTCCTACCGCTTTCTTTTCAATGGTTTTAGCAAGAAACCCACTAGGCTTTGAGGTAGCACTAGGACCTATTACAGCTTGCTTTTGGTGGTTTAGCAAGAACCCACTTGCTTTCAATGGTTTAGCAAGAACCCACTAGCCTTTTTAACGGGTGAAGGCTAGCTCACCGAAAACTCAAGCCTTTTAAAAGGAAAGGCTTGACTAACCTCTTCACACCTTAATGGTGGTGTGAAACCCAAAAGAAAGGGGGATGAGAAAAAGGGTTTGGGGTTTGTAGGCACAAACCCAAATTTAAAGCTCAAAATAAATAAACAAGAAAAACCGTAGTTGAGGAAGACTTGGGCGCCAATTGGATAGATGGAGTTGATGTAGCGTGCTCTCCCAAGCTTCTTGAGGTGCTCCTTGGATTGGAAATTGGATTGGAGCACTTGAGGATCCTTGAAGGTGGAGCGCCGGAGGTTCGCCAAATGTGCAACAATATGTCCGAGCGCTTGGTATATGATCCGGTGGAGTGTCCGGGGCTTCCTTGGCCTTTATTTATAGGCATGGAACCCTTTTGGAGTCTTCGGAGCCGTTGGAGAGGCTTAAAGAGCCGTTGGGAGCCAAGTGGGCCAGCCTGGTCAAACTGCAACGGCTAGTTTGACTGGCTCCACCGGCTGGCCGGTACAGTCCCATCGGTTGGCCGGTGCTTTCAAAAAGGAGGAGGGATTCTGTCCAGGTGCCACCGGCTGGCCGGTGGTGAGGCCACCGGTTGGCCGGTGGCAAGACAGTAGCTTTCCATTCTGTGCAGGTGCCACCGGCTGGCCGGTGCTGAGGTCGTGGCTGAGACTGTTTGGAGAGGGTTCCACCGGCTGGCCGCTGGTGTGACACCGGTTGGCCGGTGGTCTGGACAGAGGAATCCCTCTTGTCCATTCCTCCATCGGCTGGCCGGTGGTCTTCCATCGGTTGGCCGGTGGACTGAATTTCAGTCCACTTTTGACTTCTTCTTGGCCTAAGACCTTGGCAACCTTTTGCCTATCAACACAAACACTTAAAACAAGATTAGTAAAATAATTGAGTGATTGTGATCATGAAAATAAAACCTTGAGGGGTACGAGAGGTACAACAATCTCCCCCTATTTTGATGATCACAATCACCGAAATAAACAATGTAAAAATGAAATGAAAGGCATTCTTTAAAAGATTTTAATTGAAAACAAGCAATGCATTAGAGAAAGATTTCTCCCCCAATCAATCAAGAAATTTCTCCCCCTTTGTGATTATCAAAATAGCGTGGGGCATAAAAATTTGATTGAGGGAAAGGGTTTGAAAAACTAGAAATGAGAATTGAAAGATCAATTGAGATTTTTGAAATTGAAATGAAAATTTGAATAACAGTTTGAATTGAAAGTTTTGAATCAAAAAACCAATTGAAATTTTGAAATTGAGAGTTTTGAAACAAAGTTTGAAGACAATTTAGAAAGTTCTCCCCCTAAATAAAAACAATGAATCACCGGGGAAAGGAAATAAATTTTGGCCTGGAGAGACTCGCAAGAAGGGATTTTTCAATCCAAACTTGTCTCATGGCGGGTCTTCTCCTATAAAATTCATCCGAATAAAAAATAGATTTAGGCATACCATAACGGGCATTTTTGCAATCGCATTCATAAATTAGGTGCCCGGGTTTCTTACAATAGTTGCAAAATTTAAAACTAGAGCTCTCCCTTACAAAAATAGTGGGTGCATGGGAGGAGGAAGCTTGGTTGGTGTAGCCAAGTCCATTGGTGGTTCTAGATACTCGTTGAGAACCTAAGAGTTTGGACAAATTTTGTTCACCTTGGGTGAACTTAGCTAAAGATTCCCTTAGGTCTTTAATGGTTGATTCCAAAGAATCAACATTTGGGAAATTTTGGATTTTTAGGGAGAGTTCCTCCTTCTCTTTGAGAAGTTGTTCTTTTTCGGAGGAAAGCTTTTTGAAATTCTTTTTTAAAGCAACAAATTTTGACGAGAGTTCGTGAAAACCATTTTCTAGTTGGTCTCTAGCGTGTGAGAGTTCTTCATAAGATAAATGATTTAAAGAATTTGAATTTGAAGAACATGAGGAAGAGGAATCGGAAGATGTTACCTCATGAAATGCCATTAGGCATTTGTTACCGTTTTCGCTTGAGGAGGAGGAGGAGGAGGATGATGAGGTGTCACTCCATGTCGCCTTGAGGACCTTTTTCTTTCCTTTTTCCTTTTGCGTGGCCCGTTTCTTGTTGAGTGGGCAATCGGGCTTGTAATGGCCCTTTTCGCCGCACCTGTAGCATTTCACCTTGGGCTCGGATTTTTCAGTGGGTTCTTTCTTTCGGTGCTTGCGGGATTTCTTCTTCTTGTGCTTCTTCATAAACTTGTGCATTTGGCGGGCGAGATTCTCCATTTCTGAATCGCCGCTTAAAGAAGAAGAAGATGAGGAAGATGAGGATGATGAGGAGGAGCTTACTTCTTTTTGAACCTTGAGGGCGATGTTCTTTGGTGTCTTGATTGGTGTGCCCTCCTTTTGAGCTTGCCTCCTCATCGTGATCTCGTACGTCATTAGGGATCCGATGAGCTCCTCGACCGGCATGTTTTTGACATCCTTAGCTTCTTGGATTGTCGTCACTTTAGGTGACCATGAGCTCGGAAGGACCCATAAGATCTTCTTGACCATCGTCTCGGCTGAAACATCATCACCAAGAGATTTCCTTCCATTGCAAATGTCAGTGAAGCGAGTAAACATATCGGTAATAGATTCGGAAGGATGCATAGTAAAGCTTTCAAAATCTTGTCTATACATGTCTAACCGAGTATCCTTAACTTTGTTAGTGCCCTCATGGGTCACTTCTAAAAGTTTCCAAATTTCATGTGAGGAGGTGCAAGTAGACACTCGATTGAACTCATTTCTATCTAAGCCGCAATGGAGAGCGTTCATGGCTTTGCCATCAAGCTCAAAATTCTTAATATCAGCGGGGGTCCATTTGGATTCGTCGGGGGTAGACAAAGTATAACCTTGCATGACAATTTTGTAAATAGGATATCTTATTCTTCTTAAAAAAGTGGTCATGCGGGTTTTCCAATAATTATAGTCGGTCCCATCAAAAAATGGAGCCCGACCCAAAGAAAAGCCTTCGGGGGCGAAAGAGGTTGATGCCATCAAAAAAAGATCTTTGATTTGAAACCGGTTAAGGAATTATTCAAAATATCCCTCTGATACCAATTGTTGGGCGGAGAAAACGGGGAAAAGATGGCAAGAGGGGGGGTGAATTGCCTTTTAAAAAAAGATTAACAAATTAAAATCAAAGTGAAATAAAAGTATGTGCAGCAGAAAATAAAAGAGGCAATCACACAAGAAATTGATAACGGAGTTCGGCCAAAACCCGGCCTACGTCTCCGCTCCCAACTCAACCGTTGAGAGATTCCTACCGCTTGCTTTTCAATGGTTTTAGCAAGAAACCCACTAGGCTTTGAGGTAGCACTAGGACCTATTACAGCTTGCTTTTGGTGGTTTAGCAAGAACCCACTTGCTTTCAATGGTTTAGCAAGAACCCACTAGCCTTTTTAACGGGTGAAGGCTAGCTCACCGAAAACTCAAGCCTTTTAAAAGGAAAGGCTTGACTAACCTCTTCATACCTTAATGGTGGTGTGAACCCCAAAAGAAAGGGGGATGAGAAAAAGGGTTTGGGGTTTGTAGGCACAAACCCAAATTTAAAGCTCAAAATAAATAAACAATAAAAACCGTAGTTGAGGAAGACTTGGGCGCCAATTGGATAGATGGAGTTGATGTAGCGTGCTCTCCCAAGCTTCTTGAGGTGCTCCTTGGATTGGAAATTGGATTGGAGCACTTGAGGATCCTTGAATGTGGAGCGCCGGAGGTTCGCCAAATGTGCAACAATATGTCCGAGCGCTTGGTATATGATCCGGTGGAGTGTCCGGGGCTTCCTTGGCCTTTATTTATAGGCATGGAACCCTTTTGGAGTCTTTGGAGCCGTTGGAGAGGCTTAAAGAGCCGTTGGGAGCCAAGTGGGCCAGCCTGGTCAAACTGCAACGGCTAGTTTGACTGGCTCCACCGGCTGGCCGGTACAGTCCCACCGGTTGGCCGGTGCTTGCAAAAAGGAGGGATTCTGTCCAGGTGCCACCGGCTGGCCGGTGGTGAGGCCACCGGTTGGCCGGTGGCAAGACAGTAGCTTGCCATTCTGTGCAGGTGCCACCGGCTGGCCGGTGCTGAGGCCGTGGCTGAGACTGTTTGGAGAGGGTTCCACCGGCTGGCCGCTGGTGTGACACCGGTTGGCCGGTGGTCTGGACAGAGGAATCCCTCTTGTCCAGTCCTCCATCGGCTGGCCGGTGGTCTTCCATCGGTTGGCCGGTGGACTGAATTTCAGTCCACTTTTGACTTCTTCTTGGCCTAAGACCTTGGCAACCTTTTTCCTATCAACACAAACACTTAAAACAAGATTAGTAAAATAATTGAGTGATTGTGATCATGAAAATAAAACCTTGAGGGGTACGAGAGGTACAACATTTTATTGGTTTTGATTATGTCACTTGTTTTTTTTACTAAAATGTCATTTTAAACTAAAAACACACACTTTGAGTCATAACGGTCACATCGTGTGTCGATTTAACATGATATTGATTTCTATAAATCAAAAATGACTTATTAATCATTTTTATATATTATAAAGACAATATGATCATTTTTTTCTTAGTTTTTAGTGAGTGACGCATGTTTTGAACTAAAATGTCAATTTTAAAATGATAATGAACACTTTGAGTCATATCAGGAACACCGTGTATCGAATTTAGGTGAGTATTATTCCTATAAATAAAAAATAACATATGTATCCTTACACTAAAGTATAAAAAACAATCCAAATTATTTTTCTTAGTTTTGAGTATGTCACTTTTCTTTTGTATTAAAATGTTGATTTTAAATAAAAAGGCACACTTATGGTCATATCGGTCACACCATGCATCAGATTGAGGTTCGACTAATTAATACATATCAAAAATTAATTATGGATCATTTTACTAAATTATAAAGTCAATCTAAATGATTTTTCTCGGTTTTGAGTATGTCACTTGTGTTTTTTACTAAAATGTCATTTTAAACTAAAAACACACGCTTTAAGCCATACCGATCACATCATGTGTTGGTTTGATATGAGTATAATTCCTACATGTATAAAATGACTTATGAATTATTTTTAAAAAATTATTAGGACAATACAAGCATGTTTTCTTAGTTTTCAGTGAGTATCATTCTTTTTGAACTAAAATGTCAATTTTAAACTGATAACGGACACTTTGAGCCATACCGGGCACACAATGTATCAGATTTAGGTACATATAATTCATACACATCAAAAATGACTTATGTATCATTTTAATAAAGTATAAAAACAGTCTGAAAGTTTTTTATTTGTTTTAAGTATGTCACTTGTCTTTTTACTAAAATGTTAATTTTAAATAAAACGATGCATTTGGAGTCATACCAGTCACACCGTGCATCGGATTGAGGTTAGGTTAATTTCTACATATCATAAATGACTTATGGATTAGTTTAGAAAAGTATCAAAATAATATGAATGCGTTTTATTGGTTTTTAGCATGTCACTTGTCTTTTTTACTAAAATTTCATTTTAAATTGAAAACATTCACTTTGATTCATACCGATCACATCAAGTGTCAGTTTGACATGATAATAATTCCTACACATAAAAATGACTTATGAATAATTTTTCTAAATTATAAATATAATATGATCATATTTTCTTAGTTTTTAGTGAGTAATACACATTTTGAACTTAAATGTCAATTATACACTGATAACAGACACTTTGAGTCATACCAAACACACTGTGTATTGGATTGAGGTGAGACTAATTACCGTATGTCATAAATGACTTATGGATCATTTTACTAAAGTATTAAAACAATATGAATTCATTTTCTTAGTTTTGAGAATTTTATTTGTCTTTTTTACAAAAATATCAATTTTAAATAAAAAGACATAATTGGAGTCATATTGATCACACCATGAGTCAGATTGAGGTGCAGATGATTAATACAAGTCACAAATGACTTATGGATAATTTTACTAAATTATCAAAATAATCTGATTTTTTTTTCTTAGTTTTTAGTATGTCACTTGTCTTTGTTACTAAAATGTCATTTTAAACTGAAAAATGCACTTTGAGTAATACTGGTCATATTGTGTGTCAGTTTGACATGAGATTAATTAATAAACATCAAAAATGACTTATGAATCATTTTCCTAAATTATCAATACAATACAAGCGTTTTTTCTAGATTTTTGGTGTGTGAGACACGCTTTTAACTAAATGGAAAATTTTAAAATGATAACTGAAACTTCGAGTCATACCAGGCACACCAAGTATCGGATTGAGGTTCATTTAATTCATAAATGTCACAAATAACTTATAGATAATTTTCCTAAAGTATCAAAACAATTTGAATGTGTTTTCTCAGTTTTGAGTATATGGTGTCTATTTTGAAATAAAATGTCAATTTTAAACTAAAATCATAAATTTTGAGTCATACTTGATATAAAATGATGATAAAATCAACTAAATAAGTAGTAAAAAGTCACATATTCATGATTTCTATATAAATTCTTCCACCAAGTATGCTTCACATTAATTTATAAACAAATCTATTTCCTATTTTGAATATGAGGATTATCTAAAGTCTTGGTAGTACTGAAAGAATATAAATAAAAAAATGATTAATAAACATTTTAAATGAAATTGTAATTATGTTAAAAAATACCTCTTAGGGGATGTTAGTTTTTTATTGGTATAAGATACGACAATATTTTCCATTGGTTTTTTTTGGACACTACAGAAAAATTGATAAGAATAAGTAATTTTTTTTTATATATGTTTTGATAGTGAAATATTATTATATATACCTTAATAATTATCCACTTGTAAAAATCGATAGGCTCCTTGTTCTCATGGATTGTCCTCATGCCATGATTTTTATGATATTTAAACACCACCCTATCATAATATAATTTTGTTTAAAATATAATATAAAATGTATAACTTGAAGTTTAGTTGTAAAATGTTGCATGTAGTGTGTTATAAATTGATAAACGTCATCACATGTGGTTGGTTTTTTGGGTATACTTGCTTTGAATCAAAAAATAAATGAATCTTTGGAGTATCCAAATTGACTACAATGAGTAACCAATGGTGCCTAAAAACAAAAAGGAATAAGTAATGAAATTAATTAAAATATAATTGATATGATTAAATTATAGAGTGTTACTCCTTCATTTTGGGTATTAATAAGAGTTTGTCATTTTTAAGTTTGATTTCAAACATTTTGGCTAGTTTGTACACTATTACTTTATATTTATTTATCTCCAATGATAGTTCTTTTGTAGAATTGATGTGAGGACTAAGGAGTAAAAATTTATGTTCATAGGGTTTAACCTTAAAATAGTATTGATATATATGCCTATAAAAATTATGAATAGTATTCAGTCAGAATTAACATACTAGATCATCTATTAGACAAAAAATCATGAAAACACTCCACATGTATACATTTATAAAATAAATAGTGGTCACAGAACCAATTTATAGCATTATATATGTATGAAATTTTAATGTTAGTAAATGAGGAAGTTGAACAGGTGGGGTAAAGGTAGTTTGTGAATATATTTTCAATTGGTTGGTTGATCCTCTAGATTATTTTGATTTGACCTTCTATTTGACCCCCTTTACTTTGTCTGTCTGTAATAACATTCATTGATTCAGATCTTTTTTCATTAATTGTTAAAGTTTTTTCATGAAAAATAAATTGGAAATTAATACCTCCTTATCGACATGATTTTTCAAGATCTAATGGTCATGCTATGAAAGTTCCAATTGCTTGCTCGACCGTATGAATATTTGCATCATCAAGTGGAACATGTAGATCATCTCTCATATCTTGATCTATGTTAATCCCCACTCTCACATAACCTATTTCAAGTTGTTTTTTGTATAGAATATATCCTTAGGTATTGTACATAGTACCCCTCACAATAAGGTTATGGGTGCACTACTAGAAATAGGACCTATACCAATGATTTGGCCAAAACAGTTGGTATAGGTCACTAATTTGGACCTATACCAACAGTTTGGCCAAAACTGTTGGAATAGGTCACTTATATGGACATATACCAATGATTTTGCCAAAACTGTTGGTATAAGTCACTAATTTGGACATATACCAACAGTTTGACCCAAACCGTTGGTATAGGTCCACCCTATTCCAATAGTTTCACCAAAACCATTAGTATAGCTCAAAAAATCAATGAACCTATACCAACGGTTATCAAAACTATTGGTATAGGTACACATATTTTTTATGGAATCTTTTGTTAAAAAACATTAAATAAATCAAAATTTAAAATACTTATGAATATACATATATATTTATTTATGAAATTATATTCACAAAATTCATGTTAGGTTAGTGTTTAGGTTGTTGGATTATAAATGGGAGGTGTTGGGATCAAAACCGAGAGGAAGTTTTTTTTTGAGTTACCTATACAAACAATTTTATGAAACCATTGGTATAGGTCTATACAAATAGTTTTCCCAAAATCGTTGGTATAGACCCATCCCAATGCCAAACTAGCCAATGGTTCTCCAAACTGTTGGTATAGCCTATAACAATGGTTAGGAGACCTATACAAATGGTTCCCAACCGTTGGTATGAGGTATTTTTCTATTAGTGGTGGGTGTTGATAGATATAAATCACAATTATTCTCACCCTGTATAATATCAATATAGGAAAGGTATCAGTGTCTATATGATTCACATTTCACATAAACTATTATGACAATATTTATTACATCTTCTAAGACAACACTTTTAGGGGAATGGCTCACCTCAAAGCTCATGGGGTGGGGGGATATTCACGTAGTGGTTCTTCTTGTGTTCTTTCTTATCTTTGATTCAATCCCGCAACATTTTATAACAACTGTTATTATTGATTATTTTTTTCTTCTAGAGTATCTAATTATTCCTATAACTCTTCCATTTTCTTATCTTTATCTACCTTTTCATTTCTTTTCTCAAAATATGTTTGAGGTGACACCCCAAAATCTGCACCTCTGAAGAGGCCATACTGTTCTGGCCGCTTCAAGGCCACTAATAATAGTTGTTCATCAAGTATAGCTGATGATGATTATTGTACCTAATTCAGATAAAAAATATAGAAAAATAATCAATCCTTATTATTTAATACCAATTTAAATAATTTTTTTATTATATCATACTTACACATGCTTCCCACACTTTTTGTGTGTTTTTAGCTATTAGTGTTCCTTATTTATTTACATGTTCCTCCTTTAATATCACATGATGTGGTGTGGAAGTGGATTTTGATTTTGATTCATCAATATGTATATAAATAGAGGAACATAATTATGTTATTTTTTCATGTCACATAAAAGTATTATGATATATTTAAAATACATACCATTTTTTCAAATGAAGCATACCCCCATCCTTACTTTATGGTAGGGGTACATTGGTTTTACTTACCATTACTTATTTTCAGCACTCATTTGTTGTTTCATAAATTAAAAAAAATGTTAGGTCTACTGGGCTAGAAACCATGAGAGGGGAGTGAATCAGGGTATGATGGATTAGAACAAATGCCCCTTATGATCTTGTTTTGTTGTTAGACAAAACCCTCTTCTCTCTACTTCCCATTTCAGAGTATGAATAAACCTTAAATCATGCACAGGACACAACAATTTTACTTGGTTTACCCTCACTAGGCTATGTCCAAGGAGTATACACAGACAATATGTCGATGTACCAAATCCACTATAAGTGCACTATTGTTTACAAGTTTGAAGTGGACTCACTATCCCTCTTGGTTTACAACTATTCAAAACTTTAGAAGTAATTGATCTCTAAACTGAAGTGATTTCACTACTTATTTAGAAGATCCAATCACAGTTTATATACTTGTAGGTCTCTTCATTATCACTAATGAATACATACTCAGTTATAGATAGATGCTCTGTTGAAGTTCCACCTTCATCCACTGATGAAAAACACTTTGCCTATAAACACTAGGCAGTCCATTTTGAAACTCTTTCACTGAGCACACTGCCTTTGCGAAGCTCCCACTTTTGCAAATCTCAAACAAGCCTTTTTAATGCTCTAACCTCTTCGTAAATATCACAGGTTCATAGGGCACATAGGTTTTCAAATCTCACTAGATCACAAATCTCTCTAGATCAAAAATCTCACATTGATCTTTGTGATTTCGTAAAGCTAAACAAGCATTCACGAAGCATGTGTCCTCCGTAAAGCCAAACTGGCCTCCGCGACATGCCTTCCTTTCATAGAGATCAACTGCCTTTGAAAATTCCCTTAGCTTTCACAAATCTCCTTGCTTCGCGAATCTCCTTTACAATTCGAGAGCTTAAGGTTTTTCATTTGATCTCTCTTCTCTTATCGAGGGGGTTGGGGTCTATTTATAGGTGATTCCACCGAATCGAGAACCTTTTGTGCAAAGTCAGCACCATATCAGCTCAAATCTCAAATCTTCAAAAAAAATTCCTGAATTTTCTCTATATCATGAAGCACCATGACAATTTTTGGATCGCAGAGCTCGTCATAATCATGAAGAATTCTGCCAATTCCTTTGCACTGTCACTGTAATGCTCCCTCGTAATTCTCCCTCACAATTCTCTTCACTTCTACTGTCAGCGAAGCTTGTCATAATCACAGAGCTCACTGTCAACATTCTTCATGTCTTTGATAAATACAATTCATGAAACCCATCTTCTTGAAACTCATTCCTTTTCCATATTTTGGTGATATCTTCAATGAAATCTAGTTTTCACGGTGCTCACTAAATCCCAAATTTTGGACCCCAAAAATTTGGAAAACACTAGAAAATGGTGCCACCTTGTATATATTCCTTTGTACCATCTCCAGATATTACATTCCTTTTTCGTGGTTCTTTGTCAACATGGATTTTCAATAACATCTCTAGAACTTGACAATTCACTATGAAAACCTTCTTTGTCAATAAACACAACCAGCCCAAAAATGTTGCAATGTTACCTTCAGGGATTTTTTCCCAAAAAAATCTTAATCAAAGTGATTAATACACATATTATCAATAAATGTTTTACCAATCATAATTTACCTAAAAATATGTCTCCTCTCAACAACTAATAAATGCATCTTGTGCTTGTTGGTTTATCAGGTGCGCATACATCTGTGGTGGGTGCAAGTTTATTTTCCCTTCAGCATCTTTGAGATGAAACCTCATAAGAATTGTGAAAAAGCCTCTATGAGACTTTCTAGTGAGTATTAATACAAATTTCATTTTGGATTCATCTAATATAAATTCACTCTATAAGGGATGATTAAGTGTAATTCAATGTTTTATTATTATTATTTTAGAAAAATAAATAAATTATATCATAATGCTACCCTAATATCTTCCCAAATTAGTGTATTAAACACGAGCATAACATTATTCCATGAATCTACATAAATTGGAATTCACATGGTAGTGGTGATCCCAATGTAACTATTGAACATATCCTTGTTGGGGTTAACAAGCTGCTCACATGCATTCTATCCAACCTTGAATTTAATGCCTTTGTTTCTTGCCTTAATAATTTTTTATAACACTATCACGCTACAGTGCTCCTATTTTTTTGGGAAACTGGTTTTTCACCATATGCAATTTATTCATATTCAATATCATCAATATATTGTTACTTTGGATTGGTATCATCAACATGTGCATAAGGTTGTTGTTCCTCTACATTAGGAGAACCAGCATGTTGAGAAACATATTGTTCCTCAGAATTGGGAGCATTGGCATGTTAAGAAGTCATTATCTGTAGAATTGGTTGAACATTTAATTTAGATTATGTAAATATAGTAGTGAATAGATAATAATATGTCATAAATCAATGTATATAACAAAAAAACTAATTATTAAACTCTTTTTTAAAGGTTGAATGGATTTTACCCCTCTATCAAGTATCCAAATCCATTCATTATGGTATCCTATAACATAAAAGACCCCATATATATTGGGACCTCTATGAAATTATTGTATCATCCCAATGAAAGGTTCACCCCTAGTTGAATTGACATATAAACCTTTAGTGGTTTTAGTCGATAACAGAACAATTGACTACTTTCAATTTGCAGGATCTAGAATATAAAATACTTGTACTGCCTGTGATTCCATTATAAATGGTTTTTTTGTACCCTTACTAAAATCCACTTTCACAAATCCTAATTCATCTATTTTAATATCTATCCTATTATCAACCCACTATAATTGAAAAACCAACACTTGGAATTTTGTATAATCCAACTCCCATATTTTTTTGTTGATGCTAAAGTATGATATATTGACATAAATTGGATTTTTTTCCTTGGTACCAGATACATGCATCACTTTAGTCGTAAGTGTAACTCCACTATTTTTTATGGTAATGTGTTCATCATGTTCATTTATATATAATTTATAACCATTAATTTCATAAACATTATAATATAATACATGCGCACTTGGTCCTCTAGCTAGATATTGAAGGCATTCTGAAATTGAATTCATATTTTTAGATTACTCCTTAAAAATATGGTCTCAAAACCATCTTATAAACTATATATTTTGTGTATTTAATATCCATATTTCATCCCTTTATGGATTAAAATTCCTAAGAATTTATTTATGGGTTTCAACATATGGGTAAACCTCTAAACTGTTATAAAAAAATTAAAGGTGGTCCTGATCTCGATCTGTAATAATAATTCTGAAAAAATCTATTCTAGAAATTACTTCACCCACAATCTACCTAGTGTAATGTGATTTTGGTAGACTAATTCCTTCCACATCAGACTGGTATTAAGTATAGAATTCAACGACTTCCTCACCAACACATTAATATACAATAAAACCTTATGGACAACTTTAATTTTTGACATACCCTTTCAAAATATTTATATGTCATTCAATGGGGTAAATTCATCTATAATGTATAGGGCCACATAGTAAAATCCCTATTACCAAGTGATCCATCATATCAAAGAATTTTGGTGGGAATAAAATCTTCAATTCACATAATATGACAACAATTTCATTGTCCATAGTAGGAAATTTCATCGGGTCTATAACTTGGTTTCATATAGATTTGAAAAAGAAATAGATATTTGTTAATATATGATGGACATTCTTGGAAAAAATGAAATGTAAATCTACATGCATTATATCTTACATCAAAACATGACAACCATGTGATTTTAGACACTTTAAATTTAAATTAGTTATTGACATGGTATTCTTTATATTTGATGAATACTCCTCTGGAACCTTTACATCATTCAAGAAGTTGTAAAATTGTTATCTATCTTTCCTAGAAAGAGTGTAAGCAGCTTGAGGAAGAAAATTCTATTTTCACTCTTCACTGGCACCAATTCTTCACATATTCCCATTTCAATCATGTTTAACCTCACCTTAATTCCATCCTTAGTTTTTTCAGGTGCATTTAGTAACGTGTCAATGACACTATCACATACATTTTTCCAACATGCATAAAATCAATAAAATGTATAATGTATAAATAATTCTAGTATGGTAATTCAAAAAACAATTCTCTTTTTTCGATCAGTTTTGGTATGGTTTTTCAAAAAAGGTTTACCAAAAGTAGTTTCTATATCTTTTACTTTCTCAAATAGTTGATTCATTGTTAGTGGAGATGGTGTTGTATGTTTTTATGAACTCCCATAAAATTATGTTATCCAAGATTGTTACTTATATAATTGGGGTATAAATCTATGATGTCCTAGAAACATAGTCTTGATGAATGTTTCAACTTAATTGATTGTGTATCTTATTCAAAATGGGACACCCTTGAGTTCCTTTAATGCTATATCCTTAAAATTTTCTATAAGCATAAAAGTAATTTATAGTCTTATACAACATGGATCTCAATGTGAAATATTCATTTCTATAAGCATATTACAATGTAACACTTGAATCCCATAATAATTTCAAATCATTTATCAATGGAGCCAAATAAAACATCAATATCATTACCCAGTTATTTCGGTCTTGATACAAGTTGAGATAACATAATGTATTTTCATTTCATACATAACCGTGGTGGAAAGTTATAATTTACCAACATAACTGGCCATGTAATGTGAGTGATTCTTTTAAATCCAAAAGGATTCACTTCATCTATAAATAGCGCAAGATGAAGGTTTCTCAACTTGTTTCCAAATTTAGGATACTCGTGATCAATTCTCTTCCACTAAGGAGAGTCTGACACATGATGAAGTTTCTTAGATTTATTTCTTGTATCTATGTGCGGCGTTAATTTTCTTGTAGTCTCCTCACTTCCATATAAGATCCTAAACCTTGGAATGATCAGAAATTTCCATAAAACTTTTATAGGACCTGATTCATCTTTCTTTTATCAAGAAGCACCACACATTGGGCATTTTTTAAGTGATTTTTGGTCCTTGATAAATAGTATAAATTCATTCTGAGAGGCTTGTATTATTTCAGAGATCATACCCATTGAATTTAACATTCATTTAGAATCATATGTTCAGAAAGGAAGCTCATTATATTCTGGGATAATATCATTCAAGAGAGAAAGTTGTTCAGTAAAACTAGTTTCACTCTATCTATTTCCAGCTTTTAAATTATACAGATTTATTATAGATGAAAATGTTGTATATTTAGTACATTCGACATACAATGACTTCTTTTCACAACTCTTTAACTTCTCAAACAATTTTGGGAAATCATGAAGTTCAACTTCAACAGTCATTCTCATTTCCTCAATACGGTCTTCATCATCGTACACACCTATAATCACATCCTCGATACAATATTCATCATTTTCCACACTTGTAATCATATCATATGATCCATAAAATGTAGTCTTATCTCATTCACTAGCTAAAACCAATTTTTCCCTATTTTTAGTTCAACATTTATAACTTTGATCAATTCTGTGACTGATCAAGTTTTTTTCCAACTCTTATGGACTAATTAATCTTGAATAACAATAGTGTAAACAAATAAAAAGGATTTGATAAGGGTCATATGCATGATATTTTACAAACTTGATAAACTCTTTCACCTCATCCTCATATTGTTTTTTCATACGATTGAAATCCATCCATTTTCAATTCATATCCATCCTATTTGATTCATTAAAATTAATATTTAACAAAATAAATAAATAAATAAAAGTCTAATCTTGGAACCCATAAAATTTAATTCTAAATGATTATTTAAGATATATGATGTCATTGTTCTAAGATAATAATATATGAATGATGTGTATTGAATTTTTTTTGTAGTGGTGGAAATCGTTGAAGGAAAGAAATGTGTGATATCTATAAAGTTATAAGGAATATAATTAAATTTTCATCTATTGCAAAACACAAAGATCAAGTATGTTTTTTGTAACTTTTTTAGGTGGGAGTACAATATGAGGAAGGAGTTGATGTTTACTGATTTCTTCACTTGGTAAAGGGCGAGCCAGGTTATAATATCCTGAATTTTTTTTAAAGATAATAAAAATTGTCTTGTTAATAATTTATAAGTATTTTTATGGGAAAATGAAATTTTTCAATAAAAATCACTTAATAAAATTTTTAAAGGCCTTTTGTAAGGGTAAAATTTTTGTTAGCATCTTGGAATATTCTATGAAATAATTTCAAAGTTAGGTACTAAGTTAGTGCGAGATTCCGAGTCCCATAGAATCTTAGTGAAAATGAAATAAAAATATTAAATATATTATATTATGTGTGTATGATTTATCCAAAATAATTTAGTATCTCCCAAGTGGTAAGTCTTATGATAAATCCAAGACCACTGTTAGGTCCAAGACGTGATGTTTACCCTATTCAAGGTATAAAATTTGTGAGCATTGGATGTTTAGACAGATTTCACATGAGGATAAGTTATTTAATATTTTTATTATATTATTTTTTCTAAAATAATTTAATATCTCTCAAATGGTGCATAATATGAAAAATCTAAGACAACTTTTAGGTTCGGAACGTGGGGTTTACCCTATATGGGTTATAACCTTTATGCACATTGGGTGTTTGGAAACATGACACACAATAATATACTTTTACATTTAATTATATTATTATTCTGATTTTATATAATAAATAATTAATATCTCCCAAATGGTGTGTCATATGAGAAATAAAAGATCATCGTTAGGTCCGAAACATGGGGTTTAACCTATGATGGGCATAACTTTTATACATGTCAGGCATTTGGTCAGATCGGTCATTAAATTAATTTATTTAATATTTATATTAAGTAATTATTATTATTAATTTATTAATAAATTGATACTATTCACTCTCATTCCCCAACTCACACAAAACCTCCATTGAAACCCATGGAGATTTTCCAAACTTCAATTCTTCACCCGTTTTGACAGCAAATAAATTATAAACAACATAATAAATGTAAATCAATGACTCCGCATTGATTTTTAGGTTTATTAATGGTTTAAAACTGGGATTTTAATATGGACTGAAGAACACACCGGGGATTTCAAATAACCCATCGATATGGATGTTTTGGGGTTGATCTCCTTGAGTCCAAGGGACTTATAACTCTTGTGTCACTATGGATTGCAACATTTGATCTTCCCGGTTCGATCTCTAGGCCCAACAGGCTCCTCCTTCCCCCTCATTGGTTCATCGTGTGGGTTTCAGGTTTCTTCTTAATTTTTTTTATTTTCTTTTTTCTCACTTCTTTATTCATTATACACATTAAAAAATAAGTTGAATAACAAGAAAAGGGAAGAAGATTGATCTTGAATAAAAAAATGAAAAATCCTAAAATTATTAATCATTGATTATATTTGGATTATAAAAAGATAATTTTTAAATAAATTATCAAAATATATTATCAAAATTATCAAAGGATAATAATGAAAAAATCTTTGAATGATAACTTTAATGTTTTATCAAAGGATAATTTGAAAAAATTATTAAATGAATAAAAAATTGAATTATTTTGGGTAATCCATAAAATAATTATGAAATAATAATTTCTTTTGAAATTAAAAAAGAATAATTATTGAAGGATAATTCCAAGCACATGTGTTGAATTTAAATAGTAAATTTACATATCCAGGAAAGATAAATAACATCGCATGTTATGGTTTTAAAATATAATTTAATTATCCAGGAAAGATAAATAACATCCCATATGATATTTTAAATGATAATTTGAATTATCCATGAAAGATAAAATATTATTGTGTTTGATATTTTAAATGATAATTTGGAAATTATCCAAGAGAGATAAAATATTATCGCATGTAATATTTAAAATGATAATTTGAAAATTATCCAGGAGAGACAAAATATTATTGCATGTAATATTTTAAAATTATAATTTGAAAATTATCTAGGAGTGGTAAAATATTATCATATGTAATATTTTAAAAGATATTTTTAAAATTATTGATTAGAGATAAAAATATTATCACATGTAATATTTTAAATGATAATTTAAAAATTATCCGACTGAGATAAAATAGTATTACATGTAATATTTTTTTTGATAATTCATAAATTATCCAAGAGAGAGATTTTATAATCGCATGTAATATTTTATTTCTTTTTAAAATAAAATAGTTGTTTTTGTCTTTATGGGCCCTTGGTGAATCTCAAGTGTCAAATTCTGTTATAAGAAGTTTGGGAATAGGTGTTCTTGACCGGTTTATCCTAACCTTTTACATTGACAACTTTGAGGTAGAAAGTTCCTTACCTTCTTGGGATATTTTTATAAATGTTTCCATGGTATGATTATCATGTTGGAATATTTTATATCCATGTCTAACTTGTGATTGCTTGTGGGTTTGTGTATAACCTATGACACCATATGACCTTTCTTCATGAGAATTGTTGAGATAGCTAGATTCCATGTTGATGTTTTATTCACATGTTGTATTTATGGTGATGCTAGATTTTTCTCATGATGTGTGCCTTGATACGTGTTCCTTGATTTGGGTTCCTTGATATGTGGTCTTAATATGATTTCACTGTTTCCTTGAGATATGTCTGGTATATGTTGTGTTGTTATTTCTTGTGAATGGTACCTATGAGATAGGTGAACCCATCGTGGATCGGTAACCCTATATGGGGAGTGTGTTCAGACACTGCATGTGATGTGATGATGAGATCAAGATAGACAATAGGGCATGATGTCCTAGTATGACCTAACCTAGGGGCATGGTGATTATGAGTGATCAGACTCATATGTGATGATTGTGGGGCATGACGATCATGAGTGATCAGACCTGTGTGGAAACAGTAGGGTATGATGGTCTATGTGATCTGACTCAGAGATAGCATTGAGTCATGATGGCCTAGTGTGGTCTAACCTGGAGTCATAGGGTCAGTACAACTATCGAGTAGATTGATTATGGATCTAACATCGAGACATTTCCATTATTGTTATGATGTTTTCTAGCATGGAGTCGAAGCAGGTACGGTCGGGGGTCTGTGGCAGCTTGGTTAGTGCACAACCCCTTGGTTTTGGATTGTGTGTTACTATGTCATACACTTGTATACCTGGTCACATTAGGTTAAGGACGCATTGTTGGTTTCCTATTGATCCTTGTACTCACACCCTACTTGGTAATTTTGGTGCACTTGTAGAATTCATGAGGGATCTGGTGAAGGGCAAGGGCCCTATGGTGGACTGCTGATCTGACGATCCTAGAGTGTAGACCTGGTGGTGGGTTAGGGTGGACACTGTTGGGGCATGTAGTTTACCATTTGTTTACTTATCTTATTTATTTACCCTGTAAAGACTTTCCAATTTTAGGATATGCTTTTATTTACTTGTCATGTATGCCATCTTTACCTTTCCACATGTTTACTTTGATTATTTATTATATTTTTTATTAATGATTATCATTCCTATGACACGATACTGAGGGTATAGTCTTTCCATTGATGGACTCAAACCCTCGCTACTAGTCGGCAACCTCTTGTATATGAGGAGGTGCGCATGAGGTTATGTGGCATTCCGGTTCAAGCCTGGTAGTTTGGATCGGGATGTTACAAAATGGTATCAAAGTATCATGACTCACTAACTTATTTATTCTCTTGCCTTTGTTTGGTATAGGGTGGAAATAAGTTAGGAAGGTTGAGACTCAGGTATGGGAACTATGTTAGTGTCTGGCTAGCATTGTATATTGGGCCTCTGAGTTTCCATAAAGTGTGGAACTTATGTTTTGTTATTATTATTGATTAAACTCACCATGGGTGATTCCCATGATGTTGATATGTGATTTATTATATTTTGGGCGTGTTCATGCATCATGACTAGGCACATAGGTTCAAATTCCATATATATATATACTTATTGTGTTTCATAGTAGTTTATTAATTAAATGTGTTGTATTTGTGCTATCTGTTCAGGATAGTTTCTATTATATGATATATCTATGTTGTCATGTTGTGTGATATATCCTTATTGGATTAAATTAGATGATCTGGGTATGTTACGGTGTTAGTATATATATAATATTTGTGAATAATGTGCAGGGATGAGGACAAGGGTTAGTACTATGAGGGTTATAGCTTAGGTTGAGGCTAGACTCCTAGGGAAGCCTTTGTGTGATCCCATAGACTAGATAGATACTATTTATATTCCTAATGATATTATTGTTTTGGAGATACCTCCTCAGAGATGTTTTATGGGACCACCGGCTGTGGCATCTCAGTATTCTCTTGTGCTACCACCTATAGTTCAAGGGGATATACCCCAACATACTCCTATACCAGCACAGGAAATATGGGATGTAGATCCCATTCATCCAGGACTTTTTCAGTTTGTTCTTATCAATGGTGGAGCTATTTAGAGGACCATGACCAACCATTCTTGGGATTTCTAGCTCCAAAATCCTCTAGAATTCCAAGGTACTAGTGGTTCACAGGACATAGAGGACTAGCTGGACTATATTGAGAGAATTTTTGAGCTAGTACATACCCCTAAGGAAGGGCGAGTCATTTTTTAAGCCTTTATATTCCAAGATCCCACTAGGAGATGGTGGAATTCCATGAATCAAGGAGGGAGATGATAAGGTATTACATGTATGACCTTTAAGGAGTTTTTTCTCAAAAAATACTTCCCTAACATGATGAAGCTAGACTATGCCTAGGAGTTCATGGAATTAAGATAGGGTTCTATGATTTTCTATGCATACTCTTCTTGATTTATGGAGTTGCTTCTCTTTGATCCATCATTAGCTGGGAATAAGGCACATAAATCTCGAAAGTTCGAGATAGAATTACGATCAGAACTTAGACGTCTGGTTAGGATCTTTGACCAATGACATGCTCTTAGGTTCTTCACAAGTCCCTTCCCTTTGAGAAGGTACTAGAGGAGGACAGGGTAGTAGGATTACTTTCATCCCATGTCGAGTTGGTGACTGAGCTTTCTCTCACAATGTGAGTTCCTATTGATAGTAGGAAGAGGAATAAAGATGACTCATTTCAGTATAGTGTCAGTCAATCAGAGTTGAGAAGAGGCTCACCAATACCTCCTATGGAGGAAAGATATCCTCAGTGTTACAATTGTGGGCAGTGCATGCATTATCGCACTTAATGACCAGAACCAGAGAGGAAGTGCCACTGATGTGGCAAGATAAGTAATATGCGGAACTTTTTCTCAAAGGAATCATGATCAAGGTCTCATGGTGGTTTGAGACAAACTTAGGTGAGTCATAGAGATGGTTGTGGAGCTGAGGTAGGTCATGTCTATACAGTAGATCAAAACCCAGTATATGGTGATGAGGAACTTGTTACTGTATGAGGTACGATCTTGAACACATATTTTGATCTTATTCCTTGTTTAGTAATATGATTTATTTATATCTATTAATTGTGTCTATACTTGACTTATCAGAAGATTTATGTTTCCCTAACCTACCTTTATATGATACATCTTTGAATAATGACATGAAAACCTAGTATATGAGTGAGTAGTAGTTGGTGCTTCCATAAATGGAAGATTTATAAGGGAATTACATATCACTAGGTGGAAGGACATCATGGTGGAATTTTTTATGGGGTTACCCAAGACCCCGAGGATTCATGATTTAGTTTGGGTAATTGTTGATTAGCTTAAAAAGTTTCCCACTTTTTACCAGTCAGACTCACTCAGTGGAGGAGCTAATAAAACTTTATGACAAAGAGATCATATGCCTTCATGGAGTTCCCTTAAGCATTGTTTCATATAGTGATGCATGTTTTACATCCCACTTTTATCTAGTCTTGAAAAAAATCATAGGGACTCAGATGTGATTGATAAAAACATACCGTCCTCAGACTAACGGACAGTCAAAGCAGACTATACACATATTGGAAGATATGTTTTGATCTTTCACTACTTAAATGTAGGCATTTAATAGGGCTAATAAAAGGGAATTATCAGTGTTATATAACCACTGATAATGTAATAAATTTTAAAGGGTTAGCTTTAACAATTCTCATAAAAAGTTCTGATAAAGGTCACCTTTAATAGCATTAAAAAAATAATGATAAAGGCCTCACTGATAAAGGATATTTTTTTGTTCACACCCCCATCCCCCCTATCAGCCCCCCCCCCACCCACCACTACCACCACCCACCCCCCTTTATCAGTGAATCATTAACCACTTTATCAGTGATTTAGATAATCCCACCCTCCCATATGTTCCCCTACCTCCAACGAGTTTCAGACCTAAGACCTCCATCTTATACACCAATGCCTTTTCCACTCCCCTATATTGTTTTGTTTTATATTTTATGATATATCTATATATTTATATATAATTCATTATATTTTTTATCCATAAGTTTATATATATGTTTATATATATATATATATATATTTAAATTCATATATAAAATATGTTTTGTGTGTGTGTGTGTGTATTTGTGTGTATTTTTAAATACATACAAACATACATATTTCATTTATATATATATGTGTGTGTGTGTGCATCTATAAATATAATTATACATTTTTATATTTATTTACATATATTATATATTAATATTTATATACATATATTAGAATATATAGATAAATATATATATATATATATATATGTTTGTTAATACACACACATAAATATATATATATATAAACATTATATATATATATATTAATTTTATAGGTATATAAATATTCATACATTTTTATTTTACATAAAATGAATATTATTTTTTATTTAGATAAGTTTTATATATTAATAAATATATTTTATAAGTTAATATGTTTAATTATTTATTTATAAAATTAAATTTTTATGTGTGAATATATAAAAAATATGTATATATTGTTATATATTCAATTATAAATAATAGTACATTATGAGAGACAATAAAATTTTAAATCCATAATATCAATATGAATGTAATCCCTAGGAATAAATTCATTCCTCACTAAAAAAGCATAAAAAGACCCCCTTAAACAAGGCTAAAAATCCATCAAATGTTAAAAATTTGGGTACCCTGACTAAAAACTCAATTTTGGAGTACTTATAGGCTTTTTCCCTCTAAAATTAGTGACTGGGGCTTCCCTTAGTTAATATGGTGTGGAAATCATCGCAAGATTCGATTTGATATGTGGTAGAGCCTAAACGGACACCTGAATCGAAAGTTATGGTCATTTGAAATTTGAGTTATGTTTTCAACTTATTTTAGAAATTTTATTAATTTTTTGGATTTTTTTATCTTCAAATTTTTATTAAATGACTATTACTCAATAATAATTAGAAAACTATTAATTAAAAATATTTTTTAAATTATTTTATAATCCATTTTCACTAAATGTCTTATATATTATGTGTAAATGCCTATTTAGCTTCATATAAAACATATTTAAAAATATATATTATATTTATATCAATATAAATATATTAATATATTAATATATTATTTTTAATGAAATACAATTTATTTTTTAAATATACCCATTATCAGTGCTTTTTTAGAAGTGCTGATAAAACCCATTTTTATCAACATTTTTTTATTAGTGCTGATAGGGGGCTTTATCAGTGATTTTTTACAAGTGATGATAAAGTGACCCTTTTAATAGCACTAAAAAGAACTATTAAATACCCCTTTTAATAGTGTTTTTTCTAACGATGACAAATGGTCTTTTTAACAGTGCTATATAAACCCTGTTTTATAGTAGTGTTGTGTGTTAGACTCTGATGGAGTATGAGATGATCACCTAGCCTTGATTGACTTTGATTTCAATAATAATTACCATATTTCCATTTAGAGGGCACCTTACGTGGCTCTTTTTGGGAGACCATGTCGATCACCGCTTATTGAAAAGAGGCGGGTGAGGCAGGGGTTGTGGGCCAAGTTTGGTTCAAGAGGTATTTAAGGGAGTGCATCTATTTTAAAAGAGGTTGATTACCGCTCAGAGGAGACATAGATATTATTCTGACTTTAGGAGAAAACCCTTAGATTTCACTATGGGAAATTGGGTTTTATTATGAGCGACTCCTCGGTTGGGGCTGAGAAGTCTGAGGAATAAGGGAAAACTAGCACCCCATTTTGTTGGATCCTTTGAGATCACTGAGTGGATAGGGGTAGTGTCATATTGTCTAGACCTCCCTTCACACTATTGAGGTATGCATGATATGTTCCCTGTGTCTCAACTTTGTAGGTACATACCCAATCCTATGCATATTGTTGATTGCGAGGACATCGAGCTGGAGACCGATGCATCTTATGGGGATCGTTTGGTGTAGATCATAGATCTAATAGAGAAGGTGTTGCGAGGAAAGACCATAACACTAGTATGAATTTGATTCCAGCATGGGTGGATCTAGGAAGAGACATGGGAGCTCAAGTCTTATATTTGATCTTAGTGTCCTAATTTGTTCAAGAAATACTATTAGAGATACTTCTCGGGGATGAGAAGTCGATAGAGGGGGAGAATTGTAATATCTTGAATTTTTTTAAAGATAATAAAAACTCTCTTGTTAATAATTTATAAGTATTTTTATGTGAAAATGTAATTTTTTAATAAAATCACCTAATAAATGTTTTAAAGGTTTTCCATGCATGCAAGGATAAGTTATTTAATATTTTTTATTATATTATTTTTTTGAAAATAATTTAATATCTCCCAAAAGGTGGATCATATGAGAAATCTAAGACCACTACTATGTCTGGAATATAGGGTTTACCCTAGGTGGGGTATAAATTTTATGTGTGTCGGGTGCTTGACAACATTGCATGCGATAATACCCTTTTATATTTAATTATATTATTATTCCTATTTTAAAAAAATAATTAATTAATATCTCTCAAACGGTGTGTCATATGATAAATCTAAGACCACCATTAGGTCCAGGATACGGGGTTTACTCTAGGTGGGGCATAACTTTTATACGCATTGGGAATTTGGTCAGATCGCTTGTTAAATTAATTTATTTAGTATTTATATTAAATAATAATTATTACTCATTTATTTAGTATTTATATTAAATAATAATTATTAATAATTTATTAATAAACTGATATTATTCACTCTCCTTCCCCAACTCACGCATAACCTCCATTAAAACCCATAGAGGTTTTCCAAACTTCAATTATTCACCCATTTTAACATCAAATAAATTAGAAATGGCCTAATAAATGGAAATAAATGACCCTACATTTATTTTTAGGTTGATTAATTGTTTAAAACTAGAATTTTAATATGAATTAAATAACATGCTGGAGGTTTCAAATAACTCATCGGTCTGGCTATTTTGGGGTCAATCTTCTTAAGTTCAAGGGACCTCGAACTCCCATGTCATTGTAGATTATAGCCTTTGATCTTCCCAGTTTGATCTCAAGGTGTGGCGAGATCCTCCTTCCCCCTCCTTGGTGCATTGTGTGGGTTACATGTTTCTTCTTCATTTTTTTATTTTCTTTTTTCTCTCTTCTTTATTCAGTATACACGTTCCAAAAAATATAAGTTAAATAACAAAAAAAAAGGAAGAAGGTTGATCTTGAATAAAAAAATGATAAATCCTAGAATTATCAATTTTTAATTATATTTTTATTATCAAAAGATAATTTTTAAATAAATAGTCAAAATATATTATCAAAATTATCAAATTATAATGATGAAAAAAATCATTGAATGATAATTGCAATGTTTTATCAAAAGATATTTATAAAAATTATTAAATGAATAAAACATTGAGTTATTTTGGGTAATCCATAAAAGAATTATCAAATGATAATTTTTTGTAAAATTACAACAGGAAAATTATTGAAGGA
This sequence comes from Viscum album, assembly GCA_963277665.1. NCBI lineage: Eukaryota > Viridiplantae > Streptophyta > Magnoliopsida > Santalales > Viscaceae > Viscum > Viscum album. The sequence continues at coordinate 141,033,473 of OY728128.1, read as the reverse complement.
TAATTACAAACGCATGCATTGAATTTAAATAATAATTTTAATTATCCAGTAAAGATACATAACATCGAATGTGATGTTTTTAAATGGTAATTTAATTATCCAGGAAAGATAAATAACATCACATGTGATATTTTTAAATGATAATATAGATTATACATGGTAGATAAAATATTATCATTTTTAATATTTAAAATGATAATTTGAAAATTATCCATAAGAGATAAAATATTATCAAGTGTAATATTTTAAAATGATAATTTAAAAATTATCCAGGAGAGATAAAATATTATTTCATGTAATATTTTAAAAGATAATTTTAAAATTATTGAGTAGAGATAAAAATATTATCACATGTAATATTTTAATTAATAATTTGAAAATTATCTATGTGAGAAATATTATCACATGTAGTATTTATTTTTGATAATTCAGAAATTATCTAGGAGAGGGATGTTATCATCACATGTGATCTTTTATTTCTTTTTGAAATAAAATAATTGGTTTTGGAGTTAGGGACCCTTGGTGATTCTCAAGTGTAAATGTTTTTCTATAATAAGGTCACGAAGAGGTGTTCTTGTCTGGTTTATCCTCACCTTTGACATTGAAATTTTTGAGGTAGGAAGTTCCTTACCTTCTTGGGCTCTTGTTATAGATGTTTCCATGGTATGATTTGCATGCTGGAATATTTGATATCCATGTTTGAATTGTGATTGCTTGTGGGTGTATGTATAATCTGTGACACCGTATGACCTTGATCCATGAGAATTTTTTAGATAGTTAGATTCCATGATGTTGTTTGACTCACATATTGTATTTATGGTGATGCAAGTTTTTTCTCATGATGTGTTCTCTGATTTGTGTGATGTGATGATGAGACCGATATGGAAAATGGGGCATGATAGTCTAGTGTGGCCTGACCTGAGTGCAGGATGATCATGAGTGATCAGACCCATATGTGATGACCATGGATCATGATGATCATGAGTGATCAGACATGTGTGGCAATAATGGGTAATGATGGTCTTTGTGATCTAACTCAGAGATATCATTGGGGAATGATGGCCAACTTTGAAGTCGAGATTTTTTCATGATTGTTCTAATGTTTACCAGCATGGAGCCGGAGTAGGTATGGTCGGGGGTCTGCGGTGTCTTGGTTAGTGCACGATCGCTCGGTTTTGGATTGTGTGTTACTATTATTTTTGTGCATTTATTGTTATTATTTCATACACCTGTATACCCGATCACATCAAGTTGAGGACTCATTGGTGGTGTCCTACTGAGTCTTTTACTCACACCCTACTTGGTCATTTCAGTGCGATTGTAGATTTCATGAGGGATCCGTTGAAGGGAAAGGGCCCGGTGGTGGTTCGCTGAGCTGAGGATCCTAGAGCATAGAGCTGGTAGTGGGCTAGAGCAGACATTGTAAAGACATTCATTTTACCATTTGTTTGTTTATCGCTTTATTTACCATACCTAGACTTTCCACTTTTGCGATCTGCATTTATTTACTTATTATATATGCCATCTTTACCTTTCTACGTGTTTACTATGATTATTTATTATATTTTTTACTGATTGTTATTGATTCTATGACATGATACTAAGAGTTTAGTCTTCCCATTTATGGAATAAAACCCTCACTACTAGATTATAGCCTCTTGAATATGGAGAGGCACGCATGAGGTTTTGGGTATTCTGGCTCAGACTTGGTGGTTTAGGTCGAGATGTTACAAGGTGGTGTTTTAGTGATAGGATTATTAGGAGTATAAGTTGATCTTTTGTTAGATGATGAAAATTTTGATAAAGACCAATCACATGGTCTTGAGAACCCAGTGTTTGAACAACCACTTGAATTTAAAACTAATGAACCAAAAGTCTCAAGATGGGGTTCTTAAGATATTGGAAAAAACTGAAGAAAAATCTAATTAGGGATTCAAAAATGCTTTAAATTTAAACAATTCACATGGTTGGGATGAAGCCTCAAAAAAATGAAAATTTTATAAATATATATAATCCATCCTCAACTTTTTGAAACATATTTAAGGATTGTTCGAAATGGAATAGGAAATTAGTATATAACATTCCATTGAAGTGATTTAAATGTGGATATATTGTACTTTTCACTTCCAATTTTCCAATTTTTATAGAAAAGAAAAATGAAAATGAATACAATTTAACAAGAAGTTCACAAAAGAATAAAACCAAGAAGTTTAGAAACCTAAATTTTACCTCACATTTGATGTATGATCCAAGATCTCACTCTAAAATTACCTCAGGATGTAGGAGTGAGAAATTTTGTGTGACCGACACTTTTTGGTGGTGAAATTTCATGTATGACAAGTAATAGCCACCTAAACATTCACACTCCTTATAAATTTTAAGATAAACCATGTGATATCCAAGTAGTGTGTGATGGTGGTGTCATATCAGGTATGCGTAAGGAAGGTGATGTGTCGCTTAAATCCTTTGGGAAAATTAAAAAACACTCAAAGAGGAATTGAAAATGTTGAAAGATTAAACGATAGGTAAGAAGTAACATACCATGGAATTTGAAAGTGTCAATTCATCCAAGGGATAGCGAGGGAGAGCGTGTGGAAAAGAGGGAGAGAGGTGGTGAGGGGAGATATACTTGGAAGAAAATGGGCATAATTTTTTTATTCTAATCCATGGTAGCGAGAGGGATACTTGGAAATCTGAGCCAATTACCAGTTGGGCACCACAAAAACACTGTCTACTTATCATTTTCAGTCACCACCTTACACAATAAGTGTTAAGTATTTTTGTGGTGAGCTTCATGCAATCAGAGTGAGAAATAATGATAAATGAGTGAAAATGGATGTGAATGCGAGGGGGAGGGTGAACCAAGAATGGCTAAAGGAAAGAGAGATTGGGTGGGGAATCAGAGAGGTGGATCGAGGATAAATAATATCTCTTTCACATGCGTTGTTCAAACCATTTTGGAAAATTAAAAACAAACAAAGATGTTCAAGGGGGAGCAATGGATCACAAGTGATCACATACCATGATTTTAATATATCATTATAAATTTAAGAAATTAGAATTATATAAACTTTAAACTAATGAAAATAAATTAATAAAAAATTTGAAATTTGAAAAAATGTTTAAACAGAGAAATTATTGAAATTTTAGTTTCTCTTCATTTTTTTGATGTGAAATTTAATAAAAGAAAATAAATGATTGTAATTTCTCTCCATATTATTTGGTGAAATTTTTTTTTAAAAAAAAGAAAAGAAATGTTTTTGGAAATATTTCAATAATAAAACTTATTAAAAATATAGTTTTTCAATCCCCTAGAACCTAGCCTAGTGGAAAATGGCCTTTTAGGGTGTCAGGGGGTCTCGGGTTTGAGTCTCCCCGACTTCCCGCATTTGTGTATTTGCATGTTTCTTTGTAGCTTTGTAGTTCCCCTTCCCCAATAGTTTGTAATAAAAATATAGTTTTTCAATATTCAATTATTTAAAATAAAAAAAATATTTTAGTTTTAAATTAAATCTTTGGTTTTTACATAAATATATATGTTTATTATAAATATATATATGTATAAATATCTTTATATAATTATATATTTATTTATATTTATTTATTTGTATATAATTATATAAATATGAGTTTATAAATATATATGGTTTACATGTGTAAAAAAATTAATTGGTTATATATTTATTATATATAAAATAAGAAGCATTTAAAAGAAAAATAAATATTTTTTGAACAAATGTATTTTTTCTAAAAGACGGTTTAGTCGCTCTTTGCGCACATAATTTAAAATTAATTTTTACTAATTTTAGAAAGTTTACTTAATAAAATTAACTCCATTTTTTAAATCATCATATAAAAATTATATTTGGGTGATTTTTTTTGATTTTCTTAAATGTTTTATTTTTTGATGAATAGTGAAAAATACTGATTTTTATTAAAAACTATCTTTTTGTTTAAATAATTTACAAGGGTAAATTATATTTTAAATTGGTTTTAAAGTAAAAATAGTTAAATTATATTAAAATTTAACTAATTAAGTTTATTATAATCATTTTTATATTGAATTTTGATATTAAAACTTTTTATACTTATGATAATTTTCTCTTTGGAAACCTGCTTTTTCATCGTATTTGCGGGTATAATTTTAAATTGAATTCTACCAATTATATGAATTGAATTTGGAAAAATGTATTGAATATTTTAAATCATAATTATTTATATTATTTAATAAGGTTTAATTAATTTTTAACTAAAATGAATAGTGAAAACAGTAAAAATTAATTATTACGGTTAAGGTAAAAATAGGTTTACTAAGGGGTTAAAGTAAAAATGATAAGGGTTAAAATGACCTAAAAAATTGTAAAAATATTATTTTATATCCATATTTTGACCTTATACATCAAAAATTATAATCTAAGGTTATTTGGAATCATTTTTATTGGGAATGACTATCATTTTTTATTCATTTGGGAAATTTCCAAGTAATTTCCAAGAGGATTCCCTTTCTACACTTATAAAAATACACTTCTTATCCTCACTTATTCACACCTATAAAACCATTTGGATCAAAAAAACCCTACAAAAATCCCTCCCCAACATCCTTATACACATTTTAGAGCTTTTGTTCTTCCCAAAAGACCAACTATAGGGTCCTTAAGAGTAGATCCAAAGAAGGTTTCTCTTAGAGAAGGTAATTGTCTTAACAAAGCTCTTTTGTTTTCATTATTTTTTTCACATTAAATTGTGTATTAACACTTAAAATATAATAAAAAAAGTATATATTATATACTAATATGTTATAATATTTATTTAATAATATTTATCCATATCCTCCTCCATCAAATGGGAAATGAAAGCATCGATCATGTGTACGGTGGACTACCGCCTTGCGAACCGATGTAATTTGTTTTTTATCACCGCTTTTAAAGGATAGATATAATAATGGATTTAACACATGTATATGATATTTATGACATTATTATACTTCTGGAATTATAATATCACATATACCTTCTTACTTTATATTCTTTTTAAAATATGACAATGTCGCTCATATATACGGTGGACTACCACCTTGCGAAGCAATGTGATTTGTTTTTCATTGACACTTTACATAGAAATTAATAAGGATAAATTTAATGAATATATGTGATATATATGAGATTATATTTACTTTTTAAGATTAATATATCACCTATTTCTTTACCCTTTCACCCATTAAGTAAATGATAACGTTGCTCATGTGCACGTATGACCAACCATCTTCAAAAAGCAATGTGATCCATTCTCCATGTTCAAATTTAAATAATAATTATAAAACTGTATATAATCAAAAAAAATATTTATAACATTAATATCATTATGGGTATGATGTAACTATATAATATTAATAAAAACCATAACTTTCATGACAAATCACGAATGAGAAAACAAGGTAATTAACACCAGAAAAAAAATAAAATAATGAAATATTATTAGCAAATGGATGGTAAAATGTTATAATAGGATAATATATGATATTATAAATATTAATATGGTTATTTTATAATTTAATAACATGTTTAAAACCACTATACAAGAGGTTAAATCATGTTTAACAAAAAGTAAGTGTGAGGTAAGAGATTTCGTCTCAATTTCATTTCATTGAGGCATATTGTAATGTTATGAACATAATTTCTTTTAAATGATGTATATAAGACCCCTTTAAATTTAATATAATTATTACTTAATAATTTATGGTATTTTAAGTTTAAATTTTAATTATTTCATTCAAGGTGATTTGACATAAAATTTACCAAGTCGTAAATAATTTCATAACTCAATTTCTTTTCATTGTGTTATATTACTTATTTGTTGTCTTTGATATTATAATATTATGTATGTAATTAATTTTGATTATCTTATGTTATATTTATATTTTTTTCATGTGGAATTATTTTTCATACACATAATCAATTCATGGATTAATTCTCACTTCAACGTGATCTTTGTAACAGTTTACTTCACAATCTCATTTTAATCGAGATTATTTATGATTGAATTTCCATTAAAGAAAATTATTTAATAATTGTCTAATAAACCCATTTAATTTTCTTATCCTCTGGTTATTCATGATTTTTTCAAGTGATAGTGCCATTTTCCACTCTTTGGTACTTAAAATTACTGTGAAAATGTTTTTAAGAAAATCTGACTTTATTTCTCTCTTCGGTCAAAAATCCTTTTTCATCAAAATATATGTTTCCTAAAAAAAATCAAAAAAAATTAAACCTTTTAAAAATGACTAATTAAATTTTTTTACACATTTTAAATTTTTATAAAATGTTTTTAAAGTAATATTTATGTCATTTTCAAAATAAGTCCCATTTTCCTTTTACTAAAAAAGTGAAAGGAATCTTTGTTTTAATGTGTACAACATGAATGGAATTTACAGTTATCATGACCACTCAATGCTTTAAAGTTTACATTATAAGTTTCAAAGGTTATTTTCAAAGAAAATTATTTTCAAAATATTTTATGAACTTTTAGTTTGAAAATTATTTTCAAAGTTAAAAGGATAATTTCCCCAAGTAGTTTTTTAAAGATATTTTTATGGAATTTCTATTCATCAACGACAACAACCCTTTATTTTACTTATACTTCACTAGGTATATATTGTATTGATTCTATCCTTATTCTTTATATAGATGTATTATGATCATTTTGACCAAGGAAAGTATTGATATTCAATTTCTTGAATCATTTTTGTAGTCATTAACTTTCCCTTAAAATATTCACTTTCCTTTGATCATTGGATAATAAATTTCCCCTAAATATACATATTATTTATTGGTGATATTTTTATTGATTAAATTGTATATCATTTCTATATAATGTGTTCTATATTGAAAGTTATTTGTTTAGTTGGGGAAATATTGATAAATTTGTATTCTTTACACAATACAGATATTTGATGATAAGGAATATTATTCATGAATTAAATCAATTATTTGATATATGAAAATGATTTAGAAATGTAGTGATGGGTGGGGACTGAAATTATATATCCCCTAAATTCATCAATAGTCTTATGAGGAGAATAAGTAAGATGGAATTAAATGGGTTTCTACCTATAGTTTTAAGTTGTCTTGTGAAAGTTATTTACAGTAGAGGTATCATGTGCCTAAGAACATGACATCTAATTATTAATAATTTACTTTATTAAGAATTTAGTTATTATTATCCATGAGATTTTTATAATTATATTATCTCTATTTTCATTGAATTCTCATTTTATTGATTGAATTTCATTTGTTTTCAGTTATTTACCTTTCCATATTGACTATGCATTATCTTATCATGATAGTAAAGTTATTTAAATAGCACATGTGTTCAGTTATTTATATTTCTATATTAATTATGCCTATTGATTCATGATAGATTCCATTATACACAAGCCTTAATGATCATTTGAGATAACCCTTATTTTGTTTCCTTTCCTAGGAATCCAAGAAGTGTATTATGATTGATATGAAAGGATATTCTAGAGGGAATAATGTTATTCTTGAAAAATATTATGTTGTAATTTGTGTTTCCAAGATTTATATGGAAATCATATATGTGTCTATTTTACTAATACTAATGAACTATTTGGTACTTCAAGCTGTAATTCCTTATATAGTATGTCAATTTAATGAAGTAATACATCAGCTTCGGGCTACTGGAGTTGGGGGTGCTATAGTTTATCAGTGTTTTTTTAAATTACTGATAAAACCCTTCCTGATCTTTTAAATATAACCCTAAAAATTTTATTCATCCTCAGATCATTCAATATCTCGCAAAACTAAAGATTTTTCACTTACCTCTCTCTAAAATCATAGATGAATTGACACTTTTAAAACCCAAGGTATGTGACTTGTGATCCATCCCTCCCCCTCGAATGACTTTATGTGTTTTTTTATTTTCACAAAGGGTTTGAATGGTGCACACGGTCGATCTTATTTTTCCTTGATATAACTCACTGATTCTCCACACAATCTACCTCACACTGATCCATTATCCATTCACCCTCTCCCTTGGCTTTATATTAATTTCACTCACTCATCATAATTTCTCACTCTGATTTCATAGAACTCCTATTTGTGCACCATAAAAATGCTACCCACTTATCATGTCAGGTGGTTACTGAAAATGATAATAAGATAGGGGTTTTTAGTACACAGATAGTAATTGTAACCAAGTTCCAAGTATCCCTCCTTCTCCCTATGACGTCCCAAACCCAAATGCCACTTAATGGGTTACCTGAGCCTGGTGGGACACATGGCCTCAATTGCATCTCCCCAAATGCCAAAGATTCCCGACTAGCAATGAGGGCCTAGGGTGTGATTGTGGGGTGACTATGCCCTCATTACCAAAGTATAGTGCAGTGGATAAATAAAAACATAGGTAAATAGAGGAAGAAATATAAGTAATAGAATGCACAATTGAAAATAGAGACAACAGCAATAATGACTGGAATAACTGGAATAACATACAACAAATGATGATGAAATTTCATGTATCTAGTAAGCTAAAAAACATGGATACAAAGTAGAATGCATAACATATTCCACAAAAGTATAAATTAAATCAAAAGACTATCCCAAGAATCTTGAGATCTGGATCGGTCATCTTCTATCAAGCTCCATCCTAAATAGAAATAAATCAAGTGTTCGAAGTCATATGATTCCCTTTTACAACACCTACATACATGTAATCTACCATGGGTACCAAACAACACCCGGAGAGGGTATGAGATAAATCTTAATGGGCCACCACCAATGGTGTCTATAACATTTTTCTTGTGTAATGGAAATGTAACAGTGTGAAAGAATACATACATAAAGTAATGTAGTACAATGTAACTAAATACCCAAGTACCTACTTAATCCCTCAGTTGGTATCTGAATATGTAAACAGTTCATTATTTTATTATTACCAGTTTATAAATAAGTCACATGTTGACACTAGTGAAGGTTCCAATATGTAATAAGAAAACCTGTAAAGATATTTATTAATAAATATCCAAGGTAATAACCAAGGCAATGTAAACCTCAAGGGTCAAAAAATCAGTAATAACTATAGCCTGGCTGGGGTTAAGAGTGTAATCCAGGAGTATAGTCTAAGTCATTCCATAATAAGATGCCTACCGAGTCCAAGGAGTTTGTCTAAGGTAAAATGGGGATAAGAAATGACTGGTCCCAATGGGCTTTAACCATAGAACCTACTTTTCAATACTAGATCTAAGGAGTGTATCCAAGGCATCCTGTAATACTACATGATAGATCCTAAAGTGTCATATCGGGCATCCAAAGTTATAAAAGGATTGGGTTCTAGGTGGGTCACAACTTAAGCAAGTCGTATCCTTGAATTCGTAATGGAGTCCTTGAGTGATTAAGTCATTCCATCATAAATCCAAGGAGATCTCAAGTCAAACCACTCCTATTTTGATAAATAAGTCACATATAATTCATAAGGTTCAAGCCATTACCTTTCATTAGTGTGACAAGGCTAATTAAGCATGTAACCATTTAACCAAGTCATAATTATCAATAAGTCTATTTGGTTCAAGCCTTTCCTTTCATTAGTGTGATAAGACCAAGTAGAATGCAACCATTAATTTAATCCATTTAAGGCATTTTCAATAATAAAGGTTTTCTCTGCTACCTTCTATTAACATGGTAAGGGGTGCTATAGACATGAAACCTATTATTCAATTACATTAAAAAAGGTTAAGTCGTATACTTAGTATACTTTCCAATTTCCATTTAACATTTGTTTATCAATTGAAGCACTTACCATAGGCAGGTTAAGTGGTGAGCATACATGGTACTTTACATTATGAAATTCATAATCTAAATCAATCCATTTAATATAGAAAATCTAAACCATATGAAGTTAAATCCAAGGCACACCCAAACGGTGGCTCAAACGTGTCAAAACACTAAAACGACAACTATGGTATAACATCCTACATGGGATGGATGGATTTGTGGGTGTAACCACTAACAAATAATCGCATATTTGAAAATAAAATAACCATACAATTATAATGATTATAAGCATGGAATATAAATTTAATAAATGGCACCTGATGAAATCGGCGATCCCCACACGACAATTCCAAAATCAACTAACTTGAGGGATGAGTTATAGATCACCCACCTTAGGCTCATATGAATATTATCCTCCAGTATTGGCCTATGATTTGTCTTGTACTGGAGTAGATATAAGAAAAAGGTAAAAATTATCATGCCTTGATAACTAGGTCAAGAGTAAGAGAGAAGAAGAACAGCTCAAACGGACTCTAGTACTTACTGTTGCGCATCCAACGTGATGAGTGGAAGCTCGATCAAATATCAAATGAAGGAGATATCTTGATCCTTATCTTAGGCCTTCAAAATGCTCCAAAATTATAGCAAAGGAGTTTAATCCTTCTATAAATCAGATTAGGGAGGAAGGAAGATCTTAATTAGATCATTAAGGGAAAAAGGGTAAAATTACCCAAAATTTAGCTTGGGCACGGTTTGTCCACACTGTTTGAAAAATCATGCACAAACCATACATGGGTACCTGGAGAAGAGGGGAACTAGAATGGCTAGGCTGAATGGTTAGGTAAACCATGTTCCAACCATGCGAAATGGCTCTGACTAAAAATGCAGACCATCCGAACGGTTAGATCTAATTGTGCGGCCTACCCGCACGATTTTCTCTAACCATACGACAAGCCCATCTTTCCCCAAAAGATGGGTTCTGAGCTCTAAACAAGCCCTGAACACCCTCAGAATCTTTTCTAACTCATTAGGCATCCATATCAGGTCCAAAATAAAGAATTAGAACAAAATTTAAAGGATCCATACTTGAGTGAAAAATCGGGTTCTTATACTCCCATTGATTAAAATCAATAAATTCTACAAATTTTCTTTCATTACCAGGAAGAAGAACCCAAATCATTTTAATATCTCCTGATTTGTTTATAATTTTTATAGGAATTTTGAAATGGGTTTAATTTATTTTGTATAATTTGTTCTGATTTTTTATATTTATAGCACTTGATAAAAATTATTTCACGATACTTTTGATACTTATACACATGCTCTTTATTTACATGATTTAGTTTTTGTTTTAAGTTTTTTCTTAATAATTGTATATTTTTATGAATTTAATAAGTTTTTATATTTTTTTAATATTTTTTAATATTTTTTAAAATTATTATTATATTTTTTTTTATGGATACTGATTTGTTATATATTTTACACATGTGATATGGCATGAACACATGGGTTATGCACACGGATTATGGATGCACATCAGTACATGAGATATTGATGGTGCATAAGAGGCTTGCATGTGAAATGAGTGGTGTGTAAGTAAAGATCAAGTGAGACTACTGAAGTGAATTTAAAGAATCTAGTATTACACTAGACATGACAATTAGAGAATGAGTATTATGATATCAACATATTGTAGGTCATTTGAGGAGCTTATACTAGGTTATATGCAGAGTGAACTATCATGTATGAAAGAACTTGATGTTACGATATAACCAGAACATGGGCAGAATCAATTGCTTACAACCCAACAAATATTACATTACCATCAATGGATTACAACAATATTGACATAAGATATTTCATTTCTCCAATGCCGACGTAGGTAACAAAACCAATCCAACACAATGAGCATTTTGATGCTCAACTACTCCACTATTTTTGAAATCCAACCTACTAAACTAAAAATTGAGTATTTAAAATTGGTTTATCTTTTTTATATTGTTCTTAATTCTCTAACAATTAATGGTACTTGAAGTTATTTAGAGGTTCTTGATGCAAGTTCAAAGGATTTTGTAGTTCCTGAAAATGATAGTTAATTTATACAGTTCTTTACCAAGATGAAGAATTCATTGCTTGTTAATGAAGGAATTAAATTAAGGCTACATAGATATAAATATAGATACATTATTTCATATATTCACACAATTATTTGTGAATATGTGTAATGAGATGAGTGGTATATATATTTATATATAAATATGTAAGGATAAATGGTGGTTCAGGAACTCAAATTTTATATATTGAACTTGGTTTTTAAATTTTGTTCTTAAAAATAAGATTTTCCAAATGGAATTTTCAAAAGTTTTTAGTCCATTAAAATTAAAATTCCCCAATTGGATTTTTTTTACTTTCATACCATGTTTTATAAAAGGTGATTTAATTTTTTAAATCCTTGTTATGATGATAATGATGTTTTTATGCCTCTTGGGTTGTTTGAAATTTTTAAATTGATTTAATAAATGTAATGTTTTAAAGTGGCATGTGGTGTTTAATTAATTGAATTACTTAGCATGGGTGATTGAAAGACCCCTTTGATAAAATGTGAACTATCTGAAATGGTAATGGAAAATGGGAACCTCATCTCAAGACTTCTAGATCATTTGATTTTAATTCCAAAGTTTATTTAAACATTGGGTTCTCAAGACCATGTGATTGTTCCCTATAAACATTTTCATCATTTGAAAAAGGATCAACTTTGACTCTTAAGCATCCTATCATTGAAACACCAACTAGCCCTCTATGTACCAAGTTAATAAATGAATAAACACAAACTATTCCTTCATATTAATTTTAATTCCTCACTGATTTTTTTTGGATCTTGTCTATATATTTAATCATATGATATATCATCAAATTAATCCTATGTGAGATCTCTGTGTTTTGAAATAGATGAAAATTTAATTATATTTTTTGTAACTTTATATATATTACTTCTTTCTTTCATTAAATGATTTCCACTACTATAAAACAATCTCAATACACATCATTCGACTCTTATTATCAAAGAAAAATGGATTCATGTACCTTAAATGATTCTCTAAAAATAATCTTTTATGGGTTCTAAGATCATACTTTTTGTATATTTATTTATTTTGTTAAATATTAATATTACTAAATCAAATAGAATAAATCAGAATTGAAAATGGATGGATTCTAATCATATGAAAAGATAGTATGTGGATGGAGTGAAAGATCTCATCAAGTTTGAAAAATATAATTCATATGACCCTTCTCAAATCCTTTGTCTCTATTTACGTTGTTATTATTCAGGACTAATTAGTCTAAAGGAGTTGGAAGAACACTTGATCTTTCACAAAAATAGATCAAAGTTATAAATATTGGACTAAACATGGGGAAAAGGTGAATGTAGCTAGTGACTGGGATAAAACTATTTTTTATGGATCATATAATATGATTAAAAGTATTAAAATTGAATAATACTGTATCGAGTATGTGATTATAGGTGTGAATGATGATGAAGATTATATTGAGGAAATGATGAAGACATTTGAAGATGAACTTTGTGATTGCCCAAAATTATTTGAGAAGTTTAATAGTTTTTAAAAGACATCATTGTATGCTGGTTGTACTAAATATACATCATTTTCAGCCATACTGAATCTATATAATTTAAAACCTGGAAATGGATGGACTTATTCTAGTTTTACTGAACTACTTACTCTCATGAATGATATGTTCCTAGAAGATAATGAGCTTCCTTGTCGAAAATATGATGCTAAAAAAATTCTATGTTCAATGGGTATGATCTCTAAAAGAATACATGACTATATAAATGATTTTATACTATTTCTCAAGGACCAAAAGTCACTTAAAAATTCACAAAGTACAGTTATTCTCGATAAAATAAAGATGAATCAGGTCCTATGAAAGTTTTATGATACTTTCCAATCATTCTAAGGTTTAGGCACCTATATAGAAATGAGGAGACTGAAAGATAATTAGTGTGGCATGTATATACAAGAAATAAATATGGGAAACCTCATCACCCGATAGACTCTCCTCAGTGGAAGAGAATTGATCATGGGTATCCTAAATTTGGAGATGATCCAAGAAACCTTCATCTTGTGTTGTCTACAGATGGAGTAAATCCTTTTGGTTTTAAAGAAGAAATCACATTATATGGCCAGTTATGTTGGTAAATTATAATTTGTCATCATGGTTATGTATGAAATGAAAATACATTATGTTATCTCTATTTATATCAGGAACAGAACAACTGAGTAATGGTATTGATGTTTATTTGGCTCCATTGACCGAAGATTTGAAATTATTGTGGGATTCAGGTGTTATGTTTCATGATACTTATAGAAATGAATATTTCACATTGAGAGTCATATTGTTCAAGATGATAAATGAATTTCCTGATTATGGAAATTTTTTAGGATATAGCATTAAATAAACTAAAAATGTCCCATTTTTTAATAAGGTACACAGTCAATTAGGTAGAAACATTCATCTAAGACTATGTTTCTAGGACATTGTAAATTTCTACCCTGATGACATAAGTACCAATCTTGGATGACATCATTCAATGGGAGTTCATAAGAAGGTATAACACCATCTCTACTAATAGGTGATCAACTATTTGAGAAAGTAAAAGATATGGAAATTTATTTTGGTAAATATTTTTTGAAAAACCTTACAAAATCCAATTGTAAAAGGAGATCAATTATTTTTAATTATCATACTGGAATTGTTTGTACATTAGTAATTTTATTGATGTTATGCATGTGGAAAAAATGTATGTGATAGTGTCATTGGAATGTTACTAAATGAACCTGTCAAAACAAGGGATGTAATTAAGGCTAGGTTGTACATAATTGACCTGGGAATATGGGAATAGTTAGTGCCAATGAAGAGTGAAAATGGAATTTTCTTCCTCCAATAGCTTACACTATTTCCATACAAGAGATATATCAGTTTTAAACTTCTTGAATGATGTAAAGATTCTATAGGGGTATTTATCAAATATCAAGAATATCATTTCAATGATTGATTTAAAGTTAAAAGGTATGAAATCACATGACTACTATATTTTGATGTAAGATCTACTGCATGTTGATTAACATTTCATTTTTCCCAAGAATTTCTATCATACATGAACCAAGCTCTGTTTGTTTTTCAAAGCTATATGCAGCAAAGTTATAAACTCAGTGAAATTTCCAACTATGGAAAAGGAAATTAAAATTATATTATTGAATTGGATATGTTCTTCCCATAGGTATTCTTTGATATGATTGTTCACTTGGTAAGAGAGATTTGATTATGTGGTCTTGTACATTATAGATGGATGTAACCCATTTAATGGTATATGAAGACTTTGAAAGGATGTGTCAAAAATAAAAGTTGGTTAGAATGAAGTATTACAGAGTGATATGTTGTTGAGAAAGTAATTGAATTCTGTACTGACCACCTATCTAATGTGAAAATCATTAGTCTACTGAAATCTCATCACACTGAGCGGCATGTGGGTGAAGTAATTTCTGATATAGATGTTTTCACAATTACTATTATAGAGAGGGAGTATGCTTACCTTTACCTTTTCATAACATTTTAGAGTTTTCTCTATATTTTGAAACCCACAAATTAATTCTTAGGCATTTTAATCCATCAAGGGATGAAATTTGGATATAAAATACACATAATCAATAGTTTATAGAATTGTTTAAAGACCATATTTTCAAGGAGTCAACTAAAAAATATGGATTAAATTTCAGAATGACTTTAATTGATATCCATAGGTCCAAGTGTTCATGTATTATCTTATAATGTTTATGTAATTAATGGTTATACGTTTTATAAAAATGAACATGATAAACATAGTACCATGAAAAATAGTGGATTTACACTTGTGGATGAAGCAATGAATTTATATGGTACCAAGGAAATAAATTGAATTTATGAAAATATTTCATGATTTGGAATCGTTAAACAAATATGGGAGTTGGATTATACAACTTTCCAAGTGCTAATTTTTTCAATGTAAGTGGGATGATAATAGGAGTGTGGTTAAAATAGATGAATTGGGATCTATGAAAGTGTATTTTAGTAAGGAAGTTTACAAATACAAACCATCTATAATGACATCATAGGTAGTATAAGTATTTTATGTTCTAGATCCTATAAACCGAAAGTAGTCAATTGTTTTTTATTGAATAAAGCCAATAAAGGTTCAGATGTCAATTCAAGTGAGGATGACCCTTTCACTGGGTCATCATAATCATTTCACAATGTTCCCAATGTAGATGAGGTCTTTTATGTAAGAGGATACCAAAATAAAGGTATTTGGATACTCGATAGAGGGTTAAAATCCCTTCAACATTTTAAAAAAATAGGGTCCAATGATCAAGTTATTTTTTTTGTAATATACATTGTGTTACCTCATATTATTATCTATTCACTGCTTCATTTACATAATCTAAATTAAATGTTTAACCACTTCTATAGATAATGACTTCTGTACATGTCGATGATCCTAATCCTGAGGAACATTAGGTTTATCAACATACAGATGTTCCTAATGAAAAGAAACGTCAACCTTCTGCACATGTTGATACTACCAATCCATAGGAAGAAAATATTGATGATGTTGAAGCTGATGAAATGGTAGATGGAAAAAAACTACATCCTAGAAAAAACATGAGTATCTTAGCATGACAGTGTTAGAAAAAATTATTAAAGTTAGAAATAAAGGTATCAAATTCGAGGTTGGGTGGAATGAATGGGGTTAGGCTGTTAACCCCAATAAGTCTATGTTTAGTTGTTACATTGGGCTCACCACTAGAATATGTGTTATGATTGATATATATTCATGGAACAATATTGTGTCAACACTTAAAGCACTACATCCAATGGCCCGAAGACCTTCATTTTTTATTGATTTTGATAATCCACCTTTCAAGGGGTGAGGTGGAACCCTTATAAGGCTCATAGGCATAAGTATTACATGGCCCGTAGGCCTTAGAGGAATTCATTTCCCATAGACTTCAAACATTACATACAACCCAGACTAACTACTGAAACTGCTCCTCCCTAGCATCTTCATCGTGAAATCAGCTCTCCACCATCGCATGGCTATTTGGATAGGCTTTCCCATGTATTCACAGGCTTGTCCCGATGGTAGGTTTCATATCCTCTCATTCTTGCAATCTGTTTAGCTTTTTCTATAGTGAAACGTTGATTTAATATTTATTATCCCTTATAGAGTGTATTTATAATAGATGTATCCTAAACAAAATATGTATTAATTCTGGCTGGAAAGGCTCATAAAGGATTATGGACAATTCTTAAAAAGATTCATCTCAAAGATGTTGAAGGGAAAATAAACCCACACCCACCATAGATGTATACACACCTGAAAAACCAATAATAATGGGATGCATTTATTGGTTTTCATGAGGATACCTATTTTTAGGTACATTGTGATTGGCAATACATTACTTGAAAATACTTATATTAATCACTTTGATTAATAATTTTTAATTTATGAAATATTAATTGAGTGCTAAAAATAAGAAAATTTTAGTGAAACCAACGTACCCCTATCGTAAAGTAAGTATGGGGTGTGTTTCACTTGAAAAAAAATGGTATGTATTTTAAATCTACAGTAATTATTTTATGTGACATGAAACAAAAACATAATTATGTTACATTGTTTATATACAGATTGATGAATCAAAATTAAAATTCATTTCCATCCCATATAATGTGATATGGAAGGAGGCACATGTAAATAAATATAGGATACTAATAGATGAAAACACACAAAAATTATGGGTATCATGTGCAAGTATGATATAATAAAAAAAATTATTTAAATCGCTATTACATAACAATGATTACTTATTTTCCTATATTTTTATCTTACTTAGACTCAATAATTGTCATTAGTTATACCCAATGATCAACTACTATCAGTGGCCTTAAAGTAGCCAAAACAGTATGGTCGCATCAGAGGTGTGGGTTTTGGGGTGTCACCCTGAACATAATTTGAGAAAAGAAATGATCGGGGGGATAAAGATAAAAAATGAAAGAAAAGTAAGAACAGTTAGATTCTCTAAAATAAAAACTTAAATGGTAGTATGAGATGTTAAAAAATGTTATGGAAAGGAATCAAAGAGAAGAAACAACACACCAACAACCACTACGTGAAGATCCCCCCCACCCCTACCAGCTTTTAGGCGTTTCAATCTCCTCAAAGGGATGTCTTAGAATAGGTAATCAATATTGTCATAATTATTTCTATGAAATTTAAAACAGATGAAAATTGATACCTTTCCTGTACTAATATTCTATAGGGTGAAAATGATTATGATTTATATCTATCAACACCTTCTCATCACCTTGTTGTGAGGGGTGCCATGTACAGTATCAAAGGAGATATTCTACAAAACAAACAACTTTCAATAGGTTAAGTGAGAGTTGGGATTCATGTAGATCACAAACCGAGCGTCAAGCTACCTGTTTTATTTGATGATGCATATATTCATACGATCGAGCAAGATATAAGAACTTTTGTAGCATGTCCATTAGATCTTGTAAAAATACATGTCGACAAGGAGGTATTCATTTCCAAATTTTTTATGAAAAACCTTTAACAACTAATGAAAAAATGAAAGAATCAATGAATTTTATTACAAAAGAACAAAGGGAAGGGGTGAAATGGAAGGTCAAATCAAAATATTCTAAAGGATCAACCAACCAATTGAAAATATCTTCAGAAAGTACCTTTACCCAGCTCATTCAACTTCTGTAATTACTAAAATAAAGATTCATGGTGATATAACGTTAGCAAGTGGTGGTATGACCATAATTGATTTTGAAGAACAAATGTATGGAGACGCCATTAATGAATATATTGGTTGTGAGAATGTAAATGAGATCCATGAGGATGAATCACTAGGAGTCTCAGTTGTAAATGTATACATGAGGCGTGTTTTCATGATTTGTTTGTTCAATAGTTGGTCTAATATGTTAATTATGACTAAATACTATTCATAATTTTTGAAATCATATATATTAATGTTATTTGAAGGGAAAACCCTATGAATAGAAATTTGGACTCATTAGTCCTCACATCACTTCTACACAACTATTCTCATTGGAACCAAAGCAATATGAAGTAATAATGGAAAAACTATACACAATTTTTGAAAGTAAACTTACAGACGATAGACTCTTCTTAATACCCATGATTTAGAGGTAAAAATATACAATTTAATCAAATAAAATGTATTTTCATTCATTTCATTATTTATTCCTTTTTTTAGTCAGCATTGGTTACTCATTACAGTCAATTTGGATACTCCAAAGATTTATTTTTTGGATTAAATGCATGGATTCCCAACAAACTAACCACATGTGATGAAGTTTATCAATTTATAATATATTGCATGAAAAATTTTATAATTAAACTTCAAGTTATACATTTTATATTATTTTTTAATGAAAATTCTGTTATAATGGGGCAATGTTTAAATATCATCAAAATCATGGCATTAATACTATCCATGAGAACAATAAGCTTATTGGATTATACAAATGTATAAGTATTAGGGTATATATAATAACATTCCACTATCAAAACCTATATCAAAACAAATTAATTATTTTTCTCAATGTTTTCGTAGTGCCTTGAACAAACTAATGGAAAATATTGTGGTTATTATGTTTTTAAATTTATAAAATATATCATATTCCATCAAAAAAATAACATCTGTGAAGTGGTATTTCCTATGATAATAACAATTTAATTTGAAATGTTTAGTAATCCTTTATTTATTTATATTTTTTCAGTACTATCATAATTATTGATAGTTCTCGTATTCACTCGAGGAAATAGATTTTTTTTAGAAATGGATGGGTAGAATACAAGGTGCCAGATTGTATACAAACATCATGAAGAGGTGACATAATCAAAATCATGCAAAAACATTTATATTATTTTGACACTTTAAGAAAACAATTCACAATTAATTTGTGATGTGTAGGAACCATCTGCACCTTAATCCAATCACTACTATAAAACTGGGTTTATCCGGTGTTAGGGCTTTAACAATGCTAGCTAAAAGTGTTGTTAAAGACCCTCTTTGTCAGTCCTAGAAAAATGTTGTTAAAGGGGGTCTTTAATAGTATTAAAAAGAACTATTAAAGGAGACCCTTTATCAGTGCTAGTAAAAAAACACTGACAAAAGGGGGCATTTATCAACGCTTGTAAATAAGTGCTCAAAAATTGTATATTTCAAAAAAAATATTTCATTAAAAATAATATATTAATATATAAATATATTTATATTGATATAAATATAATATATATTTTTAAAATATGTTTTAGATAAGGATAAATTGGCATTTACACTTAATATATATGATATTTAGTGAAAATAGATTACAAAATAATTAAAAAAATATTTTTAATTAATAATTTTCTAATTATTATCTATTAATAGTCATTCAATAACAATTTGAAGATAAAAAATCAAAAAATTAATAAAATGGCTAAAATAAGTTAAAAATTTAACTCGAACTTCAAACAGCCATTACTTTTGATTTAGGTGTCTGTTTGGGCTCTACCACATATCAAATCAAATCTGATGATGATATCTGCACCTTAATGGCTAAATAATCTTTAGGCACATTTTTTAGGGAAAAATGGCCCTAAAAGTCCTCCAAAACTGAGTTTTAAGTCGGGGTACCACAATTTTTTAAACATTCGAAGGAATTTAAGCCTTGTTTAAGGGGGTATTTCTGACCAATTTTAGTGGGGACTAAATTTATTCATAAGTATTACATTCATATTGATATTATGGTTTTAAAATTTTATCATTTTCACAATTTAGTTTTATTTATAATTAAATATATGCATATTTACTTATATTTACTTATAACAAATCACTTGTATAAATACATATATCAATATATTTACATAAACATATGTTTTTAAATATATAAAACAAATATTTATTATTCATTTTATTGAAAATAAAAAATTATTCATTTTATTTACCTTATAAAATTGCAATAACATGTATATATAATTTTTATATATACATATGTGTGTGTATTAATAAACATATATATATATATATACATATATATATATATATTCTAATATATATAAATGAATATTAACATATAATATATTTAAATAAATATAATTGTATATATATATATGTCTAACATTTTTAAATTTATAAAAATAAATAGATAAGTTATTAAATATACAAAAAAAACACACATGTCATAGTGGTAAAGAGAATCTAGTCATATAAGGGAGGTCCTAGGATCAAATCTAGGCACGTGTAGGTATTTGGGGTAACCTTCTAGAATTTAGGAAGTGGGTGGGGTGTTTAATGGTAGATAGGTAGTGGAAAGTGTTGAGAAATGGGGGTGTAAGCGCTGAGAAAGGGCGGTGTTAGGGGTGTGTGAAAATTTACTTTTTTTCAAATGTTTTAATAGTTCCTTTTTAGCATTGTTAAAGGCACCCTTTAACAGTACTAAAAAATTTCTAATAAAGGGTTCATTTATCAACACTTTTTTAGCACTGTTAAAGGGTTCCTTTAACAGCGATTTTTTTAGTGTTTTTAAAGGTCACCTTTTAACATCACTCGTAATATCAACACTTTTGAAGCACTGATAAAACCATTTTACTGGTGGTGTTAAAGGACCAGTTTATAGTAGTGAATACATAGTATTCCCAATATGATAGAGCTAGTAACATGTACGAAATTGCTCGTGCTTGTGAGAGATTGGACTTTGAGGTTGCAACTAAGATAATGGAGATAGGTAAATGGGTCAAGAATGTTTACAAACATCATGAAAAGATGAATTACTATTACTAATTTAGTTATAATTTTCATCATCTTAACTACTATATTAAGTTAATTTCCTTAACATTTTTATCTGATACTCCAAGTGTGTCTTTTTATTTAAAATTGACATTTTAGTAAAAAATACATGTGACATACTCAAAACTAAGAAAACACGCTCATATTGTTTTGATAATTTATGAAAATGATCTATAATTCATTTACGGTATTTAGGAATAAGTTGCATCTCAATCTGATACACAGTGTGCTCAATATGACTCAAAGTTTCTGTTATTAGTTTAAAATTAACATTTTAGTTCAAAACGTGTGTCACTCACTAAAAACTAAGAAAACATGCTTGGATTGTCCTAATACTTTATTAAAATAATTAATAAATAATTTTTTACATGTATGAATCAGTCTCACAAAAAAAATGAAACACAATGTGACCAGTATGACTCAAAGTATGTGTTTTCAGTTTAAATTGACATTTTAGTAAAAAGACATGTGACATAATCAAAACTAATAAAACTCATTAAAATTGTTTTGATAATTTAATACAATGATCTATAATTCATTTTTGATGAGTAAGAATCATCTTCACCTCAATCCGACACACAGTGTGACTAGTATGACTCCAAGTGTGCCTTTTTATTTAAAATTGACATTTTAGTTCAAAACAAACATCACAAACTCAAAACCAAGAAAACACATTTGGATTGTTTTTATACTTTATTAAAATTATCCATAAGTCATTTTTGATATGATGGAATTGGCCACACCTCAATATGATACACGATGTTCTCGGTATGAATAGTGTTCGTTATCAGTTTAAAATTGAAAATTTAGTTCAAAATGTGTGTCACTCACTGAAAACTGAGAAAACACACTCATATTTTCTTGATACTTTATTATAATGATTCATAATCCATTTTTTGTGCAGAAATAGTTCTCATGTAAAATAGACACATGATGTGACCAGTATGACTCAAAGTGTGTGTTTTCAATTTAAATTTACATTTTAGTAAAAAAGACATGATCTATAAGTCATTTTTGACATGTTGGAATCATTCATACCTCAATATGACGCAAGGTTTGATCGGTATGACTCCAAGTGTGTCTTTTTATTTAAAATTGGAATTTTATTTTAAAACACATGTCACATACTCAAAACTAAGAAAACACGTTATGAATATTTTGATGCTTTAGAACAAAAATTCATAATTCATTTTTGATATGTAAGAATCATCCACACACTAGTGAAAAAAATGGATTTCACATTGGCTTTTTCAAATTTTTGATGTCGGTTTTAAACCAACATCTATAAAATCAATGTAAAAAACAAGCTTTTTAGCATCGATTTTCAAAAACCAACGCTGAAAAAGATACATTCTTGGTTTTCCGCATTGGTTTTTCAAACAAACTGATGCATAAAACCGATTTCTGGTATTGGTTTTTATGAAAACCGACACCGAAAACCTCTTATTTTTTTAAAAATGTTTTGGCATTGGTTTTTATGAAAATTGACACCAAAAGCTAAAAAAAATAGAAAATTCAGAATATTACACTTCCAAAATAGTCAAAATACCTGTAATAAAAAACAGTATACAATAATTAAACATCATTTATCATTGACTAAAAATCTATAAAAACTTACATGATTTTATCTAGTTAATCAAAAAATTATCTACACATTTGTATTATAAAGTAGAATTAAAATGCACATACCTGAAATTTACAACATGATCAGTGTTGGTTATTGTTGAATAATTAATTTGATATCATTATATTCAAACACCTATTATAACAAAATAATTAGTTTTTTGAACACATGTTATTAGGAAAATGTAATATTATTCATAAACATTAGAATATACATACCTCAAATCGTAATCAGAATTAATAAATAGTTCACAGACAAATATCGAAGATGGGTAAGTTTAGTTTGGGTATAAGACTCGTCATCATTGAATGTCTACAATAATATTGAATGATATGAGATTAAAAAATATAATATTATGATAGAAAATATAAAAAAAATATAACTAACCTTATCAAATTCAGTAGTTACCCTAGTTATGATTATCTCGTACATGAATCGTATAACATAATAACCACATTCAACATATCCTTGTTTACAATGAAACTAAGGTTATAAAACATTAACTTGATAATAAAAACCAATATATATATCAAAAAATCAGAATACTATCTAATATAATAATTAATTACCTTTACTTCCACATATTGGATTTCATTTGGTTTCTTTATCGACATGTGTTCTTTGTTAAATTTTTTCCATGAACTACATTTTCATATATATAAACTAATAATACATTTATAAACAATTTTAATTAAACATAAGGAGATTATAAAAAACAAAAAAAAACTTACTTCTCTAATAAGGTGGAAAATCTTTTAAAAAAGGCCCTAATAAAGAGCAAACCAATATAATGTGAATTCGCTTGGGAAAAATGCTCCTAACATCTAATTCCCCCTACAATACAAAAAGTTCACAATTAATGAAATTATAATGATCATTAGTTCAAAATTAAGTTTTTGTTCTTACTTATCAAGAAATGGAAAAAACCAATATCTAATCTCTGTCTGTGATAATTTAAACCATATTTTATTAAATAAATAAAAATTTAAACATAAATTTACTTACATAGAAAACAACTACAGTACATTCGGGACGACCTCTTCAAAATAAACTAGATGCATGATATATTACTTGATTAATCTAAATGGATAATCTCTTATGCATATATCATACGTCATTTGAAATTCATAGATATAATTCAAGGAATAAGAATCCTGAGATAATATTTGTATCCCATAAGAAATATCATAAGTATCTACAGTCGACTATTCGTGAACATTTTGTTTCATTTGTGAAATTTATTTTGATTTCAGATAATCCTATATAAGTTAAATGTCAGAAAAAATTATGAGTAATTTTCAATCATATGTAATTAATATTTAAAAAAACACATACCTTATATGAAATATAATGAAGAAGACTAGTTGTCCAAAGTAAAAAATAACCCAAACAATCCTCAACTCTGGTGATCTCCTTGGTAGGAAATGATAGTAGAGAATTAGGATCAATAATATCAAGTACTAATACTCTAACCTGACTCATCTGCATAGGTTGGTGATGTACAGAATCCCCCAAAAAATTCACGAGTCCTAACGCAATAATATGTATATGAGGATCTTCAGTAAAAAAACTCACAGTATATGGTTTGGTCCGAGTGAGGAGGTGTAGGACAAAAGTAGGAAGGTTGGGTAAGGTAGTTCGGATGGAATGTCTATAGAGGCTTCACAATCGTCTGACCAGGCTGGGAAGGCTAGAAAGGCTGCATAGACTGTGACTATCATGTAAAGTGTTCTAACAAAGCCTGTTGTATAACTGCTTGAATTTAATCACCCATGGACTATTTCATCTCTTTCATCTCATATTTTTAAGGACTCTATTTCTAGGTCTTTTTATTACTTAATCTGACCAAAAACTTTCTGAATACTAACACCTACCTGATATCCTATAACATGTCTGGGGTGTTTTGTCTTTCCTAAAGCAGTGGCTAGGATGTCCTTCCTACCCTCAGGGATAAAAGAGTCTTGTGTCTCCTGCTACGGAATTTCATCCTGAAATGAAAAATGAAAGAGTTATATTAGTGTTTATAATTTATAAAATAGAAAAAATCATGACAAATAAATAATATTTACTTACAATTTTATTAGCTACTTCCCTTACTTCCTGTGTAAGATACTTTTCATTTTTCCTTCTTTTTTTCTCATTTCCATTTTTCATAGTGAGTGGGAGGAGATAGAGAACCAAACTGGACCTCTTCTAAACCACTACTACTTCAAGCTCTTAATGCTTCAAATTTTTCTTCAATCATTTTCTACTCCAATAACGGATACCCTCCATGTGATAAATTATAAGGGTATACATTTTTCAACTGGATCTCTTGATGAGATCTCTTGGAGGTATGTTATAAAAAAATAAACTAATAAGTAAATAGATAAATATATAATAAATTTTACAATATAAAATAATTATCATACCTAGAATTTTTCTTCATGACGGTTGTCAACAAATTGCTTCCATGTATCTGCATCTATAAACTGATACTTAAGGCATGTGTTTTCAAACTTTTAATTTCCAAAAAAATATTTTTTTGTCAATTTTATTTTAAAATATCTCCATCAAAACACCACTAAAGAGATATGTCTTTTCTTAATTTCTTTTATTTTCTCAAAATTAAATGTCATCTATAATTGAATAAATGAAATATTTCATTTAAAATATTTAATATTCAAAAAATGAGATAAAATAAATCAATTGAGATATTTTACTATCATGGCCTCCCAAAGTTGTTGTTTCACCAACATGTTTATGGACTTCCAATTAGGATATAAAATACTAATCCTTTAATGGATCTACATTGATATATAACTGATAAACTGAACTGCATTTGGTTCAGTTGCATTATTATCATCATCAAAACAAATATGTAATCTCTCATCTCCACAACCAAGTGATAGTTTTGGTAAACGTGTAATACCATATTTACCAACTTGAGAAATTGATTTCTCTGTAGTAACAGGAGAAGTATCCTCTTCTTAGGACGCATCAGTAGTCCTACAAAAGAATTATAAATTGAAAGTTTTCTTTCATTAAATAAGTATATTACTGAATATTTAACAATATGAAAAAATAGATATACCTTAACAACTGATCCTTTCTATTTGTATCTGACATTGACATAAGAAAGTGTAATGAAATTTTGTGTACCTTCATATCATTAGAAAACTAAATATTTAGAAACAAAGATGAAAAAATAAGTAAAAAAATACACACATTTGTATGTTTCAAAAAAGAAACAAAATATAAATAATTACTAAAAAATTAAGAGACTAATTAAGTGATTTCCTATATTCCTTCATCATGATCATTATGTACTGCATGCACTATGTATGCATTACAGTCATTATAATCATTATGAAATCATGTAATAGATGAATAAGACTCATGTAAATCAATAACATCATCAGCATCATTCTAATCACCCAAATGGTATCTTTTTCCTTGCAAAATGACGAACCACTGATCATTTGATTGATAAATGATATAAAATATTTGATTTTCATGTGTATCCATGATAAATAGTTCCTCATTGTAATTAAATTTTTTTAAATCAACCAGTGTGAATCTGCAATCATCATGTTTTACACCACTATTACTATCAACCCAGTTACACTTAAACATAGTGACTCAAAAAATTTTATAATCAATTTCTTATATATCCTCAAGAACTCAAGAATATACCAATGAATCAAAAAATGGGATTTTATCTTTTGTACTTGAAAAATGAATTGCTTCAGTGATAACCATCACACCACTATTTTTAATAGTACTCTTATCATCCAGCTTTTTGTGTAAAATGTGTACCCATTAATATCAAAACCCTTCCATGTTATCACATTAAGAGATGGTCCCCCTTCCAACCATTTCAACATTTCTGATGCAGATATATATGTTCTCAATTTCTCTTTAAACCATGAAACAAATGTATTTTTATGCTCAATCATCAACCACTTTTCATTTCTTTTTGGATATTTTCTCTTTGATTTAGCAATATATGATAATATATATGATTGAACATCATTTGTTTTGTTCAAAATATATAAATTTTCATGCACCACTTCATCACGTGGAATGAACTTTACTTTTAAGCCTCAAATCCCTCTACATTCATTATTGACTGTCAAATATCGAGATATAGGGAGCCCAATATTCTCCAGTTCATAAAAATAATTAGTACATAACTCAATCACTTCTTCTGATACATATTTTTGAATAATAAAGGCCTATGTTCAATGAGGATTTTTAACATATCCCTTTAAAATTTTCATATACCTTTCAAAAGTATGCATCTACTGTAAATAAAAAGGCGTGCATATTCTTATCTCACGCACCAGATAAACCATTATATCAAAAAATATAGGTGGAAAATACATTTCTAGTTGAAAAAGTATAAGAGCAACTTCATTTTCCAAGTCATCTAACAAATTTGGATCAATAAATTTGATATAAATGGATTTGAAAAAATTGCATAACCTAATGATAGTATTTCTAATAGCTGACGGCAATATACCACGCAGTGCGACCGGTAGCAGTTGTTGCATCAATACATGAAATCCATGATATTTCATACCTATTAATTTTCAATCCTTAACTGACATAAAATTCTTCAAATTTGAATTATATCAGCTAGATAATTTTATACTATAAAGACACTGAAAAAAATTCAACTTCTCACTCTTGCTTAATGTGTGAAAAGCTGAAGGTAAATATGTTCTGTTTTCTTTCATAGTGGGAGCTAACTCCAAACGTATTCTCCTTACTATAAAGTCCAATTTGGGAATTAGTCATACCACAATCTGATGCATAGCGTGACCAGTATGACTCCAAGTGTGTATTTTTATTTAAAATTGACATTTTAGTTCAAAACACATATCACATACTCAAAACCAAGAAAAAGAATTATGATTATTTTGATAATTTAGGAAAATAATTCAGAAGTCATTTTTTGACATGTAAGAATCAGTCGTGCCTCAATTTGACACATGGTGTGACCAGTATGACTCCAAGTATGTCTTTTTATTTAAAATTTACATTTTACTTCAAAAGACATGTCACATTCTCAAAAATAAGAAACATATTCAGATTGTTTTGATACTTTAGGTCGACAATCCATAAGTCATTTTTGATATATAGGAATCATTATCACCTTAATCCGATGCATGTTGTGTCCAGTGTGACTCAAAGTGTTCATTATTAGTTTAAAATTGACAATTTAGTTCAAAACATGTGTCACTCACTAAAAACTGAGCAAAATCACTCAGATTGTCTTGATACTTTAGGAAAATGATTCATAAGTCATTTTTTATATGAACGAATTGGTATCATGTCAAACTGATACACAATTTGACCAGTATGACTCAAAGTGTGTGTTTTCCGTTTAAATTTACATTTTAGTAAAAATACTCAAAACTGAGAAAATATATATGGATTGTTTTGATACTTTATCAAAATGATCCATAAGTTATTTTTTACATGTAGGAATTAGTTGTACCTCAATCCTACGCATGGTCTGACCAGTATGACTCCAAGTGTGTCTTTTTAGACATTTTAGTTCAAAACACATGTCACATTTGTTAGGGTTGGTGTCCTAAGAACCAACTATTTTGTACTTTGATTACATGAATTTTCACTTATTATATATTGTTCATTGTTCTGCATGACTATTATATAATAATGTCCTGGAATATTTGTTGCATGGATAAGGTCATGTCATATCCCCGCTATGATGAGAACTTTGAAATGCTATAACAATATTCTTAAATAAAGTTATGTGGTTGGATGACATACTATGATAGGACACATAGTATATAGACCATCATGTGTGAGTACTCGTAAGAAGATGAGACTCTCTCTCATGGAGTTCACACTTGCTAATCTCCAAGATGGGAGATTATGAGAACAGACCCGCCAGTAGTAATTCTGCATGTTTTGGTGTCAGCGGACATTGCTATCTGCGAGTGTGTGTAATGGTCCTTAGACTGGAAGATTATCATTGACTCATGTCATGACTCGCGTACTTAGATTTTCTAACAAAAACCGTCACAAAGACAGTTGGCAGGAAGTAGGGTATGTTGGGTGTGTCACAAATGACATGTTGTTAATGGATAAGTCGAGGAAGGATTTGTCCCTTCCATGATTATGGAATTAAATATCTCAGGCCCATTGATTGAAGTAAAACTGTCGAACAAATTCCATGGCCATGGTGTTACGACGAGTTTATTTCTGGAAGTCAAAGAATGACAGAACAAGCATATAGGTTTATGACATTTCCATGAAATCTTCTTGATGAGACATTGAGACAAAGGGATTAAATTACACGGTAAGTGTTCGTATGAGGTGACACGTCAATGCAGCGTCAACTTCTTTCTATTGGGTGCCTTGACCCGTTTCTAGACAGTAATCTCAGACTTTAGGCAAGCCCGCCTAATGCCAACGAGAAAGAGGCCTAGAGGGTCACACACTAAGTGTATTCAAGTATCTCAAGTAGAATAAAGATTATTCTCGTACGTGGTTTAATAATTATTCAAGGAAGTCTAAATCATTTTAATGTTGGAGGAAGAATAAAATGAAAACAAGTACACACCTTGTATTATTGAATGTACATGTCGTGTAGTTTTTATTTTGGAAAGGAAATGAATAAATGAAAACAAGATATACACATCGTGTACATTGAATGCACATGCCGTGTATTTATGATTACACACCGTGTAGTTTTTCCAGTCAGGATTTTGAGGAAATATCGTTTTATTAAATGATATTTATTATAATCAGTGTGGGCGCATGTTAAGGAATTAATGACTCTATATGGGGTTTTCAAAAGAGTTAATAAAATAAATAAAATGCATAACGCATTTATTTATTGTCGTAACTCTACAAAGTCAACCCCGGTTATAAATATCCTCACAACCCCAACTCTTTTCCATATAGAATCGTTGTGCACAACAATTCTGGAGAATTCTATCAAGACCGAAAGAACTATGTCCTCCAAGAACACTCTCAAGACTGAGAGAGATCCATCTCCACTGGATCAAGGCGGTCTAAGGTGAATAATGCAAGCAAAGGCTTCTCCACTCTAGCACCCGAAGATTCCTTTGGCAACGTCCAGAGATACGTGGTGCGTGTGTGGATCACTGCTAGAGGAAGTCTACACTTGGATTCTGTGACTCAACGACGAATCACATCGGAACATGATCAGAAATATCAACGAAGAAATAATTCCATAAAAGGTACTTCTTGTCAATTAATTAAATTAATTATAATCAACCTGTGATGATCCACATTTATTTTTCCCAGACTATTACTCTTCTTTGTCTAATTTTGTGATTCAATCCGTGGAGTCTGGTGTTTATCGTCGTATTGATCCTGGATTGATCATTGTTAATGACAAAAATCCCAGTGGGCACATCCACCCACGAGCTTCTGCTATGCCCAGGACCTTCAATTGGTATCAGAGGCAGGTTACAGCATTGATTATAGTTATTTAATTTTCGTTGATAATTTATGCATTCATATTTGATTCAATTCAAGATAAATTGTTCTATAAAACTGAATGAATGAGATATGTTATTCCTCCTTAATTTCTCGAGTCACATAACAGAAATGACCTTTTAATCTTAATTTTTATTAAATTGAAAATGAGGAACTCGTCCGAAGGAGCCGCTCTTTCTGTCTGTACACTACAAGAATAAACGGCTTGTAGTGAAAACTATATGTCGTGTACTTAGGTTCAACGAACTGGTACTGGTCTGCCAAACTACGCCGTGTGAATTGAGTTCACCTAAGTATTTATTACCCCATGTGGACCAGAAATGAACGACGCGTGTGAATAGGAATACATGGTGTGTATGTTGAATCGAAAGGCTGTGTAGTTCGATCCAGCCCAGGTGAAACCATGTACAAGGAGAATCCGTGTTCCGCGTACATGGGATTTCCAGGCTGGTAACCTCCTAACAAGGAAGTACACACCGTGTTAGATTAATCTACATGCCGTGTACTCCAAATTTTCCAAAGTACATGTTGACCTCACCTATTTTGATAATACCAATTATGCTTTCACATACTTTGATAATCCCAAATAATGTTTATCTATATATTAATTCTTTCAATCTATGACATTCTATTATCAAGTTGATAATAATATTAAAATAATATTTGAAATATGTTAATCAATGTTTATCTATGTTTATATGAACTTTGAAATAATTATAACTCAATCGGCATATGTGTTGCATAGAACAGATAAGTGTTAAGTCCACTGGTATGAACATAGCTACTGATACAGACAAACAGAGACCTACTGGTACTTAGTCTACCGATAGACAAAGGTTACCGATAGACTAAATAGAGAGAGTCACTGAAATATAACAGAGCTACTGGTATGTATAAGTCCACCGGTAAGCACGTCACCGATAGAAGCAGAGCTACCGATAGTACACAATCAATGGTACGGAACGGAGGTACCGCTACTCGTACAAACGAGCTACTGATATGCACAAGCTGCGGATATAATGTCTACCGATATGCAAGTCTACCGCTACAGAAAGGTCACCGATCACTACTACAAATATGGCTTTTATCAGCGCTAAAAATGGTCATTAACAGTGCTAGAAAAAGCGATGATAATGCCGGTGAAGATAAAGGGGGGTCCCCTTTATCAGTGCTCCAAAAAGCGCTGATAAAGACCACTTTTATCAGCGCTGATAAAAGGGTCTTTTATCAGTGCTTTCTTTTTAGCACTGATAAAATACCCCTTTTATCAGCGCTTCATTTTAGCGCTGATAAAAATTAAAAAAAAACTACCAATCTCGTGGGGGGGGGCTTTTTACAGCGCTTGATCCCCCCTTTATCAGCGCTTTCCCTCACATACAGCTGCCCGCCCGCACCGCCTACACCCTTTATCAGTGCTAGCCCTTTAAATCACCCTTGCGCACGTGCCCTTTCCTCCACCCGGATTTGATCTCAAGACCTCTCATATGCGCACCTAAAGCCTTTGCCACTACCCTATATTGATGTGTTCTCTTATTCATGATATATCTATTCATTTATATAAATATTTCGTTATATTTATTCATACAGTAATATATATTTATATTAATATATATAGTTATATTAATATTTATATATATATAGTTATATTAATATATATATAGTTATATTAATATATAGTAGTTATATAAATATTCATATATTGGTATTTTAAATAAAATGGATATTAGTTATTATTTAGATAAAGCTATTATATTTTATATGTAAATATGTTTAATTATTTACTTAAAAAATTTAATTTTTAGATGTGAATATATAAAAAAATATGTATATATAGTTATATATTTGATTATAAATAGTAGTTCATTATAAAAAACGATAAAATTTCAAAGACATAATATCAATATGAATGTAATACCTTGGAATAAATTCAGTCCTCACCAAAAAAATCCAATAATACACCCTTAAACGAGGCTGGAAATCCACAAAATGTTAACAAATCTGGGTACCCCGACTAAAAACTCAGTTTTGGAGGCCTTCTGGGCCTCTTTTGGCCTTGAAAAATGCTTGACCGAGGTCCCCCAAAGTCACAGCGACGTAGAGCTCGTTGCAGTCTTTGATTTGATATGTGGTAGAGCTCAAATGAACACCCGGATCAAAAGTTATGGTCGTTTGAAGTTTGAGTTGTGTTTTCAACATATTTTGGATCTTTTTTTAATTTTTTTATTCTTCAAATTGTTATTAAATGACTATTACTCCATAATAATTATCAGATTATTAATTAAAAAAATTAATTTTTTAAGAATCTATTTTCACTAAATATCTTATATATTAAGTATATTAAGTGTAAATGTACATTTATACTTATCTAAAATATATTTAAAAATTATATATTATATTTATATCAATATAACTATATAACTATATTTATATATTAATATATTTCTTTAAAAAATTGAAATCAACCCTTTATCAGCGCTAAAAAAAAGCGCTGATAAAGGGGTGCTTTTATCAGTGCTTTTTTAGGGCTGATAAAGGCACCATTTATCAGTGATTTTTTGAGCGCTGATAAAGCCCCCCCCCCTTTATCAGCGATTTTTTGTTAGCGCTGATAAAGGGGTGGCGCTGGCCTTGCCCAGTTTTTTGGTAGTGGATGTACAAGTCCGACGATATGCACTTTAGCACTGGAACAGAACGGAGCTACCGATACAAACGAGCTACTGATACAAACGAGCTATCGATACAGGCGAGCTACCAATAGATCAAAGCTACCGATAGAAGGAGTCACCAGTACATACAGCTACTGATACATAGAGTAACTGCTACCGATACAAGGATATAATAGTTTAAGAACAAAGAGCTACCGATAGGAGCCCACTGCTATACCAGTCCACGTTACATATCTACCGACAGAAGGCTACTGATGAAAGACACCAGTCATTGCTACTTAAAACTCTATACTCTCAATATTATTTATTTATTAATCAATTGTCATATTTTATGATTTTTATGCAATTAATGTTATTTAATGATATTTGTTTGCATGTCAGGGAATCGTACCTCGTACCTGTAAAAATCCAATCATTCCCATTGCCAGAGCTGAAAGCTATAAAAAGGAGGAGAAAGACTAGGAAAAAAAATACAAGAAGATGTGTGAAGGCTATATCCATACTGGAAGAACACTGGACATTCACGAAGCCATTCATACAAGAAAATAACACAAACTGAACTTTATCCAAGGAGTGAAGAACTACAATGAGCTACTCATACACTCAAGCTGATCAAGCTGGACCTGAAAACCAAGGAAGCAAACGACACTCTGTTTTCCAGAAAAAAAAACTAGAGAAAGACTCAGAAGAATTCCTGATTAATCAGAGGAGTCCAGAGCTGCACTTAAAATCACCAGAGCATTCTAAACTCATATCTACTCTCTTAGTGATTATTTTACTTACATTTTGAGCAGTGTGCATACTCTGTATATTTTATACACACATTGTCTCTTGGGATAAACTGGAGGATTTCTAAATCCTCACACAAACCTTCTCTAACTCTCTTGTATCCCACTGTGGATAGTGGTAGAGGTCAAGTAGGACTTGGATAGCCAGTGTGTTGTTGTTTTATTTTCCCATGAATAATTGTGGTAGAGGTCTTAGTACCTGGACAGTCTTTATACTGTTGTTTACCCCGATCCAGGGTGTGAATCAAATTTATATAAATTATTTGAGAGGACTAAGTCTCAGCTTAAGACTAAACCTCTTGATTATATCTGCTGTGAATCTTAGATTAAGTCTAAATTATATTACATATTTTATCTTCCACTGCTAATTAATTTGAAATACAATTTGTTTTAAAGCTACTTTGATAGTTAATATAGAAAGTGTTTGTAACTATTGTAAATCAGTAGGTTAGTTTGAAAAGCTAATTTAATCTTCTGATTAAATTAACTGAGACCTAATCAGTCTTTTGAGAACCTAATAGAACCCTTATAGTTTTACAAATTCACTACAGTTTAACTTAGTTTTTAATTGGGGGATTTTTATAGAAATATTTTTAACATAATTTTTATTTGGAACTCAATTCACCCCCCCCCCTCTTGAGTATCCACTCCGACCAACATTAGGTATCATAGGAATAAAGTATTTATAAAGTATTTTCGAATACTCTGTTTTTCAACTGTGATTTTAGTTGTATCTTAAAGATCTTAAATTTCTGTTAGTTCTAAATTTTATCTCTTTAAATATAGTTTCAAAAATCTGATTATGGATAATAGACTAGAAGGTTCTACTACCAAGAGGCCACCTTTCTTCAATGGTGTTAATTTTTCTCAGTAGAATCTTAAATGAAAATTCATTTAGAGAGTATGGGATTTGATATCTGGACTACTATAGAGACTCAATATAAGATTCCAGAATCCGAAAGAACTACTTGGGATGAACCTACTAAAACTGCTTATAATAATAACTGTAAAGTAATGAATGCCCTGTACTGTTCTTTAGGAGATGAAGAATTTAATTGCATATCTGCTTACAAAACTGCTTATGAAATTTGGGATACCTTGGGTGTTTCTCATGAGGAAACAATCAATGTTAAGGAAATGAGATTGAATACATATACTATTAAGTATGATAATTTTAAAATGAAGCCTAATGAATCTATTTCTGACATGTATCTCGGGTTCAATGATATTTTCAACACTATGATCTCACTTGGAAAAGTTGTTCCTGCAAAAGAACGAATCATGAGAATATTAAGATGTCTTCCTGACAGGTGGAGAGGCACATCAGTTTCAATTAGAGAATCCTATGATATTGGTGCTTTACCTATTAAGGAATTAATTGGTAAGATTATGGTGTATGAAGAAGAATATAAATTGAATAAGGAAGAAGATGATGAACCAAAAAGGAAGTCAGTGGCATTTAAGACTACTGCCTCAAAAGGAAAGGACAAGAAGAAAGTTCACATACCAACAGAAATCTCAACAAGTGAAAGTTTAGATTCTGACAATGATGTAGAGATGGCTCAAATAGCCAGGAGATTTAAGAAGTTATATAGGAAAAATAAATTCTTCATAAAATCAAATTATAAAGGAAAGTATGACAATAAAGGTCATTGGAAGAAGGACTAGAAAAATCCTGATAAGATTGATGAGATTGTCTACTATGAATGCAAAAGGAAATGACATGTGAAATCAGACTGTCGAAAGATAAAGTTCAAGAAGAAATATGACTACAAGGAAAATAAGTATAAGAAAGCTAATAAAGAAACTTGGAGCATTTAAAAAGATATTTTAAGTGATTCTGATTCTACTCAGGATGAAAAATATCAAAAATATAACATGTGTTTTATGGAAAACACATCAGAGGTAACACTGGACACTCCTGCTTTAAATTCATATTATTCTGGAGTTGATTCTGATTCTGAATCTGAAAATATGTCTAGTGAAGAGTTATTTGAATATTGTAATATGCTAAAAGATACATTTAATGAATTGAAGGAAAAGTATAAAGCTTTAAAGAAACAGCATGCTTTAACCAGATCTATTAAATCCTCCCTTGATATAGAAAAGGAAAAGAATGATCAATTACTAAAGGAAAATACTGAACTGAAATTGTCTAATGAGAAATTAAGGATGGACTTAGAGAAATTCACAAATGGAAAAGATACACTTACACAAATGTTAGGAAAAAAGTGGCACCAAAATATACCACTGGAATTGGCTATCATCCTAGAAAGAGACAGATTGCTAAAACTAGATTTGTTCCTAAATCTGGACAGAATGCTACTAGTTCTAGTTCTAGAAATTCATATTCTTCAACTAGTTATTCATATGTTTATAGATCAAATAAAGTTTATCTTTCAAAATATATCGATTCTGTAAATTATTTGAGACCCAGAAGATAAATCTGGGTATCTAAAGCTTTGATTGCTAACCTGTCTAGACCCAAGAAAATCTGGGTACCAAAATAATTTTCTGTTTAAACCTGTTTTGTAGGAGACTTGCTTGAAGATTTCTCATAAGAAGGTATGGTACTTGGACATTGTATGTTCAAGGCATATTTCTGGAGATTACTCATGCTTAAAAAGTTTAATCAAAGTTGATGGAGGCCATGTCACCTTTCGTGATAACTCTAAAGGAAATATCATCGGCCTAGGACAGATTGGTAAAACTGATTCAGTTTTAATTTCCAAAGTTTTATTTGTTGATGGACTTAATTATAAACTGTTAAGTATTTCTAAGTTGTGTGGTGATGGTTTCAATGTTAAATTTGAAAATGATTCTTGTAATTTTTTTAATTCTAAAAATCTTTTATTATTTTCTGCTTTGAGAAATGAAAATTTTTATGTTTTTGATTTGAATTCTTTAGCTAAACAAAACATTACTTGCTTAAATTATTTTCATAAAGATTCTTGGATATGGAACAAAAGATTAGGACACTGCAACATTCATTCACTTAGAAAATTGAATAAGAAAAACTTAGTTAGATACCTACCCAAACTTAAATTCCCAACAAACAAAGTTTATAATCCCTGCTAAAAGGGAAAGCAACATAAAGTTTCTTCTAAATCAAAGAAATAAGTTTCAACTTCTAAACCTCTCGAGTTGGTTCACATGGATTTGTTTGGACCTTCTATATTTTCTAGTTTAAATGGTAAGCACTATGTCTATGTCTTAGTAGATGACTTTTCTATATATACTTGGGTATACTTCTTAGCTCACAAAAGTGAAGCTTGCTCTTACTTTATTAAATACTCCAAGTCTATAGAGAACCTTAGTGAACTTAAGATTAAGACCCTGAGAAGTGATCATGGTCGTGAGTTTGAAAATAATGAGTTTGAATCTTACTTCTCACACAATGTCTATAGTCACAACTTTTCTTCCCCTAGAACACCTCAGAAAAATGGTGTAGTAGAAAGAAGAAACATAACCCTTCAAGAAATTACAAGAACTATGCTTAATGAATATCATCTGCCTATTTATTTTTAGGCTGAAGCTATAAATATAGCTTATTATATTATCAATAGAGTCTTGATTAGACCCGTTCTCAAGAATACCCCTTATGAGTTGTGAAACAATAGGAAACCTAAGGTTAATTACTTCAGAGTTTTTGGTTGCAAAGTCTTTATTCTCAATACAAAAGATAATCTTGATAATTTTGCATCCAGGAGTGATGAAGGAATATTTTTAGGATATTCAATCTCTAGTAAAGCCAATAGAGTTTTCAATAAAAGAACTAAATGTGTGGAAGAATCTGTTCATATCAAGTTTGATGAAACTGATCCACATGAACCTAAGTCTTCTCTTGAAAATCTTGAAGAAGATCTGTATGTTCTGGACCTTAATGATAAAGTCAATGAATCTATTGTAAAGACAACCAGTTATGGACATATTCCAGAATCTGCTTCTATAGAACCTAAACTGATAGAAGAGCCTGAAATTTCTAGTCCCACATTTACTAGATCAACTAGGATTCTAAAGAATCATCCTTTGGATGTTGTTGTTGGTAATCTTGATAGAGGGACATAGACTATAGCTTCTCTAAGAAACTAGGTTGAACATCAAGCCTTTCTTTCATAGTTAGAACCTAAAAATGTCAATGATGCAATAAATGATGAATTTTAGTTAATGGCTATGAAAGAAGAATTAAATCAATTTGAAAGAAACAAAGTCTGGGAATTAGTTGACAGACCTAAGGAGACTTTAACCATAGGCACTAAATGGGTTTTTAGAAATAAAGTTGATGAATCAGGAAATATAGTTAGAAACAAAGCAAGGTTAGTTGCACAAGGGTATAGTCAAGAGGAAGGAATAGACTATGAGGAAATATTTTCCCCTGTAGCTAGATTATAATCTATTAGGATCCTACTTGCCTATGTTGCTCATCTAAATTTCAAGTTATATCAAATGGATGTTAAAAGTGCTTTTCTAAATGGTTTTATAATTGAAGATGTTTTGTTGAACAACCACCTGGATTTACTAATCCTCATTTTCCAAATCGAGTTTTTAAACTATCTAAAGCTTTATATGGTTTGAAACAAGCTCCAAGAGCTTGGTATGATAGACTTAGTAATTTTCTTATTTCAAAAGGTTTTACTAAAGGGATTGTTGATCCATCTCTTTTTATTAAAAGAATTTATAAAGATATTTTGATAGTACAAATCTATGTTGATGATATTATTTTTGGATCTTACTGATATTTCAAAGAGTATGCAGAATGAATTTGAAATGAGTTTAATGGGAGAACTCAAATATTTTCTTGGATTTCAAGTTTTTCAAAATTAAAATGGTTTTATTTTGAATCAAAGTAAATAT
This sequence comes from Viscum album, assembly GCA_963277665.1. Lineage (NCBI taxonomy): Eukaryota > Viridiplantae > Streptophyta > Magnoliopsida > Santalales > Viscaceae > Viscum > Viscum album. The sequence continues at coordinate 140,994,344 of OY728128.1, read as the reverse complement.
ACAAAGGATCTTTTAAAACGTTTTGGTTTGGATAGTATTAAGGAAAGTGGTACACCTATGAGTACTGTCTGTAAATTGGATGCAGATAAAACTGGGAAACTAATGGATCAAACCAACTATAGAGGTATGATTGGAAGTCTACTTTACCTTAATGCTAGTCGATTAGATATTATGTTTAGTGTGTGTATGAGTTCAAGATTTCAAGCTAATCCTAAAGAATTGCATTTTCTTGCTGTTAAAAGAATTTTTAAGTATCTTAAACATACTTCAAATTTGGGTTTGTTTTATCTGAAAGGACAATATTTTGACTTAATGATTTATTCAGATGATAACTTTGCTGGTTACAAGTTGGATAGAAAAAGAACATCTGGAACATTTCATTTATTGGGAAAATCCTTAGTATCTTTGTGTAGTAAGAAACAGAATTATGTAGTTTTGTCTACTACTGAAGCAGAGTATATATCTATTGGTAGTTTCTGTGCACAAATTTTGTGGATGAAACACACTCTTTTGGACTATGGATATCAATTTTAACATGTATCTATTAACTTTGATAACACGAGTTCAATTAATATTTCAAAGAACCATGTGTTTCACTCTAGGACCAAACATATTGATGTAAGGCACCACTTTTTAAAAGATCATTATCAAAAAGGTGATATTACTCTTGAATTTATAGGTACTAAATATCAATTATCTAATATTTTCACAAAGCCTTTAAGTTCGGATATGTTAAGTTAAATTAGACATGAGTTAGGAATGATAGATCACTTTTATACCTCACTGGTACGAAACCTCACTATTATACCTCACTGGTATGAAACCTCACTCTTATACCTCACTGGTATGAAACCTCACTCTTATACCTCACTAGTATGAAACCTCCCTGTTATACCTCACTGGTATGAAACCTCACTGTTATACCTCACTGGTATGAAACCTCACTGATATACCTCACTGATTAGTGGACCTCGCTGTTAGGAATTCTCACCGGTATACCCTACCGTTAAGTATGCAATGTTTTAAACTTCTGTCTAGATGCCAGAATCTGTATCGTTTATACTTTACTTATTATATTTTAATTATTTATTTTATTATTACTAAATGATAAAACAAAGTCCTAGTTACTTCTCAATCCACCGAACTTTTCCTTTACCCTCAAGCCTTAGCTCTCGAATCTCACGAAAACCCTAAGTTCCTCAAACCAGAGATGGAAAAAACCAAACTCTCTACTGTTAGAGATGACATTGATTATCTGAATGCAAAGAAGCAGAAGACAGAGCCAGAAGAAAGTAACAGCATTAGTAGAACAAGGTCGGGGAGGAAACCAGTGAACCCGCATTTACAAAATAGAGATATTGTGATCGAAAAAGAGCTATGCGTGGAATGGATGTTGTCTAGTAAATCATTAGTTCTAGAGGTTATGGAAGATCAGAAGTGGGTAGAATGCTTTTTGAACAACAATGGCCCCTACTATACAAAGTTGGTAAAATAGTTCTATGAGTTTGTGAGTTTTGAGAAATCCGATGAAGAAAACAGAATGGTTTCATGGGTAAATGGTAAAGAAATAGCCTTTTTATATGTTGAGTGGGTTGAGTACCTGAGAGTACCACTTGAAGGAGTTTTTGGATATTCATTGAAGACAGTACCACCTACAAGTGACATATTTGATTATGAGACTGCCTTAGAGGAGCTCACTGGTAGTGGTAAGCAGAGAAAGGTGGTGGCTGCTGAAATGGATGGAGAAAACAGACTGTTGTTCAAATATGTGCAACATGTGCTAAGTCCAAGGAGAGGGGACTTTGAAAGTTTGAGATATCAAGATATCTATTTGTTACATCTCTTGAGACATGGTGTGAAGGTGAATCTGTGCAGGTTGCTAATGATTCAAATGGAGGATATGACCAGTACAAAATCAAAGACCAATTCCTTATTCTTTGCCAAGTTGATCTCAGTGATGATTAAGGTAAAAGGAGTAGCTGAGTCTCTGGATAAGACAGTAGTGGTAAGAAACAACTTCTTTATCACAAGAAAAGTATGTAAGTACATGAAGATAAACTGGAACCCATGGAGAAGAGAGTGGGTTACTGATGATAAGAATCTATCTGATAATTTCAATCCTGTGGATCATCCTTAAAGGCCTAAGGTTGTGAGGGATCCAGGTCTAGGACCTGATTAAGAAGAGCCACAGTATAGTGATGATTTAGAAGAGGAATATTCCTTTGTAGCAAATGGAGGAGATCCTAATTGGCCTCCTAGCCAAACTCCTAAAGTTGTATCACAAGAAAAGGAAAGTGATTATTTGAACCTACCTAGTACAGAAACTATTTTGGGTGTAAGCAATGAAGAGGCACATGTGGATGAGGAAGACCATCAGAGATCAGATCAAGAAGAGGCTGCACGAGATAATGAAGAAGAAGTTCATGAAAGTGAAACATCTGTTTCTATCAGCTTGAGACTTAGTCCACTGATTGGACATTCTCTAATGCCTGCTGAGGAATTTGATGAAGTTGATAGACCTTTAACTATTCTTGAGGAACCTCCTGCTATTGCAGAAATGGAGATGGTAGTGAAATATTCTTCTGAGGAAGAAAGAGTTTCTGAGGATTCCATTGCTATACAGGAGAATGAACCAGTTGAGGGAGAGCATCCAACCAGGTTTGGTAGGGTTTTAGTGTCTGTTGAGTTTGAATACTGGGCAGAGGACCCAGGGTTTGTAGTTTGTGGATTGGATTACCTGGATTTTGATAATGAGACATCCCTTTGGAGACCAAAAATCAATTATGATATTCAGTCTGAGATATTACCTGAAGATGTGGTAATAATACATGATCTGGATAAGTTAAAGTCTGATATTAAATCTAGTTTTGTAGAGGAAGTAAGGAGAATGGAAGATTCACTAGTGTCATCTATTCAGACTATTATGGATGACTCTGTGGCCAGTATAGTATCTGAAAGAGCACATGTTGTTGTGTCTACTAATATAGTCACCAGGGATGACTTAGCATCTTTAAAGGCTGAGATGAAGAAGTTTTTTAGTGCTTCTGTTGCCGAGTTAAAGAATCGCTTTGTTGAAGAGATGGGGAATTTGTAAAAGTATTTTGAACTCTCTCTCGGTTGTAATGTGTCAACCTTTGTGGCAGTGATAGTAGATGAAGTCACATCTTACCAGAATCATATGTCTCGCTTGGAAAAGGATGTTGAAGTTCTAAAGAAATCAGTTGTCTTTATGGAATCCTATATGAGTTCAAAATCTCAAGCAGACAAGGATTTGGCCTATGTGAAGAGTGTAGTGAGCCAGATTGTTTTAGTTTTTGAGGGTTTTAAAAATTCTTTGGAGAATCATATCGGTGCCCAATATTTTGCAGTGAAAAATAGTATTAGCGGGATAACTAAGAGTTTCAAGGAAACTGTAACCTTTTCTATTGGTTCTCTTGCTTCGATACCTTCAATAGAATTGGATCAAATTAGAGATTTGATGAAGGAGGATCTTGGTTCAGCTTCAACTAGTAGCTCTGTGGACTCATCTTCCATGACCCAAGTGGTGTCTACCACCAGACATATAATGAAGATTGTTTAAGATTATATAAGAGAAGCTTCAACTTCTCATAAAGAAGTGAAATACAAGGTAGATTACTATTTCCAAAGGGTTTACACCAAGCATCAACTCAATAATAATTTCAATCTTATGTTATAAAATATGAAGCTACCACCAGTCAATCAAGCCTTCAGAGAACAAGTCAGAAAGCTTAGAGAGTTGACCCCTTCACTGGAAAAATTCATGGAAAATAAGTATGATTTCATTTCGGACATGGAGAGAGGAGGAGGAATCATTATGGATTTCAGAAATATCTTGGTGCCCTTCTTGCATGTTGATGCTCGACCAGTGATTATACCTCCATCTTTACCTGCCTCTACCTCTGCTACTTCTCCTGCTCAGATGACTCCAGCCCAAGCTATCTGAAGCCATACTTCTATGATCACTCAGAGAGATACACAGTACAGGCCCATAATAGTTTTAGTAGCTCAGCCTCCTCTGATCATTTCTGGTGTTCCTAATCCTCCACCTGCATCCACCACACCGGAATCCTCTTCTAATCCCAAGGGTAAATATCATTCTGAGGATGTGGATTGATCTGTGTCTAGGATTTTTGATATGAATCACCTATATTTCTTTCTGTTTCATTTATGTATTTCTTTGTATCTGTTTGCTCCATGGAATATATATGATCTTACTTTCTTTTACTCTTTGTTACTTCTCTTCTTCTATATTTCCTTTTTGTCCCACTTTTTGCTAATCACAAAGGGGGAGAAATACTATCTAAGGGAAACATATCTAAGGGAAACATATCTGGGGGAGAAATAATATCTTTTATGGAAAAGGGGGAGAAATATTATCTTTTATGCGCTTAATTCATTTCCATCTGGTACATTTGTTTTATATTTTACCTTTGATATATGTGTTTTATAATATATTGTTTTATCTAATACAATTGTATTTAACGAAATATTCTCTGAAACATTAATAATTATTTTGGGATTATAATATCATAAGTTGTGATTATCAAAAAGGGGGAGATTTTTGACCTCACCTGTTTTGATAATCCCAATTATGCTTTCACATACTTTGATAATCCCAAATAATGATTATCTATATATTAATTATTTCAATCTATGACATTCTATTATCAAGTTGATAATAATATTAAAATAATATTTGAAATATGTTAATCAATGTTTATCTTTGTTTATATGAACTTTGAAATAATTCTAACTCAATCGGAATATGTGTTTCATAGAACAGATAAGTGTCCACTAGTATGCACATAGCTACTGATACAAACAAGCAGAGACCTACTGGTACTTAGACTACCGATAGACAAAGGTTACCGATAGACTGAATAGACAGATTCAATGAAACAGAACAGAGCTACCGGTATGTATAAGTCCACCGGTAAGCATGTCACCGATAGAAGCAACGCTACCGATAGTACACAATCACTGGTACGGAACAGAGCTACCGCTACTGGTACAAATGAGCTACCGATATGCACAAGCTACGGATATAAAGTCAACTGATATGAAAGTCTACCACTATAGAAAGGTCACCGATGCACAAGTCCACTGATATGCACTTTATCACTAGAGCAGAACGGAGCTACCGATATGCACGAGCTACCGATACAAATGAGCTACCGATACAAATGAGCTATCGATACAGACGAGCTACTGATAGATCAAAGATACCGATAGAAGGAGTCACCGGTACATACAACTACTGATAGAAGGAGTAACTGCTACCGATACAAGGAGCTACCAGTTTAAGAAAAAAGAGATACCGATAGGAGCTCACTACTATACAGGTCCACTGTTACATATCTACCGACAGAAGGCTACTGATGAAAGACACCAGTCACTGCTACTTAAAACTCTATACTCTCAATATTATTTATTTATTAAGAAACGGTCATATTTGATGATTTTAAGGCAATTAATTTTATTTAATGACGGTTGTTGGCATGTCAGGGAACCGTACGTCGTACCTGTAAAAAGGCAATCATTCCCAATGCCGGAGCTGAAAGCTATAAAAATAATGACAAAGACCGGGAAAAAAATACAAGAAGATGTGTGAAGGCTACATCCATACTGGAAGAACACTAGAAATTCACTAATCCATTCATACAAGAAAATAACACAAGCTGAACTTTATCCAAGGAGTAAAGAACTACAACGAGCTACTCATACACTCAAGCTGATCAAGCTGAACCTGAAAAACAAGGAAGAAAACGACACTCTTTTTCCAGAAAAAAACCAGAGAAGGACTCAAAAGCATTCCTGATTAATCAAAGGAGTCCAGAGCTATACTTAAAATCACTAGAGTATTCTAAACTCATATCTACTCTCTTAGTGATTATTTTACTTACATTTTGAGCAGTGTGCATACTCTGTGTATTTTATACACACGCTGTCTCCTGTGCTAAACTGGAGGATTTCTAAATCCTCACACAAACCTTCTATAACTCTCTTGTATCCCACTATGGATAGTGGTAGAGGTCAAGTAGGACCTGGACATCCATTGTGCTGTTGTTTTGTTTTCCCATGAAGAATTATGGTAGAGGTCTTAGTACCTGGACAGTCTTTGTACTATTGTTTACCCTGATCCAGGGTGTGGATCAAATTTATATAAATTGTTTGAGAGGACTAATTCTCGGCTTGAGACTAAACCTCTTGGTTATATCTGTTGTGCATATTAGATTAAGTCTAAAGTATATTACATATTTTATTTTCCGCTGCTAATTATTTTGAAATACAATTTGTTTTAAAGTTACTTTGATATTTAATCTAGCAAGTGTTTGTAACTATTGTAAATTAGTAGGTTAGTTTCAAAAACTAATTTAATATTCTGATTAAATTAACTGAGACCTAATCAATATTTTGAGAACCTAATCGAACCCTTACTGTTTTAAAAAATCACTACAGTTTAACTTAGTTTTTAATTGGGGGATTTTTGTAAAAATATTTTTAACAGAAATTTTATTTGGAACTCAATTCACCCCCCTCTTGAGTATCCACTCCGACCAATAATACAGAAAACTCGCCAAAGCCCTCAGAATGTACTTTGGATAAAGGGTGAAAAATACATGGCATGTAGGCTATATTACATGCCATGTACTTTCCAAAAATGTAATTTCACCAGGTTTCCTCCAAAAGTACAAAGACATGTACAAGGAATATGGATGAGAAGAATCTCAAGGAAATTCAGAAAGGAATTTAAGATAAAGAATTGATTAATTATAAGATCATAATTAATTGAATTCAAGCACGACTTATCTTAAATAATAGAACGATTAAAATAATTTGAATTATAAATATGCGTAAATGTTGTTGCATGCTATGGATGATCATGAGCTAGACTAAAGACCCTTTGTATGTGTGTATGGTTTCATTTAATTTTTTTTAATTTAAATTCGTTGGCCTGTGAGCCTTATTCCAATAAAATGTAGGGCATGCGTGCCCATGGTTTCTTTAATGTAAATCTCATGTAATGGATGATCTCCCAAGCCAGTGGAGATAGTTAAAAAATCTGAAGCAGAGTCGAAACCAACCTAAGAAGATGCAAAGGTGGACAGATGGGAGCTGCAAAACACGAACCATTGGGTTCAAGGTGTTTTCCCTAGGTCAGGGTTATCTTATCAAACAGCTAGATAAGCTAACCAATAAAAGCTCATGATCATGCCATCTTATTTTATTTCTGTATGATTGCATGGTTTATTTATTATGTCTATGTTGTCGCGATCACATAATTAATGAAATAAACAAGCATGTAAAGATGGAATAAAATAAAAACCAGACTATGAGTAAACATTATCATAACATGGTTAATCTTTTAAGCAAGCATCACTTAATATTAACAAGCATGTGATAATGCAAAACCACGCATAAAGAATAAAATCCCTCAAATACCATATTAAGTCAGACCAAGCCTTCCATTGCTTGATTAAGGGAAAGACTCAATAAAACTATGTGTTTGACTAACCCTTTTTGGGGCACTTACTTTTATAAAGGAAGCTCTTATGAAAGTTTCGGTTTGACTTAAAGATTTTACATCAAGAGGAGTAGCCCTTGCTAGACTTGTCATAAAACAGAGGCAAGTGTTGAGGAAATCCAAGTCAGGATTTCAGGATTGGGGAGTCCACTCAATAGATCAAGGAACTGTAAGCTCACAGTTGGCAAAGACCTGCCTACCTAAATACCTTCAAATAGCTTGACCAACCCTTTTTGGGGTTATGCGAAGGGGAATATGGACCCTTGACGCTATAATGTCAAAGAAACTGGACATTCCAAGTTCAATGTTGAGGGCCATTGGGACTTGATAAAATAGTGGGAGAATTAAAATATTAATTTATTATTTTTCATAAAATGTAATCAAAAGGTACTGATAAATCTTCTCTTTTAAATTATAAAATCAATATGACAAGCTCGTCAACCACATTTTCTCTGCGATCAATTCTGGACAAAGACAATATCCTCACCAGTAGTAACTTTTAGTAATGGTTTAGGTGACTTCGGGTTATCCTATGCCATGAATGAAAGTTTTACATGCTGGATTCCTCACTTCCTAATTCTCGTTCCCAAGGGGCGGGTGATTAATATTTCTTGATCTATGATCAACATTTGAGTGATTCACTCGACGTTCAATGTTTGATGCTATCATCAATGTCTAGTGAACTCATGAAGTCTCATGAAGACATGGATTCCTATAGCATGCTCGAGCACCTCTGTGGTCTATACTAGGAGAGAGTAAGACAGGAAAGGTTTCAGATCTCCAAGGCTCTATTTTAGAGCAATCTTGGAGAGGGTTCCCTAGATGGGCCTCATGTAGTCAAGCACATTGGCTACATTGAGCGCTTGGAGGTTCTAGGGGTTAAACTCCCCGAAGAACTGGGTACCGATCTTATTATCTCATCACTCCCCCAGATCTTCTCTAACTTTTTTTAAAATTTCAACATGAACAACGTTGATAAGTCTCTATCTGATCTTCTAATACTTATTCTCCAAGTGGAAAATGATATGAAGCGTGATAAACCATCTGTCCTTATGGTAAATAAAAGTAAAGGGAAGGAAAATAGATTTAAGCCCAAAGATTCTTCAAGGCCTTCCAAGAAAAGGAAGATAAAAGGGGAGGCAAGAGAATAGGAGGTTGTTTGTTTCGCATGTGGCAAGAAGGGCCACTGGAAGAAAAACTGCACCCATCCAAGGAAGAAAGAGGAAGCTTCAGGTGCATTTGTTATCAAATGAAATCTATATGTTTCTACTAATTGGGTATTAGATACTTCTTGTGGTTCTCACATCTGTATTCTAATATAGGAACCAAGTAGATTCAGAAAGATTGATCTAGGTGAGGTGGATCTGCGAGCAGCCAACAGAGCCAGACTCGCTGTTGTAGTTGTCAAAGACTACCACCTCACATTTCCTACTGGGATGGTCTTGGTTTTAAAAGGATGTTATTATGTAACCTCTATAACCAAAAACATTATATCAGTATCCAAATTATATAGTAATGGATTCATTTTCAAATTTGGAAATGAATGTTGCTACTTTTATAAAGATAACATTTGTTTTGGTAGGGCGCATTTATATAACAGAATTTATGTGTTAGAATACACAAACCAAGTAATGGAAATCGATGAAAAAGTTAATTCACATGACTCATACCACACCCAACTTTGGAATCACCAGCTAGGTCAGGCCAATGAGAAACGTTTGACAAAATTACATCAAGATGGGTATTTAGATTCTTTCGAACTAAAACCACTTGGTGTATGTCATGCGTGTCTACAAGGAAAAATGACCAAATCCCCATTTAGTGGGAAAGGTGAAATGGATAAAGAGATTCTATAATTAGTTCACACAGATTTATGTGGACCATTTCCAGTTGAAGCAAGGGGTGGGTTCTTGTACTTCATAACTTTTACTGATGATTTTAGTAGATATAGATATATTTACTTAATGAGGTATAATTCAGATTCTTTTGATCAGTTCAAAGAATAAAAGAATGAAGTTGAGAACTATCTTGGTAATAAGATTAAGAAACTCCACTCAAACAGAGGAGTAGAATATCTTAATCAGGACTTCATTGATTTCTTACGGGAGTTTGGGATTCTATCTCAACTCACTCCTCCTTACACGCCTCAGTGGAATGGTGTAAGTGAAAGGATGAACCGCACCATGTTGGACATGGTGAGATCAATGATGATTCATGCAAGTCTTCCATTATCCTTTTGGGGATATGCATTACAAATAGTAGCAGACATACTAAACTAAGTACCAACTAAATCGATAAATGGTATTCCATACGAATTATGGAGTGGACACAAAGTCATGTTATCAAATTTACATGTGTGGGGTTGCGAAGCATTTGTTAAGGCCTATTAAGGTAAAAAACTTGCACCCCGAGGCACAAAGTGTATCTTTATAGGATATCCCAAGGAAACAAGGGGATATTACCTATACAACCCCTCAGATAAAAATGTTACAGTGGAAAGACACTCCAAATTCCTTGAGAGGGAGAACATATCCAAAAGCGATAGTGGGAGCAAGATAGACTTCGATGAAGTCGAGGCTCAAGATACACAGAAGTCGGTACAAGAATAGATTCCACAATGCCCCGTGGAAGAACAATTTGCTCCAGTAGTACAAGAACTGCGTAGGAGCATGAGAGAGGTAAGAGAACCAGAACGATATGGTTTTCTTTTCACCGAGGATGGTGACTCATTATTGGTTGGCAATGATGATCCTATTACCTACAAGGAAGCAGTTAAATTCACAGACACTGCCAAGTGGAAAGAAGCCATGAATTCTGAAATGGATTCCATGTACCAAAACCAAGTCTGGATTTTGGTAGATCCTCCAGTTGATGTAAAGACTATTGGTAATAAATGGGTATTCAAGAAGAAACTAGACATGGAGGGGAAATTCATCACCTATAAGGCATGACTGGTTGCAAAAGGTTTTAGACAGTGTCAAGGAATTGACTATGATGAAACCTTTTCACCGGTTGCGATACTGAAATCCATCAGAATCCTATTGGCCATTGTCGCTTACCATGACTATGAAATTTGGAAAATGGATGTCAAAACAGCATTCCTTAACGGGAACCTCCAGGAAGATGTCTACATGACACAACTTGAAGGTTTTGTGACTCCAAAGGATGCCAATAAAGTATGCAAGTTGCAGAAATCCATTTATGGATTAAAGAAAGCATCAAGGTCATGGAACATTCATTTTGATGAAGTCGTAATGCAATTTGGATTTATTAAGAATGAATGTGATCCTTGTGTCTCCAAAAGGTTTAGTGGAAGTGCAGTTGTTTTCCTAATAGTATATGTTGATGACATATTACTAATTAGAAACAAAGTACATGTCTTACAATCAGTTAAGGCATGGTTGGATAAATGCTTCTCTATGAAAGACTTGGGTGAGGCAGCATATATTATTGGAATCAAGATCCATCATTATAGATCTAATAGAATGCTAGGCCTAAGTTAAAGTACATACATTAATAAGATACTGAAGAGATTCAGTATGGAATAGTCCAAGAGGGGATTTTTTCCAGTGTCACATGGCATTCATCTTTCCAATAAAATGCGTCCTCAGACACATGAGGAAAGAAATAAAATGTTAAGGATTCCTTACTCATCTGAGATTGGGTCAGTCATGTATGTTATGCTATGTAAAAGGATAGATGTTGCTTATGTATTAAGTGAGGTAGGCAGATATCAAGCTGATCCAGGAGACCGCTATTGGATGGCAGTCAAGACTATCCTTAAGTATTTGAGGTGTACTAAGGATATGTTCCTGGTTTATGGAGGAGATAAGGAACTAGTCATCAGAGGACATGTAGATGCTAGTTTCCAGACTGATCAAGATGACATGAATTTGCAGACTAAATACATATTCAATTTGAATGGAGGTGCAGTGAGTTAGAAGAGCTCAAAGAAAGGTGTGGTCACAGATTCTACAGCAGAGTCTGAGTATATCGCAACTTCTGAGGCAGCTAAAGAAGTAGTATGGATGTGAAGATTCTTCCAAGATCTGGATGTAGTATCTATCAGTAAAGATCATATCACACTCTATTGTGATAATATTGCAGCAGTGGCACTTGCAAAAGAGCCAAGGTCACATCAGCGGAAAAAAGAACATACTTTGAAAGTATCATCTCTTGAGGGATTTTTCTCAGAGAGGTGAAGTTACAGTGAGCAGTATTTCCACAGAAGACAATGTGGTGGACCCCTTGACTAAAACCTTGACTCAGTAGAAACATGATCATCATGTGAGGTCTAGTGAACTAAAAGTCATAGGCAGTTGGCTCTAGTCCAAGTGGGAGTTTGTTAGGTTTGGTGTCCTGAGAACCAACTGTTTTGTACTTTGATTACATGAATGTTCACTTATTATATATTTTTCATTATTCTGCATGACTATAATATAATAATGTCTTGGAATATTTGTTGCATCGATAAGGTCATGGCATATCCCTGCTATTATGAGAACCTTGAAATGCTATTACAATATTCTTAAATAACGTTCTGCTGTTGAATGACATACTATGATAGGACACATAGTATACAGACTGTCATGTGCGAGTACTCGTAAGAAGATAAGACTCTCTATAATGGATTTCGCACTTGTTAATCTCTAAGATAGGATATTATGAGAACAGACCTACCAATAGTAATTCCACATGTTTTGGTGTCATCAAACATTGCTATCTGTGAGTGTGTGTAATGGTCCTTAGACTGGAAGATTATCATTGACTCATGTCATGACTTGCGCACTTAGATTTCCTAACAAAAATCCTCACAAAGACAGTTGACGGGAAGTAGGGTACATTGGGTGTGTCATGAATGACATGTTGTTAATGGATAAGTTGAGGAAGGATCTGTCTATTCCATGATTATGGAAGTAAATATCTCAGGCCCTTTGATTGAAGTATAACTATCGAACAAATTTCATGGCCATGGTGTCACGACGAGTTTATTTCTAGAAGTCAAAGAATGATAGATCAAGCATATAGGTTTATGACACTGCCATGAAACCTTCCTAATGATACATTGAGACAAAGAGATTAAATTACATAATAAGCGTTCGTATGAGGTGACACGTCAATGCGGTGTCAAATTCTTTCTCTTGGGTGCCTTGACCCGTTGCTAGATAGTAATCTTGGACTTTAGGCAAGACCTCCTAATTCCAATGAGAAAGAGGCCTAGAGGGTCACACACTAAGTGTATTCAAGTATCTCAAGAAGAATAAAGATTATTCTCGTACGTGGTTTAATAATTATTCAAGGAATCATAAATCGTTTTAATGTTGGAGGAAGAATAAAATGAAAACAAGTACACGTCGTGTATTATTGAATGTACATACTGTGTAGTATTCATTTTGGAAAGGAAATGAATAAATAAAAACAAGATATACACGCCATGTACATTGAATGTACATTCCGTGTAGTTTTCAATGAAAAAAAAGTACACGCCGTGTATTTATGATTACACTCCGTTTAGTTTTTCCAGTCGGGATTTTAAGGAAATATCATTTTATTAAATGATATTTATTATAATCAGTATAGGCGCATGTCAAGGAATTAATGACTCGACATGGGGTTTTCAAAAGAGTTAATGAAATAAATAAAATGCGTAACTCATTTATTTATTGTCATAACTCTACAACCTCAAACCCGATTATAAATATCCTCACAACCCCAACTCTTTTCCATAGATAATCATTGTGCACAACAATTATGGATAATTCTATCAAGACTGAAAGAACTTCATCCTCCAAGAACTCTCTCAAGACCGAGAGAGATCCACCTCCACCAGATCAAGGCGATCTAAGGTGAACAAATCAAGCAAAGGCTTCTCCACTCTAGCACCCGGAGATTCCTTTGGCGGCGTCCAGAGATACGTGGTGCACATGTGGATCACCGCTAGAGGAAGTCTACACTTGGCTTCTGCGACTCAATGACGAATCACATCGGAACGTGATCAGAAATATCAACAAAGAAATAACGCCATAAAAGGTACTTCTTGTCAATTAATTAAATTAATTATAATCAACCTATGACGATCCACATTTATTTTTCCTAGACTATTCCTCTTCTTTGTCTATTTATGTGATTCGATCTGTGGAGTCTGGCATTTATCGTCGTATTGATCCTAGATTGATCATTGCTAATGACAAAAATCCCAGCGGGCACATCCACCCATGAGCTTCCGCTACGCCCAGGACCTTCAATTGGTATCAGATGCAGGTTACAGCATTGATTATAGTTATTTAATTTTCGTTGATGATTTATGCATTCATATTTGATTCAATTCAAGATAAATTGTTCTATAAAACTGAATGAATGAGATCTGTTCTTCCTCCTTCATTTCTCGAGTCACATAATAGAAACAACCTTTTAATTTTAATTTTTATTAAATTAAAAATGAGGAAATCGTCCAAAGGAGCCGCTCTTTCTGTCTGTACAACACAAGAATACACGACATGTAGTGAAAACTACACGCCGTGTAATTAGGTTCAACGAACCGGTACTGGTCCGCCAAACCACATCGTTTGAATTGAGTACACCTAAGTATTTATTACCTCGTGTGGACCAGAAATGAACGGTGCATGAGAACAGGAATACATGGCATGTATATTGAATCGACACGCTGTGTAGTCCGATCCAGCCTAGGTGAAACCATGTACAAGGAGAAGTTGTGTTCCGCGTACACGGGATTTCCAGGTCGGTAACCGCCTAACAAGGAAGTACACACTGTGTTAGATTAATCTACATGTCGTGTACTCCAAAATTTCCAAAGTACGTGTGAACTCACCTATTTTGATAATCCCAATTATGCTTTCACATACTTTGATAATCCAAAATAATGTTTATCTATATATTAATTCTTTCAATCTATGACATTCTATTATCAAGTTGATAATAATATTAAAATAATATTTGAAATATGTTAATCAATGTTTATCTATGTATATATGAACTTTGAAATAATTATAACTCAAACTGCATATGTGTTTCATAGAACAGATAAGTGTTAAGTCCACTGGTATTCACATAGCTACTGATACAGATAAACAGAGACCTACTGGTACTTAGTCTACCGATAGACAAAGTTACCGATAGACTGAATAGACGGAGTCACTGAAATAGAACAGAGCTACCTGTATTCATAAGTCCACCGATAAGCATGTCACTGATAGAAGTAGAGCTATCGATAGTACACAATCACTAGTACGGAACGGAGCTACCGCTACTGGTACAAACGAGCTACCGATTTGCACAAGCTGTGGATATAAAGTCTACCGATATGTAAGTTTACGGCTACAGAAAGGTCACTGATGCACAAGTCCACTGATATGCACTTTAACACTGGAACGGAATGGAGCTACTGATATGCACGAGCTACCGATACAAACAAGCTACCGATACAAACGAGCTACCGATACAGACGAGCTACCGATAGATCAAAGCTACCGATAGAATGAGTCACCGATACATAAAACTACTGATACACGGAGTAACTGCTACCTATACAAGGATCTACCCGTTTAAGAACAAAGAGATACTTATAGGAGATCACTTCTATACAATTCCACTGTTACATATCTACTGATATAAGGCTACTGATGAAAGACACCAGTCACTGCTACTTAAAAATCTATACTCTCAATATTATTTATTTATTAAGTAACGGTCATATTTGATGATTTTAATGCAATTAATGTTATTTAATGATAGTTTTTGGAATGTCAGGGAACCGTACCTCGTACCAGTAAAAAGGCAATCATTCCCATTGCTGGAGCTGAAAGCTATAAAAAGAAGGACAAAGACCGGGCAAAAAAAATACAAGAAGATGTGTGAAGGCTACATCCATACTGGAAGAGCACTGTACATTCAAGAATCCATTCATATAAGAAAATAACACAAGCTGAACTTTAGCCAAGGAGTGATGAACTACAATGAGCTACTCATACACTCAAGCTGATCAAGCTGAACCTGAAAACCAAGGAAGAAAATGACACTCTGTTTTCCAGACAAAAACGAGAGAAGGACTCAGAAGCATTCCTGATTAATCAAAGGAGTCTAGAGCTGCACTTAAAATCACTAGAGCATTCTAAACTTATATCTACTCTCTTAGTTATTATTTTACTTAAATTTTGAGCAGTGTGCATACTCTGTATATTTTATACACACACTGTCTCTTGTACTAAACTGGAGGATTTCTAAATCCTCACACAAACCTTCTATAACTCTCTTGTATACCACTGTGGATAGTGGTAGAGGTAAAATGGACACCCAGATCAAAATTTATGGTCATTTGAAGTTTGAGTTGCGTTTTCAACATATTTTGGATCTTTTTTTAATTTTTTTTATTTTTTTATTCTTCAAATTGTTATTAAATGACTATTACTCCATAATAATTATCAAATTATTAATTAAAAATATTTTTTTAATTTTTTAAGAATCCATTTTCACAAAATATCTTATATATTAAGTATATTAAGTGTAAATGTACATTTATACTTATCTAAACTATATTTAAAAATTATATATTATATTTATATCAATATAACTATATAACTATATTTATATATTAATATATTTTTAAAAAAAAAATTTTGAAATCGACCCTTTATCAGCGCTTTTAAAAAAATCGCTCATAAAGCCCCCCCCCCTTATCAGGGCTACTAAACAAGCGCTGATAAAGGGGGTACCTTTATCAGCGCTAAAAAAAGCGCTGATAAAGGGGGGCCTTTATCAGTGCTAAAAAAAGCGCTGATAAAGGGGTAATTTTATCAGCGCTTTTTTTAGCGCTGATAAAGCCCCCCTTTATCAGCGCTGATAAAGGGGTGGCGCTGGCCTTGCCCAGTTTTGTGGTAGTGGATGCACAAGTCCGACGATATGCACTTTAACACTGGAACAGAATGGAGCTACCGATATGCACGAGCTACCGATACAAATGATCTACCGATACAAATGAGCTACTGATACAGATGAGCTACCGATAGATCAAAGCTACCGATAGAAGGAGTCACCAGTACATACAGCTACTGATACATAGAGTAACTGCTACCGATACAAGGATCTAACGGTTTAAGAACAAAGAGCTACTGATAGGAGCTCACTGCTATACCAGTCCACCGTTACATATCTACCGACAGAAGGTTACTGATGAAAGACACCAGTCATTGCTACTTAAAACTCTGTACTCTCAATATTATTTATTTATTAAGCAATGGTCATATTTGATGATTTTAATGCAATTAATGTTATTTAATGATATTTGTTTTCATGTCAAGGAATCGTACCTCGTACCTATAAAAATCCAATCATTCCCATTGCCGGAGCTGAAAGCTATAAAAAGGAGGAGAAAGACCAGGCAAAAAAAATACAAGAAGATGCGTGAAGGCTATATCCATACTGGAAGAACACTGGACATTCACGAATCCATTCATACAAGAAAATAACACAAACTGAACTTTAGCCAAGGAGTGAAGAACTACAACGAGCTACTCATACACTCAAGCTGATCAAGCTGAACCTGAAAACCAAGGAAGCAAACGACACTCTGTTTTCCAGAAAAAAACCAGAGAAGGACTCAGAAGCATTCCTGATTAATCAAAGGAGTCCAGAGCTGCACTTAAAATCACTAGAGAATTCTAAACTCATATCTACTCTCTTAGTGATTATTTTACTTACATTTTGAGCAGTGTGCATACTCTGTATATTTTATACACACACTGTATCTTGTGCTAAACCGGAGGATTTCTAAATCCTCACACAAACCTTCTCTAACTCTCTTTTATCCCACTGTGGATAGTGGTAGAGGTCAAGTAGGACTTGGATAGCCA
The DNA here is from genome assembly GCA_963277665.1 of Viscum album. NCBI lineage: Eukaryota > Viridiplantae > Streptophyta > Magnoliopsida > Santalales > Viscaceae > Viscum > Viscum album. Next base: position 140,976,932 of record OY728128.1, on the reverse strand, counting down.
GTGTGTTGTTGTTTTATTTTCCCACGAAGAACTGTGGTAGAGGTCTTAGTACCTAGACAGTATTTGTACTGTTGTTTACCCCGATCCAGGGTGTGGATCAAATTTATATAAATTATTTGAGAGGAGTAAGTCTCGGCTTGAGACTGAACCTCATGGTTATATCTGTTGTTCATCTTAGATTAAGTCTAAATTATATTACATATTTTATTTTCCACTTCTAATTACTTTGAAATACAATTTGTTTTAAAGATACTTTGATAGTTAATCTAGAAAGTGTTTGTAACTATTGTAAATCAGTAGGTTAGTTTCAAAAGCTAATTTAATCTTCTGATTAAATTAACTGAGACCTAATCAGTCTTTTGAGAACCTAATCAAACCCTTACAGTTTTAAAAATTCACTACAGTTTAACTTAGTTTTTAATTGGGGGATTTTTATAGAAATATTTTTAACATAATTTTTATTTGGAACTCAATTCACCCCCCCCCCCCTCTTGAGTATCCACTCCAACCAGCATTTGGTATCAGAGGAATAAAGTATTTATAAAGGATTTTCTAATACTCTATTTTTCAACTGTGATTTTAGTTGTATCTTAAAGATCTTAAATTTCTGTTAGTTATAAATTTTATCTCTATAAATATAGTTTCTAAAATCTGATTATGGATAATAGACTAGAAGGTACTAAGAGGCCACCTTTCTTCAATGGTGTTAATTTTTCTCAGTGGAAGCTTAAAATGAAAATTCATTTATAGAGTATGGGATTTGATATTTGGACAGATATATAGACTCAATATAAGATTCCAAAATCTGAAAGAACTACTTGGGATGAACCTACTAAAACTGCTTATAATAATAACTGTAAAGAAATGAATGCCCTGTACTATGCTTTAGGAGATGAAGAATTTAATCGCATATCTGCTTGCAAAACTACTTATGAAATTTGGGATACCTTGGGTGTTTATCATGAGGAAACAATCAATGTTAAGGAAATGAGATTGAATACCTATACTATTAAGTATGATAATTTTAAAATGAAGCTTGATGAATCTATTTCTGACATGTATCTCGGGTTCAATGAGATTTTCAACACTATGAGCTCACTTGGAAAAGTTGTTCCTACAAAAGAATAGATCATGAGAATATTAAGATGTCTGTCTGACAGGTGGAGAGGCACATCAGTTTCAATTAGAGAATCCTATGATATTGGTGATTTAACTGTTAAGGAATTAATTGGTAAGCTTATGGTGTATGAAGAAGAACATAAATTGAATAAGGAAGAAGACGATGAACCAAAAAGGAAGTCAGTGGCATTTAAGACTACTGCCTCAAAAGGAAAGGACAAGGAGAAATTTCACATACCAACTGAAATCTCAACAAGTGAAAGTTTAGATTCTGACAGTGATGTAGAGATGGCTCAAATATCCAGGAGATTTAAGAAGTTCTATAGGAAAAATAAATTCTTCATAAAATCAAATTATAAAAAAAAGTATGACAATAAAGGTCATTTGAAGAAGGACTAGAAAAATCCTGATAAGATTGATGAGATTGTCTGCTATGAATGCAAAAGGAAAGGATATGTGAAAGCAGACTGTCCAAAGATAAAGTTCAAGAGGAAATATGACTATAAGAAAAATAAGTATAAGAAATCTATGAAAGATACTTGGAGAGTTTCAGAAGATATTTTAAGTGATTCTGATTCTACTCAGGATGAAAAATCTCAAAAATCTAACATGTGTTTTATGGAAAACGCATCAGAGGTAACACTGGACACTCCTACTTTAAATTCATATTATTCTGGTGTTGATTCTAATTCTGAATCTGAAAATATGTCTAGTGAAGAGTTATTTGAATATTGTAATATTATAGAAGAGACATGTAATGAATTGAAGGAAAATTATAATGCTTTAAAGAAACAGCATGCTTTAACCAGTTCTGTTAAATCCTCCCTTGATATAGAAAAGGAAAAGAATTCTCAATTACTAAAGGAAAATACTAAACTGAAATTGTCTAATGAGAAATTAAGGAAGGGCTTAGAGAAATTCAAAAATGGAAAATATACAATTACACAAATGTTATGAAAGAAGTGGCACCAAAATATACCACTGGAATTGGCTATCATCCTGGAAAGAGATAGATTGCTAAAACTAGATTTATTCCTAAATCTGGATAGAATGGTGCTAGTTCTAGTTCTAGAAATTCATATGCTTCAACTAGTTATTCATATGTTTATAGATCAAATAAAGTTTATATTTCAAAATATATCGATTCTGTAAATTATTTGAGACCCATAAGACAAATTTGGGTATCTAAAGCTTTGATTGATAACCTGTCTGGACCCAAGAAAATCTGGGTACCAAAATAATTTTCTGTTTCAACCTATTTTGTAGGAGACTTGCTTGAAGAGTTCTCATAAGAAGTTATGGTACTTGGACAGTGTATGTTCAAGGAATATTTCTGAAGATTACTCATGCTTCAAAAGTATAATCAAAGTTGATGGAGGCCATGTCACCTTTGGTGATAACTCTAAAGGAAATATCATCGGCCTAGGCCCGATTGGTAACACTGATTCAGTTTTAATTTCCAAAGTTTTATTTGTTGATGGACTTAAGTATAACCTGTTAAGTATTTCTCAGTTGTGTGATGATGGTTTCAATGTTAAATTTGAAAATGATTCTTGTAATTTTTTTAATTCTAAAAATGTTTTAGTATTTTCTGCTTTGAGAAATGAAAATTTTTATGCTGTTGATTTGAATTCTTTAGCTAAACAAAACATTACTTGCTTAAATTCTTTTCATAAAGAGTCTTCGCTATGGAAAAGAAGATTAGGACACTGCAACATTCATTCACTTAGAAAATTTACTAGGAAAAACTTAGTTAGAGACCTACCCAAACTTAAATTCCCAACAGACAAAGTTTATAATCCCTGCTAAAAGGGAAAGTAACATAAAGTTTTTTTTAAATCAAATAAAGGAGTTTCAACTTCTCAACCTATCGAGTTGGTTCACATGGATTTGTTTGGACCTTTTAGAGTTTCTAGTTTAAATGGGAAGCACTATATTTATGTCTTAGTAGATGAATTTTCTAGATATACTTGGGTATACTTCTTAGCTCACAAAACTGAAGCTTGTTCTTACTTTATTAAATACTCGAAGTCTATAGAGAACCTTAGTGGACTTAAGATTATGACCCTGAGAATTGATCATGGTTGTGAGTTTGAAAATCATGAGTTTGAATCTTATTTCTCACACAATGGATATAGTCACAAATTTTCTTCCCCTAGAACACCTCAGCAAAATGGTGTAGTAGAAAGAAGAAACAGAACCCTTCAAGAAATTACAAGAACTATGCTTAATGAATATCACCTGCCTATTTATTTTTGGGTTGAAGCTGTAAATACAGCTTATTATATTATCAATAGATTCTTGATTAGACCCATTCTCAATAATACCCCTTATGAGTTGTGAAACAATAGGAAAACTAAGGTTAATTACTTCAGAGCTTTTGGTTGCAAAGTCTTTATTCTCAATACAAAAGATAATCTTGACAAGTTTGCATCCAAGAGTGATGAAGGAATATTTTTAGGATATTCAATCTCTAGTAAAGCCAATAGAGTTTTCAATAAAATAACCAAATGTGTGGAAGAATATGTTCTTATCAAGTTTGATGAAACTGATCTACATGAACCTAAGTCTTCTCTTGAAAATCTTGAAGAAGATCTGTCTGTTCTGGACCTTAATGATAAAATCAATGAATCTATTGTAAAGACAACCAGTTCTGGACATATTCCAGAATCTACTTCTATAGAACCTGAACTGAGAGAAGATCCTGAAATTTCTAGTCCCACATTTACTAGATCAACTAGGATTCTAAAGAATCATCCTTTGGATGTTGTTGTTGGTAATCTTGATAGAGGGACATAGACTAGAGCTTCTCTAAGAAACCAGGTTGAACATCAAGACTTTCTTTCATAGTTAGAACCTAAAAATGTCAATGATGCAATAAATGATGAATTTTGGTTAATGTCTATGCAATAAGAATTAAATCAATTTGAAAGAAACAAAGACTGGGAATTAGTTGACAGACCTAAGGACACTTTTACCATAGGCACTAAATGGGTTTTTAGAAATAAAGTTGATGAATCGGGAAATATAGTTAGAAACAAAGCAAGGTTAGTTGCACAAGGGTATAGTCAAGAGGAAGGAATAGACTATGAGGAAACTTTTCCCCTGTAGCTAGATTTTAATCTATTAGGATCCTACTTTCCTATGCTGCTCATCTAAATTTCAAGTTATATCAAATAGATGTTAAAAGTGCTTTCCTAAACGGTTTTATAATTGAAGATGTTTTTGTTGAACAACCACCTGTATTTACTAATCCTCATTTTCCAAATCGAGTTTTTAAGCTATCTAAAGCTTTATATGGTTTGAAACAAACTCCAAGTGCTTGGTATGATAGACTTAGTAATTTTCTTATTTCAAAAGGTTTTACTAAAGGGATTGTTGATCCATCTCTTTTTATTAAAAGAATTTCTAAATATGTTTTGATAGTACAAATCTATGTTGATGATATTATTTTTGGATCTTTGAAACATTCTTTATGTACTGATTTTTCAAAGAGTATGCAGAATGAATTTGAAATGAGTTTAATGGGAGAACTCAAATATTTTCTTGGATTTCAAGTTTTTTAAAATGAAAATGGTATTATTTTAAATCAAAGTAAATATACAAAGGGTCTTTTAAAACGTTTTGGTTTGGATAGTATTAAGGAAAGTGATACACCTATGAGTACTGTCTCTAAATTGGATGTAGATGAAACTGGGAAACAAGTGGATCAAACCAACTATAGAGGTATGATTGGAAGTCTACTTTACCTTACTGTTAGTCGACCAGATATTATGTTTAGTGTGTGTATGTGTGCAAGATTTCAAGATAATCCTAAATAATTTCATTTTATTACTGTTAAAAGAATTTTTAAGTATCTTAAACATACTTCAAATTTGGGTTTGTTTTATCTGAAAGGACAATATTTTGACTTAATTATTTATTCAGATGCTAACTTTGCTAGTTGCAAGTTGGATAGAAAAACAACATCTGGAACATGTCATTTATTGGGAAAATCCTTAGTATCTTGGTGTAGTAAGAAACAGAATTATGTAGATTTGTCTACTGCTGAAGCAGAGTATATAGCTATTGGTAGTTTCTATGCACAAATTATGTGGATGAAACACACTCTTTTGGACTATGGATATCAATTTAAACATGTATCTATTAACTGTGATAACACAAGTGCAATTAATATTTCAAAGAACCCTGTGTTTCACTCTAGGACCAAACATATTGATGTAAGGCACCACTTTTTAAAAGATCATTATCAAAAAGGTGATATTACTCTTGAATTTATAGGTACTAAATATCAATTAGCTAATATTTTCACAAAGCCTTTAAGTTCGGATAGGTTAAGTTAAATTAGACATGAGTTAGGAATGATAGATCACTGGTATACCTCACTGGTATGAAACCTCACTATTATACCTCACTGGTATGAAACCTCACTATTATACCTCACTGGTATGAAACCTCACTGTTATACCTCACTGGTATGAAACCTCACTGTTATACCTCACTGGTATGAAACCTCACTGTCATACCTCACTGGTATGAAACCTCACTGTTATACCTCACTGGTATGAAACCTCACTGTCATACCTCACTCGTATGAAACCTCACTGATATACCTCACTGATTAGTGGACCTCGCCGTTAGGAATTATCACTGGTATACCCTACCGTTAAGTATGTGATGTTTTAAACTTCTGTCTAGATGCCAGAATCTGTATCATTTATACTTTACATATTATATTTTAATTATTTATTTTATGATTACTAAATGATAAAATGAAGTCCTAGTTACTTCTCAATCCACCAAACTTTTCCTTTACCCTCAAGACTTAGCTCCCAAATCTCGCGAAAACCCTAAGTTCCTCAAACCAGAGATGGAAAAAACCAAACTCCCTACTGTTAGAGATGACATTGATTAGCTAAATGCGAAGAAGCAGAAAACAAAGCTAGAAGAAAGTAATAGCATTAGTAGAACAAGGTCGGAGAGGCAACCAGTGAACCCACATTTACAAAATAGAGATATTGTGATCTAAAAAGAGCTATGAGTGGAATGGATATTGTCTAGTAAATCGTTAGTTATAGAGGTTTTGGAAGATCATAAGTGGGTAGAATGCTTTTCGAACAATAATGTACCCTACTATACGAAGTTGTTAAAATAGTTCTATGAGTTTGTGAGTTTTGAGAAATCCGATGAAGAAAACGGAATGGTTTCATGGGTAAATGGTAAGGAAATATCCTTTTCATATGTTGAGTGGGTTGAGTACCTGAGAGTACCACATGAAGGAGTTTTTGGATATTCATTGAAGACAGTACCACCTAAAAGTGACATATTTTATTATGAGATTGCCTTAGAGGAGCTCACTGGTAGTGGCAAGAAGAGAAAGGTGGTGTCTACTGAAATGGATGGAGAAAACAGACTATTGTTCAAATATGTGCAACATGTGCTAAGTCCAAGGATAGGGGACTTTTCAAATTTGAGATATCAAGATATCTATCTGTTACATCTCTTGAGACATGGTGTGAAGGTGAATCTGTGCAGGCTGCTAATGATTCAAATGGAGGATATGACCAGGAAAAAATCAAAGACCAATTCCTTATTCTTTGCCAAGTTGATCTCAATGATGATTAAGGTAAAAGGAGTAGCTGAGTCTCAGGATAAGACATTAGTGGTAAGAAACAACTTCTTTATCACAAGCACAGTATGTAAGTACATGAAGATAAACTGGAACCCATGGAGAAGAGAGTGGGTTACTGATGATAAGAATCTATCTGATAAGTTCAATCATGTGGATCATCCTTCAAGGCCTAAGGATGTGAGGGATCCAGGTCTAGGACCTGATTAAGAAGAGCCACAGTATAGTGATGATTCAGAAGAGGAAGATTCCTCTGTATCAAATGGAGGAGATCCTAACTTTCCTCTTAGCCCAACTCCTGAAGTTGTATCACAAGAAAAGGAAAGTGATTCTTTGAACCTACCTAGTACAGAAAATATTTTGGGTGTAAGAAATGAAGAGGCACATATGGATGAGGAAGACCATCAGAGATCAGATCAGGAAGAGGCTGCTCGAGAGAATGAAGAAGAAGTTCATGAAAGTGAAACATCTGTTTCTGTCAGCTTGAGCCTTAGTCCACTGATTGGACATTCTCTAATGTCTGCTGAGGAATTTGATGAAGTTGATAGACCATTACCTATTCTTGAGGAACCTCCTGCTATTGCAGAAATGGATATGGTAGTGAAATATTCTTCTGAGGAAGAAAGAGTTTCTGAGGATTCCATTGCTATATAGGATAATTCACCAATTGAGGGGGAGAATCCAACCAGGTTTGGCAATGTTTTAGTGTGTTTTGAGCTTGAAGACTGGGCAGAGGACCCAGTGTTTGTAGTTTGTGGATTGGATTACCCAGATTTTGATAATGAGACATCCCTTTGGAGACCAAAAATCAATTATGATATTCAGTCTGAGATATTACCTGAAGATGTGGTAATAATACATGATCTGGATAAGTTGAAGTCTGATCTTAAAGCTAGTTTTGTGGAGGAAGTAAGGAGAATTGAAGCTTCACTAGTGTCATCTATTCAGACTGTTATGGATGACTCTATGGCCAGTATAGTATCTGAAATAGAACTTGTTGTTGTGTCTGCTAATATAGTCACCAGGTATGACTTAGCATCTTTAAAGGTTGAGATGAAGGAGTTTTTGAGTGCTTCTATTTCTGAGTTAAATAATCTCTTTGTTGAAGAGATGAGCAATTTGTAAAAGTCTTTTGAACTCTCTCTCGGTTTTAATGTGTCAACCTTTGTGGCATAGATAGTAGATGAAGTCACAGCTTACCAAAATTAGATGTCTAGCTTGGAAAAGGATTTTGAAGTTCTAAAGAAATCAGTTGTCTCTCTGGAATCCTATATGAGTTCAAAATCTCAAGCAGACAAGGATTTGGCCTATGTGAAGAGTGTAGTGAGCTAGATGGTTTCAGTTTTTGAGGGTTTTAAAAAGTCTGTGGAGAATCATATCGGTGCCCAAGATTCTGCAGTGAAAAATATTATTAGTGGGCTAACTAAGAGTTTCAAGGAAACTGTAACCTTTTCTATTGGTTCTCTTGCTTTGATACCTTCAATAGAATTGGATCAAATTAGAGGTTTGATGAAGGAGGAGCTTGGTTTAGCTTCAAATAGTAGCTCTGTGGACTCATCTTCCATGACCCAAGTGGTGTCTACCACCAGAGATATAATGAATATTGTTTAAGATTATATGAGAGAATCTTATACATCTCATAAAGAAGTGAAATACAAGTAGATTACTATTTCCAAAGGGTTTACACCAAGCATAAACTCAATAATCATTTCAAGATTATGTTAGAAAACATGAAGCTACCACCAGTCAATCAAGCCTTCAGAGAACAAGTCAGAAAGCTTAGAGAGTTGACCCCTGCACTGGAAAAAATCATGGAAAACAAGGATGATTTCATTTCTGCCATGGAAAGAGGAGGAATCATTATGGATTTCAGAAATATCTTGGTGCCCTTCTTGCATGTTGATGCTCGACCAGTGATTATACCACCAGCTTTACCTGCCTCTGCCTCTGCTACTTCTCCTACTCAGATGACTCCAGACCAAGCTATCTGAAGCCATACTCCTATGATCACTCAGAGAGCTACACAGTACAGGCCCAGAATAGTTTCAGTAGCTCAACTTCCTTTGATCATTTCTGGTGTTCCTAATCCTCCACCTGCATCCACCACACCTGAATCCTCTTCTTATCCCAAGGGGAAATATCATTCTGAGGATGTGGATTGATCTATGGCTAGGATTTTTGATAGGAATCACCTATATTTCTTTTTGTTTCATTTATGTATTTCTTTGTATCTATTTTCTCCATGGAATATATATGATCTTACTTTCTTTTACTCTTTGTTACTTCTATTCTCCTATATTTCCTTTTTGTCCCACTTTTTGCTAATAACAAAGGGGGAGAAATACTATCTAAGGGAAACATATCTAAGGGAAACATATCTGGGGGAGAAATAATATCTTTTATGACAAAGGGGGAGAAATACTATCTTTTATGCGCTTAATTCATTTCCATCTGGTACATTTGTTTTATATTTTACCTTTGATATATGTGTTTTATAATATATTGTTTTATCTAATACAATTGGATTTAACAAAATATTCTCTGATACATTACTAATTATTTTGGGATTATAATATCATAAGTTGTGATTATCAAAAAGGGGGAGATTGTTGACCTCACCTATTTTGATAATCCTAATTATGCTTTCACATACGTTGATAATCCCAAATAATGTTTATCTATATATTAATTCTTTCAATCTATGAAATTATATTATCAAGTTGATAATAATATTAAAATAATCATTGAAATATGGTAATCAATGTTTATCTGTGTTTATATGAACTTTGAAATAATTCTAACTCAATCGGCATATGTGTTGCATAGAACAGATAAGTGTTAAGTCCACTAGTATGCACATAGCTACTGATACAGACAAACAGAGACCTACCGGTACTTAGTCTACCAATAGACAAAGGTTACCGATAGACTGAATAGACAGAGTCACTGAAATAGAACAGAGCTACCGGTATGTATAAGTCCACCGGTAAGCACATCACCGATAGAAGCAAAGCTACCGATAGTACACAATCACTGGTACGGAACGGAGCTACCGCTACTGGTACAAACGAGCTACCGATATGCACAAGCTGCGGATATAAAGTCAACCAATATGAAAGTCTATCGCTATAGAAAGGTCACTGATGCACAAGTCCACCGATATGCACTTTAGCACTAGAGCAGAATGGAGCTACTGATATGCACGAGCTACCGATACAAACGAGCTACCGATACAAATGAGCTATCAATACAGACGAGCTACCGATAGATCAGAGCTACCGATAGAAGGATTCACTGGTACATACAGCTACTGATACACGGAGTAACTGCTACTGATACAAGGAGCTACCGGTTTAAGAACAAAGAGCTACCGATAGGAGCTCACTGCTATACAGGTCCACTGTTACATATCTAGCGACAGAAGGCTACTGATGAAAGACACCAGTCACTGCTACTTAAAACTCTATACTCTCAATATTATTTATTTATTAAGAAACAGTCATATTTGATGATTTTAATGAATTTAATGTTATTTAATGACAGTTGTTGGCATGTCAGGGAACTGTACGCCGTACCTGTAAAAAGGCAATCATTCCCATTGTCGGAGCTAAAAGCTATAAAAATAATGACAAAGACCGGGCAAAAAAAATACAAGAAGATGCATGAAGGCTACATCCATACTTGAAGAACATTGGACATTCACTAAGCCATTCATACAAGAAAATAACACAAGCTGAACTTTATCCAAGGAGTGAAGAACTACAACAAGCTACTCATACACTCAAGATGATCAAGATGAACCTGAAAAACAAGGAAGCAAAAGACACTCTTTTTTCCAGAAAAAAACCAGAGAAGGACTCAAAAGCATTCCTGATTAATCAAAGGAGTCTAGAGATACACTTAAAATCACTAGAGTATTCTAAACTCATATCTACTCTCTTAGTGATTATTTTACTTACATTTTGAGCAGTGTGCATACTCTGTGTATTTTATACACACACTATCTCTTGTGCTAAACTGGAGTATTTCTAAATCCTCACACAAACCTTCTATAACTCTCTTGTATCCCACTGTGGATAGTGGTAGAGGTCAAGTAGGACCTAGACAGCCAGTGTTCTATTGTTTTTTTTTTCCCATGAAGAATTGTGGTAGAGGTCTTAGTACCTGGACAGTCTTTATACTGTTGTTTACCCCGATCTAGGGTGTGGATCAAATTTATATAAATTTTTTCAGAGGACTAATTCTTGGCTTGAGACTCAACCTCTTGGTTATATCTGTTGTGCATATTATATTAAGTCTAAATTATATTACATATTTTATTTTCCTCTGCTAATTACTTTGAAATACAATTTGTTTTAAAGTTACTTTGATAGTTAATCTAGCAAGTGTTTGTAACTATTGTAAATCAGTAGGTTAGTTTCAAAAACTAATTTAATCTTCTGATTAAATTAACTAAGACCTAATCAATCTTTTGAGAACCTAATCGAACCCTTACTGTTTTAAAGATTCACTACAGTTTAACTTAGTTTTTAATTGGGGGATTTTTGTTCAAATATTTTTAATAGAAATTTTATTTGGAACTCAATTCACCCCCCTCTTGAGTATCCACTCTGACCAATAATACAGAAAACTCTCCAAATCCCTCAGCATTTACTTTGGATAAAGGGTGAAAAATACATGGCGTGTAGGCTATATTACATGCCATGTACTTTCCAAAAATGGAATTTCACCAGGTTTCCTCCAAAAGTAAAAAGACATGTACAAGGAATATGGATGAGAAGAATCTCAAGGAAATTCAAAAAGGAATTTAAGATAAAGAATTGATTAATTATAAGATCATAATTAATTGAATTCAAGCACGACTTATCTTAAATAATATAACGATTAAAATAATTTTAATTATAAATATGCTTAAATGTTGTTGCATGTTATGGATGATCATGAGCTAGACTAAAGATCCGTTGTATGTGTGTATGGTTTCATTTAAATTTGTTTAATTTAAATTCGTTGGCCTGTGAGACTTATTCCAATAAAATGTAGGGCATGCGTGCCCATGGTTTCTTTAATGTAAATCCCATGTAATGGAGGATCTCCCAAGCCGGTGGAGATAGTTCAAAAATCCAAAGCCGAGGCGAAACCAACCTAAGAAGATGCAAAGGTAGACAGATGGGAGCTGCAAAACACGAACCATTGGGTTCAAGGTGTTTTCCCTAGGTCATGGTTGGCTTATCAAACAGCTAGATAAGCTAACCAATAGAAGCTCATGATCATGCCATCTTATATTATTTCTTTCTGATTTCATGGTTTATTTATTATGTCTATGTTGTCGTGATCACATAATTAATGAAATAAACAAGCATGTAAAGATGGAATAAAATAAAAAACAGACTATGATTAAACATTATCAAAACATGGTTAATCTTTTAAGCAAGCATCACTTAATATTAACAAGCATGTGATAATGAAAAACTACGCATAAAGAATAAAATCCCTCAAATACCATATTAAGTCAGACCAAGCCTTCCATTGCTTGATTAAGGGCAAGACTCAATAAAACTATGTGTTTGACTAACCCTTGTTGGGGCACTTACTTTTATAAAGGAAGCTCTTATGAAAGTTTTGGGTTGACTTTAACATTTTACATCAAGAGGAGTAGCCCTTGCTAGACTTGTCGTAAAATAGAGGCAAGTGTTGAGGAAATCAAAGTCAGGATTTCAGGATTGGGGAGTCCACTCAATAGATCAAGGAACTGTAAGCTCATAGTTGGAAAAGACCTGCCTACCTAAATACCTTCAAATAGCTTGACCAACCCTTTTTGGGGTTATGCGAAGGGGAATATGGACCCTTGCCGCTATAATGTCAAAGAAACTGGACATTCCAAGTTCAATGGTGAGGGCCATTGGGACTTGATAAAATAGTGGGAGAATTAATAAATTAATTTATTATTTTTCATAAAATGTAATCAAAAGGTACTGATAAATCTTCTCTTTTAAATTGTAGAATCAATATGACAAGCTCATCAACCACATTTTCTCTGTGATCAATTCTGGACAAAGACAATATCCTCACCAGTAGTAACTTTTAGGAATGGTTTAGGCACCTTCGGGTTATCCTACGCCATGAATGAAAGTTTTACATACTGGAGTCCTAACTTCCTAATTATCCTTCCCAAGGGGCGAGTGATTAATATTTCTTGATCTATGATCAACATTTGAGTGATTCACTCGATGTTCAATGTTTGATGCTATCATAAATGTCTAGTGAGCTCATGAAGTCTCATGAAGACATGGATTCCTATAGCATGCTCGAGCACCTCTGTGGTCTATACTAGGAGAGAGCAAGACAGGGAAGGTTTGAGATCTCCAAGGCTCTATTTCAGAGCAAGATTGGAAAGGGTGCCCTAGCTGGGCCTCATGTAGTCAAGCTCATTGGCTACATTGATCACTTAGAGGTTCTAGGGTTTAAACTCCCCAAAGAACTGGGTACTGATCTTATTCTCTCATCACTCCCCCATATCTTCTCTAACTTTTTTGTAAATTTCAACATGAACAACGTTGAGAAGTCTCTATCTGATATTATTATCCTTATTCGCCAAGTGGACAATGATATGAAGCGTGATAAACCTTCTGTCCTTATGGTAAATAAAAGTAAAGGGAAGGCAAAGAGATTTAATCCCAAAGATTCTTCAAGGCCTTCCAAGAAAAAAAAGATCAAAGGGTAGGCAAGAGAACATGAGGTTGTTTGTTTCGCATGTGGCAAGAAGGGCCACTGGAAGAAAAACTGCACCCATCCAAGGAAGAAAGGGGAAGCTTCAGGTGCATTTGTTATCAAATGAAATCTATCTGTTTCGACTAATTGGGTATTAGATACTGCTTTTGGTGCTCATATTTGTATTCTAATATAGGAATGAAGTAGATTCAGAAATATTGATCGAGGTGAGGTGGATCTGCGAGCAGCCAACAGATCCAGACTCGTTGTTGTAGCTGTCGAAGACTACCACCTCACATTGCCTACTGGGATGGTCTTGGTTTTCAAAGGATGTTATTATGTACCCTCTATAACCAAAAACATTATATCAGTATCCAGATTAGATACTAATGGATTCATCTTCAAATTTGGAAATTAATGTTTCTACTTTTATAAAGATAGCATTTGTTTTGGTAGGGCGCATTTATATAACGGCATTTATGTGTTAGAATACACAAACCAAGTAATAGAAATTGATGAAAAAGTTAATTCACATGACTAATACCACACCCAACTTTGGCATCACCATCTATGTCAGGACAATGAGAAACATTTGACAAAATTACATCAAGATGGGTATTTAGATTCTTTTGAACTAAATCCACTTGGTGTATGTCATGCGTGTCTACAAGGAAAAATGACCAAATCCCCATTTAGTGGGAAAGGTGAAAGGGATAAAGAGATTCTATAATTAGTTCACACAGATTTATGTGGACCATTTCCAGTTGAAGCAAGGGGTGGGTTCTTGTACTTCATAACTTTTACTGATGATTTTAGTAGATATGGATATATTTACTTAATGAGGTATAAGTCAGATTCTTTTGATCAGTTCAAAGAATACAAGAATGAAGTTGAGAACTATCTTGGTAAGAAGATTAAGAAACTCCACTCAAACAGAGGAGTAGAATATCTTAATCAGGACTTCATTTATTTCTTACGGGATTTTGGGATTCTATCTCAACTCACTCCTCCTTACACGCCTCAATGGAATGGTGTAAGTGAAAGGAGGAACCACACCCTGTTGGACATGGTGAGATCAATGATGAGTCATACGAGTCTTCCATTATCTTTTTAGGGATATGAATTACAAACAGAAGCACACATACTAAACCAAGTACCAACTAAATCGATAAATGGTATTCCATACGAATTATTGAGTGGACGCAAAGTCATGTTATCAAATTTACATGTGTGGGGTTGCGAAGCATTTTTTAAGGCCTCTTCAGGTAAAAAACTTGCACCTCGAGGCACAAAGTGTATCTTTATAGGATATCCCAAGGAAACAAGGGGATATTACCTATAAAACCCCTCTGATAAAAAGGTTACAGTGGAAAGACACTCCAAATTCCTTGAGAGGGAGAACATCTCCAAAAGCTATAGTGGGAGCGAGATAGACTTTGATGAAGTCGAGGCTCAAGATATACAGAAGTTGGTACAAGAACAGATTCCACAAAGCCCCGTGGAAGAACAATCTGCTCCAGTGGCACAAGAACTGCATAGGAGCATGAGAGAGGTAAGAGAACTAGAACGATATGGTTTTCTTTTCACTGAGGATGGTGACTCATTATTGGTTGGAAATGATGATCCTCTTACCTACAAGGAAGTAGTTAAAGGCACAGACACTACCAAGTGGCAAGAAGCCATGAATTCTGAAATGGATTCCATGTACCAAAACCAAGTATGGATTTTGGTAGATCCTCCAGTTGATGTAAAGCCTATGGGTAATAAATGGGTATTCATTAAGAAACTAGACATGGAGGGGCAAGTCAGCACCTATAAGGCATGACTGGTTGCAAAAGGTTTTAGACAGTGTCAAGGAATTGACTATGATGAAACCTTTTCACCGGTTGCGATACTAAAATCCATCAGAATCCTATTGGTCATTGTCGCTTACCATGACTATGAAATTTGGATAATGGATGTCAAAACAGCATTCCTTAACGGGAACCTCCAGGAAGATGTCTACATGACACAACCTGAATGTTTTGTGACTCCAAAGGATGCCAATAAAGTATGCAAGTTACAAAAATCCATTTATGGATTAAAGAAAGCATCAAGGTCATGGAACATTCATTTTGATGAAGTCGTAATGGAATTTGGATTTATTAAAAATGAATGTGAGCCTTGTGTCTGCAAAAGGTTTAGTGGAAGTGCAGTTGTTTTCCTAATAGTATATGTTGATGACATATTACTAATTGGAAACAAAGTACATGTCTTACAGTCAGTTAAGGCATGGTTGGATAAATGCTTCTCTATAAAAGACTTGTGTGAGGTAGCATATATTCTTGGAATCAAGATCCATCATTATAGATCTAAGAGAATGCTATGCTTAAGTCAAAGTACATACATTGATAAGATACTGAAGAGATTCAGTATGGAACAGTCCAAGAGGGGATTTTTTCCAGTTTCACATGGCATTCATCTTTCCAAGAAAATGCATCCTCATACACATGAGGAAAGAAATAAAATGGTAAGGATTCCTTAATCATCTGCGATTAGGTCAGTCATGTATGCTATTCTATGTACAAGGCTAGATGTTGCTTATGCATTAAGTGTGGTAGGCAGATATCAAGCTGATCCAGGAGACCGCTATTGGATGGCAGTCAAGACTATCCTTAAGTATCTGAGGTGTACTAAGGATATGTTCCTGGTTTATGGAGGAGATGAGGAACTAGTCATCATAGGACATGTAGATGCTAGTTTCCAGACTGATCAAGATGACATGAAGTCGCAGACTGGATACATCTTCAGTTTGAATGGAGGTGCAGTGAGCTGGAAGAGCTCAAAGCAAGGTGTGGTCACAGATTCTACAGTAGAGTCTGAGTATATCGCAGCTTCTGAGGTAGCTAAAGAAGCAGTATGGATGTGAAGATTCTTCCAAGAGATGGATGTAGTACCTAGCAGTAAAGATCCTATCACACTCTATTGTGATAATATTGCAGCAGTGGCACTTGCAAAAGATACAAGGTCACATCAGCGGAAAAAAGAACATACATCGGAAGTATCATCTCTTGAGGGATTTTTCTCAGAGAGGTGAAGTTACAGTGAGTAGTATTTCCACGGAAGACAATGTGGCCGACCCCTTGACTAAATCCTTGACTGAGTAGAAACATGATCATCATGTGAGGTCTAGTGAACTAAAAGTCATAGGTAGTTGGATCTAGTCTAAGTGGGAGTTTGTTAGGGTTGGTGTCCTGAGAACCAAATGTTTTCTACTTTGATTACATGAATGTTCACTTATTATATATTTTTCATTATTCTGCATGACTATAATATAATAATGTCATGGAATATTTGTTGCATTGATAAGGTCGTGGCAGATCCCTGCTATGATGAGAACCTTGAAATGCTATAACAATATTCTTAAATAAAGTTATGTGGTTGAATGACATACTATGATAGAACACATAGTATACAGACCATCATGTGCGAGTACTCGTAAGAAGATTAGACTCTCTCTCATGGAGTTCTCACTTGGTAATCTCTAAGATAGGATGTTATGAGAACAGACCCTCCAATAGTAATTCCACATGTTTTGGTGTCATCAGACATTGCTATCTACGAGCGTGTGTAATGGTCCTTAGACTGGAAGATAATCATTGACTCATGTCATGACTTGCGCACTTAGATTTGCTAACGACAATCATCACAAAGATAGTTGACAGGAAGTAGGGTACATTGGGTGTGTCATGAATGACATGTTGTTAATGGATAAGTTGAGGAAGGATCTGTCCCTTCCATGATTATGGAAGTAAATATCTCAGTCCCTTTGATTGAAGTAGAACTATCGAACAAATTTCATGGCCATGGTGTCATGATGAGTTTATTTCTAGAAGTCAAAGAATGATAGATCAAGCATATAGGTTTATGACACTGCCATGAAACCTGCCTGATGAGACATTGAGACAAAGAGATTAAATTATACGATAAGCGTTCGTATGAGGTGACACGTCAATGCGGCGTCAACTTCTTTCTCTTGGGTGCCTTGACCCATTGCTAGACAGTAATCTTGGACTTTAGGCAAGCCCTCCTAATTCCAATGAGAAAGAGGCCTAGAGGGTCACACACTAAGTGTATTCAAGTATCTCAAGTAGAATAAAGATTATTCTCGTACGTGGTTTAATAATTATTCAAGGAATCATAAATCGTTTTAATGTTGGAGGAAGAATAAAATGAAAACAAGTACACGTCGTGTATTATTGAATGTACATACCGTGTAGTTTTCATTTTGGAAAGGAAATGAATAAATGAAAACAAGATATACACGACATGTACATTGAATTTACATTCCGTGTAGTTTTCAATGAAAAAAAATTACACGCCGTGTATTTATGATTACACTCTGTTTAGTTTTCCCAGTCGGGATTTTGAGGAAATATCATTTTATTAAATGATATTTATTATAATCAGTGTGGGTGCATGTCAAGGAATTAATGACTCGACATGGGGTTTTCAAAAGAGTTAATGAAATAAATAAAACATGTAACTCGTTTATTTATTATCATAACTCTACAACCTCAAACCCGGTTATAAATATCCTCACAACCCCAACTCTTTTCCATAGATAATCATTGTGCACAACAATTATGGAGAATTCTATCAAGACTGAAAGAACTTCATCCTCCAAGAACTCTCTCAAGACCAAGAGAGATCCACCTCCACCGGATCAAGGTGATCTAAGGTGAACAAAGCAAGCAAATGCTTCTCCATGCTAGCACCCAGAGATTCCTTTGGCGGCGTCCAGAGAAATGTGGTGCACGTGTGGATCACCGCTAGAGGAAGTCTACACTTGGCTTCTGTGACTCAACGATGAATCACATTGGAACGTGATCAGAAATATCAACAAAGAAATAACGCCATAAAAGGTACTTATTTTCAATTAATTAAATTAATTATAATAAACCTATGACGATCCACATTTATTTTTCCCAGACTATTCCTCTTCTTTGTCTATTTCTGTGATTCGATCCATGGAGTCTGGCGTTTATCATCGTATTGATCCTGGATTGATCATTGCTAATGACCAAAATCCCAGCGGGGACATCCACCCACGAGCTTCCACTACGCCTAGGACCTTAAATTGGTATTAGAGGTAGGTTACAACATTGATTATAGTTATTTAATTTTCGTTGATGATTTATGCATTCATATTTGATTCAATTCAAGATAAATTGTTCTATAAAACTGAATGAATGAGATCTGTTCTTCCTCCTTCATTTCTCGAGTCACATAATAGAAAGGACCTTTTAATTTTAATTTTGATTAAATTAAAAATGAGGAAATCGTCCGAAGGAGCCGCTCTTTCTGTCTGTACAACATAAGAATACACGACATGTAGTGAAAACTACACGCCAAGTACTTAGGTTCAACGAACCGGTACTGGTCCGCCAAACCACGCCGTGTGAATTGAGTACACCTAAGTATTTATTACCTCGTGTGGACCAGAAATTAATGGTGCGTGGGAATAGGAATACATGGCGTGTATGTTGAATCGATACGCTGTGTAGTCCGATCCAGCCTAGGTGAAACCATGTACAAGGAGAAGTTGTGTTCCACGTACACGGGATTGCCAGGCCGGTAACCGCCTAACAAGGAAGTACACACCATGTTAGATTAATCTACATGTCGTGTACTCCAAAATTTCCAAAGTACGTGTTGACCTCACCTATTTTGATAATCCCAATTATGCTTTCACATACTTTTATAATCCCAAATAATGTTTATCTATATATTAATTCTTTCAATCTATGACATTTTATTATCAAGTTGATAATAATATTAAAATAATCTTTGAAATATGTTAATCAATGTTTATCTGTGTTTATATGAACTTTGAAATAATTCTAACTCAAATGGAATATGTGTTTCATAGAACAGATAAGTGTTAATTCCACTGGTATGCACATAGCTACTGATACAGAGAAACAGAGACCTACTATTACTTAGTCTACCGATAGACAAAGTTACCGATAGACTGAATAGACAGAGTCACTGAAATAGAACAGAGCTACCGGTATGCATAAGTCCACCGGTAAGCACGTCACCGATATAAGTAGAGCTATCGATAGTACACAATCACTGGTACGGAATGGAGATATCGTTACTGGTACAAACGAGCTATTGATATGCACAAGTTTCAGATATAAAGTCTACTGATATGCAAGTTTACCGCTACAGAAAGGTCACCGATGCACAAGTCCACCGATATGCACTTTAGCACTGGAACAGAACGGAGCTACTGATATGCATGAGCTACCGATACAAATGAGTTACCGATACAAACGAGCTACTGATACAAACGAGCTACCGATAGATCAAAGCTACCGATAGAATGAGTCACCGGTATATACAACTACTGATACATGGAGTAACTGCTACCTATACAAGGATCTACTGGTTTAAGAACAAAGAGATGCCGATAGGAGCTCACTGCTATACAAGTCCACCGTTACATATCTACCGATAGAAGGCTACTGATGAAAGACACCAGTCAGTGATACTTAAAAATATATACTCTCAATATTATTTATTTATTAAGAAATGGTCATATTTGATGATTTTAATGCAATTAATGTTATTTAATGAGATTTTTTGGAATGTCAGGGAATCGTACCTCGTACCTTAAAAAGGCAATCATTCCCATTGCTAGAGCTGAAAGCTATAAAAATAAGGACAAAGACCGGGAAAAAAATACAAGAAGATGCGTGAAGGATACATCCATACTGGAAGAGCACTGGACATTCAAGAATCCATTCATATAAGAAAATAACGCAAGCTGAACTTTAGACAAGGAGTGAAGAACTACAACGAGATACTCATACACTCAAGCTGATCAAGCTGAACCTGAAAACCAAGGAAGCAAACGACACTCTGTTTTCCAGAAAAAAAATGAGAGAAGGACTCAGAAGCATTCCTGATTAATCAAAGGAGTCCAGAGCTGCACTTAAAATCACTAGAGAATTCTAAACTCATATCTACTCTCTTAGTTATTATTTTACTTACATTTTGAGCAGTGTGCATACTCTGTATATTTTATACACACACTGTCTCTTGTGCTAAACTGGTGGATTTCTAAATCCTCACACAAACCTTCTATAACTCTCTTGTATCCCACTATGGATAGTGGTAGAGGTCAAGTAGGACTTGGACAGCCATTGTGTTGTTGTTTTGTTTTCCCACGAAGAACTGTGGTAGAGGTCTTAGTACCTGGACAGTCTTTGTACTATTGTTTACCCTGATCAAGGGTGTGGATCAAATTTATATAAATTGTTTGAGAGGAATAAGTCTTGGATTGAGACTGAACCTATTGGTTATATCTGTTGTGCATCTTAGATTAAGTCTAAATTATATTACATATTTTATTTCCCACTGCTAATTACTTTGAAATAAAATTTGTTTTAAAGTTACTTTGATAGTTAATCTAGAAAGTGTTTGTAACTATTGTAAATCAGTAGGTTAGTTTCAAAAGCTAATTTAATCTTATGATTAAATTAACTGAGACCTAATCAATCTTTTAAGAACCTAATCGAACCCTTATAGTTTTACAAATTCACTACAGTTTAACTTAGTTTTTAATTGGGAGATTTTTATAGAAATATTTTTAACAGAAATTTTATTTGGAACTCAATTCACCCCCCTCTTGAGGATCCACTCTAACCAACATTTGGTATCAGAGGAATGAAGTGTTTATAAAGGATTTTTGAATACTCTATTTTTCAACAGTGATTTTAGTATTATCTTAAAGATCTTAAATTTCTATTAGTTCTAAATTTTATCTCTTTAAATATAGTTACTAAAATCTGATTATGGATAATAGACTAGAGGGTGCTTCTACCAACAGGCCACCTTTCTTCAATGGTGTTAATTATGCTCAGTGGAAGCTTAAAATGAAAATTCATTTAGAGAGTATGGGATTTGATATCTGCACTACTATAGAGACTCGATATAAGATTCCAGAATCTGAAAGAACTACTTGGGATGAACCTAATAAAACTGCTTATAATAATAACTGTAAAGTAATGAATGCCATGTACTGTGCTTTAGAAGATGAAGAATTTAATCGCATATCTGCTTGCAAAACTGCTTATGAAATTTGGGATACCTTGGGTGTTTCTAATAAGGGAACAACCAATGTTAAGGAAATGAGATTGAATACCTATACTATTAAGTGTGATAATTTTAAAATGAAGCCTGATGAACCTATTTCTGACATGTATCTTAGGTTCAATGAGATTTTCAACACTATGATCTCACTTAGAAAAGCTATTACTGCAAAAGAACAGATCATGAGAATAATAAGATGTCCAGAGATATGTAGTGCACGTGTGGATCACCGCTAGAGGAAGTCTACACTTGGCTTCTGTGACGCAACGACGAATCACATCGGAATGTGATTAGAAATATCAATGAAGAAAGAACACCATAAAAGTTACTTCTTGTTAATTAATTAAATTAATTATAATCAACCTGTGATGATCCACATTTATTTTTCCCAGACTATTCCTCTTCTTTGTCTATTTCTGTGCTTCGATCCATGGAGTCTGGCATTTATCATCATATTGATCCTGGATTGATCATTTCTCATGACAAAAATCCAAGTGGGAACATCCACCCATGAGCTTTCGCTATGCCCAGGACCTTCAAAAAACTCAAAACTAAGAAAATGAATTATGATTATTTTGATACTTTAGAAAAAAAATTCATAAGTCATTTTTGACATATAAGAATTAGCCACACCTCAATCTAATACATTGTATGACTGGTATCACTCCAAGTGTATTTTTTATTTAAAATTAACATTTTAGTTCAAAACACACATCACATACTCAAAACTAAGAAAATGTATTTGATTTGTTTTGATACTTTAAGACAATGATCCATAAGTCGTTTTTTATGTTTATGAACTAGTATCAACTTAATTTGATACACGGTGTATTTTTTATGACTCAAAGTGTTTGATATGAGTTTAAAATTGAAAATTTAGTTCAAAATGTGTTTCACTCACTAAAAATTGACAAAACACGCTCAGATTGTATTGATACTTTAGTAAAATGATTCATAATTCATTTTTTATGTACAGGAATCAGTCTCATGTCAAACGGATACATGATGTTACCAGTATGACTCAAAGTTTGTGTTTTTAGTTTAAATTTATATTTTAGTAAAAAAAAGACATGTGACATACTCAAAACTGAGCAAATACATTTTTATTGTTTCTATAATTTAATACAACGATCCATAAGTCATTATTAACATGTAAGAATTAGTCGTACCTCAATCCGATGCACGGTGTGACTGGTATGAATCCAAATGTGTCTTTTTATTTAAAATTTAAATTTTAGTTCAAAATACATTTCACATACTCTAAACCAAGAAAACACATTATTATTATTTTGATACTTTATGAAAACAATTCATAATTTGTTTTTGACATGTAATAATCAGTCTCACCTCAATCCGATGCACAGTGTGACCGGTATGACTTCGAGTGTGTCTTTTTATTTAAAATTGGCATTTTAGTTCAAAACATATGTTACGTACTCAAAACTGAGAAAACACATTTGTATTGTTTTGATACTTTATTAAAATTATCCATAAGTAATTTTTTATGTTTATGAATTAGTCTAACCTTAATATGACACATGGTGTGTCTAGTATGACTCAAAGTGTATGTTGTTAGTTTAAAAATGATAATTTAGTTCAAAATGTGTGTCACTCATTGAAAATAGATTAAATGTGCTTTGAATGTCTTGATACTTTAGTATAATAATTCATAAGTCATTTTTATGTGCATTAATCAATCACATCTCAAACTGACACATGATGTGACTAGTATGACTCAAAGAGTGTGTTTTTAGTTTAAATTTACATTTTAGTGAAAAAGATGTGTGACATACTCAAAAATGATAAAATGCATTTGGATTGTTTTGATACTTTTGGAAAATGATCCATAAGTAATTTTTGACATATAGGAATCATCTGTACTTCAATCCAATGCATAGTGTGACCGGTATGACTCCAAGTGTTTCTTTTTATTTAAAATTGACATTTTAGTTCAAAACACATGTCACATACTCAAAACCAATAAAACACATTATGATTATTTTAATACTTTAGGAAAATAATTTATAAGTCATTTTTGACTTGTAATAATCAACCAAACCTCAATCTAATGTACGGTGTGACTGGTATGACTCCCAGTGTGTCTTTTTATTTAAAATTGACATTTGAGTTCAAAATACACAGCATGTAATCAAAACCAAGAAAATGCATTCATATTATTTTTATAATTTAGGAAAATGATCCATAAGTCATTTTTGACATGTAGGAATCATCCACACCTCAATATGATACACTATTTTCCCATTATAACTCAAAGTATCTGTTATCAGTTTAAAATTGATAATTTAGTTCAAAACGTGTGTCACTCACTAAAAAATGAGAAAACACACTCAGATTGTCTTGATACTTTAGTATAATGATTCAAAAGTAATTTTTATGTGCATTAATAAGTCTCATGTCAAATGAAACATGATGTGACCAGTATGACTCAAAGTGTGGGTTTTCAGTTTAAATTTACATTTTAGTAAAAAAGACACATGACATACTCAAAACTGAGCAAATACATTTGGATTATTTTGATACTTTAAGAAAATAATACATAAGTCATTTTTGATATGTAGGAATCATTAATACCTCAATATTATGCATGGTGTGACCAATATGACTTCATGTGTGTATTTTTATTTAAAATTGACATTTTAGTTCAAAACACATATCACGTACTCAAAACCAAGAAAACACGTTATGATTATTTTGATACTTCAGGAAAAAAATTCATAAGTCATTTTTGACATGTAAGAATCAAATTCACCTCAATATGGCGCACTTTATGATCCATATGAATGCAAGTATGTCTTTTTATTTAAAATTTTCATTTTAGTTCAAAACACATGTCACATACTCAAAACCAAGAAAATGCATTAATATTATTTTCATACTTTAGAAAAATGATCCATAAGTCATTTTTGACATGTAGGAATCAGTCTCGCCTTAATCTGGTACACGGTATGTCTAGTATGACAAAAATTGTTTATTATTAGTTTAAAATTGACAATTTAGTTTAAAACATGTATCATCCACTAAAACCCAAGAAAACACACTTGGATTTTCTTGATACTTTAAGACAGTGATTTATAAGTCATTTTTTCCATATAGGAATTTTTCTCACATAAAACCGACACACTATGTGATCGGTATGAGTTAAAGTGTGTGTTTTTATTTTAAATTGACATTTTGGTAAAAAGACACATGACATACTCAAAACCAATAAAACACATTCAGGTATTTTTTATACTTTAGGACACAATCCGTAAATTATTTGTGACATTTTGGGAATTATCTACACCTCAATCTGACACACAGTGTGAATGGTGTGACTCCAAGTGTGTTTTTATTTAAAATTGACATCTTAGTTCAAAACACACATCCCATACTCAAAATTGATAAAGAATATTCAAATTGTTTTGATACTTTAGGAAAGTGATCCATAAATCATTTTTTACATGTATAAAGTAGTTTCGCCTGAATCTAATACACGGTGTATCTGGGATGACTCAAAGTGTTTGTTATTAGTTTAAAATTTACAATTTAGTTCAAAACATGTGTCACTCACTAAAAACTGATCAAACACACTCTTATTATCTTGATAATTTAGAAAAAACTATTCGTAAGTCTTTTTTGACATGTAAGAATCAGTCTCATGTCAAACTGACACACAATGTGACCGATTTGACTCAAAGTGTGTGTTTTCAGTTTAAATTGACATTTTAGTAAAAAAGAAAAGTGACATACTCAAAACCAAGAAAACACATTTAGATTATCTTGATACTTTAGGAAAATGATTAATAAGTTGTTTTTCACATGTAGGAATCAGCCGCACCTCAATCTGATACACGGTGCGCCTGGTATGACTAAAAGTGTATGTTATCTATTTAAAATTGAAAATTTATTTCAAAACGTGTGTCACTCACTGAAAACTAAAAACACACACTTGGATTGTCTTGATACTTTAGGATAATGGTTCATAATTCATTTATGACATGTAGGAATCGATCTCAAATCAAATCGACGCATAATGTGACTAGTATGACTCAAAGTATGTGTTTTCAGTTTAAATTTACATTTTAGTGAGAAATACATGTGACATACTCAAAACTTAGAAAATACATTCATATTGTCTTGATACTTTAGTAAAATTATCATTAAGTCATTTGTGACATGTAGGAATCATTCTAATGTCAATTTGACACACGGTGTGACCAATATGACTCCAACTGTGTCCTTTTATTTTAAATTTCCATTTTATTGATGTATTATTTCATATTTGTGATTAATTTCTTTATTTATAGTACTAATAATATGAGAATTTTTTTCTTATACAGGTGGATTTTTTTGCTTGAGTTGGAGTGGTTTTTTTGGCAATTGATACCATGATCAGGATTTTTTGAGAGGGGGTTGGGTGCCAAAGACAATGAATCCATTGATGTTTTTGAATTTTTGTTACAATACTTGATAATTTAATTGTACAAAACAATGTTTGAAATGCCTATAATATAGAGTTTTTTGTCTTGTATTTGTGATGTAATTTTTATTTTAATTAAATTGTGAATTTACCATATATAGGTGTATTTTTTGTTGTAGTGTGATGTAATTTTAACAACACACTACAGCATGATAACCTTTATCAATTCTTATTTTAACACTGATAAAAGTGTCCCACTTTTAATGGTGCTTAGATCAACAATATTTTTTTAGTATTGATAAAGACTTTTTCTATCACTTTTAAAAGTCGTGTCTGTAGTAGTGTCTCACATTGAGGTTAAACCTTGTAAATATCGTGTACTATTATTTTTGTCTCATTCTATGTTTCATACTTGGGTGAAGGTTGAGAGTGCATAAATTGATCCATACCTCTTAACCGAGGTATAGGATGACTACAAGATGGGTTATTTAAAAGAAAATAAAAAGTTGATAAAATTTGGGTACACAAATTAACCCCCCTCCCCTCACCCCTCAGTGTCTCTGAACAATCCATCTGGGCTCTATAGTCATTGAAACATTTAACTTCTTTCTCTATGGGTGTCTCGGTGTGTTTTTATATGTTAACCTTGGAATTTAGGCAACACTACCTGATGCCACTAAGAAATGGTCCTAGAGGGCCACAGACCAAGTGTATTTGGAACCTTGGTTAAAATCTATATAAATTTAACATGTTGAATAAATATTATTCTCATACGTGGTTTAGTAATTATTCATGTTCATATGATCAAAAATATTCAATCACCAATTATTCAAGAGAATAAATATGTGAGTTAAATATTTAATAAATATCTATTCGCTATTTTAGTGGATATAATATTTATTTATTTATCGGAAAATAATAAAGTGGTATTTATTTATTTATATAAGCAATCATTATTCAAGGTTTGATAAATACTGTGGAGGAGTGACAGACCAAGTTAACAGTTCAGTGAGAAATTATATATAAAGTATTATTTAAATAAATGTTAATTTATTTATTCAAGAAATAACATTCATTTATTTGTGATTTTAACACATGTCAAGTAAATATTATTATTATTATTATTATTTAGACATGAGGATCATAGGGAATTAAGAGAGTGATAAGGGTCCATGTGAAATTATTATTCCCAAGCCATAACTATACATAAACCCAGTTACATCATTCTCAGCCCAAATGGTTATTGTGCACAATTAATTTTAGAGAAACCCCTCTCGAGCCCTAGAGAGCTCTTCCTCCAGAATGATCTCAAGGATGGAGAGTGATCCTCTTTTTTCACCCTCTTGAGTATAGAGTGAACAAAATAATCCTTCTACCTTAGAGCAATTCTTGTAACAATCAATAATGAACGAAGCAAGCATTCACTACAGGAAAAATAGATTTTTGCGACGAGCCCATCACCTGTCGCAAATATTCCCTCCTCAAAGACTAGTTGCGATGAGACTATTTTCCCATTGTAAATACCCTATCGTCGTTTTTGTTATTTGTGAGGGGAGTTAACTCTCATCGCAATAAATTATTAATGGGAAAGTATTTACAATGAGTCTCATCGCAAATACTTTCTATCATTATTAGTTATTTGCAATGAGATTATCTCTCGTCATAAATAAACTATTGGTAGAGGGTATTTGTAACGGGCCCCATCACAAATACTATTTTTTACCTCCGTCGTAATTAATATTGGGGGTTCTATTTACGATGGGATTCCCATCTCAAATTGCCTCTTCGTAACTTATCTAACCTATATATACTCCTCCCCCCCCCCATCCTGAATTTTTTTCATTCCATTCTTCTCTAAACTCCCTTATCCTTCTCTACTCTCATATTCTTCTACTTAAAGTTTTCAAAGTTTTAAATTTTACAGGGGAACAACTTTCAGGATTTGAATCCGCTGAAAGATTAAGTTTTAAGGTATCTATTTAATGTTTTTATTTTTTATTTATTTTAATTTATTTTTTATTAGTAATAATTATTATTGATTAGCAATAATTACATTTAATTAAAATTAGTTAGTTTTATTTTTTATTATTTAGTTTTAAGTAATAATTAATATTTTTAATTACAAGTATTTAGTTTTAATTATCAATAATTATTTTAATCATAACTCTTTAGTAGTAATTACTTATAATTAGTAGTACTTAGTGATACTTTGTAATAATTAGTAAAAAATATGTAATATTTAGAGGTAATTAGTAAGAAATTGTTATAAACTATTAAAAAATAATAATAATAAGCGGTAATTAGTAATAATTATCACTAATTAGTAATAATTAGCGTAATTAGTAATAATTAGCGGTAATTAGTAATAATTAGTGGTGATTAGTAATAATTAATAAAACTTAGTAATCAATAGATATAAACTAAAAAATAGTAAATTGATATAATTTTCAATAAATTAGTTTAAATCATTATAAATTATTATAAATTAATAACATTTTTTATAAATTTATAAAAAAAATAAACATATAAAATTTTTATAAATTAATAAAAATATTTTACATTAGTATAATTTATTATAAATTACTATGAAATATTATAAATTATTATAAATTACTAGAAAACTGAAAATGAAATAGGTCATCAATTTTTAGGTAATGAGCAATGATAATTTTGGACATGGTTGGTAAAAATTGGTTTCATCACCTAAAGATTGTAAAATCTAGGACCAATTTGTGCCAACCATGTCCAAATTCTTCATTAGGTCAGCAATATCGGGGCAGACAAGATGTGACATATCGATGGATGCAGTAGTAAGATGATGAGATGCGTCAATGGCAGGAGAAATAGTAAAAATAGACAATGTAGTTCATGTGATATTTATTATAAAATAAAAATATTTAGTTTTAATTCACAATAATCTTTTTAATTAAAATTAAATAGTTTTAATTTGCAATAATTTATTTTAATTATCAGTTAGTGGGTGTTATAAATAGTAATTACTTATAATTGATAAATAAATAATATTGATTAATAGAACTTAGTAATAATGTATAGATCTTAGCGATAAGTAACAATAATTTATATTATTTTAAAAAAATAGTAATTAGTAAAAAAGAATATTAAACCACTATAATTAGTATAAATTATCAAAAATTAATAAAAATTAACTATATTATATGTTGGTCAGAGTAGGAAACTCAAAAGGGGGTGACTTGAGTTCCCATAAAAAAAATATGTTAAAAACTTTATTTGAAGATCCCCCAATTTTAAAACAAAACAATCCAGTTAATCAAAGTAGTAAATTTATAATAGTTTGACTGTTCAATTAATTTCTCAAGAGATTGATTACTTCTCAGTTATATCAACCTAAAAGACTGAAATAAAGGCAGAACAGAACATAATTATTAAGAAAAAAAGAGATTACAAGTGTCTAAAGTGCGAGATCATGTTACAATATTTTTCACGAAAGGAAATCAGATCGGTGGGGAGGTCATCAAACTAGGTGATGTCTTGATTGACCCCCATGTTGGAAAGGCCATATGAAACAGTGTTGTCTTCTCGATACACATGTGTGATGATATAGTTGATATCTGCAAGATAATGTTTGCAATCCATCCAATGAGTAGTAATCTGCCAAGCAAGATGAGTTACACATTCCAAATCACTTACATGGTGGTTGTTGAGTCACTTTCAATCCAGAGATTGTTCCAAACAAAGAGGATGGAAAAGTCAATGGTATGGATCAAACTTAGCATCTCATCTTCTAGGTAGGTTTCATAGCCATATTTTCCTATGAAACATCCAAGAATCTTCCCGAGATGATTCTTTAAGACCGCACCACATCCTGTAGGCTCCGGGTTGCCCTTGGAGGCACCATCAATATTGATTTTGATCCATCCAGGTATAGGGTCCCTCCAAAACACCTCTAGAGTGTGATTTGGTTGACAGAAATTGTCATTTATCTGTAGCTGCTTCAAGATACCAAATTCATACACGGTGTTGTGGCAATGACCCTTTTATAAAAAAACAGTATCGTGTATAGCAATAAGGATCTGAATCCATCCTGCATTAATATTGAGTGATAAATTTTGATTGATAATAGAATTTAGATCATACCATATCACATGGTGGAGTTTAGCAACTTTAGAGAGGAAAAGGTTCTTGATTTTTTGAGAGCCTTCCATTTATGCACAATTCATTAGTTGAGTTCTAACAGAGTCAAAAAACAACCATCTGCAATAAAAAATGTCAAGAATATAGTTCTAAAGAGCAGAAGCAATATAAAAATAAAGAAAAAGGTGGTTGGAATATTCCCTGTGTTGATTTCAGATTCTACACTTAGAGAAAAGTTGGATACCAAAGGATTGAAGGAAAATTTCAGTGGGAACTCTATTGTGAGCAAGACACCATATGAGATTGAATCTTGAAGGTTTAATCCAAGGTTTGTTAAAATGTTTGAGCCAGCTGTAATCAATCTCAGAATCACCGCAATAATGATTGTAGAAATTTTTAGAGGTGAGCATACCATTGTGAGCTAGTTCCCAAACCAATAAATCCTCAATGTGAGTGAAAGAGTAATTTTCAATAACATTCAGAATAGTATCAGGGAGGTGATTGTGTTGAGAATTTAAAATATCTTTGATAGTGTAGTTTCTATTTTCAGGAGTGTAATCCGAAGAAATCATAGAAATTAAAGGAGTTCCAGCCCAGTTGTCCAGCCAAAATTTCATGGAAGAGTCACGGGAGACCATCCATCTAGCATTAATCGTAATTTTGTTGAAGTATTGTTTGATGGAAGGCCAAATGTAAGAATTAATAAAACTAGAGTTTCCCATCTTAAGTTTGGTAAGGAATCTATTTTTAAGAAAGGTGATAGCATCTAAAGGATTATAAAGAAGGTTCCAAGTAAGTATATCCTGAAGGTATTCATTGAAGAGTTTTAGATTTTTAATACCAATACCACCATTCTCAATGGAATTGAAAAAGGTTGACCAGGGAACAATCACAAGATTTATTTCTAAGGTACTACCAATCCAGATGAAATTCTTAATGGTGACATTCATTTTTTTAATAAGACCAATAGTCCATTTATATATCATCGTCAAGTAAACCATTTTGGAGAAAATAGTTTATTTAACAAGGCAAGACATACTTGCCATGGATAGAGCCTTACCTTTCCACGCACACCTTCTTTAAGATTGAGGTTGTTGATAATGCTACATTTTCAGTTGGGGGGGGGAGTTTTTCCCAAAGAAGATACAGGATTTGTTCCAACTAATGGTTTAGCCAAAAACCTCTTCATAGTGTGAGAGCATAGTTTTGAGGCTGAGGATGTTCCTTTTATCACCTTGAAGGAAGAGAATGATGTCATCAGCATAAAAAAGGTGAGTATGATCATTTACATTCCTAGATACATGAATGGGTTTTAGTTTATTCTGGGCCACCAGACGATTAATCAAGCAGCTAAGATAGTCTTTCACTATTGATAAAAGGATGTAAGAGAGAGGATCACCTTGTCTGACACCTTTGGTGCATTTAAAATAACCTTTGGGGATCCATTAATCAAAATGGAGATATAAGCTGAGTTGAAAAGAGTTCTAATTGCAGAGATGAATTGTTCATTAAAACCAAAGCCTTGCAGGATTTTGAATATGAAGCTTCAGTCGATGGTGTCAAAGGAGTTTATAATGTAAAGTTTAATATAAATGTTACCTCCTCTGTTGGGTTTATTCAAGTTGTTTACACATTCTAAAGCAAGACAGATACAGTCTTGAATGGATCTTCCCTTTATGAAACCAAATTGGTTCCAGGAGACAATTTTATCTGTGATGGTGGAAAGTTTGTTAGCAATGATTTTATTGATAATTTTATAAATAGTATTGATAAGGGCAATGGGTTTAAACTGATGAATCTCATAGGCATTATCCACTTTAGGGATTAAGGTGAGAAACTGAGTATTAAGGTCATGAGGGAGCACCCCATTGGATAAAAAGGATTTAACAAGATTAAAGACATCATTATGGATAATATCCTAATAATGTTGAAAGAAACCATTATTGAATCCATTAGGACCTAGAGCACTATCAGGATTCAGACTAAAGATAGTGTCTTTGATTTCATGTTCCATCGGAGTGTTAAGGAGGAAATTGTTTTCTTCTTCAGTGATCACAATAGGAATGAACTTGGGAAGGAGGTCTTTATTGGTTTTAAGACCATTAAAGATAGTTTCATAGTAGGAGACAATATGATGGGAAATGTCATATTCATTATCAATTAGGTTTTCCATGTCCTTTAGAAAAGATAAAGGCTTACAGGCCTTTCTGATATGTTTAAGAGAATTATAGAATTTGGTATTTCTATCACCATCAATTAACCATTTAACTTTCAACACTTGTTTTCTCATATTTTTATTAAATGTGATCATGGATTAAACTATCAAAGTGAAACTTAGTTTTCTGAAATATGAGTTAAAATGGAGTAATCTAAATTTGAAAAACACAATGGATTAAAACAAGTGGTTAGGTCTCAAGCCGAGACCTAATCCACTTCACTTGGTAATCACATGCCACCAAGAAATTTATATTAATAGACTTTGATCCACACCCTAGATCGGGGTTTACACAACAGTACACAAGATTGTCCAGGTCACAAGACCTCAACCATAGTTCTACATGGGAAATATAATATCTAGGTCACACAGGACCTCTTCCTTAGTTATACGTGGGTGAAAAAAGGTGTAAAAATATATTTGTGTGAGGATATCTTGTATCCTCCAGATCAATGCTGGAGAAAGTGTGTATTTTTAGTATAGACACACACACTGCTCGAAAGATTAATAAAATAGTACACAATATAGAAGAATATAATAAAAAGGGGTTATAAATAATCTGATTGTTGTTCTATGAAACTCTGTACTTCTAGGATGTAGCGGATTTGATTTTTGGGTCCTCTTGTAAAAGTAGACTCTGAAATAGAGTGTTGTGAATTCTATGTTCTGGTTTTCAATTCAGCGAGTTGCTCTTCTTCTCTTATTTTTTTTGTTTCTATAGGGATTTTAGAAGTTTTAATCCACAACAATACAACTAGCAGAAAATGAGAGTTCTTCATGTGTTCTTTTGTGTGTTCTTGCATGCATGTATGTTTACTCTAATGTCTCTTTCAGTCGCCACACATCCATCTCGTGCGCCACCTTGTATTTTATCTTGGGTGTTTGTGTTATGATCAACAAGAATCATGATCTCTACACCTCGTACCTCATACTTTCTACAAATATTCCTGCAAAAGATCATTAATTATGTCAGTTTCATTAAATGACTAAAATATGGCCGTTAGAATAAACTTTTAAATTTAATTGAAAAAGAAAAAAAAATTGTTAAGGAATGGTGTCACAGTTGGTGGTGAGACAGGAACGGTGCCATAGTCGCGGTGAGTCATAATCGGTTCCACAGTCAGTGGTGACTTTTCCTTCATGAGTTCTGGAACCGGTAGCATGGTTACGATGTCTATTCCTTTGTAATTTCTGAACGGTGTCTTGTTACGATGTCACAGAACCGGTGCTACTGACTTTGCAAGAATTCTGGAACGGTTGGCGATGCAATAGTGTCAGGTCCTTTATGAGAAACAGTTTCACATGTAACAGTGTCATGGAAATGGTGTCATGGAATTTTCCGATTTCTATACTAAATAGTGAGACTTTTTGGGCAGATAAATAGTGTCTCATACTTTGTTGATTTTTCAAACTAACCGGTGAGTCCGTTTGATCATAGAAACGATGTCTAATAATTAGTCAAATATCTATCATTTTTTCTTAAGAAGTAATACTCACAAAATAGATCAAGGTTAGACATAATCATAATAAAACATAATAGAACAAGAGTAATCATGATTTATAATATTTAAACATGATTTACATGATTTTTGATCATTAAAACAAGATGAGTCCAACAATTCCCCCTTTTTGATGATGACAAATCATGGTATTTACAAGCCATACATTTTAGAAAGGAATAAATAGATTTCTTATCATATCAAGGTATTATGGAATATATGTAACAAATAGCATAAATGTAGTTCTTATCCCATAAAGGCTCTTTTCCCATAAATTCCAAAAATTCGGTTCTTATTTCTCCCCCTTTTGGGATTATCAAAAAGAGAGGAATAAAATAAACACTAAAAAAGTGAATAAAAATAGAGAGATCACTTGTAATTTAATATACAAATAGAGTTTAGTTACAATCAAAAAATAGAATACATCACAACCCTATAAAAAATTATCCTTCACTTCTCTTCAGATTTTGTAGCCTTCACTTTATCCTTGTCAGAGACAACAAGAGTAGAAGTAGGAGGTGCAGAAGTGGAGGTGGTAGAAGTAGTAGTAAGGGAAGATAGTGGCACCCCTTCAATGATAGAAGGGGTAAGGGTTGGTCTGGTGGAAGACCGAGGCAAAGTTTTCTCAACAATAATAAGTCTGATATGGCTGATATTCTAAGAAACATACATTGTAGTAGTGAAAAATGAAGTGGAGGAAGAAGGATAAGTGGAAAGAGGTAGACCAGTCCTCAAAGGAGACCCTATATGATCCATGATGGTTGTGCTCTAAACATGAAGATACGGTTTCATCAAATTTATGAAATACTTAATGATTTCACCACCATACTCCTTGGCCTTTTCAAATCCATCTTTGTTTTCCATTAATTTCTCCAGAGTAGGTGTGAAGTCCTTTAGATTCTAAACTTAATCTTTGAAAGATTGAGTTATAGGAGGCAGCTTTAAATTTTTCATAAGATACTTTAAATGGTTGGTTAACTCATTCTTGGAATAGATCCTCTTGAAGTAGTAGTCCTCTTTTTTAGATATTTCTTCTTTAGAATCAGTGGAAATTTTTGAATGAACTCTTACCAGGTCAAGAACATGGTCACTTTTCTTAACAACTTTGTCAAGACTTTACTTATCAAAACCTTCAATCAAAGACTGAAACTTTTCTGTAATTACAGATATAATCATTTCATTGTCCAAGGGCTGAGATAGTTGGGTAGAAGTAGATGGAGCAGAAAAAAACTGATGTGAGAGAATTAATCTATTTTATAATAGTCTGTAAACATCCTTTATACTCAGTGGTCAGATTATTAATTCTTGAGATAAGCGTACGTATCTCATTTTCTATTTTGGTGTTATTATCAACCAACTTTTCATACACAGTAATCAAGTTGGGTTGAATCAGAGATACAACCTTCTTTGGGATCTTATTAGCATCATCCTCACTGAGATGAGAAACAGGGGCTTGAGTAACTTGAAAGTCTTTCTTTATTTCCTCAACCATATATTTTAAATATTTCACCTCATCACTCAACTTTCTGTTCTCAATATAGACTTCTTGAATCTCATAAAGCATCTTGGGTTTTATTTTCCATATGATTTTCTCCTAAAGCAATTCAACATACCATTCACTGAGATTGGTCACAGGGGCAGGCTATGACTTCATGAGCTTCTCAAAACCATACAACATATTTTCTCTAAAAACTTTTAGATCTACTTGACTTACATAACTAGGAGTTTCTTGAAAAGGTTCCGGAGCAGTAACAGAGACATATTATATCTCCTTAGTAGATATTACTTCCTTATCAGTAATTGGTTTGAGTTGAAACACAGTTAAAAGATTTATTCCCTTCATTGAGGATTCTTGGGAATCATCAACATCAAAATAACTAAGAAACCTATACTAGGTATCCACTAAGCTTGAGTAAACATGATTTGGCACTTGAATTATTTCTAAGATGGGGTTTTTCTCCCCCTAAACAGATGCATCTCTTGTAGGACTAAGAGACTCAATCTCTTGACCAGTTTCCACGCCCTCTTCTCTATCAGATTCAGCCACATCTTTAGCTAATTGAAAATCTTGATCCATTCTTACTTCAATAGGAAAAATAACTTATGCTTCTTTATATTCTTCCTCTGTCTATTTCTTAGTGGCAGTATGCTCTTCCACAGTAGCATTTTCTTATTATTCTTCAGCAACTTCACTTTTATCAACAAATTCACCCTTTCTACCTGCATTTCCATCACCTTTAGATAGAGGATATTCTCTAGAGGGAACTGTTTGAAAATGTTCATGATATTCTTCCATCAATGCTTCACCTTCATCATAATTTTTTTCTCCTTCAATTCTATCAACATCCATTCCTTAATCTGAGTATTCTAAAATCTCATCAGATTCTAAACCAAGATCATATACATCCTTAGGTCTTCAAGGATTCTCAACATGATCAAAATCTTCATACAGTTTTTCATTTTCTTCAACCCATGATCTATTCCATGGATTCCAACTGATCTTCATTCATATTCATGTATCCTTAGATATACAGAAATAATAATCTTCAAACACTTATTTATTCTTACCAACCACACCTTTAGATAGTAGCATTGCAGAGATAAACCTTGATTAGAAAAAGATAAGTTGACTTTAAAGTTATCTTGATCATGTCACATATGTGAAGGATAATGTACTTTCATAGATTAATCTTATGACCATTATTCAAAATATGTATCAAAAACAAATCTTGATACTTTAGAGTGTTCCTTGGACATATTAGATATTGAATAAACTTAAACAACAACCTAGTCTCTCCATCCAGTTCAGCATAAATAGGCCGTTTTTTCTTTTTTTCCAGTCAAAATACCTAGAGCCACTTCTAGGATAAATAAATCACTTTGTGGAGGAGGACATATTTGATAGTCCTCAAAAAATACTTCATGTGTTATTCCTAAGTATTCATCCCACAACCTCAAAGAAAAGGTGCATATATGTCCATTCACCCAAATTTTAACCACAAAATCATCTTTAGAG
This sequence comes from Viscum album, assembly GCA_963277665.1. Classification (NCBI taxonomy): domain Eukaryota; kingdom Viridiplantae; phylum Streptophyta; class Magnoliopsida; order Santalales; family Viscaceae; genus Viscum; species Viscum album. The sequence continues at coordinate 140,940,071 of OY728128.1, read as the reverse complement.
TTGAAAGTGAATTGAGCATACTAATAAAATTAAAAAATAGATTTGGATTGATAGGTATTTTCTCTTTTGTAAACCAATCTAACCATCTTTTTTCTTCCATGACTTTCAGAACAAGTGACTTACTTGACATAAGCCACTTCTCACATATTTATTTCTTTGGAATGACTGTACGATCCTCAAGACCTTGGTTTAATAGTTTCTCAGGCATGGTAATCGGAGACTTTTTCTATTTCTTTGAAGACTGGTGCTTTCCAGGAGATGATGAAGATAGATTCTTCATCCTGGACATTCAATGTGGGATCAATAAAGACAAGGAGTTTGAGAGAAAAGAGATTGGCTTTGGGAGTAGAGAGTACGAGTGAAGAGAGAAGTAAAAAGATGGGTTTTTATCATTTAGGGAGTTCAAACATTTCAAAACACAAAAATGCAGTATAAAAGAAATAAAATAATAAATACAATGATATGGGAAAAATATTTCTAAAAATATAAGTTTGAGTCATAATGGTGAGACCGGAACAAGCAGTCACGATTTCATCATAATAGTGTGACTCTAAACGGTGCAACTGTAACTAGTGAGACAACAAATATGAGACATAAAACATGATACAGTAACCGTGAGATAGTAAATATGAGACATAACTGTGAAATAGTAACTTTTAGATAATAAACTATTAGACAGTAAACTGTTAGACAGTAAACTGGTCACTCAAGGATGATCATTCCTAATTCATGTATGATGTAACTCATCCTTTTATAATTTAAAGGATTAGTGAAAATGTTAGTAAGCTAATGTTCAATGCCAATTAATTATAAATCAATATCACCCTTTTGATAATGATCTCTTAAAAAGTGATGTCTTACATCAATATGTTTTGTTCTTGAATGAGAAACAGGATTCTTAGAGATGTTAATGGCACTTGTGTTATCACAATTTATAGGGACGTGTCTAAATTGATATCAATAATCTAGAAAAGTATGTTTCATCCGCAAAATCTAAGCACAACAACTACCAGTAGCTATGTATTCAGCTTCAGAAGTAGATAATGTAACCGAATTTTGCTTTTTACTACACCATGATACTAGTGACTTGCCCAAAAAGTGGCATGTTCTAGAGGTGATTTTTCTATCTAACTTACAACCACCAAAATTGGCATATGAATGGATGACTAGATCAAATGATTGTCCTCTAGGATATAACAATCCTAAGTTGTTAGTATGTTTGAGGTATTTTGAAAATTCTTTTAACAGCAAGAATATGTGACTCATTAGGATTTTCTTGAAAATGAGTACACATACACACACTAAACATAATATCAGGCCTACTAGAAGTTAAGTAGAGTAAACTCCCAATCATTCCTCTATAAGTGGTTTGATCAACAGATTTACCATTCTCATCAAGATCCAACTTACAGGTGGTACTCATAGGAGTATCACTACTTTTAGTACTAATCAAACCAAAATGTTTTAGAAAATCTTTAGTATATTTACTTTGATTTAAAATAATACCTTCCTTATTTTGAATGATTTGAAATATAAGAAATAATTTTAGTTCACCCATCAAACTCATTTCAAATTCATTTTGCATCATTGTCGAAAAATCAACACATGAGGAATTTTTTGAAGATCCAAAAATAATATCATCAACATGGATTTGAACAACTAAAACATCTTTATAAATCCTTTTTATAAAGATATTAGGGTCAGATATACCTTTTATAAAGCCTTTAGAAATAATAAAACTACTTATTCTATCATACCAAGCTCTTGGAGATTGTTTTAAACCATATAAAGCTTTTTTTAATTTAAAAACATGATTTAGAAAATGATATTTTGTAAAACCAGGGGTTGTTCAACAAAAAAATCCTTAACTATATACCCATTTAAGAATTCACTCTTAACATCCATTTGATATAGCTTGAAATTTAGATGTGTTGCATATTCAAGCAAGACTCTAATGGCTTCAAGTTTAGAAACTGGTGAAAAATTTTCCTCATAATATATCCCTTATTCTTAACTATAACCTTGTGCAACTAATCTAGATTTCTTTTCTCACAATATTACTAGCTCCATCTACTTTATTCCTAAACACCCATTTAGTGCCTATAGTCAAGGTGTCTTTAGGTCTATCCACTAGTTTCCAAACTTTATTTCTTTCAAATTGATTTAACTCTTCTTGCATAGCCATCACCCAAAATTCATAATTGATTGCCTCATTGATGTTCTTAGGCACAAGCTGTGATAAAAAATCTTGATGTTCAACCTAATTTATTACATAATCTCTAGTCTAAGTTCCTTTATCTAAATCTCCAACAATAACATCTAAAATCATCCTTAAGATTTCCTAGAGAGTTTTTGGGTTCATGTGGATCTGTTTCATCAAATTTGATATATACAAATTCTTCCATGCATTTGGTTCTTTTGTTAAAGACTCTATAGGATTTACTATAGATTGAAAAACCTAGAAAATTTTCTTCATCACTTTTGGATGAAATTTTTTCAATATTATCCTTAGTATTGAGAATATAAACTTTGCAACCAAACACTTTTAAGTAATTAACTTTGGGTTTCCTATTGTTCCACAACTCATAGGGATTTTTCTTAAGAATTGGTATGATTAAGGCTCTATTAATAATATAACAAGTTGTGTTGACAAATTCATCCCAAAAGTAGATAGGTATGTCATATTCATTGAGCATGGTTCTTTCTATTTTTTATAAGGTTCTATTTCTTCTTTCTACAACACCATTTGGTTGAGGTGTCCTAGGGGCATAGAAGTTATGACTATATCCATTTTGTGAGAAAAAGGATTCAAACTCTTTGATTTTAAAACTCACGGCCATGGTCACTTCTTAATTTTTTAATTTTCATACCACTTAGGTTTTCTACTGTTCTAGAATATTTGGTGAAATGAGAACAAGCTTCACTTTTGTGAGCTAAAAAAAGGGTCCAAATATATCTAGAATAGTCATCTACAAGAACATAGACATAGTTATTACCATTTAGACTTGAAACTCTATATGGTCTAAACAAGTCCATGTGAAATAACTTTAGAGGTTGATAAGTTGAAACTTCTTTCTTTGGTTTGAAAGATATTTTATATTGTTTACCCTTTTGACAAGGATTACAGACTTTTTCATTTGGAAACTCAAGCTTAGGTAGATCCTTGACTAAACCTTTCCTAGTAAGCTTTCTAAGGGAGTGTATGTTATAATGTCCTATTATTCTATGAAAAATCAAAGACTCTTTGTGAAATTCACTCAAATAAGAAACATTTTGAGAAACTAAAGAATATAAGTTAATAGCATAAACATTTTCATTTCTAAAAGTGGAAAATATTACTTCATTTTTAGAATTAAAATCATTGAAAGTTTCATTTTCAAATTTAACATTGAAACCATCATCACATAATTGTGAAATACTAAGAAAATTGTATTTTAATCCATCAACAAAAAGTACTTTAGAAATCAAAACTGAGTTAGAGTTACCAATCTAGCCGAGGCCAATTATTTTTCTTTTAGCTTTTTCACCAAAAGTGACATGTCCACCATCAATATTTATCAGATTATTGAAGCATGATTAATCTCCTATCATGTCTCTTGAACATACATTTTCTAAGTACCATAAAATTCTATAGGATCTCTTCAAACAGTTTTCCTACAAAAGAATCAAGCAAGAGAAGATTTTGGTACCCATATTTTTTTAGGTCTAGTAAAATTAGTAATAAGAGCTTTGGGAACCCATGCTTGCTTCATGGGTTTCCTATACACAATTTGTAGCATATTGGAAAAGTAAACTTTGTTTGGTCCTAAAAATCTAGAAGCATTGAATGACTTCCCATAGCTAGAACTAGAATATTTTTTAGTTCTGGGTATGAAGACAGATTTTCTAGATTTTGTTATAAAATGAGTTTTAACTATGTTCCTTTGTCCATGTTGGTATCCTATACCAGTAGTATACCTAGAAGATACTTGTTTACCAAGAATTTTTGTTAGAGTATTCTTTCCATTGGTAAATTTTTCTAAGTCCTTTTTCAATTGCTCATTATATTATTTAAATTCATTATTCTCTTTAAGTATTTGGGCATTCTTTTCCTTTTCTATAGTAAGCTCATATTTAATAGTAGAAGTAAGAGCATGTTGTTTCTTTAGAGCTTTATATTTTTATTTTAATTAATTGCATGTATCTTCAAGAATTTGGAAGTATTCAAACATTTCATCATTAGTCATATTTTCATAATCACTTTCATCTCTAGAGTAATATAAATTTTGTATAGGAGACTCAAGGGTTACCTCTGATGTGTTTGTCATGAAACACATATTGGATTTATCTACCTTTTCGTTATGTGATGATTTTGAGTCACTTGGGTTATCCTCAGAAGCACTCCATGTTGATTTCATTTCATTTTTATACTTTATATATTTTTCCTCATACTTATTTTTATACTTTAACTTGAGACAGTTAGCCTTTACATATCATTTTCTCTTACATTCATAGCAGACTATTTCATTTGAGTTGTCACCTTTCTTCTAATAATTTTTTCAATTACCTTTATTATCATATTTTCCTTTGTAGTTAGGCTTCCTAAAGAATTTCTTCCTTCTATAAAACTTATTAAACCTTATGGATAATTGATCCATTTCCTCATCATTGTTTGATAGTGAATCATCATTACTTTTAATTTCAAAATGAGTCTATATCCTTTCCTTTTCTTTATTTTTGGAAGTAGTGGTTTTGAAATCCACTGACCTTCTCTTTGGTTCATCCTCTTCCTCTTTGTTTACCTTTAACTCTTCCTCATACATCATCAATTTACTAATAATCTCCTTGAATGGAAACTTACTAATGTCACAAGATTCTCTAATTGATACTGAGGTTCCTCTCTACCTTTCCGGTAGACATCTAAGTAGTCGCATGATTTGTTCTTTGGCATCCACTAGCTTTCCAAGAGAGCTCATTGTATTGACTATTTCATTAAACCTGAGATATATATCAAAAATGGGTTCTTCAGGATTCATATTAAAGTTATCATATTTAATAGTATATGTGTTAAGACTCATTTCCTTAACACTAGAGGTTCTTTCATGTGAAATAGATAAAGTGTCCCAAATTCCATAAGAAAATTTACATACAGAAATTCTATTAAATTATTCATCCCCTAAAGTACAAAATAAGGCATTCATAGATTTATAATTATTTTTATAAGTAGCTTTTGTGGCTTCAATCCATGCAGTTCTTGGATTTTCTGGTATTTCATATTTATCTTCTATTACTGTCCAAATATAAAAACATATACTTTCTAAGTGTGTTTTCATTTTAATTTTCCAATAAGGGTAATTTGTTCCATTAAAGTAGGGAGGTATGTTGGTAGCATCACCTTACTTTCTATTATCCATAACAAAGAATAAAGGTTAGATTTTAAAAGAGATAAAATTTTAGAACTAATAGAAATTTAGAGATCTTTAAAACAAAACTAAATCACCGTTGAAAATATTTGAAAAAGCTTTGAAACATTTGAAAATAGAAGTTTAAAAAACAACCTTTGATACCAAATGTTGGTCGGAGTAGGACACTCAAGAGGGGGGTGAATTGAGTGCCCATAAAAAATTCTATTAAAATTTTTATTTGAAGATCCCATAATTTAAAAAAAAACAAGCCAGTTAATCAAAGTATTAAATTTATAATAGTTTTACTGTTCAATTAATTTTTCAAGAGATTGATTACTTCTCAGTTATATCAACCTAAAAGACTAAAATAACTTTTGAAACCAATTTACTAAATCAAAACAGTTATAAGTACCATCCAAGACTAACTATCAAAGTGAAACTTAGTTTTCTGAAATATGAGTTAAAAAAAGTAAATTAAATTTGAAAAACACAGTAGATTAAAACAAGTGGTTCAGTCTCAAGTCGAGACATAATCTGGTCTACTTGGTGATCATCTGCCACCAACCAATTTATATTAATAGAATTTGATCCACGCCCTGGATCAAGGTTTACACAACAGTACACAATATTGTCCAGGTCATAAGACCTCAACTACATTTCTACATGGGAAATATATCATTCAGGTCACAAAGGACCTTTTCCACAGCTATATGTGGGTGAAACAAGGTGTAAAAAGATATTTGTGTGAGGAAATCTTGTATCCTCCGGATCAATATAGGAGACAATGTGTATTTTTAGTACAGACACAGACATTGCTTGAAAGATTAATAAAATAGTACACAATATAGCAGAATATAATAAGAAGGGATTATAGATGCTCTGAGTGTTGTTCTATGTAGCTCTGGACTTCTAGGATGTAGTATATTAATTTTCGGGTCCTCTTCTGAAAGTAGGCTCAGAAATAGAGTGTCGTGAGTTTTGTGTTCTGGTTTTCATTTCAGTGAGTTGCTCTTCTTCTCTTCTTTTTGTTGTTGTTGCAAGGGTGTTTGAAGTTTTAATCCACAATAATACAGCTAGAAGAAAATGAGAGTTCTTTGTGTGTTCTTCTATATGCTCTTGCATGCATGTATGTTTACTCTAACATCTCTTTTAGTTACCACACATCCAGCTCGTGCACCACCTTGTATTTTATCTTGGGTGTTAGTGTTATGGCTAACAAGAAGCACGATCTCCACACCTCGTACCTCATACTGTCAGCAGATATGTTTGCAAAAGATCATTAATTATGTCAGTGTCATTAAATGACTCAAATATGACTGTTAGAATCGACTTTTAAATTTAATTGAAAAAGACAGAAAAATTGTTAAATAAGGAACAGTGTCATAGTTGGTGGTGAGATAGGAACGGTGCCACAGTCACAGTGAGTCAGAAGCGGTGCCACAGTAAGTGATGACTTATCCTTCACGAGTTTTGGAATCGATAGCACGGTTACGGTGTCTGGTCCTTTTCAATTTCTAAACGGTGTCTTGTTACGGTGTCACGGAACTAGTGTTACTAACTTTGTGAGAATTCTGGAATGGTTGGCGATGCAACAGTGTCAGGTCATTTGTGAGAAACGGTGACATGGGTAACGGCGTCATGGAAATGGTGTCAAGGACTTTGTCAATTTCTAGACTAAACAGTGAGACCATTTGTCCAGAGAAACGGTGTCTCATACTTTGTCAATTTTTCAGACTAACCGGTGAGATAGTTTGATCACAGAAACAGTGTCTCATACTTAGTCAAATATTTATCATCTGTCTTAAGAAGTAATACTCACAGAATGGATTAAGGTTCAACATAATCATAATAAAATATAATAGAACAAGAGTAATCGTGATTTATAATATTTAAACATGATTTACATGATTTACATGATTTACATGATTTACATGATTTACATGATTTACATGATTTATATGATTTACATGATTTACATGATTTGCATACTTTACATGATTTACAAGATTTGTGAACATTAAAACAAGAGTCCAACACTGTAATTTCTAAAAATTTGTGTTATTAGTATAAATTAGCATCAATTTGTAAAAATTAACGTTATTAGTAAAAACCACTATAACTTTTAAAAATCAGCGTTATTGGTAAAAAAATTGGTGTTTAGTAAAATTTAGTAAAAATTAGTGGAAATGAATAAAAATTAGTAAAAATTAGCGACAATGACCAAAAATTGGTAAAAATTAGCAGTGAAAAGGAAAAATTAGTAAAAATTAGCGGTAAATAGGTATAATTAGTAAAAATTATCATAATGTAGCATTAATTGGAAAACATTAACGATAAGTCACTATAATTATTAAAAATTAGTGGTAATTAGAAAAAATTAGTAAAAATTAGCGATAATTAGTAAAGATTAGTAAAAAGAACAATAATCACTATAATTAGTGAAACTTAATGGTAATTAGTAAAAATTAGTTTTAAATCACTATAATTATTAAAAATTAGCAGTGATTATTAAAAATTAGTAAAAATTACCAGTAAATGACTATAATTAAAAAACATTAGCAGTAAATAGTAAAAATTGCCTCTAAATTAGTAAAAATTAATGTTTAATCACTATAATTAGTGAAAATTAGCAGTAATTATGAAAAATTAATGGTAAATCCTTATAATTATTAAAAATTAGTGGTAATTAGTAAAAAATAGTAATAATTAGCATTAATTAGTAAATATTAGTAAAAATAAACACTAAATTACTATAATAAGTAAAAAATTAATGGAAAATAGTAAAAAATAGCGGTAATTTGTAAAAATTAGTGATAAATCACTATAAATATTAAAAATTACTGGTAAAGTTGCATTAAGTAGTAAAAAATAATGATAAATCACTATAATTATTAAAAATTAGTAGTGATTAGAAAACATTAGTAAAAATTAGCCGTAATTAGTAAGGATTAGTAAAAAAGAACATTAAATCACTATAATTAGTAAAAATTAATGATAATTAGAAGAAATTAGCGGTAATTATAAAAATAGCGGTAATTAGTAAAAATTAGTAAAAATTAGTGGTAAATCACTATAATTAATAAAAATTAACGATAAATAGTAAAAATTATCAGTAAATTAGTAAAAACTACTGGTAAATTAATAAAAAATAATGTTTAATCACTATAATTAGAGAAAATTAGCAGTAATTAGGAAAAATTAATGGTAAATCATTATAACTATTAAAAATTAGTGGTAAAACGTAACAATTAGTAATAATTAGCAGTAATTAGTAAATATTAGTAAAAATAAACTCTAAATTACTATAATAAGTAGAATATTAATGGAAAATAGTAAAAATAGTGGTGATTAGTAAAAATTAGTGATAAATCACTATAATTATTAAAAATTACTGGTAAAGTAGCATTAATTAGTAAAAAATAATGGTAAATTACTATATTTATTAAAAATTGGTGGTAATTATAAAAAATTAGTAAAAATTAGAGGTAATTAGTAAATATTAGTAAAATTGAACATTAAATCACTATAATTAGTAGAAATTAATGATAATTAGTAAAAATTAGTGGTAATTTGTAAAACTAAATGGTAATTAGTAAAAATAAGTGGTAAATAGATAAAATTGACAATATTTACAAGTAAATTATAATTTTTTAATTTTATACTCTTTTGGATCGTCTTTTTCTTATATCAAATTAATCATAAACAATTTATTTAATCTATATTTATTAGAGAAATATGGAACAAGGAAGTCGACAACAGTCTTTATTAAATGATCATGATTGGATAAATCATCATAGGAATCTAAACAATTTTGGTATAAATACTATATATATTGAGGTTGTTGAAGCTTTTTTATCATTTGAGTCATAAAAACCAGAAGTTATTTCAGAAGGGATAATTAAGTGTCCATGTAAGAAATTTGATCTAAGGAGATTTGACACGTTTTATAACATTGGGTCCATCTATTGTGTTTTAGATTTTGAAAAGATTGTGTTTTTTGGTATCAACATGGTGAAAGCAGTTTTAGAGAAGATACTGATAATCTAGTTCCAGATCCATCATGGTTTCAAAATTTATTACATGATGTGGTTGGTCCGTCTTTTCAACAAATTGAAACTTAGAGTAATATTGATTTAACTTCTGAGTTGTAACCATCTCAATTTTATGAGTTGTTGAAGTCTGCTGAGGATTTCTTATATCCTGGATGCAAGATAAGAAAATTTGAAGCGGTTGCAAAACTTATGGATATTAAAACAGATAATGGAATATCAAATAGTTTTTTAATCAAATATTCTTTGTAAAATCCCTCCCCTTTTCCTCATTGGATTGAGAGATTGTTGATATGTTACTAGGCCTTAAGATCCCCAAGATTCCAAAGGATGGAAATAAATGTCAAAGGTCTTCAATACATGTGGGGGACAATTTTCCCTTTAAGAGTCAAATAATTAACCAAAAAATTCATAACCAAACAACCCACTATATGATGAATGATAAAAATGAAGGACAACTCACATTTCATTTTTCAAAATCATACTTGATTCATATACCACAGTGGAAGACTGTAATATCAAAGTAAACAATGGAAGACAAACTAATAAAACTCCAAGATAACCACAAGACTCCAAGCTCCATAAGATCCATGCTCCAACTTCACCAAACAACCCAAGTATCATAAATTAGTGCTAAATATGTGTGATACTTTACCTTTTCCCATGTCCTGGTAGATGACATCTACAAAATCACCAAAGTGCCAAAGTAAGAGTGAGTACTAAAACTAAGTAGGGTTTACCCAATGAATTCCCTACTCGTGCCACTAGGATAAAAAATTTAGCAACTTTTATATACAACAATTTATATAAAACAATTTCTAAAATAGTTTATAACTAAATATAAACAAGTGCCACATCAACCAATTTTCCAACCAAAATCCCATTTTCAAAGAAAGTAACCAAACAAGGATTTAAAACCATTTCACAAGTTCCATTTGGCATAACCATTCCATTCCACATATCCAACCATGCATGCATCATTATGAAAGTTTCATAATCATGAACGGTTTCTCATTGATCTACCAAGTAATCACAAGGTAATTATATCGCATGTGCCATTACACCTTTGGCACCAAGCATAAGGTCATATTTCAACCAAACCTTATAAATGTAATATGAACACACACACCAAGTATTCCCAAAAACCATTCCAAAATCATTTCAATAAAACAACCTTTTTATTGAAACCATTTTTCCATAAAACCATTTCTAAAATCTAGAAAATCCATATTTTAAAATCAACATTTTAAAATCAAGAAACCAAAGTACTTTTCACAACAAATTACCACAATTCCACAATTTCACCAAAAACCATAAATCATCACTAAAGAGGATTTATATAATGATTTGAACCAAAATTTCACAATCAATTTCAATAAATTGGATACTAATCCAATCAATTATAGTAAGAGGATTTGAGAGTTAAGCCACCTACCATGAGAGTTTTGGTGAAAATGATAAATAGCAAGAAAAATGTCACAAAACTAGGTGGAATCTCCATGAACCCGCATTAGATATCTTCTCCTAACATAAACTAAGAAAAATATAATAATATTTTTCATCCAAAACCTTATATCTACCCACAAAGAGAATAGATCTAAGAAACTGAGAGATAGGGTGAAGTGGATCTAAGAAAAACATTAAGAATGATCACATACCACAAGTAATCGGCTTCTAATCACCAAGGGAAGCCTTAAGAACCCCTCTAGATCAATGGAAAACCTTAATTGACCTTTTAGAGAGAAAAATCTTGAGTTAGGGCCACATAAGAGGAAAAATTCAGGTTCAAAATCTTAAACTGACCTAGATCCACTTCTTAAGGAAGTGGTTTCTCATCACACACGGTTTAGTCACACAATTAGGAAAACCATAAACTAACTATTCATTATCCACTACCTTAAGGATGACCCCTAAATTATCATATTTCATGGTCTCCAAACCATATACCAACCATGCCAAAGCCACTGCCTCAACATGACCAAATCCATTTTTTCAAAGCGCACGATTTCTATTAGGCAGACGCACGGTTTGGAAAAACTATGCACTGCCTGTGTGCCTTCTCTTTTTTCCTTATCTAATTGTTCATAGTTTCATACAAGTGTTTCATAGTTTCCACAACCCATAAAACACTCGTTCACCTGTAAAAAACCCCAAAAAAACTCTCAAAAATTTCTCTAAACTCTCCAAAACTTCACCCTTATACTTTATATACTTAAAAAGCATAAAGAAAGGGTTACATTCCAGAAACAAGGGGTAATACATTCTCCCAAACATTGGTCTTTATTTACATGGAAAGTAGAAACCCATAATTTCCTTGAAAGAGTCTTGGACATTTCTCTTTCATTTATTTCCTACATTCCCAATTCTCTTCCTGAATTTGACCATGTTACCGCAAAACCTGCACTAGACCAATGCTTTTTCCACACAAGAATTTATCTTGCATATCTACAACTCGCATCATGATATGTACCAATGAAGCATCTAGATCTAGGTTAACATGATCCCATATGATAACATGGTCAAGATCAGGATGATACTTTTTCAACTGAGATACATGGAACACATTATGAACTACACTGAAATGTGGTGGAAATGCCAGCATATATACCACCTCTCCAGCCCATTCTAGTATCTCTAAAGGGCCTATATATCGAGGTGATAACTTTAATACCTTCCAAAATGATGATTTCCAAGTTTTGGAGATATCTTAAGGAACACATGATCACTCACTGAAAACAATAACGGTCACCGGTGATGATTCACATACGATTTCTGATGACTTTGAGCTGTCTCTATCCTCTTTCTAATAAACTGAATCTTCTATGTTGTTTATTTGACAAGGATTGGCCCAACTAGTGAAGTCTCACCTATTTCCACCCAACAAAGTGGAGAACGACAAGGAAACCCATACAGTGATTCAAAAGGGGCCATGTATATCGAGGCCTGATAACTATTGTTATATAAGAACTTAACTAATGGAACATGCTCTTCCCATGATCCACCAAAATCCATTACACAATCCTTCATCATTTCTTACTACATCTATATCATCCTTTTGTATTTCCCATTCGTCTGAGGATGATACGCCATACTCATAGCCAACTGAGTCCTAAGGAATTTCTATAAGGATTTCTATAAATGAGACATGAACCTCAGATCTCTGTCTGATATGATCAAAACTAGTATTTCATGTATCTTTACCACTTCTCAGATATTGATTTTGGATATATCCTCCACCGTATGAGTTTCACTAATAGGGATAAAATGGGCTGACTTTGTGAGCCGATCCACAATCACCCATATGATATCGTTTTCTGAACCATTATTGGGATAATTGCTACAAAATCCATAGTTATATACTCTCATTTCCACACTATAATAGGTAAATATTGTAACATACTTGTCGATCACTGATGTTATGCCTTAACTTGATAACAAGATAATCATCTTGAAACAAACTCAGCCACCTTCCTTTTCATGTCGACCCACAAAAACTACGTTTTAAAAATATTATACATCTTATGTACTCTAGGATGGACAACCCATCACAAATGGTGGTAAGCATGAAGAATCTTCTCTTGAAAATCCATAGGTACAACCATATGATTCCTAAACCACAACACTGAACTATCATCCAGTTTTAATCCCTTAGTGGTCTCCCCACCATTGAGTTTTGAACTCATTACAACACATTTTTCATTAGATGTTTGTGTCTCCTTTACTATCTTTATAAAATCATGAATTAAAGAGATAGGAAAGAAAACTATGACATCACCTTGGTCTTCACATCACTACTAGAAAAACCACCTATACCCACAGTTTTGAAACGTGAGTATAGAACCTAAAATTATGGGTATAGGCTATACCCATGATTCCATAAATTGTGGGCTATTGAGGCGTCGGTATAGAGCTATACCCACGATTTTATAGAAATTGTGGGTATAGCCCTGGATATTTCCATAATACCCACAGTTTTATTTAAATCGTGGGTATAGATTATCACATCAGACATAATATACCCCTGGTTATTGAACTATGGGTATAGATACTTGACCTGTAAAAAAATACAGTATTCCTGCACTTGGTTTCTACACTTGGTTGCTACAGTAACCCAAGCTGGATTGCAACAGTTACCTAAAATTTTGGTCGGGGGCCTTCATCCCCCAAACCCCCGAAGTAGGGGAATGTTTCCCCCTACAACCCCTAATGAGCTCAACCTACGAAAGTTGTGTCCTAATGCGCAGTATGGAAGATGATGCAGAAACATCTAGAGATGATGCCTTGAAGCAATATTTTTGAAATATGAACATTACATAGAAGATGAAGCATTATAGAATTTATTTTCCCAAAGTTACAAGATGAGTTATTGATGTTAATCTGAAGTGAATCTAGAATTTAATAGATGAAGAAAGATGCACATTTGGAAGATATGTTGAAGTTAAAAAAGAATGCAGATACATTTTAAAAAGATGATTCGTAGACAAAAGCTATTGTTTATCCAAAAGATAAAGTACCAATTACTGTAAATAAAGGCATCAATGGAATCTAAATGAGACAACCTTGAAAACGTTTATAATACTTTACTAAAAGATAAAATATCTTAAGAACGTGGTATGAATTCTCATAGTGATACATAATATTAACAGTTTCTTATGTAATAGCTTGGAAGATAACATGTTTTTGTTATAATCAAAGTGATACATTAGGTTTATCTATTTGGAATAATTTTATTTTTCTTGAATGATATTCTAGAAGTTACTTAAGATGATTCTATACTGATCATTTAATGTAACAATCATCATGGCTATTTGAAAATAGTTTATGATTGATGTTGAGTATGGAAAATAGATCTTTTCAATGATTGATGGAGAAGTATATAAATGTTTTGAGTCTAAAAAATGAACTAAAAACATAAGGGATAAATAGTTTGGAATGTAAATCTATAAATTAAATCAATAGATGCTAAGGATTCTCTTATAGCATCACGTACTAGAAATAAATTCCAAAAACTGAAGTAGAAATTGAAGAGGTTTATGTGGAAGACTAGAAGTTAGTAATTATTTTTACTTCAGTTGATATAAATATAAAATTGTGTTGAATGGAGTGATAAAATCTACTAAATTTCAAGAAATACCAAATTCTTTAACCATATCAATAACTCCTTCATTTTCAAGAAGGCAAAGTACAAGTAATCTACTACAAACATAAAGTTGTTTATTATCTTGAGAAAAAAGCTTATTGAAGTTGCATAAAAGGGAACAAGCTGGGTGATTATAAATATAACAGATTATTACCCACTGTTCTAATGTCAATTATGAGAAATGAAGACTTATATATGCATTTAATCTAATAAAAAAACATGATTTTTCAAATAAATGCAGTTTCTAGTAAATTTTAGATAATGTAAAAATATGAATTTGTGATTCAACAATAAGAAATTCATTAAACCTGTATCATGTATAACCAAAGTATATGAATCAGTTTTTTAAGAAAAAGGTAAGGATTGCTATAAAATTGTTTGTATTGAAGATAATACTTGAACAATACCTCTCATCATTTGACCGGATGACATTGTTATCAAGGATGTTAGTCCCAATATACTGAAGAAAGGGAAATGTAGCTCAAATAACCTAAATAGAAAGACCGTCTACAAATAAAACATCATAGACATGCTTGATCACTAGTAAAGGGAAACAAGCTAGCCAGTTGAATGCTATATCTGCATGATAAAAAAGTACAAATTATAACAAATTTCAATCAATTCTATGAAGATTTCACGGTACAAGAAGTAAAAAGAATCAATAATAAATTCAATGAATATTTAATAGATTAAATTCCAACAAATTATAAAAACCATTTATCTGTGTGTGGGGGTAGATTTCCCTAGTTTTCTATCCATAAAATTTTATCATGGTCCTCAAAGAGAAAATTTTATTAGCATAAAATAATTGATTTGAAACAGAAGATAAGACATTTACATACCATAAAATAGAACTCGAGAAAGTATCGGGGATGCAGAGCCTCCGTGGAATATCTCCCACCAGTCACTCCTCTCTTTCCTGGAATCAACATTAGCACTAACCACCTGAATGATGAATGAAACAAAGATAGATTTTCTAAACTAATCAACACACATCTGGTTCAATTACATAACAACACACCTGGTATTTGTAGCATTCATTGATGTTACCTATAGTGTAAACACAAACCATGTAATTATATGTGTATTAATTGAGGGTAATGTGTTTTTAGGTTTTTCCCATGCACACTAAGGATTAAAAACTATTATTGAGTAGTGATCCATGTAAATCATCGTCTTCTCTATGTGTGTGCATATTTGGAAGTGTTTTATGTATAACCAAATGTGATAAGGTAGAATGGGAGATCCATTTTATCTAACTATAATAGAATAAATAATAAAGGGGATATAAAAGATTAAATTTGTTTAAAAAATCATTAACACCAATTCACCCCACCTATTATTGTTGCATACATCCATAACTGATTCATTTAAATATTAGGGATAATAAGTTTGACTAAAGGCACTACATCTTCTGTAGGATGTAAATGGATTATTATTACATCTAAAATGAAATAGTTATTCCATTAACTAGAATTAAGCTGGAGAATATAGAGAAATATTAATAGGAATGTCTTGATCATAGGGCACTCAGAATGGTGAGGGTGACATTGGTGAGGAATGATACTTTCAACATTTGAGAGAATAAAACAACTCAAGCACTAATGAATACCTTGATAGACATGTATAAAACAACAATAAATTTAAAAAAGGTCCATTTGATGTATAGGTTTTTGGGAATGAAGACCAAATTCAAACCATTTTAATGAATTTAATATGATCCAAGGTTACCTCAAGTTACTAAAAGTCAATTTCAAAAATGATATATGGGAATTTCTTCCATTTTCAATGCTACTGGAGATTTGGGAGGCAATGGTCACTTCTTCTAGTAACTCTATTAGAAAATAAAACATAATCTTTGAAGAAGTAATTAATTTAATATTGAATGAAGAAATTAGGTGGAGGTATGTCTAAGAACATCTATAAATACTTTTATTTTATATCGTAGAGAAAGGTTACCCAACCAAAAAATGAGTCAAAAGAAATATAAGAAGTCTAGATATGAGAGTAGAGGTAAATCAAACAGACTCGGAACTACTTGTTGGAACAATGGTAATAGGAGGAATCTTAATAATTATTACAAGGATTATAAATATAATTATGAAAGATCAGTTTTTGGAAGTTTTGGTTCTTTAAAGTCAACAGAAGATGGAAATGATTTGTTGTTAAGTGTTCATAATCCATTGGAATCGTGGATAGTTGATTCCGGAGAATTTTTTCATTCTACATCAAATCATGAGTTCATAGAGAATTATGTATCAAAAAAATTCAACAAGGTACACTTGGTGAATGATGGGTCTCTTAAAGTTTTTAGAAAGGGTAATGTGAATGTTTGGATGTCAAATGAATTCATGATGATGTTAAAGGAAGTATGAAATATCCTAGGCTTATAGAAAAATCACATTTATATTAAAAATATATATTAGGAGGGATATGACGCTAATTTTTATAATGGTGTATGGAAATTCAATCGAGGATTAATGGTTGTGGAAAGGGGAGTTAAGGAAGGAACCTTGTATCTAACCAAATGTTCATACTGAAGTTTTGTGGTTGGAATATGTCTGAAGTTATGAACTAATTAGCTTTTTCATCCTATTAATATGAATATGAGGGTTCTTTTGGAAAATAATGTATTGAAGATTAATCATACTAATTTCAGAAATTGTGAGAGTTATATGCATAGGAAACAAAGGATGGTTTTATTTAAGTTTAATAGAAGGAAGCCTCAATGAAAAAATATTGAACTTGTTTTTTTTTTATGTATGGGGACCAGCCCTAGTTTAGTATCATGGAAGTTCCTTATATTTTTCACTTTTATTTATGAAACTCTAAGAAAATGTGGATCTATTTCTTGAAGTATAAATATGAAGTGTTTTCAATTTTCATCAATTTGAAATCCATGGTTGAGATAGATACTAGAAGAAGGCTCAAATGCCTTAGGTCAAATAATGGTGAAGAATATAATAGAATAAACCTCAATAAATATTTATAGAATAAAAGAATCATGCATGATAAAATTGTTCTTAGTAAACTGGAATAAAATAGTGTGGCCAAATAGATGAACATAACATTAATTGAGAAGTCACGCAACATGAGGTTTCATTCCACTATGTCTATAGAAAGATGGTTGAAATAACTAAATTTTGTTATGTATTTAGTCAATATAATTCCATCAACAGCAGTAAGAAAAGATATTTCTAAGTATTTATGGTTTGATAAACCAACAAAAATTCATCATATGAAATTTTTTGACAATATATCATATGTTAACAATGATTCTAAGAAGAGGGAAAATCTTTAGGATAATTCCAAATTTTATTTATTTATATTCTATGGATATGAGAACTTTGGTTATCCTATCTAGGATGACAACATTAAAAATATCATTAGAGATTGAAACATTCTATTTAATTAAAGGGTGTTTTATAAAGACCAAAATATAACATAGATTAAAATCGGGTTCAAGGAATCCATAGGCCATACTCAAGTCGATATGGATGAGAGAATTGGAATCACTCAAGTTCTATTAAATTTAGATTATGTGATAAACTTTTTTGATGATAAAAAAGTGGTAGATATTCCTAAATGCTCAAGGCCTTTAGAGGCATGAAGTTGATCCCTAGATGTTCAGATTCCAGAATTTTATAAAAAAAAATAGGTTACACTAGAAGTGGAAGAATTATATTGAATTGTGATTTTCTTCCAGAGTCAAATGACTGTTATAAATATATGGCCATGATTTTCATTATCTACATCTAATGGATGGTGGAAAACTTGGAATCCTGGAAGAGGAAACATTAGTATGAAATTCTAGTATATGGAAGTTATTTATGGAGGAGGAAATGGATTCATTATACTATTGTTGTATGTTGATGGTATGATTCTAGTGGGACTGTTCATTCAACAGTTCTTGGATTTGAATTGGTAGTTATTTATATCTTTCAAAATGAAGTATTTTATTGTTTTAAGGAAGATTCATGGGATTAATATTGAAAAGTATAGAAGCAATGAGATCTTAGTATTGTCTCAAAGGGAGTAAAATAAAAAGGTCTTCAAGCAGTTTGAAATGATCGGATGTAAATTAATTTCAAATATTTTAGTCAGTCACTTTAAATTATCAAAGGGTAAAGAAACATGAATAGAGGAAAAGTTGAGATATATGGACAAAGTTGTATTTTCATCAACAGTTGGAAGCTTAATGTATGAAATGGTTAACACGAATATAGATTTAACACAAGGTGAGATATATGGCCAAAGGAATCCCTAAATCAATAGAGTACACATAGGTATATGAATAGATTTTGAGGCTAGGAGGCGGAGGCTGGGAGGAGGTGGAGGCGGAGGTTGGGAGGAGGTGAAGGTGGATATGGAGGTGACCGTGAAGGAAGAGGCAGCCGTGAAGGCAGAGGCGGACGTAGTGATGGAGGTGAGGGTTGGGAGGTGGTGGGGGGGCAGAGGAAAAGGCGGACACGAAGATGGAGGTGAGGGACAGGAGGCGGAGGTGGCCGTGAAGGCGGTGGAAATAAGGCAGAGGAAGGGAGGCGAGGGCCAGGAGGTGGAGGCGAGGGTGGGAGATCAAGGTTGGGGAGGGGAGGAGAGGGAAGAGAGGTTGGGGCTTGTGGGAGATGCGGGGTAGGAAATGAAAATCGAGAGGAGGATCCTGATAAAAGCTTCATATCAGGGTTAGTATACCCATGGGTTTAACAAAACCATGGGTATAGGTTAAAAATACCATATATACCCATGTTTTTTTAAACTATGTGTATATATGTGCGGGTATAGACCCATTTTCCAGAAGTTAATTCCAAACTCATGTCGGCTAGGACCGACATCAACTGCCACTCATCAGAGGCCTCTTTTTCCAACTTGAGTATATGAATTCCTACTTAATTCATATACCACTATATTTCCTTTCCCCAGTGTATACATCAAGTCAAATTTAACATTTTTAGATACTTCATCCATATTCTTTGTCTCAGATTAAAATATATTTGTAAAAAAATATGTTTCAAGCTCTTATGATCCGTAAACACAATAAATTTCTCATCAAAGAGGTAATGATACCAAGTATTAAAATCATAGACTATGACAGCTAACTCCAAATTGAGTGTTAGGTAGTTCTTCTCATGCACTCATAGCTACCTAGAACCATAAGCAACAACGTGATCTATTTTTATGAGAACTCACCCTAGCCTAGATCCTGAAGCATCACAATACACCACGTACCCTTGTCCTGATTATGGAAATATCAAGATAGGTGTTGATGTAAGGTGAACCTTTAGATCTTGGAAGGACTTCCGGAATTCTTAGTCCCATTGGAATGGAACATTCTTCTTTTTAAAAGCTATTATAGGTGAATATAGTCATAATAATTCACAAAAAAAACATCAGTAATAACCAGATAGACCAAGAAAACTTTTTATCTCAAAGACATTCTTCTTCAATTTCCAAGAGATAACAACTTCTATATTTTTTGGATCCACTGAAACACCTCTTTCAGAAATCACATAGCCAAGAAAGCATGCCTCTTGTATACAAAAATCACACTTTGATAATTTGGCATACAGAAGATGGTCTCTTAAGATTCCCAAAACCATTTCCAATTGTTACTCATGCTCAGCCCTTATCCTTACTGGAGTGATGGTATTCCTATAATCACCATGGCTCACTTTGTTTTGCTGACGAGATTGATTCTACTGCCCTCACCCTATCGAATCATATGACGCATGTGATACCTGAGAAGTTTCTCAAGAACCTAACCTTAGAGCACTGTGACAATAGCATTAAAGATGCCCCATCTTGTTGAAATTATGGAATTATCTTGGTGGTGTTGTGCACTCTCTCTTAATGTGGTCGAACGAACCATGTTGGAAACATCCCACGTGGATCTTTGGTCGTGGAGGAAGGTTTACTGATCCCATCGTCTGATTTTGATTCACGCTCTCTCCATGGAAGTATGTTTACCTTTTTCCCTTACTCCTAGCATTAGAGTTCCCACCGGTTCCTATGGGTATCAACATACTTCCTCCTCCCATATCTCCTTATATATCCCTTTCAACCACTATTACTCGATTGACCATATATGTATAGTCAATAATACAAAGTACAATAATCTTTGAGCAAATCTCTTATCTCATCCCTGATTCAAAGATGTGTGCCTTCAAGTATGAACTGGCTGCAACTTCAGGTGAAAAGTGCACTAAATTCATGAATTTGGTCACATACTCAGTGATAGATAAATTTTTATACTTCATACTGAAGAAGTTTGTTGTCATTTTAATCTTGAATGTGTGAGGATATAATTATTTATTGAACAATTTTTCAAAATCCTCCCAACCAAGTCCTTGATTCACTTTAGCCTAGACTACTAGATCCCACCACTAGCATGCAAAATCCTCTAGAATATACATTTCCAACTTGAATTTCATCTTTGATGGTATGCTGATAAAATTGAAGATATGATTCATCCAATTCAGCCACACCTTAGCCTTTTATAGTTCTAAATCACCCCAGAAGATGGGTGGATTATTCTTCTAGAACTGGATGGAATGATCCACTTGTCTTAGTTCATCCCTCTAGTTCCATGTGTCCATATCTTGAAATACTTGGATAATACTATGAACCAGCTATTGGTACACCTATGGATTAGGTTCAACCACATTCTCGGCAACTTCTTCCAGTTGGTTTCTACGATTCCTACCAGGTTCCATTTTCTAAATAAACCACAAACATCATAAGTCTCACTCTAGAGCAACTGAAGACTTATAATTTCATATTCTATCACATCAACTATCATGTTCAACCATTTTTGAAAAAAAAATCTCTACTTGCTTTTGAAAATCAAACCATTTTCAAAATACCACAATCATGTTTTTCTTAAAAATCAATCATTTGAAAACAATTTCAACACCTTTCAAAAATAAACACATTACACCAAATCATATATAATTACTCAAAATGAAATATGAAATCCTAGTGGGGATTTATTCCTCTAATTCATGTCATGCTCGTCTCATTGGCTAAACCCATGACAATGAGATTTCAAAATCCTATAAGTGTCTCCAAAAAACTTATGTACCCAACACCATGGTAACTTGAAATTCAGCATAAAAATGTTAGTTATGTCTTTTTATGCTCTATATTTCAAGTTCCTACAATCCTACTCTTTTATATGATCCTAACTCAAGGAATAGAGAACAATCAAATTCAGCTCCAAGACTGACAGAACTGATGACTACTTGTTTTGTAAGGAAAGGAACAAGTTGATACTATTTTTCTTAAACAAACTTTTAGACCAAACAAAACTGATACCATTTATAACATCTCACCCCTTCTCTTCATTGGCTTGAGAGGGTGTTGAGATGTTACTAGGCCTTAAGCAACATCCCCAAGACACCAAAGGCTGAAAATAAATATTGAAGGGTTTCAGTATATGTGGGGGATGATTTTCCATTTAAGAATCAAAAAATTAACCAGACAATTTATAACCAAACAAACCACTATATAATGCACTATAATAATGAAAGAAAACTCACATTTAATTTTTAAAAATCATACTTTATTCACATACCATGGAATAAGACTTCAATATCAATGTAAATAGAGGATAGAAAACTAATAAAACTCAAAGACAACCATAAGACTCCAAGCTCTGCAAGCTCCATGCTCCAAATTCACCAAACAACCCAAGTATCACGAAGTAGTGCTAAAAACGTGTGATAATTTACCTTTTCCCATGTCCTGGTAGATGACATCTGCAAAAGCACCAAAGTGTCAAAGCATGGGTGAGTACTAAAAATCGGTAGGTTTTTCCCCAATGACTTCCCTACTCACGCCACTAGGATAGAAAAGTTAGAAAAAATTATATAAAACAATTTCAAAAATAGTTTATAACTAAATATAAAAAAGTTTCATATCAACCAATTTTCCAACCAAAATCCATTTTTCAAATAAATCAACCAAAAAATTCTTTAAAACTATTTCACAAGTTCCATTTGGCATAACCATTCCATTCCACATATCCAACCATGCATGCATCGTTATGACAGTTCCATACTCATGAGTGTTTTCTAGTTGATCTACCAAGTCATCACAAGGTAATTATATCCCATGTTCCATTACACCTTTGGAACCAATCACACGGTCATATTTAAACCAAGCCTTATAAATTCAATATGAACACACCCACCAAGTATGCCCAAAAATCATTCCAAAACCATTTCAATAAAACAACATTTTTATTGAAAACCCTTTTCCATCAAACCATTTCAATGCTAAAACCATTTTAATAAAATAACCTTTTTATTGAAAACCTTTTTATGATAATCCATTTATAAAATCCATAAAATCCATATTTTAAAATCAAGAAACCAAAACACTTTGCACAATAAATTGCCACAATTCCACAATTTCACCAAAAACCATAAATCGTCACTAAAGAGGATTTATATCATGATTTGCACCAAAATTTCACAATAAATGTCAATCAATTAAATCAATTGGATACTAATATAATCAGTTTTAGCAAGAGGAGTTAAGATTTAATCCACCTACCTTGATAGTTTTAGCGAAAATGATAAACGGCACAAAAACATCACAAACCCAGGTTGAATCTCCATGAACCCACCTTAGATATCTTCCCCTAATATAAACCAAGACAAATCTAATCATATTTGGCATCCACAACCTTAGATATAACCACATAAGGCATATATCTAAGAAACCTAGAGAGTGGTAAAAGTATATCTAAGTAAAAACATTAAGAATGATCAAATACTACGAGGAATTGGTTTATAATCACCAAGGGAAGCCTTTGAATCACCTCTGGATCGATGGAAGAACCTTCCTTAATCTTTGAGAGAGAGAAATATTGAGTTAGAGATGTATAGAAAGAAAAACAAAGGTACAAAATCTTAAACCAATCTAGATCCACTTTTTAAGGAAGTGGTTTCTTGTCACGCATGGTTTAGTTACACAGTTAAGAAAATCGTGCGCTAATCATGCATTAGACACTACCTTAAGGATGACCCTCACAAATTCATCTCACATGTTCTCCAAAATGTGTACCAACCATGCCAAAGCCACTGCCTCAACATGACCAAATCCATTTTTTCAAAGAACATGGTTTCTACTAGGCAGATGCATAGTTTGGACAAATCGTGTGTTGCCCATGTGACTTCTCTTTTGCCTTTATCTCACTGTGCATGGTTTCCTAAAAATGTTGCATAGTTTCCACAACCCATGCACCACATTTGTACCTGTAGAAGAGCTCCAAAACTTATAAAAAGTTCTCCAAAATCTCTTAAAATTCACCATTATACTGTATATACTTAAAAATCATAAAGAAAGGGTTACATACCAGAAACCAAGGTGCTACATTCTCTTTAGTTAAAACACTACTACCTGAAGGAAATGTATTGCCTATAAATTTCTATGAGAGAAAGTGGTTGGTTCATAATTTGGGTCTTATTTATCAGAAGATTCATGCATGTTCAAATGATTACATCTTATATTATGGTGAAATTGACTCATTAGTTAGTTTCCCTACATGTGTACAACCGAGATACAAAGAGTCTCAACAAGGGAAGTCTATATTGATTCCTATAAAATAGTTGAGTTATTTCCTGCTTATACCCAGATTGCCACTTTTATTTATGTCTCAGAACACAATGTCATTAATTTCATGACACAAAACCAATATTTCAATAGGTATAAGCTTAAATAATACTTGTGATGGTGATTCATGAAAACATTTTGACTAAGTACATCCATCTTTTGCTTTAGAAGCTCAAAACGTGCGATTCAGTCTTTCTACTGATGTTTTTTGTCCATTTGGTTCTTACGGTAGTCAATACTCTTATTGGATCATCATTATAATTCCATACAATTTACCTCCTTAGATGTTGATGAATGATCCATATATCTTTTTGAACATATTAGTTTCAGGACATCCAAAAAAGAATATCGATGTTTATTTAAATCCATTGACTGGTGAGTTAAATTTATTGTGGAGTAATGGTGTCAATATATATGATGTTGTTGCAAAAAAAATTCCTAATAAAATTTGAGTTGATGTGGACAATCAGTGACTTCCCATAATATTACATGTTATCTAGATGGAGTACACATGATCCAAAATCATGTTTAGATTGTATGAGAGACAACAAAGCATTTATGCTCATCAATGGAAGAAAACCTTGTTTTTTTACTATCATCATAGATTTCTTCCTACCGATCATCCTTTTCAGAGGAACAGATATCATTTCAGAAAATTTACAATTAAAAGATATGGACTACTAACAATGATCTCAGGTATTGAGTTAAAATATATTGTCTCTTTATTACCTCCCATTATCTTTGGGATGATTATAAACCAATAGAAAATATATGGTTTTGAGAAAGAACATAATTGGATAAAATGAAGATTTTTTTGGGATCTTTCATATTGGTCTAATTTGTTGGTCTGTCACATGTTGGATGTCATGTATATTGAGAATAACTATTTTGATAATATATTTTATACAATTTTGGACACACCTGGTAAGACCAAAGATAATATAAACGTGTGCTTAGATCTTACCCAAATTTACTGGTGACCAAAACTTGAACTATTTGAAAATGATAGATCATAGAAGTTAATGAATCCAAAAGTGGATTATACAGTTTTCAAATAAAATTATTTATTACTTTTTCAATGGATTTCATATTTGAGTCTTCTAGATGGTTATGTTTCCAATTTGGCTAGATGTGTCACAAATGGTCATATTACTGGATTAAAAATTCATGACAGTCATGTTATAATGAAAATAATTTTACCGATTGGATTTAGAGGTTTGTTGAATTATATGATTTGGGGTGTTCTAAAAAAATATCATATTTTTTTCTGAAACATTTGTGTAGAGAAAATAGACTATTATACACTAAGTAGATTGTAAGAAGATGTAATTTTAATTTTATATAAATTTGAAAAAAAAATATCAACAACATTTTTTGATTCAATAGAACATTTGATATTATATTTTCTACATGATGTAAAATGTGGAGGGTTGGTACAGTTCTGATGGATATACCCATATAAGAGATGCATACAAAAATTGAAGAAAAGGGTACATAACAAAACATCGGTTGAATGATCAATTGTAGAAGCTTATTTGTAGGAGGAAATTTATTTATTTTTTGCCCTCATTGTTTTTAATATAAATATCCCTAAAAACATAACTACATGGGTTGTAATAGGGAAAATATTGATGATGAAATGAATAATCAATTATCAGTTTTTAATCAACCCGAACTTGGATTTGGTGGAGTTCATAAATGATGGCTTTCAGATGATGAACATCACAGGTCTCATACATATGTTCTATTCAACTGTAGAGAAATGACACAATTTGTACTATGAGTGATCCTATCACTAATTCTATATATTTTTTAGAGTAAATTAATATTATTTTTTGTAGATTATATGATAATCATATCAAGAAACAATTTCCACACATTATAGTAGATGCTCTCAAAGAACGTTGGTAAAATAATTTTTCCTAATGGTTTTAAAAACTAGTAACATTAATTATTTATAGTTTAACATATAAAATCAATTTATTAATTATTATATTGATAATTTTTTTCAAATTTGCAGGCATCTCAACATACTGATAAAATTGAGAATCGATTGTGTGTATTGAGTAACCCACCATCCAAAATGGTTCAATATTATAATTCATACGTGGTGAATGGTTTTCAATTTCATACACATGCATATGGGGAATAAAAAAACAATGGATAATGGTGTTTTCTTAAGAGGATGTCATTATAGAGAAAGTGAAGTTGACTTTTATGGCATGCTGGAAGAAATAATTGAACTGTTTTATCTGGGACATAACTATGTAACGATGTTTAAATGTCATTGGTTGGATACTAATATAGGTTTGCATATTCATCTTTGTCATGGAATCATTGATATTAAATATAAAATCCTTCTTGTATTAGATTAACCATTTTTATTGGCTCATCAGACACATCAAATTTATTATTCAAATTATTGTGATGATTCAAGAGAGTTAAGTGATTAGTGGAGTATAATAAAAATGAAATCTCGTGAAAATCAGTTTATCCAAAGTGAATGTAATTACATTTAAGTTCAATGAATTGAAATTTTTCAAGAGACTACTCTAAATACATCTTTTCCATGAAGAGGCACAAATATCAATGATGAAACCCCACAATTATGGTTCAATGGTGATGATTATGTTATTGATGTAACAAATGAATTTAAAATAGCAAGAGATGATGAAGCTGAAAATACTATGGAAATTAATGGTACTGAGGAATGTGAAGATATTGACATCATCATGTACAAATATGGGTATGGAGATAAATATTGACATAATTAAATACTGGTTATAATCATATATAATATATATCTATATATAATAATTATTTTCAATTATTTGATGAAAACAATCATTTCATGTTTCAGATGGATGATGATCATTTATCTGGTTTGTTTTATGAGTTGGATGAGGCCGCACTACCTAGCGATGATCCTGATACTACATCATCTGACCCTCAGACTGCTAGCAGTTCAGTGACAACTTAGAGGGGTCGTGACGATTGATGATTCCTGACCTTATCCCCAAGCGACGTTCACATCTTAAGTTCAATCCACGCATGTGGAGATATGTTTAGTTGTGTATTTTAGTTAGTTTTAATTAATTTTCATTAATTTATTTATATACTAATTTTTTTATTATTTTTTCTATTTTTTCATAGCTTTTTGCATATAGCTTTTGGACAGGGGAGTTCTATATTGCAGAATTATTTTTCTGGGGAATAGGTGACATGGGATCAGATTCCCATTGATGTTCAGCATTATATGTTTGATCATTGGATGATACATAAATAAATAATAGTTATTTTGAAATTTATTTAATTATTAACTTGATATTATTAATTATTTGTAGCATTTATGGTATCCCATTTATGATAGCACACAGATATAAGAACCTAGATCTTCTTTTCAGGTATGTTTTTATTTTTCTGGTGTTTTTGAGAAAAAGATGAGTTTATGTAAATTTTTTAAGTACACGCCATGTACTTTATGAGTACACACTGTGTACTCGGTTACCACGGGTATCCAGGTGCTGTCCATGTAGTGTCCATGCACACGGCCGTGTGATGTGACCTGGAGACCGCTTAATACGGGGGTCGATGAAGGCAAGTACACACCGTGTACTTATAAAGTACACACTGTGTACTTTATTTTTTTCATTAAACGCATTGGGGTCATGTCTAATCACTAGAACACCCTACTTCTAGGTCTGGTTCCTCTGAGAGAACCCGTAAGACCGTGAATCTTCTTCGAGCCCCCGAGCAAGCGTCTGTTCTCCGAATTGATTATCGTTGATTGCGTTGGGATCGCCTCGGTAAGCTCTTCCCTCTTCTAGAGCTTTGTTGTCTGATTCCTTCTCTTTCTCAAGTTATCCTCGGTTGAACATTTTAGACGTTTTTATAGATCTATAGTGTTCTTGTGTGATTCAAGGCTTGAGGTTCACATATAGCAATCTCCCAACACTGAGGTAGGTGGATTATGCCTTTCTGTTGAAATACTTTGAGTAATATGTGCAATTTTGTCCAATACCCTTGAACAGGGTATTGCATTTTTACCATTTAAACCCTGTTAATTGCCTTCTATGTCGGTATGCGTGAGTAGAGGTTAATTGGATGTGAATAGGGTTGAAGGCTATGCTTTGGATTTATTTTCCATGCATGTTATTTTTATGACCGTTTGGTCCTGTTTAGCCCGTAAGGATTCCTTGATGTTTTCCCATGCCTAGTACTATAGGATGGAGTGATTATTTTATGTGACATGCTTGATATGTTATAGACTATTTAGCCAAGTAGTTCTTGAGGTTTACTTTGGCCGTGTTGCATTGCTATGATTGTTTGACTTACACAAGTTTGTGAGAACCTGTTGTAGTAAACTATAAGTGTAATTGACCGTGTGAGCTTCCTCAGGGATTCTTAAACCACTTTGATTATAAGGGTAATTGACCATGTGAGCTTCCTCAGAGAGTCTTTAATCACTTTTGACTATAAGGGGAATTGATTGTGGGTGCTTCCTCAGAGAGTATTTGTTATATCCTTATAACTGAACCAGAGGGGATAGGTTGTATGTACTTCCCAGAGGGTTGCCTGCTTTGATTAGCTGCTTACTTGATATGTGGTGTTTGAATGCTTTGAAATTGTAGAAATGTTTATTATTGAGTACTTTCTTGTTTACTGCTGGTTTGCTTATTACCTTCCATATATATTCACTGACTGTTAGGCACAGATCTCATGGTGGTTTCCTACTGGGATTTAGTCTCACAACCTATTTGGGTCATGATTTTGGGTCCAAACAGATTATATTGTTGCAGGTATAGATAAGGGAAAGTTCCCTTCTACTTCAGGTACTTGATTGTTCTGGAGCAGGAGAGCATGGGACCAAGCTATGGCTTGTGATGCTGAGGAGTTATTTACCTTGATTTCTTTTGTACTTTGGTTTAGTACCATTGTATTCCAACATTGTGATTTGTTTGGCTGTTTTTATAGAAATATGTATCATGTATCATTTATATATGTGCTATAACTATTTATTTCTTTAGTATTCTGCTGTTTACTATTTTTGGAATATTACCACTTCAGTTATTGTATATTTTTTTTACTTCTACTGTGTTACTCTGCCAATGAGGGAATAGTTTCCCCACTATCACACCCAAGGCTCTCGCTTCTAGTCGTCATCCTCTGGCATTTGGGGAAATGCGCTTGAGGCTATGTGACCAACCGGGTACGAGGCGTCTCTGGGTGGCTCCCGGAACTGGGACGTTACAAAGTGGTATCAGAGGAATTATTTTATTCTTGACTTACTATTTGGATCCTATAGTCAAGGATAGGACGAAATAGGTACTTGGTAATAAGTTGTTCCCAGGGTTATCTAACCCTTGTATAGGAAAAAGTCAATCTACCTCATTTATTTCAATTCTTCTGGTTTTACAATTCTACAGTTGATTTGATTTCACAATTGGGTGACTCACATGTATTGTTCTGTTATTGTGGATGATATTGAGGTTCTATTTCTGTTGCAACCCGATGAGATGAGGGTATTCTATCTCATGCATCATATAGGCACTTGTTAGAAATCACATGTCATGCATTCTTGTCATGCCATTTAGGGTGCATTAGTGATTTCATGTTGTTGTGATAGGTGTTGTTCTAGGTATGCATGTTGTTGTGATAAATGCCTTGATAGTATACCTTCTATTTGATAAAGTATTAAATTTTGTATGGTTTTCTTTGAACGAACACCAAACTTTGGTTATTGAGGTGTTATGGGCCCTCATAGACTGGAATTTGGTGGATCAGTTCATTATTATTCTTGTTTATAACATGTATAAGATGCCAAGCTTTGATTTGTGGGGAGTATGGGCCCTCACGGATCGGAATTTGGCACTTAAGGGACTGTTTCGGTGTTTTTATGGGTTCTGGAGTAGTTTATGAGGCTTACTATCTGGAAAGACCTAGAATACATGTCGTGTAGTTTTGACTACACGCCATGTGTTCTTCTGTTCGGGAATAAACTGTTTTTCTTAAGTACACACTGTGTACTGTATGTACATGCCGTGTAATCTCTAAACCGTTTCATAGGTTGTGTGGGAAGAGACACGGGACAGGGAAATTCTTGTGGGAACACGCCGTGTACCGGTTGTACATGTCGTGTTGTGTTGACCCTATGTCCGCCCGTGTGACAATGACACAGATGGATAAAAACCTAAGTTATACATGTTTTGTTAGTTTTGAACATGCCATGTAGTGTGATCTTGAAATTCAGCCATGTAACTAACAACACTGGTCGGTGAAATCCTCCAAGTGCACGTTGTGCCCATTTGGAACATGTCATGTACAGTCAGTCATGTAACTGGCCATATAGCTAACAACACGGGTTGGTGATGTCCGCCTAGTACACGCTGTGTCTGTTACTAACATGTCGTGTAGTTTCTTTCTAAGGAGAACTGTGTGGCTTAGCCGTGTAAGAGAACTCAGGCATGGGAAGGGGATTCAAGTACACACTGTGTAGTGGACATACACGCCATGTATTTGTGTTTTGTAAAACTTGAAAGCTTTCTATATTATGTTCCCTTATTATGATTCTAGATTTAAATCCTTGATAATCTTGATCTAAGGTGTGCACTTGACCTTTCAGAGTCATGCCACCGAGATGTCCTCTGGTTGTCTGCCAGTTACAGGGTAACAATCAGACACCGGACATGGTTGATCAAGGACTTCCAGCATATTCTCCAATTGTGCAAGTCTTGGAACCAGCAGTTATACCTAACATAGGTTCCAATGCACAGTTTAGGGAGGAATTTCTGAGGATGATTCAGACCTTCCAGGGAGCATCGCCTCCTACCCTGTTGATGGCAGAATTGACACGGGTCTTTCAGCAACAACATCCTCCCACTTTCTCAAGGGATGGGGGACCCCAGGCTGTAGAGTCATGGCTAGAAACCATGTTGATGATCTTCGAGCATATGGAGATGCCTCTATAGAGGAGGGTCAAGATCACTACCTACATGCTTCGAGAATCCTCCAAGAGGTGGTGGGATGTGATCTCACAGGTGGGATGCCATCAAAATATGGCTTGGGATGAGTTTCATCACACCTTCTACGATTACTTTTATCTAGAGACCTTGAGGGTCGATCGAGCCCTAGAGTTCATGAGTTTGGAGCATGGTACTCTTTATGTTATGAATTATTCTTCTCACTTCACCGAGATGTAGCGCTTTACACCATTTCTAGGGACAGATGAGTTATTCCTTTCATGGAAGTTTGAGGATGGTCTCAGGCAGGAAACCCAATCTCAGGTGAACATCTTCAGGTTGACTTCGATAACCTCTATAGTCAACCAGGCACTGATCACGGAGCATAATCTGAGGGATTCTGGAGCTGTGGTCTAGGGAGGTTCAGCATCTAGGGTTAGTGCTTTTCCTGCCAATAGCAGGAAGCGCCACAGGGAGACTGCATGAGGAGATCAGAGTAGGCGGGATGCATCTTCTGGTAGCCAGGTGGTGTGCTACCAATGTAGGAAGAGTGGGAATACGAGGCCACATTGCCTGAGAGACCCATTGGAGTGCCGATATTGTGACAAGATGGGGCATATTCAGTGCTTCTATCAGATCTTCTCACCAGTAGTAGGTGGAAAGGGTTCTTTTATGACTCCGTGTTTAGGGGCAGCACCACCATTTACTCCTCAGTCAGGGAACGAAAGTTATTCTAGTCGTTCAGGCTAAGGTGGAGGTCATGGAAATGGTAGTCAGTCACCAGGTTTTCAGTGACAATAGGGTGGATCAGCTCAGAGTGGTCATGCAGGGTCACAATGTCGCGGTGCAGGTTATACTTTTGTAGTGGAGCAGACCCAATAAGAGTAGGATCCCGGACCCTCTACAGTTCGAGGTACAATCCCAGTTGCATCAGTTTTATATTCTGCTCTTTTTGATATAGGGGCTTCCCATATCTTTATATATGTTTTTGTTGTGGAGATCCTTGGGCTCTATATATTTACTTATACTGATTCCTTGACGTTGGAAACACCGTTGGGGACAAGAATGACTAGTTTACATCAGTGCAAGGACTTCCCACTTGAGGTTGGTGGGTGTCACTTCTTATGGTACATTTATGTCCTAGATATGACAGACTATGATTTCATTCTCTAAATGGACTGGTTAGTTCCATTTCAGGCTATTGTCGATTGCTATCATCGTAGGGTGAGTTTCACTTCACCAGAGGGTGGATCGTTTCTTCATAAGGGCGAATGGGATGTCCAGGCGAGCAGAGCAGGACCCGAGCATCATGGGTTAGGAGGATTTACAACCCAGATTGCTAGTCTATATCTAGATGACTAGGGGACTTCACAGTTATACTTTCCTCCAGTGGTGGATCGTTTTAGGGATGTCTTTACAGAGGACTTTTTAGGTTTTCCTCTGGAGTGAGAGGTATACTTTTCTATCGAGCTTGTTCTAGGAGCGGCACTAGTGTCAATTCCTCCTTATAGGATGACTACACCAGAGTTGCAGGAGATTAAGAAGCGGTTGGAGGAGTTACAGGAAAAGGGTTTCATCCGACCCAGTACTTCTCTGTGGGGTTCGCCTGTCCTGTTTTTGAAGAAGCCAGATGGTACCCTTAGGCTTTGTGTGGATTATCAAAAGTTAAACCAATTGATGGTCAAGAACCGATATCCTTTTCTAGGGATTGATGATCTCTTCGATCAGCTTCGAGGAGCCCGGGTGTTCTCGAAGATTGACTTGAGCTCTGGTTACCATCAGTTGCACGTTAGACCATCTGATATACCTCTTACAGCTTTCCGGTGCTGGTATAGTCTATATGAGTATGTGTTTATGTTGTTCAGTCTCATGAATGCGCCTACAGTCTTCATGGCACTGATGAACCGAGTGTTCCATCCATACTTCGATTCTTTTGTGGTAGCCTTTGTGGACGATATCTTGGTGTACTATCACACTCAACACGACCATGCTACACATCTTGAGATCATTCTGAGTACACTAAGATAGCATCAGTTATATGCTAAGCTCTCAAAATCCCACTTTTGGATGGACTAGATTCACTTCTTGGGTCATGTTATCTCAGAGACAGGAGTATCAATAGACTCATAGAAAGTGAGAGCAGTAGTTTCCTAGGAGTAGCCTAATAACGTCTTTGAGGTGTGTATTTTTCTAGGGTTGGTTGGATACTACAGACATTTCATACAGGACTTTTCACACTTAGCAGCACCATTGAAAAGTCTAACTAATAAGGGTGTTAAGTTCTTGTGGTCAGATTCTTGTGAGTCAGCCTTTCAGGAGATGAAAGGGAGGTTGACTTCAGCACCGGTACTAGTTTTTCCAGAGTTGGGAAATATCTACACTGTGTATTGTGATGCATTAGGTATTTATTTGGGAGTAGTGCTTATGCAGAGAGAAGGAGTTGTTGCGTACGGGTCTCAGTAGTTGAGTCCACATGCGAGAGATTACCTGACGCACGATCTTAAGTTGGCTATTATTGTTCATTCCTTACGTTGTTGGAGGCATTATCTTCTGGGAGAGAATTTTGTGGTTTTTACAGACCACAAAAGTCTCAAGTATATCTTCACTCAGCGTGACTTGAATTTGAGATGGTGAAGGTGGGTCGAGTACCTTCAGTTTTTTGACTTTGAGCTTGCCTACATGTCTAGGAAAGGCAACGCAGTAGCTAATGCGCTGAGAAGGAGGACTCAGATACAGGAATATTAGGAGGCCAGTAGTGAGTGTAAGCTTATGGCTCTGTTCTATAAGATGCATTTGGAGGTGCATGACAGGTAGGGGCAGACGTTTCTTTCTTTTATAGCTGTTACCTCTACTCTTCTTGATTAAGTGCGAATGAGGATGCTATCAGATTCTGAAGGCCTAGCCCTATGGGAAAGTGTGTCAGGAGAGGACCCTATTCCTGGGTAGACCATAGGAAAGGATGAGATCTTGTGTTTTCATGGGCACGTATGGGTGTCAGTAAACACATGTGAGGAGATGATGCGAGACTTTCACTCCTCTGTTTGGGCAGTTCATCCTGGCATCAGCAAGATGTATCGTGATCTGCACTGCCAGTATTGGTGGCCAATTATGAAGAGATATGTTGCTGGTTTCATTATTAGGTGTTCCACCTATCAGCAGGTGAAGGTGGAGCATCAGCGACCATCCGGTCTTTTGTAGCAGTTACCCATTTCTGAGTGGAAGTGGAATGATGTCGTGATGGATTTCATGAAAGTTTTGCTGAGGTCTCCTCGAAAGAATGATGTTGTTTGTGTTTTCATTGATAGACTTGCGAAGGTGGATCACTTATTTCCAATCATGGAGACTTTCAATGTTAATAATCTGGGACGGTTGTACATCTGCAAGATAGTGCGTCTACATGGGGTTTCACACTCCATTGTTTCAGACAGGGATGCCCGTTTTACTTCTCAGGTCTGGTAGGGTTTGCAGAAGGCTTTGGATACACAAGTGCTTTTGAGTATAGCTTACCATCCCCAGATAGATGTCCAGTCTGAGTGTACGATTCTGGTGCTTGAGGATATGCTTCGAGCATGTATCCTGGATTTTGGAGGTTCTTGGGAGAAGCACATACCTCTTATGGAGTTTTCCTATAATAATAGTTTTCAAGAAACTATTTAGATGGAATCTTATGAGTCTTTGTATGGTAGGCCATGTTGGTCACCCTTATGTTGGCTAGAGGCAGGAGAGGCAGCTATGTTGGGACCTCGTCTTGTCTAGGAGACCACAGAGCAGATAGAGTTGATTCGGAAGAGGATGAATACTACAAAGTCTCAACGGAAGTCTTATGCTGATTAGAGGAGAAAACCTTTGGAGTTAAAGGTTAGGGATTAGGTTTTTCTATGTGTCACGCCAAGGTTTGGACACCGGAGGATTAGGAGACAGGATAATCTTTCACCAAGGTACATCGCGCCGTTTGAGGTTTTGGAGAGAGTTGGGCCGATTGCCTATCAGTTGCAGTTACCTCAGAGGTACCGGGCTATGCATGACGTTTTCCACGTTTCACAGCTTCGACATTACTTCTCAAACCTATCTCGTGCTTTTCAACCTAAGGAGGTTGAGTTAGAGGGGGATGGCTCATTCGAGGAGCATCCTATCCGGATTGTTAATCATAGTACAAAGGTTCTCCATGATTGATATGTTCCTCTGGTACGAGTGTTATGGCAGCATGGGTGGGTACAGGATGAGACCTAAGAGAGGGAGACTAATGTATGATCACAATGGCCATAGCTGTTTAAGGATTCTTCTTCTACGTCGCCTTATTAGGGAAATTCGGGGACGAATTTCTTTAAGGGGGGAAGTTTGTAAGAACCTGGATCTTCTTTTCAGGTATTTTTTTCTTTTCCTAGTGTTTCTGATAAAAAGAGGAGTTTCTGGAAATTTTTGAAGTACACGCTATGTACTTTATGAGTATACGTCGTGTACTCAGTTACCGCGGGTAGACGGGTGCTGGCCATGTAGCGGCGTTGCACACGGCCGTGTGAGGTGACCTGGAGATTGCTTAATGTGGGGGACAGTGAAGGAAAGTACACACCATGTACTTATAAAGTACACGCCATGTACTTTCTTTTTTTCATTAAATGCACTGGGGTCTCATCTAATCACCAGAACGCCCTACTTCTAGGTCTAGTTCCTCAGAGAGAACCTGTATGGCCATGAATCTTCTCCGAGCCCCCGAGCGAGCGTCTTTTCTCCAAATTGATTTTTGTCGATTGCATTGGGATCACCTTGGTAAGATCTTCCTTCTTCTAGAGATTCGTGTCCTGATTCCTCCTCTTTCTCAAGTTATCCTCAGTTGAATGTTTTAGGTGTTTTTGTAGATCTACGGTGTTCTTGGGAGATTTAAGGCTTACGGTTCATGTATAGAGATCTCCCAACACCGAGGTAGGTGGTTTGTGTCTTTCTGTTGAAATTATTTGAGTAATATGTGCAATTTTGTCCAATACCCTTGAACGGGGTATTGCAGGTTTACCGTTTAAACCCTGTTAATTTCCTGCTATATTGGTAT
The DNA here is from genome assembly GCA_963277665.1 of Viscum album. NCBI lineage: Eukaryota > Viridiplantae > Streptophyta > Magnoliopsida > Santalales > Viscaceae > Viscum > Viscum album. The sequence continues at coordinate 140,903,880 of OY728128.1, read as the reverse complement.
GCGTGAGTATAGGTTAATTGGATGTGAATAGGGTTGATTTCTATGCTTTGGATGTGTTTTCCATGCATGTTCTATTTACGACCATTTGGTCATGTTTAGCCCGTAAGGCTTCCTTGATGTTTTCCCATGCCTAGTACTATTGGATGGAGTGATTATTTTATCTGACATGCTTGATATGTTATAGACCGTTTAGATAAGTAGTTTTTGAGGTTTACTTTGGTCATGTTGCATTGCTATGATTGTTTGACTTACACAAGGTAATGAGAACCTGGTGTAGTAGACTATAAGGGGAATTGACCATGTGAGCTTCCTTAGAGATTCTTAAACCACTTTTGACTATAAGGGTAATTGACCGTGTGAGATTCCTCATAGAGACTTTAATCACTTTTGACTATAAGGGGAATTGACTGTGGTTTCTTTCTCAGAGAGTCTTTATTATATCCTTATAACTGAACCAGAGGGGATAGGCTGTGTGTACTTCCCAGAGGGTTACCTACTTTGATTAGATGCTTACTTGATATGTGGTGTTTGAATGCTTTGAAACTGTAGGAATGTTTACTGTTGAGTACTTCCTTGTTTACTGTTTCTTTGATTATTGCTTTCCATATATATTCACTGACTGTTAGGAACAGATCTTGTGGTGGTTTCTTACTAGGATTTAGTCTCACACCCTGTTTGGGTCATGATTTTGGGCCCAAACAGATTATATTGTTGCAGGTATAGATAAGGGCAAGCGCCCTTCTACTTCAGGTACTTGATTGTTGTGGAGCAGGAGAGCATGTGACCAAGCTATGGCTTGCGATGCTGAGGAGTTATTTACCTTTATTTCTTTTGTACTTTGGTTTAGTACCGTTTTATTCTAGCATTGTGATTTGTTTGGCTGCTTTCCTAGACATATGTATCATGCATAATTTATATATGTGCTCCAGCTATTTATTTCTTCAATCTTCCGTTGTTTATTGTTGTTGGTATATTACTGATTCCGCTATTGTATATCTATTTTACTTCCGTTGTGTTACTCTTCCCATGAGGGCATAGTTTCCCCACTATCACACCCAAGGCCCTCAATACTAGTCGGCAGCCTCTGGCATTTTGGGAAATGCACTTGAGGCCATGTGACCAGCCGGGTACGGGGCATCTCTGTGCGGCTCCCGGAACCGGGACGTTACAACGGACCTCTATCCAGAAGGCATGAGAGGTTTGTATATGTGAGCATTGCCATCCGTTTTTGCACAATCTGAGGAGTACAATCATGCAAAAATTAGGAGTCATAGATTTTGATCAAGTTTTATTGTTCCCACCGACCAAATTACATCTCATCTCAGGTTTGGTATGGATTATGTTCATACTGTATGAGAGCTAGTTTTCATAGGAGAGCATCATTAGGTCGAAAGAACCAGGAGAGGTGGGAGGTGACACATCGAGCTGGTAGTCGTACATTCAGTACACATCAACAAAATATGGTAAGTACTTTTTTTAATAATTTATATAACTTTAAATGTGAACTATTTATTTTATACTCATATAGGAAGTCAAACATCCTGATATTACAGAGTTCAACATTTATAAGAGGATGTATAGTGATCCTATCAATGGAGAGATTATAGGTGACTACGAGCATCATATTTTAGTCGGTATAATTTTTTTGAGTTTTAAAATTAATTATAAATAATATTTTAACTATTTTAATTTTATATTGCAATTGAAGGAGACATATGAGGTTGTGAATTCTTAGACACCGGATGAGATTCAAGCTGAGACCGAGGATTAGACCACCAGTGTAGTAGGATTTGATGATGTATCATGGATGTAAGGGACTCAGTATACCTTCAAGAAAGGACTAGTTATTAGTATTGACTCTTGATTGGTTCTTGAGAGTTATTATGGTACCACTGCGATGTCATTGTCCGGCTCTAGGGGAGCTCATGGAGAGTCCTCATCATCTATTGCACAGTATGAAATTGTGAGCTCATGGTGAGATTATAGAGACCATGATTAGGGAGCATGAAGAGCTCCATCGACAGCATCAGCAGGGGGAGGATATGCATAGATGGTAAGAGCAGCAGCATGAGCAGACGATGGAGTACATGTGATGTCTGACTCATGGTTTAGGGATGGAGTTCCCACTACCACCTCCTCCAGATGACCCCCTTAATGATTTATGTATTTTTTTTTATAAACATTTGAATATTCATATTATTTGTAATATTTTTATTAATTCATATATTTATAGTTCTACATAGTGTGTGTTTTATATTGTTACAAATATTGTTTACTTTTATTATTATTTTATTTTTTTATTTTTATTTTTTTTTATTTTTTAGTTTTTTAAATTATTTGCGACAGGTAGATCTTCCAGCCACAAATACTTATTTGCGACAGTTTCATCATGCCATCAAAAAAATATTATTTTTTCTATACCGAAAAAACATTATTTTTGATAGACCCTCACAAAAAACAATATTTGTGATGGCATTTTTTACAACGGGTCATTTGCGATAGGACCCTGTCACAAATACTTCAATTTGTAGTTGTGATTAGAGTCTTCCGCACTAGCATCCAAGAATTTATACGATGACATTTAGAGGTTTGAAAAATATGTGTAGATCACTGCTAGAGAGATTATACCCTTGAATCATCTCACCACAATGATGGTATTCCAAGAAGTGGTCTACCGAATCTTCGAAGAATAAAAAATTCTAATGCAAGGTAATCATTAATTTTCAAAAAATAATTATAGATTATATAAGGTGGTAATGTCTCATAGATTACAGTGTTGTAATTTGTCTAATTTTGAGGATAAATCCAAATAAATTATTGAATTTCCATTATTGGGCATGGGCCTAAAGGGATCCTCCTCCTCCTCCTCCCTCTCAAGACCGATGAGTGATCATCCTACCCCCTCTCAAAATTTAGAAAATTATAGAGAATCCTTCTGAAGGGATTCTCATTATGATCATCAGTGAAAAACACAAGACATTTGGATCATTCGTGTTAATACCCAAAGTTCCAATGATAATGTTACAATGTTTTAAGAGAACATATGGTGTAAGGGCCTAGATTTGTGTGGATCGACCCTTTATGTATTTCCAAAGGCTGAGGTGCTCGAAGGAGGCTTGGAGAAAGTCCGAAGGTATTCGACTGCTAAAATCTGGAAGTGGGGAGATTTCACACTATGTAAACATTTTACATGACATGAAATAGGTTTTCACGATGTGTAGTATATCAAAGTTTGAAAAATAAATAAAGTGAAGAGGTGACATGTTTTTCGGAAAAAAACTGAATTTTGAGTATTACACAACGTGAAAAAGGATTACACATCATGTAATTTCCCAATGTTGTATGTTTTAAAACATTTCTATCCACTCAGGTTGTCAAACCCTACGGCTGCAGCATCTCTCTCTCGAATCCAGGTGACCCAATGACCCCCTCTTCAACTTTTTTGGGATTCCTTTGTCAAGTATTGACTCCTAGATTCTATCTTTGATCTGTGGTGACCTGGTTTGATATAAGGTGTGTTTTTCCTTCATTTTATAGTAGTTTCTCCAAGTTTGATCTCATTTCCTCTCGTTTATTCTCGCCATGATATGTCATTCGCTTGACCATGTATCTAATGTGGTTTATCTTGGTTGATGTTGGTGAATATGTGTCGTTACATCCTGGGGTGGATGTAGTTCTTGAGAGAGAGGTGATCAGAGATCCATTTCATGGTTTTTTCTTGTACAAATAATATTGATTCATGCTCAAATTTACCTAATAGATGAAGGTAGAACGGTCCTTGTAGTTTAGCTTGGGTTTTCAAATCCTCAGAGACCTAAGAAGTAACCTATAGACACATACATTCTATGGATGGTTTTTGGATATGGAGTAGCCAACTTGGGTTGATTTTATATGGGTTTAAAGGATAACTAACAGATTAAGTGAATTCAATTTAAAATAATGAGTTGATCCTAGGTTATCGCTTAGGGTGGATTGGATGAAATTCTTTTTCAAATATTTCAATTTCTAATATTTGAGATGTGTTCATTTAAGAAGATCAAACAACATCCTCACTTACTGGTTTAATACCTACACACTTTAATACTAATCACCTATACACTTGAAGGATCAAATTTTTGATCACTTCAAGGTAAAGGTTTGTATTAGCACTTGAAGTGTGTGGCCTTAAATTCGACAAGGACGATGGAGTTTAAAAATCATCAAATAAAAATCTCAATTAAAAGAAGTGATTAGACATTCATGGGGTGATAAATAAAATCCAATCCATCCCCTTGCTACTCCCTTGGATCAACCCATAATTTTTTTATCCCTCCATTGATTCTATGGTTTCAATGGAAGTGGAAAGTAGACTCATGAGGGAGGAAATGGAGAAGTAAAAAAATGAAAAGAAAATGATCACTCCACTGTTGTGTGAATAATTTCACAAGGTTTTGTGTGAATAAATTCACACATATAGGAAACGGTATCAAATTTATATAGATAACAATAGAATAAGATGATAATAATAACTTTTATTAAGAAACTAGGATGAATTAAAAACAACTTTCATGTGAAGGAAGAACGTTACAAAGACAAATTCGCAGCATAACATTAAGATGAAAATAAAGCTCAAAGATGATAAACTACTTCACCACCACTGCCTTAAATAGGAATTTTAGGATACTTGGGTTGAGACTACAATAGTAAAAAAGATCTCACTTGAGTATAGTAGTCCTAGGGTGGTGGAAAGTAAGGGAGAGTATACTTTTCTACCCTTGACCCGAGGTGGCAGCCAGCTTGCTTCCACCGAACAGATGCGCCTGAAAGACCTTCTAGATGGCCGAATTGTAGTGTTCCATAGAAGACAACAGTGAATATACATATTTACCCTAACCTTCTGTAAATTTTTATCCCAAAATAGTTTATGGTTAACGAGATATGTGTAAAATGGTGGGCTGTTTTTCTGGGCCGCAGAATCTGGCCCAAAATTTTATCTTCAACTTGGGCCGCCTGAATAACCAAAATGGAGGCCTAATTAGCACTGGATTATGAAGAATTATTTGTTCCTATATGTTTCTTATAGAATATAACGAAATTTGGGCTTCATTGGGCATGTATGTTGGGCCCCACATTCTCATCGGTGGGCTGGTGTCCAATCTGACTTCTCCAGAATTGTTTTTTTCATCACAAAATATCCCCATCTTCTTCCATGAATTCTCCATTGATCCCTGAATGAAACATGTTTATATTGAAGTTTAGATAAATTTCCCAAAAATATAAAATTAAAATATGGATAATTTCATTCCTTAAAATCAGATGAATCATTGGGTACTTTAAAATATGTTCAAAAATGTACCACATAATAGTGCATTTTAAGAAGGAATTACAATCATAATGTGAATTGATGTTCAAAGTGTAAAATGCACTAAAATGGTGTTTATTAATAATAAATCACATAAATATTATATATATTAACAATTAATATTATCCTAATTTAGTGGCTAATCACACCCCCCCCCCAACTTGAGTTTTTCTAGTCCCGAGAAAAATATATCTCAACAATATGAAATTTGAATTCCCTTTTCCAAAAACATTTTAATACACAATGATTACCAAAAACCCTTATAAAAAACAATCATTAAACCCATAAAAATATTTTAATACAAGATAGTTTCATAATCATATCCCAATCTCAATCTCATTCCTTTGTTCAAATTCATTGTCATATTTCATCCAATATCAATTATGTATGAGGATGTGTTGTGTATCACAATAGACATGGATGTTCATCTTTATTAAAGGGGTAAATGATGGAAGAACTAGGTGGAATCACATTTCAATATTAAGATGAGTATTCAATTTTTTTTTGTATCATATTTTTTTGTTTTTTTTTTCAATTTTTCCATGGTAATTGAAATTGCACTCAAAAGAGTCAACCCCTGTAGCGAGACTTTGCCGATGACTCCTAGGCTCAAAGACCTTAGGGAACCAAGTAAATCCCACATACTCGGGCATCATCTCGAGTAAACTCAGTCAAAAACAAATTCAAATTACCAAAAATAGAGATAAAATTACTAACTCTGGGCCAGACAACTATGGAGTCACGATCCCCAAGTGCCGAAAGCTACGCATTAGGTCATTTAATTGCTCTATGTGCAAATTTATTATTATTATTTTAATTTTTTTTTGAATACTCATATTAAAACTAAAATGATCACCAAACCTTTACTATTTATTTGGGGGACCCCATGAACTCAAACTAATACCCCACTATCCAAAGTACGTGCATTGTGATTCTTTTTTTATTTGGATGAAAATATAAATAATGAAATATCACATTGGATGGCCACACTTTCCAAAATCTATGCTCATGAAATTATACAAGGATTAAACTTAGAATCGGGGCATGATAAATTATTTGATATTCAATTTCAAATTGTGCAATGTGTATTACCATGTTCAAAGTTAAAGGAATTTTTCCTTCCATTTACACACTTTTTTTTCAAATCGTTTTTTTTTTCACAAAAGCAATTTTTTTTATTTCATCTCCCCCCCAACTTAAAACAACATTGTCACCAGTGTTTCAAGAAATGAAAATTTATAAGAAGTATAGACAAATAAGGGAAGTTCAAAAAGGAAATTGAAATATAAGGATCATGTAATGAAGTCACCTGGTGGTTGAAGTTGAAATTCTTGCTGCTCCCTTTTAATCCCTTGATCTCGATGTCACTCTAAGAATTCCCTAGTGGAGAAAAAAAAAGAAAAAAACAAATAAAACAAAATATATATATATATAATAAAGTGAAATATAAGTATATATATATATAAATTATAGAATAAGGAAGCACACAAAGCCATAGGTCAGTGGTAAGCGCGTACCCCTGTCTCCCTTTGGTCCTGGGTTCGATTCCCCACGGCTTCACCGGTTGTGACGGGGTTTTCCCCACGACCTACGATGTGGCCTTTTTTTATTATTATTATATTTTTATTTTTATTTTTTTGTATTTTTATTTTAATCTACAAACACATAAAAAACTAATTGATGATACATTGTCTTCTTTTTAAATTTATGGGTAAGGTATTACTCAAGGATCACACCACGTGACACGGATAAATATGGTGATCCCCTTTTATACCCATCCATACTCATAATAGAAGAATAGGTCAATAGTCTATTTTTTTTAAATATCAAAATGATTAATTAATCCTATTTGAAAAATAAATATGATTCAAAAAAGATTAGAAACATGAAAACCACGGGTTGCCTCCCGTGCAGCGATTTTTATAACTTCGTTATCCTGACATGGACCCCTAATTGATTAATTATTTTCATCATCTAAGGTAGGTTCACACAATTCTTCATCAACTTCATGTTTTTGGAATTGTTCTATGAATGGTTTGACTCTATGACCATTAACTTTAAAATGTTTGACCATTGGTGGGATCTTGAATTTCAACAGCCCCATGGGGGTACACCTTATGCACTATGTATGGACCTGACCATCTAGACCTCAACTTTCCCGGGTGTAAATGAAGTTTAGAACTATACAAAAGAATAGGTTTACCTGGTTCAATGTGTTTGGTTTTAAGATTTCTAGATTGGTAGGCTTCTAATTTAGCTTTATTAATCCTTGAATTTTCATAAGCCTCCATCCTAAGTTCCTCAAGTTCATTGAGATCTAATTTCCTTTTTGTTTCAGCCAATGAGAGTTCATAATTCATTTTCTTAATTTCCCAAAAAAACTTATGTTCAATATCCACTGGAAAATGGCATGTTTTACCATAAACCAACCTATATGGGGACATTCCTAAAATGGTTTTATATGCATTTCGATAGGCCCAAAGAGCATCTAAAAGTTTTCTTGACCAATCTTTCCTAGATGGTTTAACAGTTTTCTCAAGAATTTGTTTTATTTTACGATTGGATAACTCAGCTTGACCATTGGTCTGTGGGTGGTAAGTAGTGGACACTTTTTGAGAAATTCCATACTTTTCCTTGAGTGATGAGAATGAAAAATTGCAAAAATGAGTTCCATGATCACTAATGATAGCCCTAGGAATTTCAAATCTAGAGAAGATGTTTTCTTTTAAGAATCTAATCACAGTTTGATGATCATTGGATTTTGTGGGAATGGACTCAACCCATTTTGAGACATAATCAATAGCTAAGAGAATGTAAATATATCCCCTAGAGTTTGGGAAGGGATCCATGAAATCAATTCCCCAACAGTCAAATATTTAAACCACTAAGATTGGAGTAAGTGACATTTGATTCCTTTTTGTGATGGACCCTACTTGTTGACACCTAGGACATCTTTGACAAAATGTGTAGGAGTCCCTTGAGAGGGTGGGCCAAAAGAGACCACACTGAATAATCTTAGCAGATGTTTTCTTAGAGTAAAAGTGACCTCTACATGCCTCACTATGACATAATTTAAGGATGGGCTCTTGTTTAGATTCTAGGACACACCTCCTAATGACTTGGTCAGGGAAAAACTTATAGAGGCATGGATCATCAAACACATAGTGCCTAACATCAAAAAGGAATTTCCTTCGATCTTGAGTCCCTAAAATTTTTGGGATGACTCCTGTAACTAAGAAGTTGTCTATATTGGCATACCAAGGGCAGTCACTCACAGAGTATAGGTGTTCATCAGGGAATTAATCAGACACAAAAAGGTGATTTGAGTTTCCTTTTAATTCCATCCTAAAGAGATGATCATCTACGACATTTTCAACACCCTTTTTATCTTTGATTGTGAGGTCAAATTCTTGTAATAGAAGGACCCACCTAATCAGTCTAGCCTTGGCATCTTGTTTTTAGAAGAGGTATTTTAGTGCAGAATGGTCAGTGAACACAGTGATGGGGGATCCTAAGAGGTAGGACCTAAACTTCTCTAAGGCAAAAACAATAGAAAGTAACTTCTTCTCAGTGGTGGTGTAGTTGATTTGGGCATCATTTAAGGATTTGATTGCATAAGCAATGACATAAGGAGTTTTATCACAACGTTGTCCTAACACATATCCTACAACAAAGTCACTGGCATCACACATAAGTTCGAAAGGAATGTTCCAATTTGGAGATTTCATGATGGGGTGAGTGGTGAGAGAGGATTTGAGGGTTGATAATGAACCCTCACATCTTTCTGTCTAAAAAAATGGAGCATCCTTTACTAGCAGAGCATAAAGGGGATGAGAGATTGAACTAAAGTCCTTGATGAATCTTCTATAGAAACCAGCATGTCCTAAGAAAGACCTCACTTCCTTGACAGTTTTGGGTGATGGAAGGTGACGAATGATTTCAATCTTGGCTTTATCAACTTCAATCCCCCTACCTGAGACTAGATGGCCTAGAACTATTCCCTCTTTAACCATGAAATGGCATTTTTCCTAGTTTAGGACAAGATTCTTTTCTTCACATATTGACAAGACTCTCTCCACATTCCTCATACATTCCTCAAATGTATCCCCAAACACAGAGAAGTCATCCATGAAGACCTTAAGAAAATCCCCTACCATGTCTGAGAAGATTCCCATCATGCACCTCTAGAAGGTTCCAGGGGCATTGCATAACCCGAAGGGCATACATTTGAAAGCAAAGGTTATGAATGGACATGTGAATGTAGTCTTCCCTTGATCCTCTAGGGAGACCTCAATTTGATTATACCCTGAGTACCCATCTAAGAAACAGTAGAAGGTGTTACCTTCCACTCTCTTAAGGACTTGGTCAATGAATGGTAAGGGGAAATGGTCCTTCTTGGTGAATGAGTTTAGCTTCCTATAGTCAATGCAAACCCTCCATCCACTACTCACCCTGGTTGGAAGAATCTCTCCATCCTTATTGGTTATCACTGTGATTCCTGCCTTCTTGGGAACCACTTGGATTGGGATGACCCACTCACTCTCAGCAATGGGATATATGATACCAGCTTTTAATAATTTCAGAAGTTCTTTTCTCACTACTTCCATGATATTAGGATTGAGTCGCCATTGAGGTTGACGACATGGCTTTGAATCAGATTCCAGAACAATCCTATGAGTCCCGATAAGTGGGCTAATCCCAGGAATATCAGACAGGGTCCAACCAATGGTTTTCTTATGTTTCCTAAGGACATCTAGAAGCATCCTATCATGATTGGATTCAAGAGAAGAAGAAATGACAATAGGATGTGTTTGATTTTCCCCTAGGAAGGCATACTTGAGTGCAGCGGGAAGTTCCTTCAATTCAATATCAGGTTGGTTCAAATTTTCAATAGAATATTGGGACATTGGATCAAGATCAATTTTATTTCCTAGAGTTTTAGATAGGATTGATTCCCCACATGTGGAAGTTTCAGCTACTAGATTGGCTTGATCATATTTAGGGAAGGAAGTTGGAGTGGTCTCCATGAAAGTGGTTTCTTGAAAGGTTTCACTAATTTTTAGACCTAAGACTTCATCATAAGAGAAATTTGAAAATAATTCAAGCCGAGGAGATAAACTTCCTTCATGTGAACAAAGGAAATCAATCTCATCCTGACTTAAACATCCATCAAATATTCCTTGATGTTCTATGGATTCATTATCAATGCTTCTTATCATGTTTACTTCATGAATGTCCTCATAATCCTCTATTTGTGAGCTTACATTATAGATGTTCAAGTCTAGACTCATGTTCCCAAAGGTGATGGTCATGTTCCCATTTCGGACTCGGATAACAGAGTTGATTGTTGCAAGTAAAGGACGACCAAGGATGATTGGGGTTTGTTCCTTATTTCCTAAGTTTGGATGGTTGTAAAGGACAATGAAGTTAGCAGGGTAGATGAAGTTTTAAACCTTTACCAAAACGTCCTTTAAAATCCCCTTTGGAACCCTAATGCTACGATCAGCAAGTTGAAGTGTGATAGATGTGGGTTGGAGCTCTTCTAGGCCTAATTGGCAGTATACAGCATAGGGGATGAGATTTACACTAGCACCTAGGTCACACAAGGCCTTCAAAACTTTGCTCTCTCCTAGTTCAACATTGATGTAAGGGCAACCTGGGTATTTCAACTTAGGATAAATGGTCCCTTGAATGGTGGTGCTCACATTAGCTACCAAAAGGACTTGGTTTTTATGTGAAATTTTTCTTTTAAAAGTGCACAAGTCCTTAAGGTACTTTGAGTAGTCAGGTATGGTTTGGATGGAATCGATAATGGGAATGTTCAACTTGACTTGTGAGAAGATTTCCCTCAATGTTTCACTCAATTCAGGCTTGGTTTTCCCCCTAATGTGTTGAGGAAATAGTGCAGGTTGTGGGGTTTTTTGTTGAAGAGTTGTTTCTTTGAAAATGTTATCATGTTTTTCAGTTTGATCATTTTGTTCATTTGAATTTTCATCCAAGTTTGAATCTTTAGGTGGGTTCTGAATTAGTTGTTCAGGTTTCTCAATTGATTTCCCACTTCTTAAAATAGTCACAGCCTTTAGTTGTTCATGAGTTGTTTGAGTACAACTTAACTCTCCCCTTGAATTTGAGGATGGCACCGCCTGAGTAGGCATGGGTGCCTTTCCAGTTTTGATGGTTTGAAGTTCTTTTTTAAGGGAAGAGAATTTAGAGTTCATCCTTTCTATTTGTTTGCACGGTTGTTCTAGTAGGATTTGTGGAACAGTTTTGTTTGGTGTTTGAGAAGATTGGTTTATCCCGGGGGGATATTTTGGAGGTGGGATAGTTTGTTGAAAATGGACTGGTGGCTGTTGGTATTGGATAGGTTGGGTTTGTAAATAGTTATGGGTTTGGTAGTTCTCATGGGGGTAAGGATTTTTTCCCTGTGGTTGGCTAGGTTGTTGGTTATCTTTCCATCGAAAGCCTGGGTGGTCATTATACCTTGGGTTGAAGTTGTTTTAGTATTGAGGCTTTTGAAAGTTCAAAGCATTTACTTCTGCTGGGGGTCCTCCTAAAAGAACATCCTTGATGGATTTAATGGTTGGGAAGTTGTCTATCTTATGGTCATGTTTGTCACAAATTGTGCAAACAGGGTCAATAGTTTGGATTTCATGGACTTTCCTAAGGTCTATCTCTTCAACCTTCCTAGAAAGTGATGGGAGTTTAGCCCTAAGGCTTTCCTCTTCTCTAAGTGTATGAATTCTAGTAGTTCTTTGTGGATTTTCAGAATAATGTGAAGTTCCCCATATTTGGTTTTGTTCAGAAGGGATTTCTAAATACTCATAAGCATCATTTGGGGCTTTGTTTTTAAAGGTTTCATTACACATTATGTCAATGAATTGTTTGTTCCCTAGACCCAACCCTTCATAGAAAATTCTCACTTGTTTTAGGAATATAAAAACCATGGTTTGGAACCATGTTTAGAGTGTCTTTGAACCTCTCCCATGTTTCATAGAATTACTCTCCCTCTTTTTCAAAAAAAATTGGATACTCTTTTTAAGTGAAATTGTTTTGTGGTGGGGAAAGTATTTTTTGTAGAATTCTCTTTGTAGTTGGTCCCAAGAGTTGATGGATGATGGTCTCAAATTTTTTATCCAATTTTTAGATTGATACTTTAAAGAAAAAGGAAATAGCCTCATCTTATCTGATTCTAGTTGATGTGGGGGACACATGGTTTCTACAATGTCATTAAACTCCTTAATGTGGAGGTAGGGCATCTCGGACTCCATTCCATGGAATGTGGGAAGATGGTTAAGGACATGGAGTTTAAATATGTAGTTGGAATATCCTAGGGAGTTTTTTCTAATTCATTAGGGGTCATTGGTCCAAGAAGGTGTGAGGTAGTCATTCATGGTTTGATCAACTGCATTCCCCAAGTTTGGGGCTGCCTCATTTGGGTTTCCATTTTGGTTTCCACCTGGGTTTATGAGTTGGTTTCTTTGAAGACCTTCCATTTAAATGGGATCAATTTTTGACTCTAGAGTATTATGAAGATTAGGATCTAATGTAAATAGTTCCCTTTGTGTACTTGACTCCCCAACCCCAAGACTATCCACCCTAACTAGACGGTTTGATTGATCGTGGGTGTAGGCGGACATGAGACAAAAGAAAAACAAATGAGAAAGGGATAAGATAAGAGAATTTGGATGAGAAAATAATAAATGGGGGATAATAGAATGGGTGTTTAGATGAATTACTTGGGTCCCTGGCAATGGTTCCAAAATTTTATTCACACTCAAATTTACCCAAGAGATGAAGGTAGAACGGTCCTTGTAGTTTAGCTTGGGTTGTCGAATCCTCAAAGACCTAAGAAGTAACCTATAGACACGTACATTCTATGGATAGTTTTTGGCTATGAAGTGGCCAAATTGGGTTGATTTTATATGGGTTTAAAGTATAACTAACAGATTAAGTGAATTCAATTTAAAATAATGAGTTAATCCTAGGTTATCACTCGGGGTGAATTGGATTAAATTCTTTTTCAACTATTTCAATTTCTAATATTTGATATGGGTTCATTTAACAATATCAAAAAAAATCCTCACTTACTGGTTTAATACCTACACACTTTAATACTAATCACCTATAAACTTTAAGTATCAAAGTTTTGATCACTTCAAGTTAAAGGTTCATATTAGCACTTGAAGTGTGTGGCCTTAAATTCGAAAAGGACGATGGAGTTTAAAAATCATCAAATAAAAATCCCAATTAAAAGAAGTGATTAGACATTAATGGGGTGATAAATAACATCCAATACATCCCCTTTCTGCTCCCTTGTATCAACCCATAAGTGGTTTATCTCTCCATTTATTCTATGGTTTCAATGGAAGCGTAAAGTAGACTCATGAGGGAGGAAATGGAGAAGTAAAAAAATGAAAAGAAAATGATCACTCCACCGTTGTGTGAATAATTTCACAAGGTTTGGAGTGAATAAATTCACACCTTGAGGCAACGGTATCAAAGTGAGATGGAGAACAAAAGAATAAGATGATAAGAATAAATTTTATTAATAAACTAAGATTAATTAAAAACAACTTACATGTGAAGGAAGAACGTTACAAAGACAAATTGGCAGCATAACATTAAGATGAAAACAAAGCTCAAAGATGATAAATCCTTCCACCAAACAGATGCGCCTGAAATACCTTATAGATGGTCGAATTGGAGTGGACCATAGAAGACAAAATTTAATCTCCAGATGTTCCCTAACCTTCTGTAAAGCTTCATCCAAAAATAGTTTATGGTTAACAAGATATGTGTAAAATGGTGGTCTGTTTTTCTGGGCCGCAGAATCTGGTCCAGAATTTTATCTTCAACTTGGGCCACCTGAATAACCACAATGGAGGCCGAATTAGCACTGGATTATGAATAATTATTTGTTCCTATATATTTATTATATCATCCCATGAAATTTGGGCTTCATTGGGCATGTATGTTGGACCCCACATTCTCATCAGTGGGCTGGTGTCCAATCTGACTTCTCCAGAATTGTTTCGTTTCATCACAAAATATCCCCATCTTCTTCCATGAATTATCCATTTATCCCTGAATGAAACATGTTCATATTGAAGTGTAGATCAATTTCTAAAAATATAAAATTAAAATATGGATAATTAAATTCCTTAAAATCATATGAATCATTGGGTACTTTAAATGATGTTCAAAAATGTACCACATAATAGTGCATTTTAAGAAGGAATTACAATCATAATGTGAAATGATATTCAAAGTGTAAAATTAACTAAAATGGTGTTTATGAATAATAAATCACATGAATATTATATATATTAACAATGAATATTATCCTCATTTAGTGACTAATCAAATTTCGATGACCTTTTGAGGTAGGGGGTTCATTGCTTATCTATTTATTTACGTGCAATCGTAGAGATAGCATGATGTAACCCCATGTATTGTAATGAAATTGACCTAATAATTATTTGAATCAGATTAAAAATTTGATATTGATCTCATAGCGATGTTGCTTCTTTGTACCGTGATAACAGATTGCCTCTTGATTTACTAGATAGTGTTATATTTATGCCTTGCTTGGTTTAGCATGTTGTTCTTGATGGAAATTGGTAAAGAACATAAATCCATAAATAGTCAATAATTAAATTTCTAAAGGAATTAAAGAGGTGTGTTTAATGAATCTGGTTTTTTTTGTTTCAATTTGACGATAATCAAATTGACGCAGATATGCATGTTTAGTTGAATTGGTTAATGAATATAAAGCATGTTTATGCTTGTTGATAAAATAATTAAAGTCGTGTTAAATTAATTTTCTAATTAATTTGTGACAACTTGTGATAGCTTGCTGCTTAAGTTTCCCATAGTTGGAACCTGTAATTAAGGAATCGGTTAATTCAAGATGGAATAAGAATTGGTTTTGTGATAAAAGATAATGCCTTTGTAGGGCTTGAGTTACTTGCTTGCTTGTAAAGTCCAAGTGTTTTGTGCTTTGGAGTCATGAGAGCTCATTGTGTGTGAAGGCTAAATGCCTTATTTTAGGTCCAAAATCTCATTGCTATGTTCGATTCCTATTACTTGTGGTATGATGTGATCCTAGAGGGATGTTGTGGTTTATGGGGTGTGGAGGCCCAAATGTGATGTGATCTTGTAATGGCTGAGCCTGGAGGGCTGTTGTGGAATGTGGGGTAAGGATACTTGGATGTTGTGGAAGTAGTTGACGCCTAAAGTGGTGAGATGAATCGGGATATGCATGAGGGTGTCGAGGATGGCACTAGAGGTGACAGAACGGGTTGAATTTTGGTTTACCCATTGATATAAAAGCTTGATGTTTGTTGAATTTGTTGTTTGTTCGACAACCAAGTTGCTTGTTTATCTACTTTACTTTCCCCGGTGCTTGATGTAGGTGTATATTCTTGGTTTATTGCCTTATTTGGTAGCTTAGG
The DNA here is from genome assembly GCA_963277665.1 of Viscum album. Lineage (NCBI taxonomy): Eukaryota > Viridiplantae > Streptophyta > Magnoliopsida > Santalales > Viscaceae > Viscum > Viscum album. Next base: position 140,888,085 of record OY728128.1, on the reverse strand, counting down.
AGGTTTTCCTAGAGTACCATGTAATATGTAAAATAATGTTTTTAATAAATGAATAAATGTTTAATCCATGGGGTTGGAGCTTGCTAGGATGCAATTTTGAGGTCATAATTCTTGGAAGTCATGGACTCGGTTTGATTATGCTTGGAGGGCATGGATATTTTTTATAATGATAATGTAATGTAATGTGAACATGTTAATGGTTGAGAATTAATTAACTTAAAGTGTAACTAATAAAAATTAATAAGATAATTTAATGTAGTTCTTTAAATAGTTGTGTGCTTATAGGATATATGGTCTTATTAGTGGAAGTTCAGAGTCTGAGAGACGTTAGCTGCAGTTGATTTTGGGACTAAGTTATGTCCATAGTGTGGTTGTGAGCTATATTATATCCTGTAATTTTTGTGTTTCTATATGCTACTCCACCCTGTCGGTTAGGGAAACTGACACCCTGAGTATTTTAAGCCCTGGGGGGTGTTTTCCCCAACATCCTGGTGGGAGGATGGATGGTTGACTACCCCCTTTGGCCCCACTCTCTTCTCATGGTAGTTACTTATTTTGGTATGCATGATAGTTGTTTTTCCCCATATATTTGTGTAGAGGGATGTAATGGCTTGTGGTTATTTCACACACATATATTCTAGATATAGTTTCCTAAGGGCTATTATAGGTATAACGTGTATAGGATGGATGGCTTGAGGATCCTTACTTGGTGAATGGGTTGTAATGGCTTGAGGTATAATGCTCGATGTATGATACATGTTATGCAGGCTGTGGTGGCTCCTGAAAACTATCTGGTTACTTTTGGTTACGTGGACGTGGTGGTGTGTTCCACGAGGTTCATGTTGTGGTGCTTCACCCAGGTGTCTGCGGGCTATCCTTTTTTAAAACAGATGCACAAGATGTGCGATGTTGGGGAAAAGCAGAAAACTAGTGGGGAAGTGGTAATTGGGTACCCTTGATATTCTTTATTATATTATATGATCTTATATATGATACTTGGAGAGAATAGTCATGGTGAGGCTAGGAACTTAGTATACCTATTTAGGTGATGAGTTAGTTTCACTTGTTTTTCACTGTGCTTTAGCATGATTTCTTTACCTTTTTGAACGAGAGGCTCTAGGGAGGATCCTACTAAGTATAATTTTATACTCACCCAATGTATAAATATATTTTTTTCAAGTCAATTGGAGCAGGTTGGAGATCAGGCTGGTTACTACTAGCTTGAGATTTTGTAGAAGCTGTTTGGGCTTCATGGTCACTGTTGTATTTACTTTTCTCTTAGTACTTGAAGTTTTCCTTTCAATTGTAGTAGTTCTTGCATGACATTACATTTTTTTCACTTTGGATTTCTTTTATATTGTAGTCTGAGCAGGATTTGGTTGGTGTCTGTCTTATCTCTTTCTTTCACATGTGTTCTCTTAGAGGGTAATGTCTCCCATTTGTGTGTTTACTATACCCTCAGTGCTAGTCACCAACATGGAGCCTACTAGAGGTGGGACTTAGGTGTCGTTATCTCTCTTCTCTCATTATCATCCCTAGATGGGTACACTTTGTGGGGAGGGGGTCATGACAAAATGGTATCAAAGATCTGGTTGAGGGATATGATGGGGTTTGGAGTTAGGCATAGGTGAGGTTGCATGGGATGGTAGGTAAATAGTGTTATCTATGTTTAAAAAGTATTGTAAACATGGGATACCAGCTTGGACATAGGTATTTAGGCTCCATGTGATCTAATGAACAGACCTTTAAGATCACAGTGGCTACTAAATGAGGTGATACTAGTTATAGGGTAGAGACCTAGGAAAGGATTATACATCATTCTTCTTTATGCCTCTGTTTGAAATATTTATACCTTGGGATTGGTTAACCTAAAATGAATAAAATAAATCAATTAATTAATGTTAAAGTCTTTCATATTCTAGGTTTAGGAGCTCTAACTATTTATTCTTTTGTAGGTATGTCTTCATGTCGATGTCCTCATCAGGTTCACGAAGATGATGTTCAGCAGGTTGCGCTAACAGATCACTGTAGAGTAGAGGTCGATGATGATGACCCTTAGAGGAGGACACTCTGAGAGTTTCAGTGCCAAATTCTATAGAGGTATGAGGGCTCTGTTTCATATGCAGTCACATAAGAATGGTTGGAAGAGGTTTTGATATCCTTCAGTTTGATCCATGCTTGGAAGGAGCACTGAGTATCATTGGTTGTGATGATGCTCTATGGGGAAGCAAGGTAGTGGTGGTTATTATTCCTCATAAATCACAAGGAGTCATTAGTCTCATGAGAAGAGTTCCAAGACTAGTTCAAATCTAGGTTTCTTTCTTTGACCACAAAGGCGAATAGTCACTAGGATTTGCTTACCCTTCGGTAGGGGAGCTCTAGTGTGTGAGAGTTTGGGATTCATTTCAAGAACCTTTTGAGATATTCTTCAGACCTGTTTTTGGATAAGGGGGCTAGGGAAAGGAATTTTTAGGAGGCTTTGCATCTAGAGATCCAACACTAGGTCACCCCATTTATGAGAAAGATGTATTTAAAGGTGCTAGCAAAAACAGAGGTCATTGAGAGGCGTTATCTAGAACTGTAGCATCATGAGAGGGGAGTCTTCATAATTCCTCATGAAGTATTGTTGTGATATGGGGTTCCCAGTTGATAGGATATAAGATATTTTGATCAACCAGGGGTAGGTATCATCCCTCAATGTCTCGTTTCTCTGGGGGTAGCAGCTCTCAAGCCTATGTCAAGGGATCAGATGCATGTTTTTCTTATGGAGGTCAAGGTCATCAACAACGAGAGTGTCTGACCTTTCTAAGTAGTCAGTGTGCACCAGTTGTTCTACTTTAGGTTCCTCCATTGAGGTAGTTCCATCCAAGGCATCAGTAGTAGGTTGTTCTAGTTTTGGATTAGAAGAGATTGGATGAGGCAGGCATAGGACAACCCCAGGATGCTCCCTCATCCTCATAAAGCAGGGTACGACCATGGAGGTGGTCATCGGTATGGTCAAAGAGGTCATGGAGTAGGTTTTGGTCAGCTTTATGCTTTAGTGTTTCCAGTCTCGGGCAAGCCAGATTTCGTTTTAAGTACCATTTACTTGTTTTCTACTTGGTTTCATGCTTTGTTTGATCCAGGAGAGACTCACTCCTTCATATCACCTACCCTTTTCCATGATTTGGGACTTGAGGTAGAGAGACTTCCAATGCCATTAGTGTTGACTATGCCAGTTAGAAGTCATGATTACTTGTTTGAAGTATGTATATATTGTGAGCTAGTGTTAGGGAAGCACCATGCTTAGGGAGATTTACTATGTTTATGGATACAACCATATGACATCATCCTTAATATGGATTGGTTTCATTCGGTGCGGGATATAATGGATTGCTTCAGGAGTCAGGTTGTGTTCTTCGATGTTGATGAAGATCCAACAGTGTTTGTTGGTGAGTGAGACCCTCGAATGGGTTAGAGACATGTTTTTTCCTTATCATCCTTGATGGATGAGATGATGTTGAGTTTGTTGGAGGTTTAGTAGTCAGCATTTCCCAAGGTCGTATAATAGTATATTGATGTCTTTCTAGAGGAGTTTATAGTGTTACCCCCTCGACTAGAGATCAAATTCGGGATCGAACTACACCTAGACATGTCTCTCATTTCAATGTATCCATATAGGATGACACCTTCTGAGTTTCAAGAGCTGCGTATATAGATTGATGGTCTATTACAGTGTGGTTTTGTTTGGCTGAGTGTATCATCGTGGGGTGCACCAGTTTTGTTTGTGAAGAAGGCTGACAGAAGTTTGTGATTGTGTATTGATTATCATCGCTTGAACCAAGTGATAGTGAAAAACCACTCTCCTCTTCCACAAATTGATGATTTATTCGATCAACTAAAGGTTGAAAGTTTATTCTCGAAGATTGATTTGCAGTTATGATGTCATCGTATGCATGTGAAGGATAAGGATATCCCAAAGACTACTTTTTTGTTGTCATCGTGAGCATTATGAGTTCTCAGCATATGAACTCCTCCATACTTACTCCAATCCTCCTATGAGCTTCGCAAGCCTCTGGAACATGAAAAGGGTCGATCCACATAGATCCAAGCCCTTACATCAGATACCTCTCAAAACATGCTCATCCTTGAGAATCCAAAACCAACCCAGAGAAGAAACAGAAAGGGTTCATCCAAACAGCCACCCCGCGAGATACCTCTCAAGGCTCATCACCACAGGAGCTCAACCACCTCACTAATGGAACAACAAAAAACTATGAGACAACCAAAACTATCTCCTAAACACTCTCCCAGGGGAGATACCTCTCAAAAGAGAGCTAGGAACAACATGCAATAAGAGAAATCCATCACACAACCAAAAACAGTCTACAACCAAAAATGAACAACGTTCAAGAGAAGAGATAAACATCAAACAACTTGGGATAGTGAGCACATATTTGTGACTCACATTTCTAGTTACTCTCCTTCATTCCACTATGTTGCTACAAGACACGAACTAAGGGAATAACATGCCTGCACAACACCTTCTCCTAGAATTCCTAGATCTCTAAAGACTGCTCCTTGAAGGTCTCATCATCATCAAAATCGATCTCACACCAATAAATAATGTAAGAGTCATTAAGAAGATAACTACAGAGCTGCGACACATGAGAAACATTGTGTATCCACCTCATCTGTGGGTAAATTGTTATCCGGTACATCACGGATCCAACATGAACCAACACCTCGAAAGGCCCAACAAACTGGGGAGAAAGCTTACTCCCATGACCAAACCTCTACTACCCACGACAAGGAGTCACCTTCAAAAACACATGATCTCCAAAGTCGAACTCTGGAGGTATCCTTCTATGATCGGCATAGGATTTCTAATGATCTCACATTGCCTTCATCCTCTTAGAAATCACCTGAACCATCTCAGTCGTATTCTGTACCAGTTCTAGCATGAGAATTGTTGAATCTCTGACCCCATTCTAGCACAACATAGAATAGAAAGTTTGGCCATACAAGGATTCAAATAGCGCCATATTGATGGTGGAGTGAAAACTATTTTTGTAAGATAACTCTACTAAGGGAAGGTTCCTTATCCATGAACCAACAAAATCCAGGACATAAGAGTGCAACATGTCTTCAAGATTCTGGATGGTCTGCTCTGTTTGACCATCCGTTTGCAGACAAAAAGTAGTGTTAAGGCATAGTTGAGAACCAAAAGCATACTGGAGACCTCTCCACACCTTGGAGGTAAAATGAGGATCTCGATCATAAATGATCATCCTCAGGACTCTGTGGAGTCTCACCACCTCTTCGAGATACTACCTCAACAAAACCTCCACTGAGCTCGACTCCTTGATCGCTATAAAATGGGATGATTTCAGCAAATGATCCACTACCACACATATATCATCATAGCCTCCCTGATATCTAGGTAAACTGGTAATAAATTCCATTGATATGTCCTCCCACTTTCACTAAGGAACATATAATGGCTAGAGAAAACCACCAGGAACACGGTTCTCAACCTACACCTTCTGGAAAACCAAACATCGAGACATAGACTCTGCAATTGCATGCTTCAACTTAGGCCACAAAAACTAACCTCTCAAAATTCAACACATCTTTGTCATGAAAGTATGTACCTATAAGGGTGAACTATATAACTCTCTGAGAACCATCTCACTCATCACTAAAGGAATGAAAATCCTTCCCTAAATCAACACTCGGTGTTGTTCATCTTTAGACCAACCATTAGGGGACTCACCACAAACAACTCGATCTTTGTAGACCTCCACCTTAAGATCCCCCAATTGGGATTCCTCCACCTACTGCGCCAGAGATGGATGTAATATCATCTGGAAAATACAACCACTTCCCCTAACTTCTCCCAAATCTAGATGCAAATGCTGAAAGTTCTTCCATCACTCTCCATGAATTGCCTTGATTCCCATACTATATCACCTCGTGACTTCCTGCTCAGTGCATCGGCCATGATATTCACCTTTATAGGTGTATACAAAACCTCGAAGTTGTAATCCTATAAAAACTCCATCCACCGACACTGACATGAGTTCAAGTCATGTTGGGAGAAAATATACCTTAGGATTTTATGATTGGTAAAGACCAAAAATGCTCGTCGATGAGGTAATGTCTCCACAACTTCAAGGAAACACCATTGTTGTCAACTCAAGATAGTGGGTGGAATAGTTAAACTCATGGGGATGTAATTTTCGAGACCCATAAGAAATGATCAATATCTACTACATCAGAACACAACCTGACCCAAGACGCGAAGCATCACAGAAAACCTCAAACTGAACTCCTTCTACTGGAAGACAATGAACTAGAGTACTGAACAACTTCTCCTTTAGATACTAAAAAGTTGTCTAAAACTAATCAATACACAAGAACACTCGATCCTTTATATCCAATGTTGTTATAGGAGTCTCAACCTGAGAGAAATCAGCTATGAACCTCCTTTAATAGCCTGCAATACTAAAAAAAATTACACCTCAGCCACTGCCTTGGGGGCTTCCCAAGACACAACTGCTTCTATCTTCGACAGATCCATAACTAATCCTTGTTGGTATACAACATGCCCTAATAAATGGAATTCTTGAGCCCAAAATTCACACTTTGGAAACTTCCCAAACAACTTCTCATGGTGAAGAACTCCCAAGATGGCAGGCAGATGCTCTGCATGCTCCTCCTCAGACACGGAGTACACAAGCATGTCATCAATGAAAACCAACAAAAACTTATCTAGGAACTCATGGAATTACCCCATGAACACAATTGGAGAATTATTTACAATGAACGACATCATAAAAAAACTCATAATTCCCATGACAATAATGAAAAAAAGTCTTTAGGATATCCTTTTCCTTTACATGCATTTGATGATATCTTGCCCACAAATCAATCTTTGAGAACCAACTTGCACCCTTTAGTTGGTCGAATAAATCATAAATACATGGAATAGGATAGTTTTTCTTTATTATCACTTGGTTAAAGTGACGATAATTGATACACAACCATAAATTACCATTATCCTTCTTTACAAACAAAACCAGTGCACCCCACGGTGACATGCTTGGCCGAAAAAAACTGCACTGCAACAGACCATCGAGCTGTATACACAGCTCCCGCAACTCAGAAGGTGGTATCCTATATGGAGACATCGAGATAGGAGACACGCTTGGCTATAGTTAGATCCTGAACTCGGTCTCTCATCAAGGGGGTAATGATACAGACTCCTATAGAAAGACATCAGGGTGCTCTTTTATGACCCTGGGAAATGATGACTGTTGAACCTCTAACGAACTTAGAATCAACTCATCTGTCAAGGATGAAAAGGAAGGAACACACCTCGGACCCATATGAGGGTCTCTCTTTCCAATAAACACCATTTGATCACCATCATCATTGAAGAACACAACCTGCCTCTTGAAGCAATCCATGATAGTCTGCATTGAATACAACCAATCCATGTGGATGATGTCATATGGTTTTATTCATAAACATAGGAAATCTCCCCAAGAGTGGTGTTTCCCCAAAACTAGCTTACAGTTTCTATATAATTCAAACAAGTCAGATCAACCTTCAACTGACATAGTCAACACCAAGGGCACTGGAAGCCTCTCTACCTCAAGTCCCAAAGCATGGATCGAGGTAGGTGATATGAAGGATTGTGTTTCTCTTGGATCAAACAAATCATGCACCCAAGTAAAAAACAAGCAAAGGGTACCTCAAATGATGTCTGGCTTGCCTAACATTGGCAATGCTAAAGCATGAAGCTGACCACAACTTACTTCATAGACTCTCTAACCATGCTAATGACCACCTCTACGGTCATACTATGATCTCCGAGGACAGGGAGTGTTTCGGGGATATCATCTACCTACCCCATCTGCTCTCTACTAATTCCAAACTAGAGAAACCCGTTGAACATCTTCTACATGAAACTGATGAGGACGTCAACCTGGAGCTATACCTACAAAAGAACAAACAATTAAAGCTCCTAAACTAGGAATATGGAAGACTTTAACATTAATTAATTGTTTTCTTTTATTCTTTTTAGGTTAACATATCCCAAGGTCTGTCCATTCAAACACAAACACAAAGAAGAATGATGCATGGTCCTTTCCTAGGTCTCTACCCTATAACCAGTATCACCTCATTTAACAATCTTTGTAAGCTTAAAAGTTTGTATATCAGATTACAGGGGGTCCTAAATACCTGTGTCTCAGACGATATCCCATGTTTATAGTGCTTGATAAAATTGGCTGACACCATTGCCATAGAAACCCATGAAACCTCACCTATTCCTAACTCTAAACTCCATCCTATCCTCCAACCTCCCTCTGATACCACTCTATCATGACCCCTCCCCACAAAGTGTACCCCTCCTGGGCTAGAAATGGGAGAGCAGAGATAGTAACCCCTAATTCCCGCATCCGGTAGGCCTCAGGTTGGCAACTAGCATAGAGGGTATAATAAGAATTTAGATGAGAGGCATTAACCTCTAAGAGAGACACATGCAGAAGAGAGAGATAAGACAGACACCAACCAACTCCTACTCAAACTACAATATAAAATAAAACCCAAGTACAAAAATGTAATGTCATGCAAGAACCACTGCAACTAAAATGAAAAACTGCAAGTACCAAAAGAAAATAAAGATGACAGTGACCATGAATCCCAAACAGCTTCTGCAAACCATAATCTAGTAGTAACCAGTATGATCTCTAACATACTCCAACTAACCTGAAAAACTGTTTATATGTACATAGGGTAAGTATAATATTATACTTAATAGGATCATCCCTAGAGCCTCTCATGCAAACAATACTGGAATAGGGGTTTTTTCCAACACTTATATACCAATGGTTTGCTTAAACTGTTGGTAAAACTGAGTGCAGGACACCCTTTACCAACAGTTCTAGTGAACTATTTCTAAAGGAGTCTAAATACCCCCCCCCCCTTACCAACAGTTCTTGAAAATCATTGGTAAAAGGTTTGTCCCAATAACACCGTGCGGCCCTTCTCCTCTCCCCCATTCGGACCGAACCCTAATTTGATAGTAGCCCCCGTGATCAGAGCACCTCTCCCCCATTTGGACAACACCTCTCTCGGGTTCATCTCGGTTCCTCCATTCGAATAGTTGGAATCTCAGCTTCCCCCATCCAAGCTTCTGAATCTTCATCTGAACCATCCCAAATTAGGTATTTTCTTAAGTGGTACCTTATTTTTATTGTTATCTATCTAATATTTCAGTTTTAAGTTTTTATTTTGATGTGTATATGTTTTTTTTCTGTTTTGATTTAACCTAGAAAACCCTTTTATATTTTTTCTCTGGAACCATAGAAAACCCTTTTATATTTTTTAGTTGTCACTTTAATTTATCATATCATTATATTAAAATGTTATATAAATAGATTGGATAGTTATAGACCTCTTGGTGGTCACCTACATGAATCGTATCTCACACATTGTTCGAGATTCCATTGGGTACCCAAATAAAATACATGATTATATGTTTAGATAAGGGGAATCTCCATTTTACAGATGCATGACTACTCACATGACATAGGATGGAGCATGTAGCAGGTGATTGGGTTGTAGCTTAAGAAGTTAGGTCAAATTTTAGAATTTATTGAGCCTCTTATATAGTATTACTTCCTACTAGTTGTAACTATGTTTTTCTTCTTGATACATGACATACATTACCATTATTCGGTTTATGATTCTGTTATTAGTTGGTATTACTGATTTGGTTATTTTCATCCATTTCCAATATTTTCACATTGTTATCTTTCTTCTACTTTTTAACTGATAATATTAAAATTGTGCAACTTAGGTAATGAGGGAATAGTCTCCCCCAAACACACCAAAGGCTCTCACTATTAGTCAATAACATTTGGAATTTTGGTAGATGTGCTTGAGGCCATGTGGTCATCTGGGTTCAGGTCACTAATGAGTGGCATCCTATTTTGGGACATCACAATTCCTGGATATCCTTTTTATAGGTGTTTCTAATCAAATCCATACCTATAACTATTGAAGGTCCCTCTCTAAAATCAATTGGGACATGATTCAATGAATACACCCTACCAACCTATGATCTATGGCCCCAAACTTAGGATCCTTTAATCCATGGTTAAGGTGAAAATTGATGAGGCCATAACTACTTTTCATGTGATCCTCGTCCTACTCTTCATCCTAATCTCCCTGAAGAAGTTAAAGTATAAAACTCATGTACTCCCAACAAGACCCTTAAGGATTATGTATTCCTTGATCCACTTCCAATATCTTATTGGGAAATCCTTGAATATAGGCATTAGAAATTCTGTATCTTATTTTCTTATATACACTATATTTTGTTTTGTTTCTTAATATGATTCTCATATAGAGTAATGTGTCAGTTATGCTTTTATATAAAGTAAACAATTGTCATTTACCTACATATTTTTTTTATTGAACTTCAATATTATTGAATTGCTTTGAAATGACTTATTGCAATTTTTTTACAGAATGGATAGAAGTTGGATGTACGAAACTAATCAGATTTCAACTGATTTTCAAAATAATTTGAACATCTTATTAGATTTTGCATTTGACAAGGCTTTAGATAGTGGTCGCATACACTACCCATGTTCTAATTGTGTTGGAAGACCTTGGTTGAGTCGTGAAGCAGTTAGATATCATATAACCAAATATGGTTTCCAAACAAACTATTATGTGTGGTATCACAATAGAGAGAAAATGGAATCTCAAAATGTTGATGATCCAAATTATAGGACTGAATTGGAGAGTTTGATCTATGATCGGTTTCCATTTATTCGGCATCATGAGAAGGAAATGATGTCCAGCCAACAAGATTTCGATACAAGCACACATGATGCGTCCAATGAAAATGATGATGTTGATAGGGTGAAAAAATTGAATGATGTTGTGATGACTCCTATATATCGGCAATGTGGTAAAATAAAAATGTTGGAATTTTTAATCCGATTGTTTTATGGGAAAACTATGTATGGGATTTCAAACACTGCAATCGATTACATTCTTACCTTCTTGAAGGACTTAATTCCAGATGATGCAGATATTCCCTCAAACCACTATATGGCATGGAAGTTAGTTGATGAACTTGGATTCTCAAAAAAAATCATGCTTGACCGAATGATTGCAGCTTATTTTGGGAGGAAAATGCTGAAAGAAATGATTGTATCAAATGTGGAACCTCCTGATGGAAGCCAAAAGATGATGGAACACCGTCTCATGTGCCACAAAAAGCAATGTGGCACTTTCCATTGATCCCCGTATTACATAACCTTTTCATGTCTGATGAAATATCAGTAAAAATGTGATGGCATGACATCGAGAGAAAAAAGAATAATGAAGAGTTGGTTCACCCTCCAGATGGATTTTCATGGTAGAGATTTGATGCTCGATATCCTAAATTTGCAGCTGACATGCGTAATGTGAGATTGGATCTTTCATGTGATGGTTTTAATCCATTTGGGCAGATTCTTACTTTTCATAGCACATGGATGGTTTTCATACACATTTATAACCTTCCCCCATAGTTGTGTATGAAAAAACATTACACTTTCTTGAGTATATTGATAGCTATCCCTTCTAATCCTGACAATGATATAGATGTATACATGAAACCTTTAATAAAAGAGTTGAAACTTCTTTGGGATGTGGGTGTTCCCACATATGATGCATGTTCGAAAGACATATTTCAGATGTGTGTTGCGCTTATGTGGATGATCAATGATTTTCCTTCTTATGCAATGATGTCTGGATGGAGAACAAAAGGAAAATTGTCATGTCCTATTTGTATGAATAATACTCGATCTATAAGACTGAAATATCATCATAGTTTTAGTTTTATGGGACATCGACAATTCTTGCCAATGAACCATCCATATAGAAACAATCGTCGAAGATTTGACAATACCATGGAGACCGATGATCCACCTCAGCGTATGTCTAGAACTGATGTGCTTAATGAATTAAAAGATTTCAGTTATTCATTTGGGAAGGGTGTAATGAAATATAGAAATAGGAAAAATGTTTCCAATGATACATGTTACAATTGGAAGAATAAAAGTATATTCTTTGAGTTGTTGTATTGGTCAACCAACTTGTTACGTCATTGCTTAGACGTAATGCACATTGAAAAGAATATATGTGAAATATTGATTTCGATTATTCTAAATGTCAAGGGGAAGACAAAAGATGATTTACAATCTCAGTGTGACTTGGTAGATTGGGGGATCAGACCAGAATTGCATCCTGATTGTATCAGTGAAAATAAATGGAAAGTTCCATGTGCTTCTTATGTGATGACACCTACTGAAAAAATCAATTTTTGGAAGTGCTAGAGACTATTAAAGTTCCTGATGGATATTCAAGAAATATATCAAAACGAGTCAACAGAAAATAGTTGAAGTTGAAATCTTTGAAGACTCATGATTATCACACCCTTTTTCATGAGTTGATTCCAATAGCAATTCATCATCTCTTGTCCAATAATGTAAGAGTCTCAGTTATTCGGTTGTGCTATTTGTTTAGAGATCTTTGTGCTAAGAAGTTGTCCAAATCCTTCTTGCAAAAACTATTGGTAGAGACACCATTAATTTTGTGTAAGTTAAAGAAAATATTCTCTCCATCATTTTTTACATGCATGTTACATCTGATTGTCCATATTCCGACCGAAATACTTATTGGAGGACCCATTGCTTTCCGTTGGATGTATCCAACTAAAAGAAACATGTACACATTGAAATCATATGTTCAAAACAGGAATTATCCCAAAGGTTCTATTGTGAATGGTTACTTGGCTCAAGAATGTATGGATTTATGCTCAATGTATTTGTCTGATCTTACTACAAGAATAAATATACCAATGAGAAATGAAGAAGAACAGTATTAGAAAATTGAACCCAGTTTTCCATCACTTCCTCAAACAGGAGGAATTTTGGGATCATATACATTGACTACATTAAGCCTTAAAGAGCGAGAGATAGCACATCGCACAGTGTTGTTCAATTGTGATTTGTTCGATGAGTATATCAAGTAAGTAAATTGTACATGTATCTCTTATCTTATCTCTTGTAATTTTAAATATTTGTTAAACTATTATTATTTTTATCTATAGGGAACATAAAGAATTGATATATAGAAAGCATCGTTCTTTATCTTTGAGAAGGAAAGAGACTTTTCATAGCAAAGGGTTTTCTGATTGGTTGAAATTGAAGGTAAAAATATTTCTATTATAACTAAATAAAAATAATATTTAATTAAGTTTACTATTTGTTTATATTTCAGGTATCTAGTTTTCCTATAGACTCTATTTCTAAGGAAATAAGAGCTTTGGATTTTGGTCTTAATACCATGGTTCATGCTTGTAAATCACTTGTGATCAATGGATACAAATTTATTATCACTGAACGAGCAAGGAACATGAGAACACGACATGATGGTGTTATGATAACTGCCACAACAAACTGTTATTCCAGTTCATCGGATAATAGAACTCATTCTAAAAATGTAGCTTATTATGGAGTCGTGGAGAAAATAATAATTTTGGATTATTAATCTCATGGTCAAGTCACGATGATGAAATGTAAATGGTTTGATTCAATGACGAGGCAAGACACCTTTATTGATGATTGTGGATTTAGAGTTATTGACATGACTCACACTCTTGCCACCGATGAACCATACGTATTGGCATCAATGGTGAAACAAGTTTTTTATGTCAATGATAATCATCATCCTAAATTTGGTGTAATTATTGAAGTAAATCCAGACATGTTTTTGATGATGGTGATGATGAAGTTGACACTATCCCTACTGCAATTAGAAGCAATCCATTTATTACTTATGATGACTCTAATAGCTCAATTTTCAGAGTTGATTGTGAACCTGAAGTTGTGGTGGGAAATATATAGAATCATACAGTCATGTTATCACCAACATGTTTCACCTACATCATTCAGAGTGTGTATCCTAGTACTTACCTTCAAACCACCATAAATATTTTGTTTATTTATGTTTTTTTATCAGAATGGTTTTTCTATATTTTTTTTGGGTTACACATTAGTTATCTATTTCTAATTACTTACATAATTGTTTTCATTGCAGGAAATGATACCCATAGAAGAGATACGGTGGAAAAAGATAACAGAAAATAATTGTTGCATGACACGGATGGGCGTTCCTCCACTCATCCCTGTTGTGAGTATTTTATTTCAAATATATATATTTCAATAACTTATAATATCATGTGTTTACTTTTGTGTTAAACTTTTTTTAGGATCCACCCCCTAGACTAGAGATATCTGACGAAGAGCCTGATATTGCTCCCAGTACAGAGGTTGGTGGTAGGATGGGGGTGTTAGAGTTAGACAATCATCCGGTGGTCCCGGTACTGAGGCCGGTGGTACGAGGGCTCGTGGTGCGAGAGTTAGACGATCCATTGGTCGTACCTGATTGGACTATGCCCCTACCACAGACATATCTTCTACGCCCCATTTTAATCCTGGTGTGTCTTTAGGGATACACGGGGTATTTAGGCCCCTGATGTTTACACTATCAGTTGGTCTGACATCTGTGCCATCATCTTTTGCTTTTGGTTCATTATCTCTGAGCTATTATATTCCACCTTCTTTGACTCCTGCTCTGACACAGTATGTGGCTGAGGAGCATACACTGAGGGACACTCCACCTGTACAGGATATTCCTTCAGCTTCTTCACATCCAGTGACACCCATTGATTCGACTACCATATGTATATTTATATAACTCTAACAAATTTTTATACCAAATTTTATTTTTATTATAACTTGTATTGGTATTTTTTTTCTTTAATAACAGATTCATCTACTGATAGGAGGCGGGGGAGGGGGCGTACTCGCTTGTGTGCAGTATGGAACTGCCAAACACAATTGATGGTTGAATACAATGATGATATACAGATGATTGATAAACCTGGGCAGGAATGTCAGGGTTTTTTGGCGATGCTATCCAAATACTCCGACATCATTCCGGTCATCCCTCTCTCTTGGAGACATATGCCACACGAAGTCAAGGATAATGCATGGGCACAAATATGGGTAAAAAAACTATTAGATTTAATGTATTATTTTTTTGTATTTATATGAATTAATCTATTGGGTTTCAGCTTCAGTTTAACTTCCCTGATGGAGAGGGTGCACAACCAGCACGTTTAAAGGAGCTAGGAGGGATTTGGAGAGCTTATAAGCATGAGTTGTATGTTGGATGGTGTGATAGAGTGGGAACGGAGTTGGAGATAGTACCTATTGTAGATGACTTCCCGATAGAGCAATATCGCCAAATGATTACCCATTGAGAGACTACCAAATTTAAGGTATTAATCCCATTTGAGGTATTTAAATGGCAGTTTTCATATTTTTCATTAATATTATCTTATTTATTATTAAACATTATTTAGGAATCTTCTGAAAAAAAAACAAAAAAAACATTGATTCAAAGCAATACTCCCACACTTTGGGGCACACTACTATGTCAGATCATAAGAGGCAGCTGATACGATATAGTTGTTTATAATTTTTCTTTAGGGCTTGCCCTTTTTATTATTTCCTACTTAAATTATGTGATTTATTGAATAATGAATATATGATTATACTTGCACTTTATATTGTTTCAATTTCATTACAGAAGCACAAATTGAATATTGAAGGACGTCTCCCTCGAGCAAAATTGTTTTGCTCAAGTAGAAGGAAAAAATATGGAACTGCGGTTAATGAACCGACACAAGAAAAGATTGTAAGTTTTAATTTGTTTATTTCAAAGTTTAATATCTATTTTGAAATTTAATAATCTATTAATATTTTTAACAGGCTGCTTTAGAGGCCCTTGATGCCCAGGAGCCTGACAATTTTGGGCCACATGATCATTTATATTAGGTTTTGGGAGATGAGCACTCTGGTCGAGTACACTACCAACCTAGTAAGAATATAGTCTCGACGATGTATTGGTCCTCTCTAGGTATCCATTCTAGTACCACTGAGTTGGAACAGGTCAAGGAGTATGCAAGACAATCTGATAAAAGGGTCACAGAGTTGGAAGAAGAGGTTCAAACGAGGGAGAAATAATTTATGAAACTGATCAAAGATTTATCTTCATCACTTCCACCAAAGGCCAGCACGGCTTGTCAGACATATATGTCATTGATGGGTGCATTATCCAATGCACCAAGCGGCATTTCTAGTGGAATTCAAGATGATGACATTCCTGGTGATGACGAGGATGCTGAAGAGGAAGATGTTGGGGATGATGATGATGTCGAGATCGAGGGCAAGGATGGAGGTGAGGGCGAGGGCGAAGATGGGGATGAGGACGAGGGTGAGGATGGGGCCGAGGATGAGCATGGGGACGATGATGAGGATGAAGACAAGGATAGAGATGGTAGTGAGGATGAGGCTGATGGTGATAGTGATCAGGGGTAGATTGATCCATTACATTTTTTACTAATATTTATGACATTTGATTTTTTATTTAATATGGATGTGTAAGAACCCGGATCTCTTTTCAGGTATGTTTTTCCTTTTTTCTGGAGTTTTTGAGAAAAATTAATTTTCTGGAAATTTCAGAAGTACACGCTGTGTACTTTATTAGTACACGCCGTGTACTCTTTTCCCAGCTCGAAGCCGTGTGTTGGTCGTGTCCGGGCCACACACACGGTGTGTAAGGCTGAGGTGGAGGTCAGTTGTTTTGGAGTATGGAAAATTCTAAGTACACGTCGTGTACTCAAAAAGTACACGCCGTGTACTTTATTTTTTTTCATTAAACAGATCGGGGTCGTGTCAAACCCCCATATCCATCTTATTCTTCAGTTTTCGACCATCCGGGAGTGACCGTACGGCCGGATCTTTGACGGATTCCTGCCTCGCCGTCTATCCTCCGATTCGAGCACGGTCAGTTGTGTTGGAATCGCAGCGGTGAGTTCTTCCTTTTGCTTGAGTCTTGTTTCTTGATTCCTCCTCATTTCCAAGTTATCGTGGGATGAACATTTTGTGCGTTTTCTCATATCTACGTCGTTCTAAGGGGAATCTGTCATCGAGGTTCACGTATATCGATCTCCTCGGATCGAGGTAGGTGGTTTGTGCCTTTCCGTAGAAAGTTGATGAATATTTTGTGCAGTTTCCACCAATACCCTTGAACGGGGTATTGCATTTTTCCTGTTTTTCCCTTGTTGTTTGTCTGCTTTGCTTGATTTCTTTAGTATAAGTTATTGCTTGTGAGTAGTGTAGTTTATTTTTGTGCTCAGGTTGCTTTGCCATGCTTAGTCGTAGGACAGTGGAACTGCTTCCTTGTTATGATGCTGAGCCTTAGTTGATAGCCAAGTAGTTCTTGAGGTTTACTGGGACGATGTACACGCATGTTGAGCATGTATTACCTTTCACTCAGGATTGTGAGAACCTAGAGTAGTATACTAAAGGGAGAATTGACGGAAGGGCTTCTCCAGAGTGTCTTTAATTACGACGTGGGCCATAGGGGGAATTGACATTGAGTGATTCCCTAGAGAGCCTTTAGCACGATATGAGACTATAGGGGGAATTGACGATGAGTGCTTCCCCAGAGAGTCTGCTTAATTTCATAGCGGAACCAGAGGGGTGAGACTGTGTGTGCCTCCCAGAGGGTTGCTAGTACTTAAAGGTTGAACCATATGGGTTAGACTGTGAGATCTACCCAGAGGGTTACCTATTTTCTTCTTGTTGTTGACTGCTTACTTGTGCACCTTACTTGTTAGAACTGTGGATTGTAGCTGCTTGTGCTTTTCTGTTACTGCTTTTAGTTTTGTTACTGCCATGTATTCATTGACTGTTAGGCACAAATCTTTGGGTGACTGCCCACTGGGATTTTATCTCACACCCTGTTTGGTCCATGCTTTTGGGCCCAAGAAGACTATGTTGCTATAGGTATAGACAAGGGAAAGCGACCTTCTACTTCAGGATCTTGACTGCACCAGGAGCTGGGGAGCATGGGACCGAGTCGTGGCTCGCGATGCTGAGGAGCTTACTTTGTTTTTCTTTTTCACTTGGTTTCAGTTGTATTTCAGTACATTTTTGTGTTTTCTATTTTCCTTAGATACTTGTACCAGCTGCATCTTTTTCATCATAGTTATATATATTCGCATTGCTTTCGTTGTTGGTTTCTGTTGGTATGCATGTTGTTTACTGCTTCCGCTATTTATTGTTGTTTTCTTACTTTGTATACCTTACCGAATGAGGGCATAGTTTCCCCATCGACTCACCAAGGCCCTTGCTGCTAGTCGGAAGCCTCTGGCATTCGGGGAAACGCGCTTGAGGTCATGTGGTGAACAGGGTACGAGGCACCAGTGGAGGGGCTCTGGATTCAGGACGTTACAAAGTGGTATCAGAGGAATTCTTTTCTCTTGCTTTACTGTTTGGAGACTTTAGCCAGGGATAGGATGGATTCAGTACTTGGTATTAAGCTGTGCTCGGGAGTAGATGACCTGTGTATAGGGAAAGGCCATACAACCTCGTTAATTGCAGTTTGTTGGTTTTGAGTTTATGGCTGATATGTTTTCACCTAGAGTGATTCACATAACTTGTGCGGTGATTGTTTTGATATTTCGGTTATATTTCTGTCGCAAATCGATTAGATGAGGGTATTCCATCTCATGCATCATATAGGCACTTGTAGAAATCACATGTCATGCATTCTTGTCATGCCATCTAGGGTGCATTAGCGATTGCATGCTGTTGTGATAGGCTCTGTGTAGATTATGCATGCTGTTGTGATAGATGCTTGATAGATTCTCTACTGTTGTGTTAGAAAACTGTTGTTTTGTTCCTTGCTTAAAATTGATGCCAAATTTTGGTTTTTGAGGTGTTATGGGCCCTCACGGATCGGAAATTGGCATCTTTTCCCTTGTTTTTAGTGTTTCTGGAATTCTGTGCAGTTTATGAGCTACTGCCCAGAAAAACCCAGAATACACGGCGTGTACTTTTTGGATACACGCTGTGTAGTTTTCAGGCCATGTCACTGACCGTGTGAGCAGGACACGATGTCATGGGAGTAACTTCGGGAACATGTCGTGTACCATTGGTACATGTCGTGTGAGTTCAGAGCAGTGTACCCGGCCGTGTCACTAACAACACGGGTTGGGGAAGCTCGAGTAGAACACGTCGTGTCCATAGGGAACACGTCGTGTAGTCTTGTCCAGGTACCCGGCCATGTCACGAACAACACGGGACAGTGTCACTTTTGCCTTTACACGCCGTGTTTGTTTGGAGCACGCCGTGTAAGATCCAGCCGTGTAGACGGCCGTGTACTCAACAACACGGACCTGTAAAGCCTTTTCTAGTGCACGTCGTGTCTATTTCGAACACATCGTGTAGTCTCGGGTTGGGTCGGACCGTGTGGGTTAGCCGTGTAAGGAGACTCGGGCAGGGGAATAGTTTTCAAGTACACGCCATGTGTTGGGGTCAACACGCTGTGTAGTTTGAATTGTACATGACTTGTAGGGCAGGGGTACACGCCCATGTTTGTAGCTTTAGAGGACACGCCATGTAGTTTTATACACGTCGTGTAGTCTTGTTTTGCAAACTTGTGTGTTTTTCTCCACTTTTCCCATTTGTGCTCTTGTTTTCTCTGTCCTTGTTTTCTTGATCTAAGGTGTGATTTTGATCTTTCAGAGCTATGCCTCCGAGACGTCCTCCAGTCATACGTCTGTCGTCGGGCAGTGATCAGACGCCAGATATAGATGATTAGGGACTTCCTGTCGATCCCCCAGCTGAGCCATCTTTGGCACCGATTGTCGTACCAGTTGCAGGCGCTGATGCGCAGTTTAGGGAAGGTTTCATGAGGATGATACAGGCCTTCCAGGGAGCACCGCCTCCTGCCTCGTCTATGGCAGACTTGACGCAGGTTTTCCAGTAGCATCATCCTCCCACGTTCTCGGGGGAGGGAGGACCTCAGGCTGCAGAGTCATGGCTGGAAGCCATGCTGACTATATTCGAGCATCTGGAGACGCCTCCAGAGAGGCGGGTCAATCTCTCCACCTACATGCTCCGAGACTCCGCCAAGAGGTGGTGGGACGTGATCTCACAGGCGGGTCAGCAGCAGGCTATGACTTGGGAGGAGTTCCAGCGCGTGTTCTACAACTACTTCTACCCGGAGACCCTGAGGGCCGATCGAGCCCGGGAGTTCATGATCTTAGAGTAGGGTACTCTATCTTTCATGGAGTATTCCTCTCGTTTCACTGAGCTGCAGCGTTTTACACCCCTTCAGGATGGGAGTGGGGTGTTCTTGGTGAGGAAGTTTGAGGATGGGCTCAGGCGGGAGATCCGCTCGCAGGTGAACATCTTCCAGCTGAATTCCATTACTTCCATTATCAATCAGGAACTGATTGCGGAACGCAATCTAAGAGACTCTAGAGCTGCGATCCAAGGCGGTTCTACTTCCAGAGCTAGCTTTCCTTCGGATGACAGCAAGAAGCACCATAGGGAGCCTACGCGCGGTGATTCGAGGAAGCGAGATGCATCATCAGGTAGCTAGGTGACATGCTATTAGTGTGGACGAACAGGGCACACGAGTTCGTAGTGCTAGAGAGACCCCGTGGAGTGCCGATCATGCGGCAAGATGGGTCACCTTCAGCATTTCTTCCAGGTTTTCTCACCAGCAGCAGGTGACCGGGGTTCTTCTATGACTCCTCGTCTAGGAGCAGCACCGCCAGTTTCTCACCAGTTAGGGAACTGGAGTTCTTCCATCCATTCAGGCCAAGGTGGAGGTTGAGGCCGTGGCGGTCAGCCACCATTTCCTCAACACCAGCAGGGCGGTTCAGCTCAGAGTGGTCAGCCAGGGGCGCAGGGCCACGGTACAGGCCAGTCTTTCACCGTGGAGCAGACTTATTAGGAGCAGGATCCTGGCCCTTCTACCGTTCGAGGTACGATTTTAGTAGCATCAGTTTTATCTTCAGCCCTTCGATACTGGTGCTACACATAGCTTTATCTCTGTTGCTGTTGTGGAGAGCCTTGGACTCTGCATCCTTTCTTCTACTGACTTGTTGACACTAGACACACCTTTGGGAACGAGGACATCTAGTGTGCGCCAGTGTAGAGAGTGCCCTCTCGAGATTGCAGGGTATCGCTTCTTATGGGATCTCTATGTCCTAGAGATGACAGGCTATGATTTCATCCTTGGCATGGACTGGTTTATTCCCTTCCAGGCAGTCGTCGACTGCTATCACCGTAGAGTGAGTTTCATTTCACCAGAAGGTGAATCTTTCCTTCATAGAGGCGAATGGGACGTTCGGGTGAGTCGGGCAGGACTCGAGCATCTTGGGCTAGGAGGGGTGATAGCTCAGATTGCTAGTCTTTATCTGGATGATCAGGGGACTCCATAGTTGGACTTTTCTCCAGTGGTGTATCGCTTCAGGGATGTCTTTACAGAGGACTTTTCGGGTTTTCCTCTAGAGCGTGAGGTAGAATTCTCTATTGAGTTCATGCCAGGAGTGGCACCGGTGTCCATTCCTCCCTATAGGATGGACACACCTGAGTTGAAGGAGCTTAAGAAGAATTTGTAGGAGCTACAGGCTAAGGGTTTCATTCGACCCAGTACTTCTCCTTAGGGTTCGCCTGTTCTGTTCGCGAAGAAGGCAGATGGTACCCTTCGGCTTTGTGTGGATTATCAGAAGCTGAACCAGTTGACGGTTAAGAACCGATATCCCTTGCCGCGGATTGATGATCTTTTCGATCAGCTTCGAGGATCCCGGGTGTTCTCAAAGATCGAATTGAGGTCCGGTTATCATTAGTTGCGTGTTAGACCATCAGTTATACCTCTGACAGCCTTCAGGAGCAGGTATGGTATATACGAGTATACAGTCATGTCGTTCGGTCTCACGAACGCACCTACAGTTTTCATGGCACTGATGAACCGAGTGTTCCATCCTTACTTGGACTCTTTCGTCATGGTCTTCATGGACGATATCTTGGTGTACTCTCACACTCGACACGACCATGCCACACATCTTGAGATCGTTCTGAGTACACTGAGAGAGCATCGGCTTTATGCTAAACTCTCGAAGTGTCACTTCTGGATGGATCATATTCACTTCTTGGGTCACGTCATCTCAGAGGCAGGAGTATCTGTGGACCCATAGAAAGTGAGAGCTGTAGTTTTCTGGGAACATCCGAAGAACATTTTTGAGGTACGGAGCTTCCTAGGGCTGGATGGATACTAAAAACGCTTCATTAAGGACTTTTCTCGTCTAGCAGAACCTTTGATAGGTCTGACCAAGAAGGGGGCGAAGTTCTTATGGTCAGATTCTTGTGAGTCAGCCTTTCAGGAGCTAAAAGGGAGGTTGACGTCAGTACTGATACTAGTCTTGCCAGATCCAGGCAAGAGCTACATTGTTTACTGTGATGCTTCGGGCATCGGGCTGGTAGCAGTGCTTATGCAGGGAGATGGAGTTGTGGCGTATGGGTCTTGGCAGTTGAGGCCACATGAGAGGAACTACCCTATGCACGATTTGGAGTTAGCTGCTGTTGTTCATGCCTTGCGCTGTTGGAGACACTATCTTCTGGGAGAGCACTTTGTGGTCTTCACTAACCACAAGAGTCTCAAGTATATCTTCACTTAGCGTGATCTAAATCTGAGGCAGTACAGGTGGGTTGAGTACCTTCAGTCCTTTGACTTCGAGCTCACCTATACGCCGGGAAAGGACAACGCCGTGGCAGACGCGTTGAGCAGGAGAACTCATATTCAGGAAGTTCAGGAGGCCAGTAGTGAGTGGCAGCTGATGGCTCTGTTCTCTAAGATGCATCTAGAGGTTCACGACAGACAGGGACAGATTTTTCTATATTCTATAGTTGTTACCTCCACGCTACTTGATCGGGTACGGATGAGGCAGCTATCAGATGCAGAAGGATTAGTCCTACGGGAGAGTGTGTCAGGAGAGGACCCTCTTCCTGGATGGACAGTGGGTGAGGATGAGATCTTGCGTTTCCAGGGACGCGTATGGGTGCCAGCAGACATATGTGAGGAGCTGAGGTGGGATTTCCATTCCTCTATTTGGGTAGTTCATTCTGGTGTCACCAAGATGTATCGGGACCTTCATCGCCAATACTGGTGGCCAGGTATGAAGAAGGATGTTGCTGGTTTTGTCAAGAGATGTTCTACTTGTCAGCAGGTGAAGGCAGAGCATCAGCGACCAGTGGGGCTTTTACAGCGGTTACCCATTCCGGATTGGAAGTGGAACGATGTTGCGATGGACTTCGTGACTGGGTTGCTGAGGTCACCTTGGGGAAACGACGCTATTTGGGTTACCGTCGACAGACTCAGGAAGGTTACTCACTTCTTTCTGATCAAGGAGACCTTTAGTGTCGATGATCTGGGACAACTTTACATCAGAGAGATCATTCGTCTTCATGGAGTTCCATGCTCTATTGTTTCAGACAGAGATTTTCGCTTTACCTCTCGGTTCTGGCAGGGACTTCAGAAGGCCTTGGGTACATAGGTACTTTTGAGTACAGCATACCATCCCCAGACTGACGGCCAGTCCGAGTGCACAATCCAGGTGCTTGAGGATATGCTCCGAGCTTGCATCCTTGACTTTGGCGGTTCTTGGGAGAAGCATATTCCTCTGGTGGAGTTCGCCTACAATAACAGTTTCCAGGCGACCATTCAGATGGCGCCATATGAGGCTTTGTACGGTAGGTCATGTCGATCACCCTTATGCTAGCTGGAGGCAGGAGAGGCAGCTTTGTTGGGACCTCGTCTTGTTCAGGAGACTTCAGAGTAGATAGAGCTGATTCGGAAGAGGATGGCTACAGCGCAGTCTTGATAGAAGTCTTATGCTGATCAGTGGAGACGACCTCTAGAGTTTGAGGTTGGTGATCAGGTTTTCCTGTTTGTTGCACCGAGGTTGGGACAAAGGAGGATTCGGAGACAGGGTAAGCTTTCACTGCGGTACGTCGGGCCGTTTGAGGTCTTGGAGAGAGTGGGGTCGGTCACCTATCGGTTGCAGCAACCTCAGAGGTATCAGGCCATGCACGACGTCTTCCATGTCTCTCAACTCCGACGCTACTTTTCAGACATGTCTCACGTATTTCAGCCTGAGGAAGTTGAGCTCAAAGAAGATGCGTCGTTCGAGGATCATCCTATCCGGATTGTCGATCGTAGTACGAAGGTTCTCCGCGGGCGGTCTGTTCCTCTGGTACGAGTGCTATGGCAGCACAGGCGAGTATAGGAAGAGACCTGGGAGAGGGAGACCAATGTACGATCGCAGTGGCCGGAGCTGTTCGGGGTTTCTCCTTCTCCGCCTCGTTAGGGAAATTCGGGGACGAATTTCTTTAAGGGGGGAAGTTTGTAAGAACCCGGATCTCTTTTCAGGTATGTTTTTCCTTTTTTCTAGAGTTTTTTGAGAAAAATTAATTTTCTGAAAATTTCAGAAGTACACGCCGTGTACTTTCTTAGTACACGTCGTGTACTCTTTTCTCAGCTCGAAGCCGTGTGCTGGCCGTGTCCGGGCCACACACACGGTGTGTAAGGCTGAGGTGGAGGTTGCTTGTTTCGGAGTACGGAAAATTTGAAGTACACGCCGTGTACTCAAAAAGTACACGCTGTTTACTTTCTTTTTTTTCATTAAACAGACCGGGGTCACGTCTAACCCCCATATCCGTCTTCTTCTTCAGTTTTTGACCGTCTGGGAGTGACTGTACGACCGGATCTTCGACGGATTCTCGCCTCGTCGTCCGTCCTCCGATTCGAGCATGGTCAGTTGCATTGGAATCGCAGCGGTGAGTTATTCCTTCTTCTTGAGTCTTGTTTCTTGATTCCTCCTCATTTCCAAGTTATCGTGGGATGAATGTTTTGTGCGTTTTCTCAGATATACGTCATTCTAAGGGGAATCTGTCATCGAGGTTCACGTATATCGATCTCCTCGGATCGAGGTAGGTGGTTTGTGTCTTTCCGTAGAAAGTTGATGAATATTTTGTGCAATTTCCACCAATACCCTTGAACGGGGTATTGCATGTTTCTTGTTTTCCCTTGTTGTTTGTCTGATTTTCTTGATTGCTTTAGTAGAGGTTATTGCTTGTGAGTAGTGTAGTTTATTTCTGTGCTCAGGTTGCTTTGTCATGCTTAGTCGTAGGATAGTGGAACTGCTTCCTTGTTATGCTGCTGAGCCTTAGTTGATATCCAAGTAGTTATTGAGGTTTACTTGGATGATGTACACGCACGATGAGCATGTATTACCTTTCACTCAGGACTGTGAGAACCTAGAGTAGTAGACCAAAGGGAGAATTGACGGAAGGGCTTCTCCAGAGTGTCTTTTAATCATGATGCGGGACCAAGGGTATAATTGATGGAAGGTCTTCTCCAGAGTGTCTTTAATTACGACGTGGGAAACAGGGGGAATTGACGTTGAGTGCTTCCCCAGAGAGCATTTAGCACGATATGAGACTATAGGGGGGATTGACGGTGAGTGCTTCCCCAGAGAGTCTGCTTAATTTCATAGTTTAACCAGAGGTGTGAGACTGTGTGTGCCTCCTAGAGGGTTGCTAGTACTTAGAGGTTGAACCATAGGGGTTAGACTGTGAGAGCTACCCAGAGGGTTACCTATTTTCTTCTTTTTGTTGACTGCTTACTTGTGCACCTTACTTGTTAGAACTATGGATTGTATCTGCTTGTGCTTTTCTATTACTGCTTTTAGTTTTGTTACTGCCATGTATTCATTGACTATTAGGCACAAATCTTTGGGTGACTGCCTACTGGGATTTTATCTCACACCCTGTTTGGGCCATGCTTTTGGGCCCAAGCAAACTATGTTGTTGTAGGTATAGACAAGGGAAAGCGCCCTTCTACTTCAGGATCTTGACTGCACCAGGAGCTGGGGAGCATGGGACCGAGCCGTGGCTCGCAATGCTGAGGAGCTTACTTTGTTTTTCTTTTTCACTTGGTTTCAGTTGTATTTCAGCACGTTGTTGTGTTTGTTGTTTTCCTTAGATACTTGTACCTGCTGCATCTTTGTCATCATAGTTATATATATTTGCATTTCTTTCATTGTTGGTTTCTGTTGGTATGCATGTTGTTTACTGCTTCCGCTGTTTATTGTTGTTTTCTTACTTTGTATACCTTACTGAATGAGGGCATAGTTTCCCCACCGACTCACCAAGGCCCTCGCTGCTAGTCGGCAGCCTCTGGCGTTCGGGGAAACATGCTTGAGGTCATGTGGCGAACCGGGTACGGGGCACCAGTGGAGGGGCTCCGGATTCAAGACGTTACATGATGTTTCATTCTACTTCAAAGCCTAGCACACCTTGCACACACCCATCATAGCCCCCCCACCCTCTCCCCTGGACCCCAGACAGCCCCCCAGACAGCCCCCCAGACAGCCCCCCAGACAGCCCCCCGGAGAGCTCCCCGTACAGCACCCCCACCCTCCGCCCTGGACCCCGTACATCCCCTGGATAGCCCCCCTGATAGCCCCTCAGATATCCCCCCCCACCCTCCGCCCTGGACCCCGGATAGCCCCTCGGACAGCCCCCCGGAGAGCTCCCCGTACAACACCCCCACCCTCCGCCCTGGACCCCTAACAGCCCCTCGAACAGCCCCCCCACCCTCCACCCTGGACCCCAGAGAGCCCCCCGGATAGCCCCCCACCCTCCTCCCTGGACCCCAGACATCCCCCCAGACAGCCCCCCCAACAACCCCCTGGACCCCGAACAACCCCCTGGACAGAATTGTTCAAAAATAAATTTTTACCACCCATTGAAGGTGAACTTCAAGATGAGTTCCTTTAAATGGGAAGACTATAAGAACCTAGTTTTTCACTCTGTTATGTATATTTTTTAATTCAGTATAACTCTTTATTTTTGACCAAATATGGAATCCTAATGATGTTATAATGGTTTATGGGGCTTCTGGGGCTTGTTTGGAGCTCGAAACCCTGGTCGGCGTAGAAAAACACTGTGCCTCACGGTTAGTAAAAAATTTAATTCCATCCCACAAGGTATCTACCAACCATATAGGGCTATATATTAGAAGAAATGTGAATTATTTTCCCAAACCATGCACCAGGGGATGCACATCATGCACAATGTTTATAGTTTTAATATAATATGTTATCACTATTATTGCATGATTTGCCTAACTGGCGTACAGAAAACCGACCAAACACATTTGGATTGTGTTGATACTTTAGGAAAACGATCCATGCGTCATATGTGATGTGTACGAGTCAACCCCGCCTTAATCTGAGGCATGGTGTGGCCGGTATCACTCAAAGTGTCTCTCTTTTTTTTTAAATGGACACCCTTTTAAGTAAAAACAACTGGCATACGGAAAACCGACCAAAAGTATTTGGATTATGTTGATACTTTAGGAAAACGATCCATGGGTCATATTTGATGTGTACGACTCAACCTCTCCTCAATATGAGGCACGATGTGGCCAGTATCACTCAAAGTGTTTCACTTTTATTTGAAATGGACAACATTTTAAGTGAAAACAACAACTAACATACGGAAAACAGACCAAACGTATTTAGATTCTGTTTATAATTTAGAAAAATTATCCATGGGACATTTGTGATGTTTAGGAGTCAACCCCACATTAATCCGAGGCACGGTGTGGCCGATACCACTCAAAGTTTCTCACCTTTATTTGAAATGATCAACATTTTAAGTAAAAACAACAACTGGCATATAGAAAACCAACCAAACACATTCAGATTGTGTTAATACTTTAGTAAAACGATCCATGGGAAATTTTTGATGTGTATGAGTCAACCCCGCATCAATCCAAGGCATGGTGTGGATGGTACCACTCTAAGTGTCTCTCTTTTGTTTAAAATGGACAATGTTTTAAGTAAAAACAACTGGCATACAGAAAACTAACCAAACGTATTCAGATTGTGTTGATACTTTAGGAAAACGATCCATGGGATATTTTTTATGTATAGGAGTCAACCATGTATTAATCTGAGGCACGTTGTGTCCAGTACCACTCTAAATGTCTCTCTTTTGTTTAAAATGGACATCATTTTAAGTGAAAACAACAACTGACATACGGAAAACCAACCAAACGCATTCGTATTGTATTGATACTTTAGGAAAACAATCCATAGGACATTTGTGTCGTGTAAGAGTCAAACCTGTAACAATCTGAGGCACGGTGTGGCCGGTACCACTCCAAATGTATCTCTTTTGTTTAAAATGGACATCATTTTAAGTGAAAACAACAACTGGCATATGGAAAACTGACCAAACACATTTGTATTGTGTTTATACTTTAGGAAAACGATCCATGAGTCATATGTGACGTGTATGAGTCAACTCTGCCTCAATCTGAGGCACACTGTGGCTGGTATCACTCAAAGTGTCTCTCTTTTGTTTAAAATAGACACTATTTTAAGTAAAAACAACTGGCATACGGAAACCAAATGTATTTGGATTGTGTTGATACTTTAAGAAAACAATCCATTGGTTATATGTGACGTATAAGACTCAAACTTGAATCAATATGAGGCATGGTGTGTTTGTTACCACTCAAAGTGTCTCACTTTTATTTGAAATGGACAACATTTTAAGTGAAAACAACAACTGGCATACAGAAAACAAACCAAATGCATTTGGATTGTGTTGATACTTTAGAAAAATGATCCATGGGACATTTGTGATGTGTAAGAGTCAACCCCTCATCAATCTGAGGCACGGTGTGGCTAGTACCACTCTAAATGTCTCTCTTTTGTTTAAAATGGACATCATTTTAAGTGAAAACAACAACTGGCATACGGAAAACGGACCAAACATATTCGGATTTTGTTAATACTTTAGGAAAACGATCCATGAGTCATTTTTGATGTGTAAGAGTCAACCCTTCCTCAATCCAAGGTGCAGTGTGGCCGGTACCACTCAAAGTGTCTCGCCTTTATTTGAAATGATCAACATTTTAAATGAAAACAACAACTGGCATACGGAAAACCGACCAAACGCATTAGGATTGTGTTGATACATTAGGACAATGATCCATTGGTCATTTGTGACATGTAAAAGTTAACCCCGCCTCAATCCTAGGAACGGTGTGGTCGGTATCACTCTAAGTGTCTCTCTTTTGTTTAAAATAGACACTGTTTTAAGTAAAAACAACTGACATACGGAAAACCGACCAAATATATTCAGATTGTGTTGATAATTTAGCACAATAATCCATGGGTCATTTATGATTTGTAAGAGTCAACTGATCCTCAATCTGAGGCCTATTGTGGCTGGTACCACTCAAAGTGTCTCACTTTTATTTGAAATGGACAACATTTTAAGTGAAAACAACAACTGGCATACGGAAAACCAACCAAACACATTCAGATTGTATTGATACTTTAAGACAATGATCCATGGGTCATATATAATGTGTATGAGTAAACCCCGCCTCAATTAGAAGCACGGTGTGGCCGGTATCACTCTAACTATCTCTCTTTTGTTTAAAATGAACATCATTTTAAGTAAAAAAAACTGGCATACGGAAAACTGACCAAACGTATTCGGATTGTGTTGATACTTTAGCACAAAGATCCATGGTCTAGCCTCACACAATAAACTTCTCATGTGAGGAACTCCTACCCCTATTCTAAAACACATGACATTTAATACACCAAGGAAAACTATATTCCTTAAGTCACACAAGCTCATTGATACACACCCATTATGATCATCACTAAGTTCAAAGACACCCACCCCAAACCATGACATTATATTTTTGTTTGGTTGAATTCATTTATTCATTTCCTTATTTTGAGTTATTAGCTTCTAATTTCTGAATTCAATCATTCATGTGTTATAAAAAATGAAATTTTTTATGTATTATTAATTCTGTATCACATATAATTATGTATTCAGTTTTTAATGTATTGTATTAATTATTGATTATTAAATTATGTATCCTTCTAATTATAAGTTTTTAATTATGTATCCTTATTATGTATTGTATTGTATTCTGCATTTACTGTTGTACAATTCACACAGCAGCACACAAAGCAGGTTGTTGTGTGAATTGTACAGCAAAGCCTATACCAACGGTTTTAAACCGTTGGTATAGGTTCTGTATGTATTTTTTTACCAATGGTTCTGAACCTTTGGTAAAAAACCTTTACCAATGGTTTAAACCGTTGGTATAGGGGTGAATGGAAGACTAAAAAAGATATGCCAACGGTTTTGAAACTGTTGGCATATGTGTTGTATAAGAACTCTATACCAATGATTTACATAAAACCGTTGGTATAGAGTAGATTTATTGACATATACCAATGGTTTATCTCAAACCGTTGGTATATGTCTATTTTCACGGCTTACTTGGCTACGGTTTTTAAAACCGTTGGTACAATTTATACCAACAGTTCTCCACCCTATACCAACGATTTTCAACCGTTGGTATACCTTTCATTTCTAGTAGTGAAAAGGTAAAGAAAGCATGTTAAAGCATAATGAACAACAAGTGAATCTAACTCTTCACCTAAACAGGTATACTAAGTTCCTAGCCTCACCATGGATACTCTCACCAAGTATCACATACAAGAGAATATAATATAATAAATAATATCAAGGGTACCCTACTACCACTTCCCCATTGGTTTACCATTTTTCCCCAACATCGCATGTCCTAAGCATCTCTCTCTAAAAATGATAGCCTACAGACACCTGATAAAAGCACCACAACATGAAACTTGTGAAACACACCATCGTATCCACATAACTAAAAGTAACTAGGTAGTTTCCGAGAGCCACCACATCTCGCATAACATGTATCATATGTCGGGTATTATACCTTAAGCCATCACAACTCATACACTAAGTAAGGATCCTCAATCCATCACAACCTATGCACATTATACCTATAGAAGACATTGGGAAACTATATGCAGAATATATGTGTTTGAAATAACCACAAGTCATTACAGCCTCTACACACATATATGGGGAAAACTAATCGTCGTGCATACCAACATAAGTAACAACCAATAGAAGAGAGTGGGGCTAAAGGGGGTGTCAGTCATCCATCCTCCTACTGGGATGTTGGGTAAAACACCCCCCAGGGCTTAGAATCCATGGGGTGTTAGTTGACCTAACCAACAGGGTGGAGTAGCATATATAAACACAAAGGTACATGATATAATATAGCTCACAACCACACTATGGGCATAACCTAGTCTCAGATCCAATGCAGCTAATGTCTCTCGGACTCCTAGCTACCACTGTTAAGACCATATATCCTATAAGCACACAACCATTTAAAGAGATATATTAAAAAAAATTATTCCTTTTCATCTATTTCAATTTACGTTAATTAATTCTTAACCATTAACATTTTTCACATTTCATTACATTAGCATATAAACAAAGATCCATGCCCTCTAGGAATAAGAAAACCAATTCCACGACTTCTTAGAATTAAAACCTCAGTATTGCATCCCAGTGAGCTCCAACCCCATGGGTTAAAAATTTATTATTTATTTAACAACATTACTTTCCATATAACTAGGTGCTCTAGGAAAACATTCTAAGCTAACAAACACAAGGGGCTCAACATGGTGAGTAAGTGAACTACCCATCGAGTCTTTACCACCTATAGTAAGAGCGTAGACTAATCCAACTATGAGAATCTAAACATGGAAAGTACACAATATACCCCATGCGCCTTTACCTTTCTTGGAAGGAGAGTAACCAAAACCATCTACCTCAAGCAGTGGGGAAATGAAAGCAGATAAACAACAACATGATTTTTGGCCTAGCAACTGATTCAAACAAGCATTCAACTTTCATAACAATGGGTAAGCCCAGCTTCAACCTGTTTTATCATCTTCGGTGTCCTCCCTAACACCCACATGCATATACTAATGCATCTCTCCACTCCAGGCATCAACTGCTACCACAACAACAGGGCATCCCCTCCCCTCATACGACAACAGTCCTCCAAACTTAGCCATACCAAACTCACATCGCATTTAGGCCTCCCTGCCCCACATACCATAACATCCCTCCAGACTCACATCACATCACAAGTAGTAGGAAAAAACATAGCAATAGACTCTCAGGCCTAAAGTAAGTTATCTGTACTTTACACACAATGAGCACTCACGAATCCAAAGCACAAGGCACTCGGCCTTTACAAGCAAACAAACAACTCGGGCCCTTCAAAGGCGTTATCTTTTATCACACAACTAGTTCTTATTCCATCTTGAATTAACCATTTTATTATTCACATGTTCCAACTACAGGCAACCTAAGCAGCAACCTATCACAAGATGTCACAAATTAATTTAACATATCTTTAATTCCTCTATCAACAAGCATCATCATGCTTCAGTTTCATTAACCAATTTAATTAAACATGAACACTTGCATCAATTTGATTAACATCAAATTATAATAACAACAACCAGATTCATTAAAAATGACTATTTAATCTT
Organism: Viscum album; assembly: GCA_963277665.1. NCBI lineage: Eukaryota > Viridiplantae > Streptophyta > Magnoliopsida > Santalales > Viscaceae > Viscum > Viscum album. The sequence continues at coordinate 140,855,603 of OY728128.1, read as the reverse complement.
TTAACTAATTAATAATTAATTAATTTTGGCTTTACCAATTTCCATCAAGAACAACATGATAAACCAAGAAAAGTATAGATATCACACTATCTTGTAAATTAAGAGGCAAACCTTTATCACGGTATAAAGCAGCAACATCGTTAAGCAATTGATACCAATTCTTTAATCTAGTTCAAGTATTTAATTAGGTCAATTTCATTATAATCCAATGGGTTAAATCATGTTAACTCTATGATTTCATGTAAATAAATAGAGAAGCAACAAATCCCCTACCTCAAAAGGTTGTTGACATTCTTCACACGAGAATGAACCACACAACAGATATTTGATCACCTCTCCCGTAAGATTTGTATCCATTCAAGAACATCACGACACCACCACACTAACAAAAACTGAGAGAAACCCCATTAGAACCATGGGTAACCAACCACTATAGCATGACAAGAAGATATGAGAGAAAATGAGATCAAACTGAGAGAAACCTCTAGAAAATGAGGGAAAAAACACCTTGGATCAAGCCGAGTCACCACAGATCGAAGATGGAAGCCCGAGATCGATTCTTGTCGAAGGGATCTCCAAAACGCTAAAGAGGGGACTCCTAGGTCGCCTGGGATGAGAGAGAGGGAAGCTGAAACTGTAGGGTTTAACAACCCAAGTGGCTGGAAAACACTTAAAACATTACATCGTTGAGGGATTACGTGACATGTAATCCTATTTCATGTCATGTAATGCCTCGAGGTCAGTTTCTGCTGAAAAAACCGTCACCTTTCACATTTATTTTATTTTTCAAACCCCAAAATATTACATGGTGTGAAACCCTATCTCGCATCATGAAATTCTTTTACACGATGTGAAACCCACTTTCACGTCGTAAAAGTTCCCTGCTCCCGATTCTCAACACCCGAACTCCTCCAGACTTCCCCCAAGCCTCCTCTGAGATCTATGAGCCTCGAGAACACACAAAGGGTCAATACATGTGGATTCAGGCCCTTATAGGTTGGGAAATTAGTATACCTATTTAGGTGATGAGTTAGTGTCACTTATTATTCAAAGTTCTTTAGAATGATTTCTTTACCTTTTCGCACAAGAGGCTCTAGGGAGGATCCTACAGAGTAAATTGTTATACTCACCCTACGTATATATAAACTATTTTTTAGGTTAGTTGGAGAAAGTTAGAGATCAATCTAGTTACTACTAGATTGGGGTTTTATAGGAGTTGTTTGGGTTTCATGGTCATTGTTGCCTTTACTTTTCTTTTGGTACTTACAATTTTCCTTTTAGTTGTAGTAGTTCTTGGATGACATTAAATTTGTGAACTTTATATTTCTTTTATATTGTAGTCTGAGCAGGAGTTAGTTGGTGTCTATCTTATCTCTCTCTTTCGCATGTGTTCTCTTAGAGGGTAATGTCTCTCATTTGTGTGTTTACTATACACTCGGTGTTAGTCGCCAACCCAGGGCCTACTAGAGGTGGGAATCGGGTGTCACTATCTCTCTTCTCCCATTTCCAACCTAATAGGGGTAAACTTTGTGGGGAGGGGGCATGACATGTGGATATCATTGGAAGGATTCTATTTTGGATCCTTCATCGCAATGATGGTACGTCCGAAAGATTAACCAAATTGATAATAAAGAAACAATTATCAAGTGAGGTAATTATTTTCCATATAAGTTAATTATAAAATGTGTGAAAATATTCTATCTTTGAATATTATGGGGTTGATTTTGTCCAATTCTATGAATTTAATCTGAAGAAATCAATGACAAACATTGTTAGGCATAGGCCCAACCGCTTCTATTGTGCCCTAAAAACTTTACTAATTGATAAACATGTGATATGGTTTATATCTGCAACCATTATTGAATTTAGAGAAAAATTTATTCATGTATTGATTTTAACTTGATTGACTAGATATTTAAATTTCATTACAGAGAATATGATACCTACATACATGTATCTTTTAGAGAAGTTGTGGGTTTGAGTTTCCAGAAGAACTTCATGTATAAAAATCCAAATTGATGTTAATTTCATTAGAGATTTATGAATACAACATATGAAATTATCACTATCCATTTGATCAAAATACTTTTAAGGTTCTATATATCTCTAATAATTCCCAACATATCAGAGGATTTTATAAAATAAATTTTAGTAATGTAGCTTCTTCAACTGGAATACCTGCGGTATAAGTTTACACACTAATAAACATATAAAAATTTATGCACTTATTTCATGAATAAATTCTTCCTTTCTATACAATGAGTATTCTATTCTAATATATTTTTATATTCTATGCCCCCTATGCTTGGCTGGGGTGGGGGTGGGGGGGATTTGGGACGTGGTCACGGGGTCAAGTCCCCGGGCCAGCGGGTTTACCTGTATTTTCTTCTTTGCATGTGTGCCACTTTTGCGGTTGTACCCAACCTTTTATATTTGTATATTTCATAGAGGAGTTTACTACATAACTTCAATGAAGATGTTTGTAACGACCCAAACTTGTATTAATGAAAATTCCTCTTGATTTAATTAAATGTCTTGTTATATAAAATGGTTATATAAAACATATGCACTTCTTTGGTTTTATGTTTTTTGGATTTTAAAATACCATTAAGAATTGTTATTATTGCTAATATAGTCGTTGAACAATGATCACGTGATTAGTATAAATATAGGGCTTTAACGAATCCAATTTACTCAAACAAAGGAAGTGGTGACCTCATCCATTAGAATTGATCCATACGAAACTCATTTGTCGGAGCTCGGAAAGGAGGTAGCGTCACTGGGCTTTACTCTTGACCAAGACCAAGCTGAGTTTCAACATGTTAAGCTTGAACAGAACCGCCTACGGGATAAGTGGAAGTTGACAGATATTACCACCCGAGTGATGTTATATGAGCCACCCTAAGAGTCTGTCACCATCGCACACCTTACCCTTAGGTCATATGTGGGTGTTATAAGGGGTTATGTAACAAGACCCTATCACTATGATTATGTGAATTGTTTTTTTATAGAATAAAGAATATACATTTATTTTATTATTGTTACTTTTTAAATAGTTTTAAAGAACAAATAGTATTTTTAGTTAATATTCAATTAAGAAATCTATTTTGATGAATTAATGGATTTTTAAATTAAATAATATTTTAATAAAATATTATTACTAAATAAATTTTTATTAAATATAAATTATTGTATAATTTTTATGAATACAATTATAATTTTTATTAAGTTTTGAAATCTATTTTTGTCAAAACCCATGAATTTTCGATAAATGTCAGTTTTTATTTTAAAAGTAAAAATTCACATATTTAGAAAATTATTTAGATAAAATGAATATTATTTTTGGAATCAGGACGTCGAAATTATCCAGTGGTAAATTTTTCATAATTTTTTGAGATAGTCGAATTTTTGGGTAAAAATTAAATACCGTTTAAATATATAATGTGTTTTATGACATCATAATGACCCAATAGTGATGTAATAAAATACTATAAATGGAATTTTCAGCCAATATATGTTTTACCTTTAAAATAATGTGATTTTAGGTTTGTTTGATTTATTTTACAAAGGCTTAGTGGACCCTCCAAGACTTATAAAACATTTTAACATTTTAAAATGATTTCCTTGAGAGTGTGACTCACCTCCACATAAGAAAGCCTAATATTTTAATAATTTAGGTTATTGGTGTAACGTCCTGGATCTGGGTGCCACTCAATGGGTGCCCCGAACCCGATTGGTCACATGACCTCAAGCGCATTTCCCCAAATGCCAGAGGCTGCTGACTAGCAGTGAGGGCCTAGGTCTGATAGTGGGGAAACTATGCCCTCATTTGTCAAAGTGTAGCGCAGCGGAATAAAATATACAAAGATACAAAAACAGTGGAAGAAATAAACCATACACATTTAAAATGAACAACTACAGTAAAAGATAACCAACAGTCATATAGATAATGATGCAACATGTCTCAAGTTCTAAGAAAATAGCCAGAACATGTTACACAGCAATACAATACAATACAATACAATACAACAGAAAGTACAGGTACAGCAGAACAAAATAGAACATCTGACAGCATCGCGAGCCTAAGCTCGGTCTCATGCTCCCCTACTCCTTAGCAACAATCATGTACCTGTATAGGGACCCTTTCCCTTATCCATACCTGCAGAAATGTAATCTGTTTGGGGCCGAAGACATGACCCCAAACAGGGTGTGAGAAATGAATCCCAGTAGACACCCACCAAAGGCTCGTGTCCAACTGTGTGAAAATATGCAACTATAGTGTGAAAAAGTAAATGTAGTAAACCAGTATGTACTCAAAAGTAACTATCACTATCAGTTTCTTTGCCATTTTTGTTTTAACCATTTAATTTAATAATATTATGTGCTCATCAGAACCAAGCCCTCAGGCCAATCAGAATCTTGCCCTCAGGCTAATATAGTAAAACCACACCCTTAAGCTTTCCCTCAGGACATCGAGTATTTCCCTCAGGCATACGAAGTTTCACCCTCAAGCACAGAATCTACTGCCCTCAGGCATAGAAGAAGTTGCCCTCAGGAGAAATAAAACACTGCCCTTAGGTTAAATAGAACACTGTCCTCAGGATAAATAGAACACTGCCCTCGGGCTAAATAGAACATTGCCCTCAGGCACAAGTAATTGGGCCGAGCCCCATAGATAAGCAAGCAATTATATAAAATTCCTCTCAATGTAATTTAAATCATGCTAAATTTTACGGTACACCCTCGGGTAACCTGGCCAAACGACTAAACAGAGGAACGCACCCCCGGGGTGGTCCTGGATCCAAGCAGTGATCCCAAACAATAGTTTATTATCACATTTAATTACCTATAATATTCTAGGTATTCAAAACAGCCAAGGTCTCAGCCACACGACACCCCAACATGGGTTCGTAGCATAATGGTACACACAAATGCACAACTATTGGAATTTAAACACTAAGCCACCTACCTCGATCGCCCCTGATCCGTATACGTGAACGAAGATCCTTGAATCGTCCAAGAACGATGTAGATATGAGGTGAAAGAAATCTCATTAAAACTCAAATAACTTACTTTAGAGTAAGAATTGGCAAGAACTATGCAAGGAGGAGGAAGAACTCACCCGTGCAGTTCCAAGGAGATCGACGGTGCAGAAAACGGGTTCCTGGTGTGCGATCAGAAGGTCCTCAAAGGTTTAGTCGTCTCTCCCAAGCTCTCCTCTGGTTCTAAGACTTCCCTGTGAACATGGGAGGCTACTTCCCATTTTAAGCGAAAAAAACAAACTACACGGCGTGTACTATTGACTACACGGTGTGTACTTTTCTCATTTAACTATTCCTCTAGTGGCTACCTTTCCCACTGTCGCACTGTTCATCAGTCGACATGAGTACATGGCGTGTAATCCATGAGTACACGGCGTGTACTGACACTCAGCTGGCGGCTGCCTTCACCGCCTTACTATTTTCCTGTCGACTGACTACACGGTGTATAGTCGGTTTTTACACCCTTCCTCATCGACATGGCTACACACCCTATGTACTCATCCCACACGGCCAAAGTACACGGTGTGTGGAAAATTACATGGTGTGTAGTCACCAAATTTAGGATTTTTCCCCATTTTCCTTATTTTCTCAAAAACACTTAAGGAATAGAGAAAAGAAGAAACTCGTACCTCAAGAATAAGAACTGGGTTCTTACAAACTTCTCCTCTTAAAGCAATTCTTCCCCAAATTGCCCTTCTAAGGGTGGTGAAGATAAAGTTCAGAACAAATCTGGCCACTGAGCACGTACGTCGGTCTCCCACTCCCGGGTTTCGTCCTGCACTTGGCCATGCTGCCATAGCACCCGTATGAGAGGAACTGACCAGCCTCGGAGAACCTTCGTGCTCCTATCCACGATACAAATCGGATTCTCCTCAAAGGACACATCTAACTCAAGCTCAACCTCCTCGGGCTGAAAAATGTGAGACTGGTCTAAATGATAACGGCGCAACTGAGATACGTGGAAGACGTCGTGCATGGCTCAGTACCTCTGTGGTAACTGCAACTGATAGGAAACCAGCCCAACTCTCTCTAGAATCTCAAATGACCCCACATACCTCGGTGAAAGTTTACCCTGTCCCATGATCCGTCTGTGTCCCAGTCTTGGCGAAACATGCAAGAAAACATGATCCCCAACCGCAAACTCCAAGGGTCGTCTACGGCGATCAGCATAAGATTTCTGATAAGACTGTGCGGTAGCCATCTGCTTCTGAATCAATTGGACCTGCTCAAAATTCTCCTACATGAGACGTGGTCCCAGTAAAGTTGTCTCACCTGCCTCTAACCAGCACAACGGTGATCGGCATGGCCTGCCATATAAATCTTTGTAAGGTGTCATCTCAATAGTTTCCTGAAAACTATTATTATAGGCAAACTCGACTAGGGGTATATGCTTCTCCCAAGATCCCCCAAAGTCTAGGATGCATGCATACAGCATGTCCTCAAGCACCTGTATCATATGCTCTGACTGGCCATCGGTCTGAGGGTGGTAAGTTGTGCTCAGAAGAACATGTGTACCCAGTTCCCTCTGAAAACTTTGCCAGAAACGAGACGTAAAATGGGCGTCCCTATCTGAAACGATAGAACGAGGAACCCCATGAAGACGTACGATCTCTCGGATATACAACTTCCCGAGATCGTCAACTCCTAAGGTCTCCTTGATTGGAAAAAAGTGGCTACCTTTGTGAGTCTTTCCACAACAACCCACACGGCATCATTGCCTCGAGGTGAGCTCAGAAACCCAGTCACGAAGTCCATCGCAACATCATCCCATTTCCACTCTGGAATAGGTAACTACTGTAATAGTCTGGCTAGCCTCTGATGCTCCGCCTTCACCTGCTGACAGGTGGAACATCTCGCAACAAAACCAGCTATCTCTTTCTTCATACCCATCCACCAATACTGATGTCTCAAGTCACGGTACATTTTGGTAACTTTGGGATGAACTGTCCAAGCTGAAGCATGAAACTCCCGCATCAACTCCTTGCGTATATCCCCTGGAACCCACACTCATCCATGGAAACGCAGAATTTCATCATCGCTTATCGTCCAACCAGGAGGAGGGTCCTCACTTGCCACCGACTCTCGTAGAACTAGGCCTTCTGAATCAGATAGTTGTCTCATCCTTACTCTATCTAGGAGGGTAGAAGTCACAGTTAAATATGAAAGACAGGTTTGCCCCTGATTGTCATGCACCTCTAAATGCATCTCAGAGAACAAATCCATGAGTTTCCACTCACCACTGGCCTCTTTCACTACCTGTATCTGAGTCCTCATGCTCAGTGCATCAGCTACTGCATTACCTTTACTAGGTGTATAGGCAAGCTCAAAATCGAAGGACTGAAGGTATTCAACCCACTTTCGCTGCCTTGGATTCAAGTCATGCTGAGTAAAGATATACTTGAGAATTTTGTGGTTGGTGAAAACCACAAAATGCTCTCCCAAGAGATAATGTATCCAACAGTGCAACACACGAACAACTGCAACCAACTCGAGATCATGTGTCGGGTAATTCCTCTCATGTGGCCTCAACTGTTGAGACTCGTACGCAACTACTCGATCACCCTGCATCAACACTGCTCCCAGCCCAATACCCGATACATCACAGTAAACTGTATAGCTCTTCCTTTGCTCTGGAAGTATCAGGACTGGTGCTCAGGTCCTGAAAGGATACCTCACAAGATTCTGACCAAACAAACTTCATACCCTTCTTAGTCAAACCCGTCAACGACGCTACTAAGCGGAAGAAGTCCTGTATAAAACGCCTGTAGTAACCAGCCAACCCCAAGAAACTATGTATCTCAAACACGTTCTTAGGTTGCTCCCAGGAAACTACTGCTCTCACCTTCTCTGGGTATACTACAACTCCTGCCTCTGAGATGATATGACCCAGGAAGTGAATCTGGTCCATCCAAAAGTGGCATTTTGAGAGCTTATCATATAGCTTATGCTCTCTCAGTGTACTCAGTACGATCTCAAGATGGGTGTCATGGTCGTGTCGAGTGTGAGAGTACACCAAGATGTCATCCACGAAGACTACCAAAAAAGAATCTGGATAAGGGTGGAACACATGATTCATCAAATCCATGAAAACCGATGGCGCGTTCGTGAGTCCAAAAGGCATAACCAAGTACTCGTACAGACCATATCTGCTCCGAAAGGCTGTAAGTGGTATGTCTGATGGTCTCACGTGTAGCTGATGATATCCTAATCTCAATTCAATCTTTGAGAACACTCGTGCACCTCGAATTTGATCAAAAAGATCATCAATCCTCGGCAAGGGATATCAGTTCTTAACCATCAGTTGGTTTAACTTCCGATAATCCACACAAAGTCTGAGGGTACCGTCCGCCTTATTCAAAAAAAGGATAGGAGAACCCCGTGGAGAAGTACTGGGTCGGATAAAAGCCTTTACTTGTAACTCCTCTAACTGTCTCTTGAGCTCCTGTAACTCAGGTGTAGCCATCCTATAAGGAGGAATGGACACCGGTGCTGCCCCTGGCACATGCTCAATATAGAACTCCACCTCTCGCTCCGGAGGTAGACCCGAAAAGTCGTCCGGGAAGACATCCCTGAAACGATCAACAACTGAAGGGAAATCCTTCTGAAAAGTCCCCTGATCATCCAGATATAAACTCGCAAACTGGGTTGTCACACCACCTCACCCACGATGCTCTGGTCCAGCTCGACTCGCCTGAACATCCCATTAACCCTTGTATAGAAACTCTCCACCCTCTGGTGACGTGAAACGCACCTTGCGACGATAGAAGTCTACAAAGGCTCGAAAGGGAACCAACCAGTCCATCCTGAGAATGAAATCATAGCTCGTCATCTCTAATACATAGAGGTACCATAGAAAGTGACGCCCTCCAACCTCAAGGGGTCACTCCTTGCACTGACGCACACCAGCCATTCTAGTCCCCAACGAAGTGTCTAGCATCATAACATCAGAATAAAAATAAACACAAATCCCAAGTCTCTCCACAATGGGTACAGATATAAAGCTATGTGTATCACCTGTATCAAAAAGTACTGAAGATAAGACAGAAGCTACTAGAATAGTACCTCTGACAGTAGAAGGTTCAGGATCCTGCTCATGTTGGGTCTGTTGCACTGCATATGCCTGCCCAGTGCCGTGGCCCTACGACACAGCCTGGCTACCCTGAGTTGTCCCGCCCTGCTACCTCTAAGATCCTGGTGTCTGGCTACCACGGTCACGACCACCATCTCTGCCTGCACGCCCTGACGTATTCTAGTTTCTCAACTGGTAAGAAGCTGTTGGTCCTGCTCTCATACATGGAGTCTGCACAGAACCTCTCTCACTATCCATTGGTGGAAACTCCCTACAAAAGCGTTGCATATGACCCATATTGTCACAAGCTCGGCACTCCACTGGGTCACATGGACACTACGGTCTCTTTTCCCCTCTTTACCACACTGGTAGCACCTGACCGGGCCACCTGAAGTAATCGCCTAGCTAGTACTGCCACCATGAGAGAAACTCATCTGTCGCTTCCTCTTACCAGTAGAAATAGTACCAGAAACTAGTATCGAACTGCCCTGGCCTGCACCACTAGCTTCTCAAAGGTTCCTCTCTATAATCAGCATTTGGTTCACAATAGCATGTACTGTAGGCAACCTGAAAACATTCACCAGTGCTCGGATGTCATATCGAAGACCATCCTCAAAGCGTCTAGCCCTCAACGTCTCATCACCCACCAGAACGGGTGCAAAACACTGAAGCTCTGTGAAACGAGTAGAATAATTCATCACCGACATAGCACCCTATTGCAGATTCATGAACTCTCGAGCTCTATCTGCCCTCAGTGCTTCTGGGAAGAAGAAGTCATAGAAGGATATCTGAAAATCTTCCCATGTCATGTCTTTGTGATGCTCTGTCTAAGTGGTAACATCCCACCACCTCTTGGTGGAATCACGCAACATATAAGTCACGAGCTTGACCCTCCACCCTGGAGGCATCTCAAGATGCTTGAAAATAGTCTGTATAGACCCCAACCAAGACTTCGCAGCCTGTGGTCCACCATCTCCTGAAAATGTAGGCGGATGCTGCTGCTGGAAAATATGAGTCACCTCAGCCATAGATGTGGCAGCCGGTGGTGCTCCCTAAAGGGTTTGCATGAACCGCATGAAGCCTTCACGGAACTGCGCATCCGCGCCTGTGTCTGGTATAACGGTTGGCACCGAATCTAGCTCTACTGGAGGATCCACTGGTATCCCATGGCCCACCATCTCTGGAGTATAATCGTTGCTGCTTTCTTGGTTAACAACGCATGGTCGTCTCAGCTGCATAACTCTACAAGGTCAAAAACACGCCTTAGATTTAAGTTTATCAAGGGCTGAAAAACGAGGGGACCAAAAAGGGAACATGAAAAAGAAGGCATTTCAATATTTGCAAAACAAGACTACACTGCGTGTATATTAACTATACGGCATGTACTTGACTTTTCTTCCCCTGCCCAGGTCCTTCTACATGGCTAAGCCACACAGATCCTGTTTGAACAAGACTACACGGCGTGTATGTCATCTACACGGTGTGTATGGTTTAATTTTACAACTACCTGTGTCGTTCATGACACGGCCGACTACTCGGCTAAGACTACACGGTGTGTTACACCCATACACGGCATGTACACCACCCCGTTTCCCCAGCCACATGGCTAAGTCCACACGGTCTCACACCGGCAAGGACTACACGGCGTGTCCCTCAGGTACACGGCGTGTTCAAGAAGAGAAATCACCAACCCATGTTTGTTAGCTACACGGCCGGGTCCCCAGGTTACACTACACGGCATGTTCATCATTGACACGGCATGTACAAGAAATATTTCACCGACCTGTGTTGTTAGTTACACGGTCGGACTCCGGGTCAATCACTACACGACATGTACATACGGTACACGACGTGTTTTTCCCAAGCATTTCCCTTTCCTGTATTCCTTCCCACACAGTCTATGACACGGGAAGAGACTACACGGTGTGTATTGACGGTACATGGCGTGTACTTAAAAATTTTTCTTTTCTTCCCGAACAGAAGAACACACGGTGTGTGTCTGAGGAACTACACGGCATGTATCCTGGGTTTTCCAGACAGTAAGCCTCTGAAACTACTCCGGAACCCATAAAATACTGAAAAACAACACCTAAGTGCCAAATTCCGATCTGTGAGGTCTCATACTCCCCATGAATCAAAGTTTGGAATCTTATACATGTTATACACAATTAAACAAGTCAATGATCCACCAAATTTCGATCATTAAGGGTCCATACTCCCCAAAAACCAAAGTTTGGCGTCCATTATATAACAGGATCACAAAAAAATACCCTATCACGTAGCAGGTATTTATCAAAGTAGCTATTACAATAGCATGTTTTTCTAGAATAACCACTATCACAACAACATGCAATTTCTAATGCGCCTACATGGCATGGAACTATGCATGGCATGTGATTTCTAGCATGTGCCTAAATGATGTATGAGGTGGAATACCCTCATCTCATCAGGTTGCAACTGAATAAAACCCATGGATAAAATATAAATAGCACAATCGCAAGTGTGTCACCCAATGGTGAAAATCAAATCAACTGTAAAATTTGCAAAATCAGAATAATTGCAAAAATACGAGGTAGACTGGATTTTCCCTGTACACGGGTTAGCTACTCCCGGGCACAGCTTATTACCAACTACCATTTTCGTCCAATCCCTAACTAAGGCTCTAAACAATAAGTCAATGAAAAGAAACGCCTCTGATACCACTTTGTAACGTCCCAGATCCGGGTGCTACTCAACGGGTGCCCCGAACCCGGTTGGTCACATGACCTCAAGTGCATTTCCCCAAACACCATAGGCTTCCGACTAGCAGCGAGGGTCCAGGTCTGATAGTGGGGAAACTATGCCATCATTTGTCAAAGTGTAGCGCAGTAGAATAAAATATAAAAACATACAACAACAGCGGAAGCAATAAACCATACACATTTAAAATGAACAACTGCAGTAAAAGATAACCAACAGTCATATAGATAATGATGCAACATGTCTCAAGTTCTAAAAAAACAGCCAGAACATGTTACACAGTAATACAATACAATACAATACAATACAATACAACAGAAAGTACAGGTACAACATAACAAAACAGAACAGCCGGCAGCATCGCAAGCCTAAGCTCGGTCCCATGCTCCCCTACTCCTTAGCAACAATCAAGTACCTGTATAGGGACCCTTGCCCTTATCCATACCTGCAGAAATGTAATCTGTTTGGGGCCGAAGACATGACCCCAAACAGGGTGTGAGAAATGAATCCTAGTAGGCACCCACCAAAGGCCCGTGTCCAACTGTGTAAAAATATTCAACTATAGTGTGAAAAAGTAAATGCAGTAAACCAGTAAGTACTCGAAAGTAACTATAACTATCAGTTTCTTTTCCATTTTCATTTTAATCATTTAATTTAATAATATTCTGTTCTCATCAGAACCAATCCCTCAGGCCAATCAGAATCTTGCTCTCATGCTAATATAGTAAAACCACGCCCTTAAGCTTAACCTCAGTCCATCGAGTATTGCCCTCAAGCGTACAAAGTGTCGCCCTCAGGCACAGAATCTACTACCCTCAGGCACGGAAGAAGTTGCCCTCAGGCGAAATAAAACACTTCCCTCAGGCTAAACAGAACACTGCCCTCAGGCTAAATAGAACACTGCCCTCAGGCGCAAGTAACCGGGCCGAGCCCCATAGATAAGCAAGCAATTATATAAAATTCCTCTCAAGGCAATTTAAATCATGCTAAATTTTATGGTATACCATCGGGTAACCTGGCCAAATGGCTAAACAGAGGAACACACCCCCGGGGTGGTCCTGGATCCAAGCAGCGATCCCAAACAACAGTTTATTATCACATTTAATTACCTATACAATTCTAGGTATTCAAAACAGCCAAGGCCTCAACCACACGACACCCCAACATGGGTTCGTAGCACAATGGTACACACAAACACACAACAGTTAGAATTTAAACACTAAGCCACCTACCTCGATCACCTCTGATCCGTATATGCGAACGACGATCCTTGAATCGTCCAAGAACAACGTAGATCTGAGGTGAAATAAATCTCGTTCAAACTCAAATAACTTCCTTTAGAGGAAGAATTGGAAAGAACTACACAAGGAGGGGGAAGAACTCACTCGTGCGGTTCTAAGGAGATCGACGGTGCAGAAAACGGGTTCCCGGTGTGCGGTCGGGAGGTCCTAAAATGTTCAGTCGTCTCTCCCAAGCTCTCCTCTGGTTCTAAGCCTTCCATGTGAGTAGGGGAGGCTACTTCCCATTTTAAGCGAAAAAAACAAACTACACGGAGTGTACTATTGACTACACGACGTGTAATTTTCTCATTTAATTGTTCCTCTGGCAGCTACCTTTCCCACTGTCGCATTGTTCATCAGTCGATATGAGTACACGATGTATAATCCATGAGTACACTGCATGTACTGATGCTCAGCTGGCGGCTGCCTTCACCGCCTTACTATTTGCCTGCCGACTAACTACACAGCGTGTAAATACAAACTACACGGCGTGTAGTCGGTTTTTGCACCCTTCCTCGTCGACATGGCTACACACCCTGTGTACTCATCCCACATGGCCAAAGTACACGGCGTGTGGAAAAGTACACTGTGTGTAGTCACCAAATTTAGGATTTTTCCCCATTTTCCTTATTTTCTCAAAAACACTTAAGGAATAGAGAAAAGAAGAAACTCGTACCTCAAGAATAAGAATCGGGTTCTTACAATTGGCCTTATAAAATAATTTTTTCCACTCTACTTTGGAAAAAACCCTGGGAAAACCATGGGATGGTTTGTGGTTTTGATTAGTTTAATGTGTGGTGTCTAAAACCTAAATAATAAATAATTCTCTCACATTTCCTATATAAAATCACTCAATATCTCATTCCTCTTCACTCAAACCATTTGGAGCTCGACCAAACCCTGTTTTCCTCTCTTTAGAATCCTCCCAAGATTTCTCAATCTCCAAAGAAGCTCCTCTCAAGCCTCTCCCAAGCCTTTGGGATCACACATCCAAGTAAGGGATTTCTTCCTTTCTCATTTTTGTCCAAATTTTTTTATGTTTTTATGCCCTTTTATTTTCAATTATCAATGTTAGGGTATGATTTCACACCTCCCTCATACTTCACTCCTTATTTTTGAATGATGATAGACCTCTTTATCTCTCATTAATGTCTCCCATACACACTCGTTAACATGCCGAAATTTCGTAAGGAATTTATATCTTCTCATTTATATTCAAGAAATTATTTTATATTATACATCTAAATTTCATTACATGTGTTGGGATATGTATCTATATAACCCCCTTACTGTCCATTTTATGTACATATGATGAGATACCCCTTTCTCTCTCATCAACCATTTTTATGAATTCTTATGTCACGTCGTTATGTTGCTGAAATTGCACTGCGATTCTCTAAGCCAAAGTCATTGTGTAGTGAATACCATTCTCATTTCTCTATCAAGGGTATTCACCTTTATGCACATTTACTTATTGATTATAGAGTTTCATGTATGAATTCTACATTCTTTTATCGTGGAATAAATGATGATGTTTAATGAATCCACGTTGTATGATCTATGTGACACACTTGTGCATTAAATGAAATGATTAAGAAGAGTGTGCCCTGGTAGTCCTTCAATGCATTGGGTAAAGAGCGGTATCATGATACGTCATGTGCAATGAGGGTTTAATCATGCTAATTCAAGTGCAATGAGGGTTTACTCATGCTCCATGTGTAATGAGTCTTGGCTCATGCTAATATCATGTTAAATGTTGATGTCACATTTCCATGTTATGATAATCATGTTATATCGTGCCTTTATGTTCATGTTTATCTTGTACTCAATTGATATGTCTATTGTCTAACATGTACTATATTATTCATGTTATGCCTTATTTACTCCCTTACTGGGCTTTATAGCTCACCCATTTCTTATGCATGCCCTCAGGTTATCTCATGCAATGCTAAGTACGAAAGAATGTTGTGGCCATGTAAAACAAGTTTTCAATAAAAATGTTGTATTTTATGCCTTAAGTTGCCAGTAATGTTTCTAACTAGTACTATGCCCATGCACAAGCACGGGAATATTAATTTTTCTTTTAAATCATATAGGTCCACATCTAAAATAATTGTGTGGACATAGAAATAAAAAAACTGAAAACAGATTGAAGATAGTGTAATTAAAACACTGAAACAGTGAAACATCTAATAGTTGGGAGATAAAACAGATGCAAGTGAAGCAAAAAAGGTTACAACATTAAATTACATCACAATGTTAAACAAATAAAAATATCATTTCATGTTTAAATTTCAATCAACACAAATAAAAAATTCCATCACAATGTTAAACAAAAAAGGTTACAACATTATGAAAATGAAATATTACATTTGTCTCTTAGCCATTCCAACAGCAGTGAACAGTCCCATTAGCGATCAGTCCTATCATCACAATATCTAGTGTACTGAGAATTATCTGAAATAGGAAACAAATTTAGGAGATATAGACTACACAGTAGCTTCAAAATACCAAAATAGTAGTACAAAAAAATGGTTATTAACTCTATGAACATGCACATAAGTTAGAAGGAATATGATGATTACCAATTTGAATTGAGAAGAATATATGCAGTATGTTATCATGATACAGGGGGGATGGAGCTGGGCTGGGGGAGGGGGGGCTGGGCAGGGGGAGGGGGGAGCTGGGCAGGGGGAGGGGGCTGGGCAGGGGTAGGGGGAGGAAGGGAGCTGGGCAGGGGGAGGGGAGGCTGGGCAGGGGCAGGTGGATGGATGGAGGTGGGCAGGGGGAGGGGGGAGCTGGGCAGGGGGAGGGGGGAGCTGGGCAGAGGGAGGGGGCTAAGCAAGGGCAGGGGGAGGGGGCTGGGCAGAGGGGAAATAGTATACAGAAATGATTTCATCGGATAGTTATTGATGAATCTTTAAACAGTGAAGACGGGTGAAAGAGCTTGAGTGAATATTTTGTATACCTCACGAAGAGCTCATTGTTGACTGGTGCATTTATTAGACGAAGCAGGTAAGTCTTGTCGGGGTGCACCTTAAGACTTTCTGAACAGAAAACATAGGAAGATGCATCCAGAAAAAATGAATCCAAGATGTGAGACGATTGGAAACTTAAATAAACATAAAAACTTCCACCTCTGTATACATAGGAAGCTGCATCACTATCTCTATATGAGTATGAATATGATAGTCCTGGAAATTTGGAAGCAGTGGAGAGGTCCCCCTTACAAGATACCTCATCCTCTTCCAAGGAAAAACCTCCCAGAGCATCTCTATTCTCTCAAGAATATTAATAAACATTTTCAGACACTGAATAGGAAAATCCATAATTGAAAAAACCTAGTGAATTTTCACCCTCATCATGTGAAGTTACTTACATATGAGGTGCATGATGGTGCTGGTTTACAGGTGCATTGGAAGACTGTTAGAGTTGTGGGATTACAGTTACAGGTGCAGGTTTATAGGTCTAATGTGTTCTTTGGATGTCTATTAGAGGTGCAGGTTTACAGGTGCAGGTTTACCAATAATAGAGTTGCAGGCTTACAGGTGCATGTTTTCCAATATTAGAGTTGCAGGTTTACTACATGATGTGGGATTACAGTTTTTCACAGCTTTGGTTTTACAGGTTTAGAGGTGCAGGATTAATGTTTGAAATGGGTTTATAGGTCTGCCCAGCTTTGATGTTTGTTGGGGAGTAGAGATATTGGTATTCTCATCATTGATGTGTTCTGATTTGATGTGTGATGTGATCCATTGATGTGTGCTGGGGGATTATAGGATATACCATCAGTTCATAGAAATGCTGATATTTAATATCCTAGGTAACATATTGAAATGGTTCACAGAACCATTGTTATTCAAATGCTGGATAACATATAAACTTAAAGAAACATAAAGACTTCCACCTTCTCCCATAAAAACTCAGTCATATCATATATATGGAGGAAATAAATGAAATCAGGGAATAACTAGAAGACAAATACTTACCTGGAAATAAATGTTTCCTATAAGTTAATGGTTGAATGAAAATGAAATCAGGGAATAATATTGCCTACAACATGAAGTAACTACTTCCAGACTCATTAATGATCTAAAATCGCAATACCTAACAAATCACAAAAGCTCCTCTCTGCATCCCATCACCCCCAATTATGTACACCTGAAACGAAGTAGACTTGTTAGCCTTCTAACATGCTCAAAATCTAGAATTATTCGAGAGACACATGCCCAAAAATCATCAATTTCCACTCCAATGATATAATGAAAATAAGATACATTGAAGATAAATATATTAATACGTCAATACAAGAAAAATCTATAGTTTATGTACCAAATACTCTGTCATTGTTCCACTTGACTCCTAAACATCCAGTGATTTCATATTCCTACAACAGAGTTGTAAATTGAAAAAATTAAATAGGATTCGAAACTCAAATGAATAAACATTTACACATAATGAATATTGCCAAACTGCAAAAATAAAGTGGATTTCATACAAAATATTGAATAAATATGAGTACTGTTTTCATCAAATACAAAATTAAAGGAGAATCAGAGAGAAACCGAGAGGAAGAACATCTTCCTGTAATGAAAATATGAGTACTGTTTTCCTATATTTTTTACTACGTGATGGGCAACATCTTCCTGTCATGAAAATTTATTAATGATCATAACAACTACCCCTGCCAAGACCATCCCCTCCCCCCTGCCAAGCCCATCCCCTCCTCCATGCAGTTCAAAAAACAGATAGTTTGGAAGAAAGTTAAAATAAACAAATGTGTACAAAAAATGATTTATTCCATAAAATAAGAATCAGGTTTTCTGAAGAAGAATTTTCCTTCAATCTACCAGCAGATCCACTCAAATCCAGAAGATATTATTTGTCTTGGTTCTCAATTTAAACACATTAAGACAAAGCATTACCACCTGAAGAACCAATAATATCATTTGAAAGAGTTACCTCATCATGTACTGGAAGAGACCTCGTCTCATTCATAGGCCTATAGAAGTTAAGGAAATTATAAGAGAAATCCTAAAACATAGTAGTAAAAATTATGTTGAATTAATAAGTAATAGAAATTTATATTGGGCATTCATGATATAAAATGGAAACACTGAAAGGCTGGAAATTACTTACAAACAGACCAGTGTTTGAACATAGGTTCACTTCCCTGATTTAGTACACAATTCAGGCAGATGAATATATGCGTAACGTCCATAGAAGAAACCTACAATTTTCTTGGAAAACCAAATACATAACATATAACTCAGTTTTTAAAAAGCATCAGCTGTGACTAAAATATACCCAAAATAAGGCATTAGAATGTATATAATGAAACACCTCCACCATTATCCTACTACATATTGAGTAATGTCCAGAATATTTAAAAATATCCGACAAACGATAACTGATACAAAATCAAAATTAATGGAGTACGTCCAGAATGTTGTGAATACTGTCCAGCATTATATGCGTCCTGCATGAAAATCATCCAGCTGGTTAATATTATAATAAACTTATAGAAAATTACAACTGAAACAGACTCCATGAGAAATTACAGAAACATCAATCTGCTGATTTTTGTGTATTGCAGTTAAGGTTGGAAATCAGATGATTAAAAACCAATTAAACAACCACTTATTTGTATTACCTTGACAGTAAAGCAGAAAATGTCAATATAATTTCTCATTTTTCTTGTTCAAGTCAGCCTTCTATCCCCTTTCTTGTTGAGTACAATGAGTAATTGTACCTAAACTGTGTCGAGTACACTGAATACCATGTTGCATGTCATCCTCTGCATCAAATTCTTGTGAAAGGTTTGTCTACATAAGGAATATACTTAGCAGAATTAGAAGCTAATTGATGAAGTTCAAATCAAAGCAGAACAAATGTGGTTTTCAATGAAATGAACATTGTGTATATTATACTCATTGAAAGTAATCACTAATCATGCATTTATTGTTAAAGCAGATGAAGTAAGCTATTATTCAGCTATGACGACTGTTACATACCTGAGTAGATAACCGATTAGACGTACAGGCATCATACATACTGGCAGTGTTTGAAGTTGATGGAGAAGACCTACTGGTTTGATGTTCCTATTATGCAAGGTTGGAAGGACAATTAAAGCAACATTACTAATGTATGTTATTTTTGCAGAATGAAAATAAAATGAAGCACATTGTACCTTGATAAATTCAATGCCACTACTCAGTTGTGAAGACCCACTACTTTGATGACCCTGTAGAGTTTATTCATTCCCAAAATGAATAGTGAAGTAATTTTAAGTTATAAATGGATAATAAAAAATGAAATACTATAATACCTTATTATGTTCAATGTTGTCTGTGAAGCTGGTAATGTAGTTGTCATTATCACTGATATATAGTACTCTAAAGCTGTTTTGTTCAAATGAACGATGACGGTTTTGAATATTGTAATTGGTAACATCAAGTGATAGTAGCAGTTTTTTTGATTTTAAAATGTTCAACTGTGGAAGAAAACCATACTCATCTTCGTCCTAAATTACAATTTTTAAGCAGTGTCAGGAAAAATATGTCATTAAAATTATGAGCTCAGAGAAGTAGTTATTTCTACCTGTATCATAAAAGTTCTCAATTCTGCAGCTGTTTTATGTATGAACTGGATGACTTGTTTGTCAAATAAAACAACCGAACATGAGTCTGTGCTATCAGTAACCATTAGTTGCACTCGAAATCTATAACATGAAATATTGTGTTGACATGGTCAGCGTTATTATGTAATTTGCTTTTATTTGTATGATGTAAGCATAGTGACAGCAGTTCATTTAAAAAATAAATAATAAGAAACCTGGGAGTAGTGTTGTTAGGCGACAATTTGCAAGTGTGGCACCAAATTTTTTCTTCTAAAAATTGAACTTTCTTCATGCAGAAGTTACATGAATTGAAAAACCAACTGTGAGTACTTTGAACTTTTACTACTGTAGCTGCTATTAAGCATCATGTAGGCTACAGTATAGTAAGTTCATAATAACAATATCATTACAACAGGATTTGTGTCAATAAATCATAATACAGCATTTGGAATTCATGAAAATTAGGATGATTTAGTTACCTCGTAACAGTTTTTTACATCTGATATTGTTTTCTTGTTACTCCAATACAAGACCGCTGTAGAGGGGCTAGTAATAGTAGGGGGTGGGCTGTGCAGTTGTGTTGTTATTACCATCCCAGGCCTGGAAATTTGAGAATGAAATTCAGGAAGATAAACTATAATAACAATTATGTAATACTGTTTGGTTGCACAGAGATTAAACTTGTTAAGTATCCAAATTTTTTTACATATAATGATACATGCTTCTTAAGTTCTCTGCTTCTGGAATACGAAGGTTGTAAAGTATTTTCCTTGCATTCTTTGTAGTTGTGACAATAATAGAAGCTGAAAGGATAATGTAGTCAAACGAAGCATAATTAAATAGTTACGTGTTCATCCAAATCAATTTATGAATGAATTAGAAACTGCAATAGTTTGTAAAGCAAAAGTTTGTAACGTCAATAGAAAACATACTGCTCAACCGCTTCACCCGGACGAGTTGTAATATCAGTATTGTAGATGACTGTTTGTTATTTTCCAAGTACTCCGTCATTTCACGTACGTAATCACCCCATAAACTACAGGTTATTTGGGAACCTCTGTATGAAAAGGAAGTAACAGAAAGAATGAATATTTTTTGTTTCCATTTTTGTAATAAAAAATTTACAGCAACATGGACCTGTCATCCTGAAGAGTAATCTGCATCCTCTGGTTTGAAGAACCCATATATTCCAGCGGTTTAGTGTGTCGTAGTATTCCAATTATTTCTATAAGATATATGACAGAAATGAGGTTAAGGTTATTACAGTAAGGTATAAGTTAGGAAAACTAAAATGTTTGTTTTGTTACTCATTTGGAGAGAAAACTATAACATGATGCAAGTTTATTTAACGTACCTATTAAATGCTCTTCTGGAACCTTCATTTGAATAATATCATCGAAAGATGTAAAATCAAAACTGAACAAAGGAATCTCTGCCTCACATGGACGAACATACGTTGTTGATGTGAACATTATTCTGCAGGAATGTCTACATCCCAAGTAACTGCCATGGTTTGATGTTATTTGGAAGTTTTGTATAATAAAGAATTCCCCTTCACGCATTAGATCTTTGTACTTTGAGATAAGATGGCGGGTATTGATCGTACACTGAATCTTTATCCCCTTGTGATACAATGTAAAAACGTAAGAACAATGATTAAAATAGGTTGTCACATAGGACAGAGACATAATATATACGAAAGAAACTGAAAATATTCACGTAATGTATGCTTACCTCTTTATCAGTAAGTATTAGATCTATAGCAACAACTGCATTAGAGTAGTTTGGCGAAGAATTGCACCACATGTTTAAAACACGAACCTCTATCCTTAGTGTCTCATCATCATCTGGGGTAATTGTATTCAGTGGGGTAATTGATCTGGACATTATCTGTTCAATCTGTACTAATTTAAATATCATTGAAAAAAGAAAGATATGAAGCAGTTTCACATTTATTGAAGTACAAATTCCAACTTCAAACTACTATAACAAATATGACAAGATATTTAAAATGGTACCTATGACAGGTTTTCGAATATTTCTTTATACACAATATTATGCGTGTAATGAGATGATGTGATATTGTTATCATCCACAACAATTTTTAAACCACTGGGAGAAGTGACCCTAGAAACCGCAACATATAGTTGACCATGAGAGAAAACAGGTTTGCGTAGATATAACCCAACAGAAGACAATGATTGACCTTGACTTTTATTAATAGTCATTGCATAAGAAACTGTGAAAGGATATTGTCTTCTCTGTAATTTGAAAGGCCATCTACCATCAGAGTGTGTCATAGTAAGTCTTGGGATGAATGTGGAATACCCTGATTGACAACCAGTCAAAATTTTTGCTCTAATGACATGATCACCTAAGTGTGTAACCACCATACGGGTGTCGTTACATAAACCAGCAAATTGATCCACATTTCTTAGTAACATAATGGGGACACCGATTTTTAGAGAAATCTTGTGGGCAGCTAGTCCGGAGATGTTTATACAATTCAACATCTCAGAGTTGTATATGTTTTCGGCCCTATCTGTATCAAAACTCGCATTGCAAACTGTATCAGAGCTGAAGTAGTCTTTTTTTTCAGAGTTTGTGAGAGACATCATGTAATCGTTTACTTCTTGGACAATATCACGGGTTGGAGCAAGAATGGCACGCTCTTTAAGATAGGAGGCGTCACTGAATTCCTCAATGAAATTTGGATAAGTATGCTCCACTATGGTCGTCATTGCATTTGAAGTGTAGTTAAGTAGTAATGTAGAAGGAATTTGGAAGACCGCTTCACCGTCATTAGGTTCTCCAACTTGTCCTTCGCCAATATCTAAAGTCCATTTTGAAAATTGGTGGACCTCATTTGATGTATCGGTGGATGTAGAAGAAAGCAATCTCATGTTCCTTGTTAGAGTTAATACCCGACAGTGTTGCCAAAGATATGAAGACTTAATACTTGAAAATACAATGTCGTTTCTGTTACCACCTGGTATTACTGGTAATATTTGTCTAAAATCTCCACCCAATACAACTGTCAGACCGCCGAACGGTAAATTTGCAGAATTTTCATTTTTCTCTGTCATTATATCTCGGAGAGTACGGTCTAGAGCCTCAAAGCAGTATCTATGAACCATAGAAGCCTCATCCCAAATAACCAGCTTTGTAGAATGTAGTAGTTCTGCTAAATCACTTCCTTGCTGAATATTGCAAACAGATTGTTCAGTAATGTTTATTGGAATATGAAATTTAGAATGTGCAGTGCGTCCGCCTGGAAGCATCTGTTAGGCGGAGAAGAAAAGAAAGTGATGGCAAGAGGGGGGTGAATTGCCTTTTAAAAATTAATTAACAATTTAAAATCAAAGTGAAAGTGCAGCGGAAATAAAAGAGGCAAGACACGCAACTTGATAACGGAGTTCGGCTTAAACCCAAGCCTACGTCTCCGCTCCCAACTCAACCGTTGAGAGATTTACTACCGCTTGCTTTTTAATGGTTTTAGCAAGAAACCCACTAGACTTTAAGGTTAGTCTAGAACCTATTACAGCTTGCTTTTATTGGTTGAGCAAGAACCCACTAGCCTTCTTACAGGTGAAGGACTAGCTCACCTATGACTCAAGCCTTTTAAAGGAAAGGCTTAACCAACCTCTTCACACCTTGAAGGTGATGTGAAAACCCAAAAGAAATGATGAGGGAAAGAGATGGGGTTTGTAGGCACAAACCCAAAATGATGCTCAAAATAAATAAAACAATGAAAAACCGTAATGGGGAAGTCTTGGGCGCCAATGGATTGATGGAGCTGATGAAGGGCGCTCCCAAGCTTCTTTGGTGGTGCTCCTTGGATGTGGAAGTGTGTTGGAGCAATTGGGGTTCCTTGGAAGAATCCGCCGGAGGTTTGCCAAATGATGTAAAATGTGTCCCGTGGGCTTCCGTGGCTTGGTTATGGTTCTGGTGGTGTTCCGGGGCCTCCTAGTCCTTTATTTATAGAGGGGGAACCCTCATATGGCCTTTGGAGGTCTTCGGAGCCGTTGGAAAAGGCTTCGGAGCCGTTGGGAGGCAAGTGGACAAGTCTGGTCAAAGGCCCAATGGCTAGTTTGACTGGCTCTACCGGCTGACCGGTGCTAGGCCACCGGTTGGCCGGTGCTTGCAAAATGGAGGAGGGCTTCTGTCCAGGTGCCACAGGCTGGCCGGTGAGGAGGCCACCGGTTGGCCGGTGAGAAGGCAGTAGCTACCCCTTCTGTCTGGGTGCCACCGGCTGGCCGGTGCTGAGGCAGTGGCTCAGCCTTCTGTCTGGGTTCCATCGGCTGGCCGGTGGTGAAGCCACCGGTTGGCCGGTGGACATGAAAACAGTCCACTTTTCTTCCTTTGCCACTTCTTACTCCTGAAATCATGCCTATTAACAAAAACACTTGAAAACAAGATTAGATAAAAAGGAGAGTGATTGTGATCATGAAAATTCAACCACGAGGGGTACGAGAGGTACAACAATCTCCCCCTATTTTGATGATCACAATCACCAAAACAAGTAATGTAAAAATGAAATGAAAGGCATGCTTTAAAAGATAAATTGAAAATAAGCAATGCATTAGAGAAAGATTTATCCCCCAATCAACCAAGAATTTCTCCCCCTTTGTGATTATCAAAATAGCACGGGGCATAAAACTTGATTGAGGGAAATGATTGAAAAGCAAGATAGAGATTTTAAATCAATTGAAATTTTTGAAATTTGAATTGAAAGTTTTGAATGAAAATATTGAATGAAAATTTTGAATTGAAAGTTTTGAATCGAAAATTTTGAATTGAAAGTTTTGAATCGAAAATTTTGAATTGAAAGTTTTGAATCGAAAATTTTGAAATGAAAAATGCAAAAAAAAACTTAAACGATCCTAACTCCCCCTAAATAAAAACAACAAATCACCGGGGAGGGGTTTTTGGAACCGAGACAAATTTTGGTCCGGTGAGACTCGCTAAAAGGGATTTTTCAATCCACACTTGTCTAGTGGCGGGTCTTCTCCTATAAAATTCATCGTTAAGGAAAATGGTTTTGGGCCTACCATACCGGGCATTTTTGCAATTGCACTCATAGATTAAGTGCCCGAGTTTTTTACAATAATTGCAAAATTTATTTTGAGAGCTCCCCCTAACAAAAATAGTTGGAGCATGGGAAGAGGAAGCTTGCTTGGAATAGCCAAGCCCTTCGGTGGTTCTAGATATGCGTTGGGAACCAAGCAATTTGGTCAAATTTTGTTCACCTTGGGTGAACTTGGCAAGAGATTCCCTTAAATCTTTGATTGTGGATTCCATAGAATCGACATCGGGAAGGTTTTGGATTTTGAGGGACAACTCCTCCTTTTCTTTGAGAAGTTGTTCCTTTTCGGAAGAGAGTTTTTTGAAATTCTTTTTTAAAGCAACAAATTTGGAAGAAAGTTCGTGAAAACCTTCCTCCAATTGATCTCTCGCATGTTGGAGATCCTCGTAAGATAAATGGTTGAAAGAATTTGAAGAACTAGAGGATGAGGAGTCGGAAGATGTTACCTCGTGAAATGCCATTAGACATTTTGTACCATTGTCACTTGAGGAGGAGGAGGATGTGGAGCTATCACTCCATGTGGCCTTGAATGCCTTCTTCTTCTCCTTTTGCTTGGCCTTTTTCTTGTTGAGTGGACAATCGGGCTTGTAATGGCCTTTCTTGCCACACCCGTAGCATGTTACCTCGGGCTCGGATTTTTCGTCGTGTTTTTCCTTTCGAGCCTTGCGGGATTTCTTCTTCTTGTGCTTCTTCATGAACTTGTGCATTTTGCAGGCAAGGTTCTCCATTTCGGAATCGCCGCTTGAAGAGGAAGATGATGAGGAGGATGAGCTTTCTTCTTGTTGAACTTTGAAGGCGATGTTCTTTGGAACTTTGATCGGTTTGCCTTCCTTTTCAGCTTGCCTTCTCATGGTGATCTCATAGGTCATGAGGGATCCGATGAGCTCTTCGACCGGCATGTTTTTGATGTCCTTCGCTTCTTGAATTGTTGTGACCTTTGGTGCCCATGAGCTTGGTAG
This sequence comes from Viscum album, assembly GCA_963277665.1. NCBI lineage: Eukaryota > Viridiplantae > Streptophyta > Magnoliopsida > Santalales > Viscaceae > Viscum > Viscum album. The sequence continues at coordinate 140,829,809 of OY728128.1, read as the reverse complement.
GATCCAAAGGATCTTCTTGACCATCGTCTCTGCAGAAACATCATCACCAAGGGACTTTCTCCCATTGAAAACATCAGTAAACCGTGTAAATATTTCAGTAATATTTTCAGATGGATGCATGGTAAATGATTCAAAATCTTGACGGTACATGTCCAATAGAGTATCCTTAACTTTGTTGGTCCCCTCATGGGTAACCTCCAATAGTTTCTAGATTTCATGTGATGAGGTGCATGTGGAAACTCGATTGAACTCATTACGATCAAGGCCGCAATGAAGAGCGTTCATGGCTTTGCCATCAAGCTCGAAATTTTTAATATCGTCTTGGGTCCATTTGGATTCATCGGGAGAAGATAAAGAATAACCATGCATGACAATTTTATAAATGGGATAACCTATACTTCTAAGAAATGTGGTCATGCGGGTTTTCCAATAAGTATAGTCGGTTCCATCAAAAAATGAAGCACGACCCAAAGAATAGCCTTCGGGGGCGAAAGAAGTGGAAGCCATCAAAAATGGATCTTGAATTTGAAACCGGTTAGGGTATTACTCAAACTTTCCTTTGATACCAATTGTTAGGCGGATAAGAAAAGGAAGTGATGGCAAGAGGGGGGGTGAATTGCCTTTTAAAAATTAATTAACAATTTAAAATCAAAGTGAAAGTGCAGCGGAAATAAAAGAGGCAAGACACGCAACTTGATAACGGAGTTCGGCTTAAACCCAAGCCTACGTCTCCGCTCCCAACTCAACCGTTGAGAGATTTACTACCGCTTGCTTTTTAATGGTTTTAGCAAGAAACCCACTAGACTTTAAGGTTAGTCTAGAACCTATTACAACTTGCTTTTATTGGTTGAGCAAGAACCCACTAGCCTTCTTACAGGTGAAGGACTAGCTCACCTATGACTCAAGCCTTTTAAAGGAAAGGCTTGACCAACCTCTTCACGCCTTGAAGGTGATGTGAAAACCCAAAAGAAAGGATGAGGGAAAGAGATGGGGTTTGTAGGCACAAACCCAAAATGATGCTCAAAATAAATAAAACAATGAAAAACCGTAATGGGGAAGTCTTGGGCGCCAATGGATTGATGGAGCTGATGAAGGGCGCTCCCAAGCTTCTTTGGTGGTGCTCCTTGGATGTGGAAGTGTGTTGGAGCAATTGGGGTTCCTTGGAAGAATCCTCCGGAGGTTTGCCAAATGATGTAAAATGTGTCCCGTGGGCTTCCGTGGCTTGGTTATGGTTCTGGTGGTGTTCCGGGGCTTCCTGGTCCTTTATTTATAGAGGGGGAACCCTCATATGGCCTTTGGAGGTCTTCGGAGCCGTTGGAAAAGGCTTCGGAGCCGTTGGGAGGCAAGTGGACAAGTCTGGTCAAAGGTCCAACGGCTAGTTTGACTGGCTCTACCGGCTGACCGGTGCTAGGCCACCGGTTGGCCGGTGCTTGCAAAATGGAGGAGGGCTTCTGTCCAGGCGCCACCGGCTGGCCGGTGAGGAGGCCACCGGTTGGCCGGTGAGGAGGCAGTAGCTACCCCTTCTGTCTGGGTGCCACCGGCTGGCCGGTGCTGAGGCCACCGGTTGGCCGGTGCTGAGGCAGTGGCTCAGCCTTCTGTCTGGGTTCCATCGGCTGGCCGGTGGTGAAGCCACCGGTTGGCCGGTGGACATGAAAACAGTCCACTTTTCTTCCTTTGCCACTTCTTGCTCCTGAAATCATGCCTATTAATAAAAACACTTGAAAACAAGATTAGATAAAAAGGAGAGTGATTGTGATCATGAAAATTCAACCACGAGGGGTACGAGAGGTACAACAGCAGCAATGATGCAATTCCACTTGAAGCAACCGCAAGTACAATAGATCCCTCAGACTGAAGTAATGATGTCAGTATTTTCCATATGAATGTTTTACCTGTGCCCCCATATCCGTGCAAGAAGAAGAATGCTCCAGAATTTGTAGATATAGAAGACAGAATGACATCCATAACCTCCTTCTGTTCATTGGTAATCATAGTCATTGAAGTTCTGTACTCAGTTCGTAGTAACTCTCTATTGTAATTTAGTTCCTCCGCCACTAAACGATTCACAGGACTATGAATTGAGGAATCTGGTACTGGCATGGGAGGATAAAATTGAAGAGACGTTCCATTGCTTCGCAATATATGCTCTATTTCAAGTAGAGCATACATCTGAATCTGATGTTCACTGAGTGTCAAATCTGGTAAAACACAAAGTAAACACAAAATAAACAGTAGAAGAGGAAGTTCTATTAATGTATATCATTTTCCCTTAATTTTGATAAATCATTAATCATAATCATCATTTTTAATTATTATATACATGTTTTAGTAAACTGTAAAGGTTTAAAGAATAAACCATTTGTTTATATGCAGTCCATGTTATATGTGTTTAGTTGAAGTTAACCTATACTTGATTATTTATGTGTAAAATCTGCTCTATTTCGGGAAGAGCATTTATATGTTTTTGATGTTCAGTGAGTGAAATATAGTAAAAAGAACAACATGATATCATAGTTGTAATAAAGAAAATTCTTTCAGTGAATCTACATCACCATATTTTTTAAATTGTACATGCATGTAGGTGGACTAATAATTGAATAGATAGCACAATGTACACATAATGAACATAACAGCCTGTAAGTATTATAATAAATCAATATCATTGGATTTTAAACTAAAATTTATGCGACTATATTTTCTGAATAGCATAATAAGGAAGATTGAACAGAAAACAGTTATGTGCAACTGGTTTGACTATATAAGATGACAGACGCTTGCAGACCTTCCATCTGAAGCCTCTGTCTTTGGGAATATAATATGTCTTCAGCTAGAATGTGACAAGTTTGCTACCAAACAATGTCCGGATGCGAAATGTTATTCGTAAACAACATGCTTGCAAAGATCCTGCGTACATAATGTCCCATTCCCCAAGTGGAAACCTCTTTTATAGCTGCAATAAATTCTGCGTCATCAGCTAGTAGTCCCAAAGCAGAACAGGCCTCTCTAAATGTGCCATGAGTTACGGAGTTCACTGTTTTGATATCTTCATATGATGTAGGTCCTTTGATTTTTGTTAGAAGTATCCGTAGGTAAAACAGCTCTCCAGTTGTTTGAGGCACATAGTAAAGCCTGCCAATAGAAAACCCCTGCCTTCGAGGATGCCATTTCCTGTCATTTGAGTGATAAACAAACTTTGTTGGGAATTCTGCAAAAGTCAATGCCCTAGCTTCTGGGTACTCTGAATTTGCTTGAAACCAAGAGGTGAACATTGTATCTTTGACGTTATTGTGATTTAAAACATCAACAATTTTATCTGTGTCATTGTAGGTTATAGAATGTTCTCCTGGTAGATGGAAACCTAACCTCTCTACTGATGGATATCTGTAATGGATATCATAAGAAAATATCCTCCAAGAGGCCTCACAAGGGGATATGTATCGACAATCGTAATACATTTTAATTTCATCCACATTATTGTCTGATACACCACTGTTGTTGCTTTCATAGAGTGTTGCTGTTACACGATCATTGCCTTTGCTAATATATTTAAACAAATACTTGATGGAAGACGACTGATTGTAGACTTCAATATTAAGATGAGCTTGATACTTTAATAGCAAAACAGGATTGTATGGTACGACATACCGATTATCCAAAGGGATTCCTTTTTTTAGAACTGTTATTCCATCATCCCTTCTGCGATAGAGAACATAACCATCATCATCAACAGTGGTATGCCCAAAAAATTTATTTGGAAAAAATTTGGAACATTTTCCGTTTCTCATACATGGTGATGTACGGTGAGCATCACCGCATGGGCCGTGGATCATAAAATTTTTAATAGCTACGTGTAGTCTTGGGTAGTCTTTCTCATTTGGAATTTCAGCACATACCATTTTGTTCACTTGTGCTGGAGTGTGAACTTTATTTTCAGGACTGAGAAATAGAAGGATGTGCACGTGGGGCAAGCCTCGTTTTTGAAACTCCACAGTTCGAACAACTGCAAGGTAGGTTAATAATTTGACAATTAGTTGAAGAAGATAATTAATACAAAAAGGAAGTAAAATTACTGAAAAAATCTGTAGTAGTAACCTGCTCGTGACTTCCCAAAAAAACTGCCTTCTCTTAATTCTTTCATTAGACAGTCTACTTTAATATTGAATACTCGAGATAATATTTGCGGGCAGTCTGGTGGTCGGAGGTGTCGATTTCTAATAAATCGAGTTATTTCAGGCCACATTGGGTTACATGTAAATGTCAAAAACAAATCTGGATACCCAGCCCAATTACATATCGACATAGCATCTTGGTAATTATGGATCATATACCTTGGTCCACCCATAAAAGAAGAAGGTAATACGATACGCTTCCCGCATGACGTCCCTTCACGGTCCCCTCGAATCAATGCATCTTGCAACCCATTGTATAGTTCAACTCTCAGTTTCTTTTGATTGAAGCGAATGAATGATAGTCTTTGAGACTCAATCATTGTATAAGCATCAACTATAAATTGTTGGAGTAATCTTCTAGAATGTAGTAAGATGGATAAATCATTGTCACGGAATTGCAAGTGGAATGCAAAGTATTCTCTCAGTGTTACCTTTCTGAGGGTATTACTTGTAGTGAATTGAGTATAACGATGTAAGATGTTGTCGCAATATCCATCCTGACCACCTGTGAAAATCAAAGGATATTGCAAAGGAAGATACAGTGGGTGCAACTCATCAATTCGTTGTAAATCACCGCTTTTGGTTTGAAGGATGATGTCTCGTTCATGGTTGAGATCCTCAATATCACCGACTATCAGCATTGCTATCTCTGATGTATTTGGAAGGTTATATGTACCAGGGTTATTTTGTCTTCTTTTAAGGAGTTGTAGCTTTAAATTTGGAACCTCTTGTCTGTTAAGCACGTCCCTTGCATTTAGAAATTCTCGAGCCAGAGCATTGTTTTCATGAAGCATATGTTGTAGGTTCTGGACAACACTGTAGTTAAGAGTAGATTGTTCATTTCTTTCGTCAAACCTGGAGAAATTGGTAATGTTAATTTAGGAAGTTGAATGTTATGTTAAATGATCGTAAATCATTGAGTATAACTGATACCTCATTCCGCGAATCCTATTTTGACACTCATGCGCGGTATCGTAGATGTATAGCTGTGTGAACCTCGGAGGTTGACCATCTGATGGACATAAACTGCCAATGCGATGGTAGTTTTGTCCATGTAACATGTACACACATGGAGATTGACCATTATTGAATGACCTATCTACCTTTCCACCCAATGAGGTGAATGCAAACATTGAGTTGTAAATATGGATGTGTTCTTGGAATAATCGGGATTCAGCAGAAGTACGATCAAACACCAGCTTCCGGAGGTATTCGGGACATTCTGGTAGTAAGTGTAAAGAAACCTTTCCCATTGAGCAACATAGAGCAAAACGTTGGTGCTGTCTGTTGCTAAATTTCTTGTTCCTCTCAGCGAACCAAAAAGAAGCTCTACAATGCTCACATATGTTAGAAGGATCTCCGATATCATAATAACCTGATTGAACAAAGTTGCAATGCAGAAAATGTTATTATAAATTGGAACAGAACAGCAGGTACCATGATATAGTATAAATGAACCGCTTTGAGAATAATATAGTTAGTAGACGAACCTGTGTCCTCTGCAGTGTATTGTTCTAGTGACACTTCTGTAGCAGCAAGAGGTATGTAATGTTAGACTCCCTGTAATGTTAAATAACTCTGTAACTTTAGTGATGTAACATATACATTTCATTACCTATACAGTTTACTGCACTGTTAATGTCAGCAGTTCTGTTTTGTTGAGAGTCACAAATATTTACTCTGATTGAGTCTAGAATAGTTGAAAGGGATTCGGAACCTGAAAGCAATAATAGAAGACAACTAACTGTAATTTATATTATACAGTGCGATATATATATTAGCGTGTAAAATATCCCATCAGGCATACCTATAACGGATAAGGAATTGTTGTCCCCTTCTACAGAAGGAGCTCTGCAACATATGTTTGTATAGGGCAGAATAAGGTGTATATCTGAAATCAAAGGTATATTAATGTGTATAAACAGTAAGCACTCTTACCTTGTTGAGGTACCAACTGATGAATCTGGTTGAGTGTTTTCTCCATTTAGTAATGCTGCAGAAAACGATGAATGAAATGTTATTAGGGGTTTTCATTTGTTGCAGGACAGGCAATATGTGCATGGAATTTATTAGTAATGCTACTTACATAAATGTATTGGAGATTCTGTCAAGGTAGTCAATCGTTGTTTCCGTTTGTTAGATCCAACAGATATCGTTGATGTAGCTGCAGATGGTTCTGGCACTGTGCATAATGGATAAGTTGGTTATTAATATTTTGCGGTACTGTGAAATGCAGTGTGTAGTTCCTTCAAAGTTAATGTAACTACAGTGGCCATGCCTGTGACTTCATTTGTGTTTGAAACAGATGGTAGATGGGAATTGCTAGGGGCTCCAGATTGGCTATCAGATGCCATATAAGAATTTGATGTCGAATTCAAGTTTGTGTTTGATTGAGCAAACAAATGTCCAGCATCTGTATGACAAGTAAATTAGCATGAATGATGTTCTGTAGTTTTTGTTGGCACTGCACAGTTTGCAATTGTAGTGAGTAATGCTACTGTATATAGGTTTGTAAAAAGAAAAGATCAATTTGTAGGTTATATAATAGACAGCTCACCAAATGTATGTCGTTCTTTCATAAGAAGCCTTCGTTGCATCCTAGCGTGTTTAGAGCTCGAGGGAGCAGAGATATTGGAAGCTGGTTCCGTAGCATCCTTGCAATACATCTTTGTATTTGATTGAGCAGACAAGTGCGCAGGCACTGTAATAGAAGTCAGCATGTATGGTTTCGGTTAGTATGAAGTGTACAATGATACAGTTTTAAAATAATGTAGGTTAATGCAAAAAAACAAACCATTTATAGATAGAGTTGATAACGGCATGCGTGTGACCACACTGTTGATGTCGGCTACTGATACTTAATTACTTGAATGATCAATAGAATGGTTGGTAGATGTCATAGAATAGTTTCTTGTACTTGTCGCTACTGAGTATTTTGCAAGTGTAATGAGTTAAACAATTGAACCAAGGACTATAATCATAATAGAAAATACTAAAGGATATTTAAAACAGAACTCACAAACTGTCTGTCATTCCTTCATTAGTAGCTTCCGTTGCTTCCTTGCATCTTTAGAATTCGATGGAGAATTCATGTTTGATTGTTTTGTCTTTATAGATTAATGTCAAGGTGTGCAGTAAGAGATTATAATGCATAGAGCACATAACAGTCTATAATATTTTGTAACAAATAAAAAGATGAAGCAGGTTTTAAAAGACAACTGTAGACTTTTTTTTAAATGTAGATATTATAGGATCAGCTAATCAGACATGGATGTGGATATCGTAATGGATAATTGATTTGTAGTTTAAGAATGGCGAAAACAAATAACAACAGCATGCTGCAGGGGCTTGTTTATATTGGGAAGCATGCATTGTTAATTCAGAGAACTAAAAATGCAGTTGGATATTAACAGGCTTAAAAAAAAGCAGATCAAAGAAGATACAATTATTTTTTCAGAAGATAACAATCTGGAAATGAATTTTTCTTCAAATTGTTTATGAATTTTAGTAATATGGAAGCTGAACACCTGAAATTACTTCAAATCGGACCTGTGCAGTGTAGATGATGCGTGTAGTGGTCAAGAAAGATGATTGTAGTGTCTTAGCCGGTGCAGTGAAGCACTGAAAGAGCAGATATGCGTCAGCTGAAAAAATCGAAGAAGATAGAGGAGGTCAGTTTATGTTATTCAGCGGGAACCATAAGTCCGGAGAATATTTGAGGAAACCATGACCGGGAAATACCTTAGACGCTGTCGAATCCTGTCAGCTTTTGTCGAAGAAGATACGGCGGCACAGTTGAAGAACTGATGGAGGCCGATGAGAACAGATCCGATAAATGTGCCGAAACCCTAGGTGTGGATAAACACTGAATCTACGGCGACTGAAGTAAATCAGGGACGTCGAGATAGTGCTCTGACGCTGTCGAAGTTGGTCGGATGGGAAGCGCCGGAAAACTGGAATAGGTTAGACGCGATTGAAGACGGGAGGGTTGCAGAGTTCCTTTGCGAGGAAGCGGTCGAAAACCAGGGGTTGTCCCGATGAGTGATATGCGGGCGTGAAATACCGAAGCCGCGGGTGCGGGAAAGAAACGCGATAGAGTGCGGCGTGGAGGCGCGGGAGGTGGACACGTGTTGTAAATGGGTCGTGGAGGCATTTGAATTTGACACGTGGTAAGTGGGAATGCTAAGATTAGTATAGTTAGTAGATTTCCCAATACACTAGACCTCTCGATCCTCAGAGTTGTCTTAAGTGCAAGTTTATGTAATAAATCATATTTAAGTGTGTAATAAATAGCAGGGTTGTTATAATATTTCACATCGATATGAAACAATTGTTACTGGATTTGATTTAGACACATTGGGACAAATTCAATACTCAACTTCACCGTCTTCAAGATTCAGCTAGAAGAGGAACAAAACAAAAAAACTGAATGAGAAGATTACTATAAGTTTGATTTCTTCACACCTCCGTCGTTTTCAATTGATTTCAGTTAAACTAAATTATCAATGATATACATTATATGCTTTTAGAACAACATTTGGATTTCATTTGATGTATTGATAAACACAATGGGTATGATAATGTGATTACAAAACTATATAATGGTTTCAAACTAAAAATATAAAATCTTTATGACTTGCTTAAGATAACCATGAATGCACTTCAAATTAATACTACTTCTCACTATTGCAAATATGGCTTTTATCAGCGCTAGAAAAGGGCATCAACAGTGCTAGAAAAACACTGTTAATCGAGGCGAATATAAAGGGGGCCCCTTTTATTAGCGCTCAGAAAAATGCTGATAAAGGCCCCTTTTATCAGCGCTAAAAAAACCACTGATAAAAAGGTCCTTTATCAGCTCTTTTTTAGCACTGATAAAAGACCCCTTGTATCAGTGCTTTTTTTTTCACGCTGATAAAAGTCAAAAAAAAATTAAAAAAAATAAGAAGAAAATACAATGCTTGGGGGAGATTTTAACAGCACTTGACCCCCCTTTTATCAGCGCTAGGCGGACCCCCTCCCACTCTCCCGCATGCCGCCCTTGTACGCGCAACCCACACTTGTCTGTGTGCCCCTCCCTGCTTCCACCAGAACTCGAACCCGCAACATCCCCTCTTGTGCGTCTGCACCTTTACCACCAAGTCATTTAGGTTTTTTCTCCATCTAATGATATATCTATTTATATATATATAGTTATATTTATTCGTATATTAATATAGATTCACATTAATATAAATATATTTAGTTATATTAATACATATATATTTATTCATATATTAATATATATATATATATTCGTATATTAATATATATTTATATTTATATTTATTTATATATATATTTAGTTATAATTTTTTATCCGTATATTTATTTGTATATTAATATATATTTATAAGATTAGTTTTAAATGCATTTATAAAATATGTTTTTTTATGTGTATTTATAAATAAATAAATACATACATATATACAACACACACACACACACATACACAGACACACACACACACGCACATATTTATGAATAAATATGTATACATGTGTATCTGAAAAGTTGTAAAATGTTAAAACGACCATAACTTCTAATCCAGAAGTCTGTTTCAACTCCACAACCAGTCAAATCGAAGAAAATGAAACAATATTTGATATGATATGTGGTACAGGCCTATCGAACATCCGTATCAGAAGTTATACCTATTTGAATGTTAAAAAATCAGGGTATCCCGACTAAAAACTCAGTTTTGGAGGCCTTCTGGACCTTTTTTAGCCTAAAAAAATCTGACAAAAAACTTCCTTTAATCACTTGCACGTAGAGCTCATCGCAAGTTTCGATTTGATATGCTGTAGAGCTCAAACGGACACTCGGATAAAAGGTTATGACCGTTTGAAATTTGAGTTACATTTTCAACTTATTTTAGATCTTTTATTTATTTATTTTTTGTGTATTCAAATTGTTATTAAATGATTATTAATCGATGGTAATTAGCAAATTAATAATTAATAATATTTTCTAAAATATTTTAAAGTTATTTTCACTAAATTTCTTATATATTAAATGTAATAGTCTATTTATATTTATCTAAAACATATTTAAAAAACATATATTATATTTATATCAATATAAATATACTTATATAACAATATATTATTTTTCATTAATCTTTTTTTTGAAAATTTTCAGCGCTAATAAAGCCCCCCTTTGCGAATGCTACTGAAAAACGTTGATAAATGAGTACCCTTTAACAATGTTAAAAAAAACATTGATAAAATGTCACTTTTAACAACGCATCTTTTAGCGTTGTTAAAAGTGTCCTTTGTCAACGTTTTTTTAGCGCTGATAAATGCCCCCATTTCTCAACATTTTTTTAGCGCTGTTAAGAGGGTGGCGCTGCGAAAACCTAGTTTTGTGGTAGTGTCTGTAGTAATTATGTGATATTTAACTTGTTGCAAATAAGAATTTTTAAACAATGAATTGGTTATTTGCTAACAAAAACTATTCTTTGTAGCTAATTTATTCTAAATATGAATTTTGGGAAAACAAACATGGTTGGAAGCAGGTTTTATCTAGAAAGAAAACTCTTACCTTATGGATGATAGGTGATATAAGCAATTTTTTATGGGCGTCGTCAAATGGGTGGTGAATGCATAACACAATTATAGATATTTGATGCACAACACAATCGATTTGGTATATATATTAATTTAGTATTTTAAATTTTCAACCAACCAACCTATTTGGTTTATCAATTTATTTAAAACTACATTCAATACACAATTTTGTCAATTCTGATGTAAAATCTTACATTGATAAAGGGATTGAATTGGACAAGTAGTGTTTACATAACGATGTGAGGTTATCATATGGTGTGATTTTGATATGTTGAACCATGCATTGATCTGGTGGTGTGAGTAAATGATTTTCACTTGGTGCATTTAAAAACTTCATTGGGTTTTCATTTAGCACTTCAGCGACAAATGATTGAAAAACACCTCACTTTACCTTTATGTATTTTGTTTTGCTATATCCATGTTCACTTCAAACCGCTTACCATGTGCTTTAACATCTAAAATCATATATACAGGAAAATGAAAACCTGTTTCTTTTTTGTTTTCTGGAGGATATGGTGTTGTGCTCACCCTCCACCCTTCTATACTTTATATGTTCATACAAGTTGCGGTATCGCCTCCATTAAATCCCTTATCTCCAATTACCCGCCACCTATACTAGATCTCCCACCCGCTGGTGATATTTGTTGAGCGCATGAGGAGGTATTGTAACCTGCTATCAACATCCTTCATATATGGTTCTTTATCTTTCGCACCTTCCACCCCCTACCCTGTCTTCATGCGTCTCGCTTGGTGGCTGTTATCCGAGCATAAGGAACTTACACGCCACTGTGTATTCAACTTCAGTTTGGTTTTTGATGAGTATTGTTCATTAAAATGGATTATGGTCCCCTGCTGTGTTTGTTGGTTATTTCATTGCATTTAATGAATTATACGAATGATGCAATGTGTTAGAATGAAAGAAAAACATTAAAATCCACATGATTTTGTTTTTTTTAAGTCTTGGTGTTTTTTTGGTTATAAACATTAGTTGTATTTTGAGCACTTCTTAGTTGGATTTACTTCTATCAAAAAACCAGATTTTGATCTTTTAGAAACATGCAGTTGACTGCTCTACCAGCGAAATACTAGCTATAAATAAATAACAAAAAGCAAAGTAAACATCATTAAACATATTTCATATTACAAATACATATTAACATTTATTTATATGTATCAACCACTCACCCAAATTCCTTAACTATTTGATTTTATATTTTTAATTACTGAAATCATCTGGATGTTTGATTGTGGTTGGAATTGAATTCTAAAAATATCATTGGTATTTTGTCGTGTTCAGCCGTTGGATGTCATCAACGGCTGTAATTAATCGATGACCAGGCTGCTCATTTATACGGCTGAACAGCGGATCCCAACGCAGCTTGCACAGCCTCAGATGTCCGCTTCGCACAGGCTGCTCCCCGGTTTCAAAGGGAACTTCACTCTCTCCCCGAACCCCAGAAACTTCGCGTTTTTCTGTTCCTCAACGTTCCTCCATTCTTCCCCGGTCGGCGCACCTCGATCTCCAGGGCTTCACATTTCGCCTTCCGGTCTCTTCATGCCTCGCAACCAGGTACGCTCGTTTTATTGTCCCATCCATCTTCTGTCACCGGCGTTCTTATAATCTTTCATGCAATTGCGATTTGGCTTCTCATTCCCTCAATCGTGTCGCCCTCATCGAGTTGCGAGATCATCCATTAGCATCGTGATTGAGTTTGTTGACATATTTGGTGATTGTTTTATTCCGGGCGATGTTTGTTTTATCGGACTCTGGTAGTGGCATTTGACATTTCTCATTTAATTCTACTGTTTTCTGCATTTATTTTTTGTTCGACGATTCGCTTGCTCACTGTGCTCTCTGCCGTGCTGTTATCCCTGAGTTTATTTAATCCCGTGTATTTGCACTCTGGCCTCCGACTCTCTCAGCCACGCCCTGCGACGGAGTTTCTGGATTCATCAGGCGACTTTCATTTGATGCCTTGGATAATGTTAGCACGACAATATCATTTGACATTTACGGCTCAATTTATTGGTTTCTGCTATCTCGAGACGTTTATTTTTTGGTCGCCATTGTTGGAGATTCAACTGTTCATTGCCTTCCTTTTTTAACTGCCGTTTTTTTTTTCTGAGTACTGATTTCTCCAGTGTCTTACAGCGTTGCCTATGTTTTTCTTTAGCAGAAATATTCTTATTCAGTGTTCTATATAGCTGTTGGGATAGTTATTTAGAAGTATTAATCTTATAGCTATTAGTCAGCTCTTTCGAAAGTTTGAAAACATTCATTTCACAGTATAGTTATTTTTTTATGTCCGGGCTGATCACGTTGAGCTTCTTTCATCATCTCCCGTTAATTGTTTTATTTTTTGTTTTGGTTTTTCTTTTAGCCATATTGATCATAACTTATTTTTTATTACCTGACATGCAGAGTAGAGGTGATTATAGAGAGAAAAGGTGGCAAGAGAGGCCACAATATCATCCTCAGTCTTCCTGCACGAAGGATACATTGCCAGAGACAGCTGACACTGTTACCAATAAGCTTAGTTCATTGTATATTGCTGGGAATGTCCGGCATGCCCGTTTTCAGGTTCCAAATGTTCATTCTGGTTCTCTTGCACCACCTGATCGGTCCCTCATCAAAGTTTGGAGGCCCAAGTCCTACAGGTCAACAAGCGGCACAACAGCTCAAGCTGAAAATCAATCTGCGGAACAGTTGGGAGGCGACATCAAGGAGAATGGAGGCAAAGCTGCAGCAGCTGAAAGGATTGATGCTGTCTCAAACAAAGTTGCTGATGTCTCTCTCTTGGAAAATTTTATTGTGGATGACTCTTCTTGCTCGCGAGCTCAAATAAGAGCAACCTTTTATCCCAAGTTTGAAAATGAAAAGTCCGATCAAGAGGTACTTTTTTTTTTCTTTTCAAAATGATATGACCCAATGATGTGTTTCACACTTCGATATTCGACCCAAAACAACTCGGGCTTCTTTCATAGTTTCTCATGAATTGAATCATGTGATCAAGCTATGTCTTTTACCATGTTTTTTAATGTCCACTTTCTTTGATTGGCTATAGCGTGTTCAATGCTCTGCTTGTCTATTTGAAAGCTTTTGAACTAATCTTTGCGCCATTGATTAATATCATGGAATATTTATTGTATGGATCCTGCTTGGCTGAAAAGTGCTGCTTTGAAAAGGGTTCGTAATGAGTTTTTATGAAAACAATTGAATGAAAACATTGGAGGATTTTATGCAGTTTTGGGTTCCTTTCTATAATGTAAATAACTTAATTAATTTAATTTAACTTGGAAGAGTGTTGCTGATTTGAAAACCTGTACCCTGTATTGACTGTACTCAGATACTTTATTTTAAGTAACGAAACCCCTCTAGGCGATTTCTTAACATAAAATGCTTTAAGAAAACAAATCTTTTTGTGGATGACCTTGTAAAACCAATACCCATGAATTTTAAATGGCACAATCTATTTTGCTGTTTTTTCATCTTTAATTCACCCGATACCCATGAAGTGAAAACAGAAGATAGAAAACATATTAAAATAAATAACTTCCAAGCTTATTAAACAAACCTTACATCAAAAAATAGTAAACCATATACTAGCATAAAACCCCCCAACATAGCTTATTTAGCCTCATGGCCATAAAATTTGCAAAAAATTTGAGATGAAACTCGATCCCTCCCATGGATAGAAGATTTACAAAAGAATGGCTGGGAAAAGAAACAGTAAAAAAATTAAAAGAAATAACCAGGGCTGAAACAACTTTACAAGAACTGGCAGCGGTTCAAAACTCTTAACTTTTTTTCCTGTTCGGACATCAAAGCCTCTTATTTATTGGTATTTATAATTACATGATGTGTACAAAAGCACTTGATGTGTACTCGGTCAACATTGCCTTTTTCCAAATTTTCCGGTCTTTGATTTTAGCTGTTCTTTGGTTGTTGGGGTCATGGTACCTAATGTGTAGATCAACGGCATCGGTAGTACACCCTTTGTATAGGTCAACATCATCTGCCTATCAGTTGACTTCAGTGGTCGGTGTGCAGTACATGGTGTGCACGTCAGCAACTAGTGATTTAATGTAATGACCCGCCAATTCTCATTGGCTTGAGAGTATCACGAGTCATTACTAGGCCTTAAGCGACATCTCCAAGGCGCCAAAAGCTGACAATAAATGTCGAAGGGTTTCAAGTACAAGTGAGGGGCGATTTACCCTTTAAGAAATAAACCCATAAACCAACCATAACCAAACATTCACTATATGGTGCATGAACAAATGAGAGACCAATAAACACTTCATTCATATCAAACTACATCAAGGTACACAACAGCGGAAGACCAAACTGAGCATCAAAGTACACAGCGGATGAACAATTCAAGACTCTCAAAAGACACTACAACTCCATGCTTCACAAGCTCCAAGCTCCACAACATCTCCCAAACATCACCACGAGCCACTAGCAATAAGATGCTTTTACCTTTACCTGTGTCCCGAAATACAACATCTTCAAAAGCACCAAAGTGCCAAAGCAGGGGTGAGTATAAAACTCAGTAGGTTTCCCCAATGACTTCCCTACTCACGCCACTAGGATAGAAGAGTTAGCCGCATTTATATAAAAACAGTTTATATAAAACATTTTCCCAAAAGCAATTTATAACTAAATATAAACAAGTTTCCAAACCATTCATAACCAAAGGCATTTTAAGAGCAATTAAAACCAATTTTCCAGCAAGTTATTTTTCCAGAAAAATAACCAAACAAGCTTAAGAACCATTTCACAAACATCCCCTTTTTGGCATACCCAACCATTCCACAAACCCATGCAACCAACCATGCATGCTACCTGGAAGAGGGGAGAAGTCCTAACCCTTATCCATCCCAACCATGATGGGGGAGACTTCTTACCCTTATTCAACCCAAATGCACATGAATGCTTGACGGGGGAGAGCCCTAACCCTTATCCATCCCAACACTGATGGGGGAGACCCCTAACCCTTATCCGTCCCGAATGCAATATGAATGTTTGACGGGGGAGAGCCCTAACCCTTATCAATCCCAACACTGATGGGGGAGACCCCTAACCCTTATCCGTCCCACATACCCTTCAACACACAAAACCATCATGTCAACTACCATGTGTGTTCAACCAATTCAAACCATTTCAATAAAACTGCCTTTTTATTGAAAACCAATTCCATCAAAGTCATTTCAATCTCAAACCATTTCAATAAAACGCCCTTTTTATTGAAAACCCATTTTTCATCAAACCATTTACGATTTCAACAAATCCATAATTTAAAATCAACATTTTAAATTCAAGAAGCCAAATCACTTTGCACAACAATTCACCAAGATTTCACAATTTCATCAAAACCATAAATCATCACTAAAGAAGATTTATTCCATGCTTTTCACAATCAAATCCATTCAAACAAACCAATTTGAAACTAAACCAATCAATTCTAACAAGAGGAGTTGAGAGTGAAACCACCTACTTCAAAGGTTTTGACGAAAACCACAATGGTCGAAGAACACTCAAGAAACCCGGGTCGATTCTCCAAAAACCCACCTTAGATCTCTTCTCCTAGCAAGATCAAGACCAAATCTCATCATATTTGACATCCACACACTTAGATCTACTCATAATGGGCGTAGATCTAAGAAACCGAGAGAAGATGAGAAGTAGATCTAAGTAGATCTAAGAAACCGATCAAGAACGAAGAAGAATGATCACATACCTCAAGAATCCGGCTTCGATTCGCCAATAGAAGCCTTCGGATCGCCTCCGGAACGATGAGAGAACCCTCTTTGACCTTAGGAGAAGCAAAATCCCGAGTTAGGGCCGCTTAGGAGCTTAAACGAGGCACTTAGAGGCAAAAACGAGTGAGATTCACTTTTATAGGATCTCATTTAAGTGGCTGCATGGTTAGTTCGCACGGTTTGACAAACCGTGCGCTAACCGTGCGTTAGCTACTGCCTCGGCCACCCTTCTCGCACGGTTTGGCTGCACGGTTAGACAAACCGTGCGCCGCCCGTGCGAAAGCTACTGCCTCCAAGACCAACTACGCACAGTTTGGCCGCACGGTTTAGACAAACTGTGCGCCGCCCGTGCGACTTCCCCTTTTGCCTCAAAACTTCATTCTAAGTTCTCCCGACTCTCCCATACGTCACCGTTAACTTTAAAACCACTAAAAACATCCTGAAAGGGTTACATACCAGAAACCGGGGGTACTACATTCTCCCCACCGTTGGTCTTTCCGTCCTCAGAAAGTAGAAAACCTTCACCGAACTAAAAGAGTTCCGGCCACTGCTCTTTCATTTTCTTCTCACGTTCCAAAGTCTCTTCCTGAATCTGACCATGCTGCCATAAAACCTGCACTAGACCGATGCTTTTTCCACGCAAGACTTTCTCTTGCCTATCCACAATCCGTACCGAGATATGTATTAACGAAGTATCCGGCTCTAGGTCAACGTGATCCCATCTGATCACATAGTCAGGATCAGGTTGATACTTTTTCAACTGAGATACATGGAACGCATTATGCACCGAACTAAACCGTGGTGGTAATGCCAACCGATATGCCACCTCTCCAACCCGTTCCAGTATCTCAAAAGGGCCAATGTATCTAGGAGATAACTTGCCCTGCTTCCCGAAACGACGATGTCTAAGTCTTGGAGAGATCCTCAAGAAGACATGATCACCCACAACGAACGAAAGCGGTCTTCGACGGTGATTTGCATAAGATTTCTGACGACTCTGAGCCGTCTCCATCCTCTTTCTAATCAACTGAATCTTCTCCGTTGTTTCTTGGACAAGGCTCGGCCCAACTAGTGAAGTTTCACCAGTTTCCACCCAGCATAGTGGAGAACGACAAGGACGTCCATACAATGCTTCAAACAGAGCCATGCGTATCGAGGCTTGATAGCTATTATTGTATGAGAACTCCACTAAGGGTATATGCTCCTCCCATGAGCCACCAAAATCCATTACACAAGCCCGCAACATGTCTTCCAACGTTTGTATCGTCCGCTCGGATTGCTCATCCGTCTGAGGATGATACGCTGTGCTCATAGTCAACTGAGTCCCAAGGGCTTGCTGTAATGATTTCCAGAAACGAGATGTGAACCTCAGATCTCTATCTGAGACTATAGACATTGGTACACCATGTCTCTTTACCACTTCTCAGATATAGATTTTTGAAAGATCTTCCACCGTATGAGTTTCACGAATAGGGATGAAATGAGCCGACTTGGTTAGACGATCCACTATCACCCGAATGACATCGTGTTTTCGAACCGTTCTTGGAAGACCTGTAACAAAATTCATTTCTATCTGACCCATTTCCACATTAGGATAGGTAAAGATTGTAACATACCAGCTGATCTCTAATGCTCTACTTTAACCTGCTGACAAGTTAAGCACCGCGAGACGAACTCGACCACTTTCCTTTTCATGCCGCTCCACCAAAACTGCGCCTTCAACGCCT
Source organism: Viscum album (assembly GCA_963277665.1). Lineage (NCBI taxonomy): Eukaryota > Viridiplantae > Streptophyta > Magnoliopsida > Santalales > Viscaceae > Viscum > Viscum album. The sequence goes on along the minus strand of OY728128.1, from coordinate 140,811,539 downwards.
TATACATCTTCTGTGTACCTGGATGTACAGCCCATCTTGAATGGTGGTAAGCATGAAGGAGTTGTTTTTGACAAACCATAGGTACAACCATCCGATCTCTGAAACACAAAACTGAACCTCCATCAAGTTTCCAGTCATCAATGGTCTCCCCACCATTGAGTTTTGAACTTACAACCAGACATTCTGCATCAGATGTTTGTGCTTCTTTGATCATCTTTACTAAATCAGTAACAAGTGTTGTTGAAAAGAAAACAGCAACATCACCTCGGTCTTCACATTCCACATGCATGTCGGCTAAGACCGACATCAACTGCCATTCATCTGAAGCTACTTTCGCTAACTGAGCATATGACTTTCTACTCAATGCATTCGCCACTGAATTCCCTTTTCTTGGTGTGTACATCAAGTCAAAGTCAAACATCTGGAGATACTCCATCCACCTCCTTTGCCTCAGATTCAAATCTCGTTGTGAGAAAATGTGTTTCAAGCTTTTGTGATCCGTAAACACAGTAAATTTCTCACCAAAGAGATAATGTCTCCATGTTTTCAAAGCATGGACGACTGCAACTAACTCTAAATCATGTGTTGGTTAATTCTTCTCATGCACCCTCAACTGCCATAAACAACCACATGATCTCTTTGCATGAGAACACAACCCAACCCTTATCCCAAAGCATCACAATACACCACATACCACTGTCCTGATTCAGGCAAGATCAAGATGGGTGCCGATGTAAGACGAACCTTCAGTTCCTGGAAAGACTTTTGACATTCTTCTGTCCATTGGAATGGAGCATTCTTCTTTGTTAGAGCTGTCATTGGTGACGCTAGTCGTGAGAAATCACGCACAAAGCGTCGGTAGTAACCAACTAGACCAAGAAAACTTCGTATCTCGAATACATTCTTCAGTGGTTGCCAATAGATAACGACTTCTATCTTTTCAGGATCAACAGAAACGCCTTTCTCAGAAATGACATGGCCAAGGAAACGTACTTCCTGTATCCAAAAATCACACTTTGATAATTTGGCATACAAACGATGATCTCTCAAGATTTGTAACACTGTTTCCAGGTGCTCCTCATGATCATCCCTTGTCTTTGAATACACCAAGATATCATCCACAAACACCACAACAAAAGAATCCAGATATCGCTGAAATATCCGATTCATCAAAGCCATGAAGACCGCTGGTGCATTCGTTAGACCAAAAGGCATGACTACATATTCGTAGTGGCCATATCTACTTCTGAAAGCTGTCTTTGAAATATCCTCCTTCCGAACTCGCAATTGGTGATATCCTGATCGCAAGTCAATCTTGAAGAACCACCGAGCTCCCCTTAATTGATCGAACAGATCATCAATGCGTGGAAGTGGATATCTATTTTTTATCGTAACTTGGTTAAGCTTACGATAATCAACACACAACCGAAGAGTTCCATCTGCCTTTTTCACGAACAAAACCGGTGCTGCCCACAGAGATGTACTTGGTCAAATGAAACCCTTGATTTCCAGCTCCTCCAACTGCACTTTCAATTCCTGTAACTTTGTTGGTGCCATCCTATAAGACGGAGGGGAAATAGGACTGGTCCCCGGAAGGAGATCAACTGTAAACTCCACTTCCCTTAGAGGTGGTAACCCCGAGAAGTTTTTGGGAAAGACATCTGGAAATTGATCCACCACAGCTGGAAAACTATCTCTCTCGATCTCTTCCATTGATGCCAAAGTCAACGCTGCCAGTTGGTAAGAAATCGTTCCCACCATTTGTGCCAACAAACTCTTTGCACCTTGCTTTACCATCCTCTCTCCTCTGAAGAGATGGTCGATGCCATCCTCAGTCGTGAAACTAACCGTTCTCCTATAACAGTTGATGTGAGCCTTAAACATTGTCAACCAATCCATACCCAGGATTATATCATAGACATCCATGTCCAACATCGAGAAGTCCCATTTTAACTCAGCTCCATCAACAGTTATAGCACATGCTCTACACACAAAGGCTTGACGTTCTCTTCCACCAAGAGGAGTTTTCAGTTTCAAAACAGAAGACATCATTTCCAGTTTTAAACATAGCAAGTCAACAGCACGAGAAACAATGAAGGAATGTGATGCACCAGTATCAAACAACACTTGCACAAAGGTAGAATTCAAAAGAATCGTACCTCTCACCATAGATGGTCCAACCTGATCATCGACCATCATCTGCTCAGCTCCATACAATTGCTTCATCGCTGCACTGTTATCCTTGTTGCCTTGCTGAGATTGCCCTGGTTGAGGAGTTATGGTATTTCGAGAATCACCATGGCTAGCTCTGTTATGCTGACGAGACTGACTCTGCTGTCCTCGTCCTGTCGAAGCATACGATGCTTGCGACGCCTGGGAAGTGTAACGTGCACCCGACCTCGGAGCATTCCTACAATAGTGCTGTAGATGCCCCATCTGCTTGCAATTGTGACATGCTCTAGGTTGCGCCGTACAATCTCACCTTTTGTGGTCAAGCGAACCACACTGGAAACAACCTGCTTTGCTCTGGGGTCGTGGAGGAAGGTTCACGGATCCCGCTGTCTGATACTGATTTCCACTTGCACTGTGGAAATAGGTGTCCCTTTTCCTCTTGTTCCCAGAGGTTGAGTTCCCACCATTTCCCGTAGGTATCAACATGCCTCCTCCCATCGATCCCGAGATATCACGTTCAACAACAGTCGCTCTGTTCAAAATCTCTGTATAATCCGTAATACAGAGCACTGCAATCTTCGATCGAATCTCTTGCCTTAGCCCCGATTTGAAGATGCGTGTCTTCAACGACGCACTTGCCACATCCTCTGGTGCAAAACGGACTAAATTCATGAATTTAGCCGCATACTCTGTGACAGAGAGACTCTTGTTTCAGGCTGAAGAAGTCCGTCGTTTTCTGGATCTTGAACGTGTGAGGATAGAATTGTTTGTTGAACAATTCTTCAAAATCCTCCCATGTAAGACCTTCATCCAATCTAGCTTGCACCGCTAAATCCCACCACTGACGTGCAAGATCCTCGAGCATATACGTCGCCAACTTGACCTTGAGCTCTGATGGTGTGCCGATGAAATAGAAGATACAATTCATCCTACTTAGCCACACCTCCGCCTTTTCGGGTTCAGCATCACCCCGAAAGTTCGGTGGATTCTGCTTCATGAACTGGATGGTATGATCCACATGCCTTGGTTCATTCCTCCAGTTCCCCGCATCCACAACATGAAAAGTCTGAACAATACTCTGAACCAGCTCTTGGTTCACACGTGGTTCAGGTGCAACCACATTCTCCGCAGCTTCTTCGGGTTGGTTCTGACGACGCCTACCGGCTGCCATTTTCTAAACTAACAACAAACTCCGTCAATATCACTCTCTAGCAACTGATGGCTTAACATTCAGATTCTATCACATCATGTATCACAACATTGTTCTCAAAACAACCTTTTTCCCATGTTCAAACATTTTTTGAAAACATTCAGCATGCTTTTTGAAAATCAACCCATTTTCAAAATACATCAAATACCTTGTTTTCAAAATCTTTCACTTGGAAAACAATTTCTGCATTTTTCAAAAATTCACACATTGCACAAAATCCTTACTCATTCATCACAATGAGATATGCAATCCTAGTGGGAAGTCATTCCTGTACAATGCATGTCATGCTCCTCTCATTGGCTAAACCCATGACAATGAAATTTCCAACATTCTAGAAGTGTATCCAAAACACTTATGTACCCAACATCTTGGTAACTTGAAGTTCAGCATAAACGGGTTAGTTACGTCCTTTTATGCTATACATTTCAAGTTCCGACAATCCTACTCCTGTCTAAGATTTCGACCCAAGGAATAGACAAGAATGAATTTCAACTCCAAGACCAAGAACACTGATGAGTACTTGTTAGGCAAGGACCGAACAAGCTGATACCATTTGTAATGACCCGCCAATTCTTATTGGTTTGAGAGTACCACGAGTCATTACTAGGCCTTAAGCGACATCCCCAAGGCGCCAAAGGCTGACAATAAATGCCGAAGGGTTTCAAGTACAAGTGGGGACGATTTACCCTTTAAGAAATAAACCCATAAACCAACCATAACCAAACATTCACTATATGGTGCATGAACAAATGAAAGACCAATAAACACTTCATTCATATCAAACTACATCAAGGTACACAACAGTGGAAGACCAAACTAAGCATCAAAGTACACAGCGGATGAACAATTCAAGACTCTCAAAAGACACTACAACTCCATGCTCCACAAGCTCCAAGCTCCACAACATCTCCCAAACATCACCACGAGCCACTAGCAATAAGATGCTTTACCTTTACCTGTGTCCCGGAATACAACATCTGCAAAAGCACCAAAGTGCCAAAGCAGGGGTGAATATAAAACTCAGTAGGTTTCCCTAATGACTTCCCTACTCACGCCACTAGGATAGAAGAGTTAGCCACATTTATATAAAAACAGTTTATATAAAACATTTTCCCAAAAGTAGTTTATAACTAAATATAAACAAGTTTCCAAACCATTCATAACCAAAGACATTTCAAGAGCAATTAAAACCAATTTTCCAGCAATTTATTTTTCCAGAAAAATAACCAAACAAGCTTAAGAACCATTTCACAAACATTCCCTTTTTGGCATACCCAACCATTCCACAAACCCATGCAACCAACCATGCATGCTACCTGGAAGAGGGGAGAAGCCCTAACCCGTATCCATCCCAACCATGATGGGGGAGACTTCTTACCCTTATCCAACCCAAATGCACATGAATGCTTGACGGGGGAGAGCCCTAACCCTTATCCATCCCAACACTGATGGGGGAGACCCCTAACCCTTATCCGTCCCGAATGCAATATGAATGTTTGACGGGGGAGAGCCCTAACCCTTATCCATCCCAACACTGATGGGGGAGACCCCTAACCCTTATCCGTCCCACATACCCTTCAACACACACAACCATCATGTCAACTACCATGTGTGTTCAACCAATTCAAACTGTAGAATGAGAAAACCCCCTCACCTCCTTACCTCAAAGTGAGGAGGAGACGTTCTTTTATAATGAATGATAAACACCACATCGGACCACAAGTCCGATGTGGGATACAGACTCCAACACTCCCCCTCAAGCTAGGTGTACCTAGCTTGGACAGATAATGAAAAGAAATCAACAAAACAGACGCTAACACTCCCCCTCAAGCTGGACATGCCCAACTTGAAGACAAAACAAGACGAAAACAGAAGAAACCGAAATAATAAAATCGTTGTTGATGGTGCTCCCCCTCAAGATGGTAATTTGATGCCGCTGAAAATGATGGGTCATCGCCGGAAAAGTGCGGGGCCGGACAACAGAGCGCCGGGAAATCCACACTGGCGGGTCAGTCGTCAGAACGTCGGGAAAATCCGCACTATGGGCCGGTCGTCAGAGCGTCGGGAAAACCGTAATGTCGGGCCGATGTCAAAGCGCCGAGAAATCCGCTCGGGAGGGCCGGTCGTCAAAGTGCCGAGAAAGCCGCAATGGCGGTGCCAGTCGTCGAAGCGCCGGGAAATCCGCAGGAGGAGGTAGGCGATTGAATGCGGTGATTCCGCAGGAGGTAGGAGGAGGAGGCAGCGCTGGGGAGGAGTCGCGACGGAGGGTCGCGCTAGGGAGGAGCCGCCGGGAAGAGAGAGGCCGGACGGAGATGGGCCGACGCGAGGGATCCGCCGGGAAGGGAGCAGCTGGACGGAGCAGGCACAGCTGGGGATCGCGACGGGAGGTGAGGGCTGGGAGCCGCGGGACGCGAGCCGCAGGAAGGAGCCGTCGGGGAAGGGAGGTCCGTCGGGAAACAACATAGGGAGGAGCACCGCCGGACAAAGCCGGAGCAGGGAGGCTGCGTAGGGCGGAGGAGGCCGAGCGTCGCGCGCTGGGAGGGCGGGGTTGTCGCGCTGGGATGAATCCTGCTCGGGATCGTCGGGGGGAGTAGGCGCCGACAGTTACAGGATCCGGAAAGACCGCCGGGAGAGAGGGACGCCGGGAGGGGAGCCGCGCCGACAGTTACGGGATCTGGAAAGACCGCCGGGAGAGAGGGACACCGGGAGGGGAGCCGCGCGGGAGATGCAGATGGAGTGCGGGAGCCGCTCAGGCGGATGGAGGTCCGCCGGGGAATCCGCAGGAGGCACCGTGCGAACAGGAGGACCGTCGGGGGGGGGAGCCGCGACGGGGAGGGCCTGCGCGTAGGTGGAGAGATCCGCGACAGGGAGGGATGCCGCGCAGGAGAGGGGCACCGTCGACGGAGCAGTGCCGGACGAAGCAAAGGGAGCCGCCGGGATGGGTCGTTGGGCCGGCGTGAGGGAACCCGCAGTGAAGGCGGGGCTTGGCGCCGGGAGAGATCCACGACAGGGAGGGGTCGTGCGCAGGAGGAGCGCGAGCCGGAGGAGACGCCGGGGAAAGAAGCCCGCCGGACTGGAAGGGCTCGCTTGCAGGAGGAGCGCGCGCCAGAGGGGAAGGCGCCGCGACTGAGGTCCTGCGCGACTGGGAGGAGCAGCGGAGGGAGGAGGGGTGGCGGCTATTTGGATTGGAGCCGCCGCCCCCCGGACGGGGAAAACCCTAAAGGCTGATGAGAGGAAAATAATAATAATAATAATAATTAGGGAGGGAGGGTCGGGAGTAAATCCCTCTGATACCATGTAGAATGAGAAAACCCCCTCACCTCCTTACCTCAAAGTGAGGAGGAGGCGTTCTTTTATAATGAATGATAAACACCATATCGGACCACAAGTCCGATGTGGGATACAGACTCCAACACAAACCATTTCAATAAAACTGCCTTTTTATTGAAAACCAATTCCATCAACGTCATTTCAATCTCAAACCATTTCAATAAAACACCCTTTTTATTGAAAACCCATTTTTCATCAAACCATTTGCGATTTCAGCAAATCCATAATTTAAAATCAACATTTTAAATTCAAGAAGCCAAATCACTTTGCACAACAATTCACCAAGATTTCACAATTTCATCAAAACCATAAATCATCACTAAAGAAGATTTATTCCATGCTTTTCACAATCAAATCCATTCAAACAAACCAATTTGAAACTAAGTCAATCAATTCTAACAAGAGGAGTCGAGAGTGAAGCCACCTACTTCAAAGGTATTGACGAAAACCACAATGGTCGAAGAACGCTCAAGAAACCCGGGTCGATTCTCCAAAAACCCGCCTTAGATCTCTTCTCCTAGCAAGATCAAGACCAAATCTCATCATATTTGGCATCCACACACTTAGATCTACCCATAATGGGCGTAGATCTAAGAAACCGAGAGAAGAGGAGAAGTAGATCTAAGTAGATCTAAGAAACCGATCAAGAACGAAGAAGAACGATCACATACCTCAAGAATTCGGCTTCGATTCGTCAAGAGAAGCCTTCGGATCGCCTTCGGAACGATGGGAGAACCCTCTTTGATCTTAGGAGAAACAAAATCCCGAGTTAGGGCCGCTTAGGAGCTTAAACGAGGCACTTAGAGACAAAAACGAGTGAAATCCACTTTTATAGGATCTCATTTAAGTGGCCGCACGGTTAGTTCGCACGGTTTGACAAACCGTGCGCTAATCGTGCGTTAGCTACTGCCTCGGCCACCCTTCTCGCGCGGTTTGAACGCACGGTTAGAGAAACCGTGCGCCTCTCGTGCGGAAGCTACTGCCTCCAAGACCAACTACGCATGGTTTGGCCGCACGGTTTAGACAAACCGTGTGCCGCCCGTGCGACTTCCCCTTTTGCCTCAAAATTTCATTCCAAGTTCTTCCGACTCTCTCATACGTCACCCTTAACTTTAAAACCACTAAAAGCATCCGGAAATGGTTATATACCAGAAACCGGGGGTACTACATTTAAAACTGGCTCTGTTGGGCGTGGCAAGCTAGAGTCCAAGCGGATTTGACTATGAAAGTCCCAATACCGTAGAGACAAAAAATGTCAACTTGCCCCATCCTGCACAAGCTCACAGGCTTACCTACATTTTAAAAAAATCAAATGCATAAACCAAAATCATTTAAATATTATATTTCAGTATTTTTATTAAATAATATGGTATAAAATGTTTTTATTTAATTTTTTTATTGAAAAAATAATCCAAAATTTTTTTTTTAGTAAGTTAATGTTTTAAAATGCATATACAATAAATGCTTTTATTACTTTTTAAATATTAGGCCCGCGGGCAAGCCCGCACCTGCGTGGGCTCTGGTGGGTCCAGCATGGAAGACTATAAGTGGGGCGTACAGCCTGGAAAAGGTTGGACAACTGGGAGTGGTTGGATGGACAACTGGGAGGGGTTTGTTAGGGGCCTCACGTGGGGCATTAAATGGGAAAGAGTGTGGCTGTTAATATGCTTGGGATCTTGTGGGAATATTCCAGGGAGGGGGCCCACAGTTGTTAGAGAGGCTGTTATATGGAGAGAGTGATAGAAAAGGGAATTCTGTTTGTGAAGTGCGGCCTTTGGGCTTGGGCGGGAGGATCCTTTGATCCCTCGAGTCTCTCTCTCTCTGGTTAATCTTCTTCCTTGTGTCTGCATTTCTATTTACATTTTATGCTAATACAAAGAAGTCTGTTATCTTTTGAAAATGCTGGTTCTTAGGTTGTATCAATTGGTCCGACCCGCCTTTCGATTCCATGACCTCTCTGTTCAGCTGCAAATGATGTTTTCGGACGAGCTAACAAGGCATCAGCGTTGGGATCACCACTTTCAAGAGGAAGCTGCTTTCCGAAAATACATGGTCGGTACTGTGCCTTGCTGGACGACAACGCCTACCAACGGGGCTAGGAAAATCTCTCTCCTCTATCTCGCCATTGGATGATAAGGAGACACATGAGCAGACGCTATATGCGCCGGTGACTCCTTCGGCTAGGGAGGTGAGCAAATCGGGCTCAGACAACGACTGTAGCAGGCAAGACAGGATTCAGGACTTCACCAGGAAGCAGCTGCAGTAGGAGGCGACTCTGCCTCCTTGGGCGGCCGGGCTGCTTGAGGTGCGCTCTGTGACCTCTGACGAATCGCTGAGGGAAGGGCACGACAACATAGGACATAACACGTTTTTTGCGACAAATAAAGTTGAAATCAAGAACCAGGCAACAAAAGCCATTGTGCACGACCAGCAGGGGTGGGAACAGGAGCTGCAAGAACAAGTGAAGTTCCGTACAATGTTCCGAGCATTCATAGAAGGCGCACGATCGAGAGGGAACAATGTCTGGGAGGTGCGGGAGCAGCAGGCGACCTGAAAAACGAATACAGTTGGCGCTGCAATGTCTACACAAGCACCAATTACCAATTATTTCCGCCGGAGGTATGGAACTGCCTGTGTTTGATGGAAAAGATCCTCAGGGCTGGATCATGGGTATAGAACTACACTTCCAAATTTAGGGGATTCCGAAAGCGTCCAAGGTTTCCTATGTTCAGGTATGTATGGAAAGGGTCGCGAAACATTGATTCAATATCATGCAGGAATTCCATATTATATCTTGGTTGGTATTCAAGGAGGAACTCATGGACCAATTTGGTGAATCGGCGGATCATACTTCATATGTGGTGATGACAAATATAGAAACAAAACTACGGGAGGCATCTATTTCAGCACTGAATACGGAAGGGGGTTTCAGGGGGCAACGCGCCCCTGCTCCAAGGGTCCGGGGGCCGAAGGTCCCCGACCCAATTTTTTTCGGCACTGTAGCATCTCTGACCACTGTAGCGGAGCTGACCGACCGACACCGACAGACACTGTAGCAGTGCGGACTTTGGAGTCAATAGTACTGTAGCACTTTTGACAAAGGTGGTCGCCGTTCACTATAGCAACGCGGACTTACTTTTTGGAACAGTGATCGTCTTCTTTCCATTTTATAGCCCATTTCCGGGCTAGGGTTACTACTGAGAAAACTCTGTAATTTTGTGCTCCCGAATTAGTGAAGTTCTGCCTCTCCGTGAACGTTGGGTTATTCCCGAACCACGTAAAATTTGTGTGTCCCGTGTCTATTTTCTTTCTGCATTCTTCTTTCGTTTCTCGTTTCTGTCGTTGCGCCTCCTGACGATTCTGCAACAGCTGAAGAGGTGCATGGCTGGCTTGTGAATTGGGCGTCGAGCATGTTTCGTCTGGATGTGTTTTTGCCGACGAATATTATCGTTAATGAGCACGACAAGCAATTTTCCGGACTTGAAGCAGGGGAGTTGGAACTGTTGATGGTGATAGCAGCGCACCACTCACACCAGCTTTTTCCCGTGCATGTGGCGCCAGCTAAAGACAAGGATGACTGTTGGAAGAACAAACTGAAACTTCTCGTGCATGTGGTGCCAGCTGAAGACGAGGTTGATTGTTGGAAGAACAAACTCAAACTGAAACGAGAGGGACGTGAGTGGCCTGATCCAGATGGGAACCTCAACTTCAGCAAAGTGAAGACGCTGAGGGATGGTGACAAAAGCAAACTGACAAAGCCCAACAAGACCGGGAAGAATTTTGGGAAAAGCTCTTATTACCAGCACGTCATCTCAAGGGGATGGAGCATGAGGAGGTTCGGTCTTATCATCAGACCATGCTGTTTGAGACGCGATTCACATCAGGCGCGCCAAATTAAAAGCAGGGGTCTTAAGCACTGGGCATGCACCATTGATTTATATATGCAGCTTCAACCACTTATTGTAGACCAACAATATGTCTGGGAATTCCATTTGCCACACTGGTGGCCACCTGACCCGGGCATAACAAAAGCACTGCATCCTTTTGCAAGGAAAGGGATGTCAATTAAAGATTTTGGTGGAATCTGGATTGAAAAATTCTGTATGGACAGTTTAGCTTTGGATGCACAAGTTACATGGGAAACAAAATTTAAGGGTGCCTTTCACCCTCTCTGTTTCACTTCTTTCGGTCTCGAGGACAAGACTGAATTTCAAGGTGGGGAGAGTGATGGAGACCTGACCCTCACCATTGAATACTCCAATAGTGGGGTGTGCAGCCTGAGAAGTGAGCTGGTGGGTCCAGCATGGAAGACTATAAGTGGGGCATACAACCTGGAAAAGGTTGGACAACTGGGAGTGGTTGGATGGACAATTGGGAGGGGTTTGTTAGGGGCCTCACGTGGGGCATTAAATGGGGAAGAGTGTGGCTGTTAATATGCTTGGGATCTTGTGGGAATATTCCAGGGAGGGGGCCCACAGTTGTTAGAGAGGCTGTTATAAGGAGTTGGAGAGAGTGATAGAAAAGGGAATTCTGTTTGTGAAGTGTGGCCTTTGGGCTTGGGCGGGAGGATCCTTTGATCCCCGAAGTCTCTCTCTCTCTCTCTGGTTCATCTTCTTCCTCGCATTTGCATTTCTGTTTACATTTTCTGCTAATACAAAGAAGTATGTTCTCTTTTGAAACTGCTGGATCTTAGGTTGTATCAGCCCCCCCCCCCCGCCTCGCACTTGCGTAGGTTTTGCCCGCATAGGACCACGCTATAATTGGAAAAAAAAATTATGTTCGCCTCGCCCCTTATTCGTTCCATATCCGCAAAGCCCGCGGTTCGTGAGCTTGTTTTACATCATCATCACAGAAATACTTTGTCGTTAGGAATATGGGCTGGCAGGGGGCTGTTATGGGCTGGCTGGGCATGCGCTGGAAAGGCATGTACTGGTGGGCCGGTTAAGGGGAATAACTACCAAGTGGTGTAATTTGTTTCTTTAGTTGTTGGGGTAGGTAGGGGGTTTGTTCGGTGTACTGGTGGAGTATTAAAAGGGGGTCCAGTTGTAAGGGAGGGGATACAATTCTTTTTTAGTATTTTGTTTGGCAGCAGGATTTGCTGGTGGTCTCGGCTTGGCTCTCGGGACAATGGACTTCTCCCGCGGGCTTCTTCTTATTTCTCCAACTCTTCTTTCTCCTACCTTTGTAACTCCTCTATTGGTTCTGTTCAGCAACTATTATACAGTGCCTACGTTTATTTTAATTCTCTCTCTCTCACGCTCTCAATTTTCCTAACAATTTGGCGACTCTGTTGGGGAGCTCGAGTGGGACAAACGATTGTAGAGGGGACGATTGCTGCTGGAGAACCGCGATCGGTGTAGGGAGACTCAGACGCCTGGGTACGGATTGCTGGGGAAGATCGAAGAGGCAGCTCAAGCAGAGAAACAGGTTTTTGCAACTAGTTATCGTTAGGCGTGACCGTGATCGGCAGGGGAGTACGATCAAAGTGCGAAAAGCTGGGCAAGCTGACGTGGGGAAAATCGCTGGAGAAAACTTGGTCTCTGCTGGAGACGCTAACGCCGCTGAAGAAGACACTGACGAGAGGAAAACACAACTGCTGTTTGAAGTAGAACGACGTCGGAGAACAAAGGTAGGATAGCGTGCAGTTGCTGTGGAGGAGTGGCGCGAATGCTGGGAAGTTGCGACCGTTGCTGAAGACGCGTCGTAGAGGTTGGAGGAAGCGCACGAGTTGTGTGGTCAATCGCCGCTGGAGTTTGTTGCAGAATGATTGCTGCTGGAGCGATTGAGTGAGCAAACGGAGAAGGACGTTTGCGACTGGGAGAACGTTTTGGCTGTGGTAAGCGTCCGATGCTAGTGCTGTAGGCGGATGGAAAAAGAGAGAGAATTCAGTTGTGCAGGATACTCTCTTTCTTGCACCTGTGAACTACTGTGTTACGGGATCGCCACTGAGGAAGTCACAATTGGCTATACGATTAGTTGAATTGGGTGCACAAAATGACAACAAGAGTCATGGTGCCAGATTTTACGGGAGAGGATCCCTATGGCTGGATCATCAAAGCAGAAAGGTATTTTGATTTTTTTCGGACAACAGAGGATATGAAAATACACTGGGCGCAGCTTTGCTTGGTCGGTACTGCTCTATACTGGTTTTTGTCCTGACACAGTGCTACACTGAACTCATCATGAGAAATTTTTAAACTGACACTACTGGAGAAATACGGGAACGATGAGCAGCAGCCTGGAACAGACTGAAGCAACTTAAGGAGGTAATGTTTGCTTCCAGTTCAGGTGTGGATGTGCAAGAAGGGTATGCAGAAGAGGAACACATTGCACTGGAAGAAATGTGAGTAAGCTTGAGGAGTTTTCCGGTTGGACAGGAAAGGTACAATCGTGAAGTGCTGGAGGAACAGTTGGAATCTACTCTGAAACGACCTGATGAAATATTTTTTGTTCCGAGTTCATCCAAGGAAAATGGAGCGGAGAAGATCTTTACACATTTTCTTTGCGATAATGTAGCCATTGAGGTGGAGCGGGAAGAAGATGAAGGTGGTGAGTTGCGACAAACAGGAGCTATGGAAAAATAATATAGAGGAGTTCGAACTAGAAGCTCAGGATACTCTGCTTCCAGGTATTCGAAAAGAGGCAAGTGCAGGGAATGATATAGAGGAGTTGTGAATTCTTGGTATGCATTTTAAGCCTCTTGCTGTGGATATTGAGCGTCTAGGAGATCCGCCAGTAGCACAGGAAAGGTGCAGTCCCGATCCTAGTTCTAGAAGCGGTGACAATAACAAGGTGATGATTGGGGCTGATGTTCGCGATTCTAGATGGGGCAGTTCGACAGACGGACTGAAACAACAGTGCAACGTGCAGGTAATAAGGTGTTCCCTGGTAGTTCTTGTGAAGGGTACTCATGAATTAGACATTCTACCACCAACTTACAACATTCAGAACCCTCAGCTAGCGGTGGCATCCAAGGGCCGGGGAACAACATTGTCTTTGATTTATGATTTGGGTTATTTGCCCAGCTCCTACATTGGAGGTAATAGCAACGTTTACAATTAGCATACATTTTTCTTTTGTTGTGTGTACTAGAGGTGTTACTTTGAGTGACCAAGCTTTATGTTTGGCAAGCCGTTACACCAACAGATGTTGCAGTCAAAAACAACGCGGGCGGACAGTTATTGCCCCATGCTGCAGACTCACTCTGGCTCTTAGTAAGGGGAAATTATGTTTTCTGTGTTCGTGCTATGAATATTCCTTTTCCACTCATATCTCTTTCCACAATATGAAGATGGTCAACACTATTGCCTTCTGAAATTTAGTGTAAGTTTTGGCACAGACACAAAACTTGGAACTAGCCCAATATTGATTGTTGAAGAGGACAAAGAATGGCTTGAAGGTTTTGAGCATGAAAGAATAGCTGAATCTACATCAACTTCAATACATGGAAAAGCAGTTTGGGTTGTGGGCCTTGTTCCTGGCATTGATTTTTGCAATTTGAATCTAACAGCTGCAGCCATTTGGGAAGTTGAAGAAACGGGCTTAACTGGGGTTCCGTGTTCTGTGTACTGGCTTAACTGGGGTTCTATGTTCTATGTACCTCCTTATTGCTTCTGCTATTGTGCATTTAGTTTCTATTTTTGGAGCAAGCTACTTCCATAAAAAGAGACAACAAAGCTTTACTGAATTTAGGGCTGTCACAAAAGATTTTGCTCCCTCAAACAGTCTTGGAGCAGGTGGTTTCAGGCCTGTTTATATGTGCATTCTGAGAGGATCCATTTACTGATGTTTTTAGTTGGATAAGGAGCGGAAGATTCCGATTTGACGTCAAGGTTCTTTTCGGAATTTGTGTGGGAGTACTCTTAGGCGAAGCTAAATCAGGAGCTTGTGTTGTTAAAGGTGTTGTAAGGGAAGGAAAAAAGGTCCACGAACCACGACACCGAAGGCGTTTCATCATGGCAAAATGGGTGGCCAGGTTTTGAAGGTCCATCTTGGGGACAAGATGGTTTTTAAGGAGGGGCAAATGTTAGGAACATGGGCTGGCGGGGGGGCTGTTATGGGCTGTCTGGGCATGCGCTGGAAAGGCTTCTGCAGGAGGGGCATGTGCTGGTGGGCAGGTAAAGGGGAATAACTACCAAGGGGCAGTGGTGTAATTTGATTCTTTAGTTGTTGGGGCTGGTAAGGGGTTTGTTGGCTGGATTGGTGGAGTATTAAAAGGGGGACTAGTTGTAAGGGAGGGGATAGAATTCATTTTTAGTATTTTGCTTGGCAGCATGATTTGCTGGTGGTCTCGACTAGGCTCTCGGGAGAGTGGACTTCTCCAGCGGGTTTCTTCTTTTTCTTTCCTCAACTCTTCTTTCTCCTACCTTTGTAACTCCTCTACTGGTTCTGTTCAACAACTATTATACAGTGTCTACGTCTATTTTAATTCTCTCTCTCTCCCGCTCTCATTTGTCTCAACAATCGTTTATAAAATGGGTAGGCGTTGCGTACTCCTCCCTAGACTCTGTCGTGTACCTTTAAATATACATGTGTATGTATGAAATACACGATGTTGGATTTTAGGCTTTATCAGCCAACTAACTGATGTACCCTAATTTATCTCTAAAGTTCATATGAATTTTATTGAAAATACGATTAACTTTACCCTTGATCTTGGTATTTGATAGGAATTCATGAATATTGATCAAATTTGGAGCTTTGGAGCAAAAAAAAAAAACATAAATTGGGACATCATCGAGAGCAAAAGGAAGAAAGGGGGGGGGAGAGAGAGAATTCTGAGGATCGGTACCGGGCCCTCCACGCCGATTCTCGCACCGCTGCTTGGAGGGCGCGCTAGATGCAGCGGGTTGCGTTTCGAGGCGACGCATGATCCTATCCAACGTTACTTTTTTTATGATTCTATCCAACGTTACTTTTTTTTAAGAGGCGACACATGATCCTATCCAACGTTACTTTTTTATGATCCTATCCAATGTTACTTTTTTTTTTAAAATTTTCAAAACATTTTTAAGGGGGAAGTGAGAACCCTCACAAGATTAAACACCAAAAGAGATTACACTATCCAACGTTACTTTTTTATGATCCTATCCAACGTTACTTTTTTTTTTAATTTTCAAAACACTTTTAAGGGGGAAGTGAGAACCCTCACAGGATTAAACACCAAAAGAGATTACAGATTTGTTGAAAAACAGTTTGAGCCGATTGGAATCCCTCTCCCTAAACAAAATCCAGGGAATAGAATTTACCCGTGAGTCAGGGTAGCCCTTTAGGACGTCTTCATACTGATGCGCCAAGTTGTCCGAAGCTTTCGTGAATTTCTCCATGTTGATCTTCTCCATATTGAAGCCTCTCAGTAGAATGCGGGCCTGCTTATCAATCCACTCGCCAACGTCCTTAGTGGTGGACACACGAAGCGTTCTTCCCGTCTTTTTCAGTGCTTTCAAATCCATTGCTTCTACCATTTCTTCATCTGAGTCCATGTGTTCCAACACTGAGGATATATGTTGCTGTGGGTCTCCAGTGGAGCTTGACTCATGTCGCTGTCCAGGATCCCTCGTCTCTGTACCACTCAGGGGGTTGGTCGGGACTAAAGCCTCACCACCTGCAGGCACCATGTCACATGATGTGTTGGCCACTATATGTAGGTTGCTCGCAGATATAGGAGCCTTTGGGGCAGCTTTCCCGTACTTGCAGATCTAGTAATAGGACTGGGTAGGTTAGAATACTCCTTCCTACGACGCGCCCTTCAGTTGTTCTTAATAAAGCCATCCGAATCGATAGTAGTGTACTTGCCTTTATGTGTGGAGGATTTGAGATATTCCCCCGCAATGACGATTTCCTTGGATTCAGCAGGGAAGTCCAAAGGATCATCAGTCTCCTCGTGGGAAGCCCCCTCATTCGTCAAGTGGTCCTTCCCCTCTCCATGGATGCCCTCCATCCCATCTCGTTCTACACTGGCTTGGCAATCGTCCTCACCCAACACTGCAAACCAGTTTTGATGGTTCATATTTGTTCCCCCAGATAAAACCTTCTCAGCATAAGAAGGGGTCGCCTGCAGGGCCTGAATTGGCAGCTCGGAAACTCCTGCCTGATGAAAGCCTCGTCCCATAAATTGAAAGTGCATTGAGGTATTCTCCAGAGCCAAATGCTGAGAGCCCTCACCAGTGTCTTGGTCCTCGCAGACTCCTTCAATCACCTCGGTTACCTTGGCTGCATTTGTTGAAGCCATCTGGATTGCCCTATCCTCCTGAAGGACCTTCTCCACTCGGTCACTGCTACCACCATGCGAGCCACCTTCCAGAAACATGCGCAGGTCTCTCACTGCCTCTTCACTGCAACCTAAAACTGCATTATCATGGGGTACCACCTCGCCAACACCCATGTCCGATGTAGAGTCTTTGCTCTCCTTTGCCCCTGGAATGCGCACCCCCAGATCACTCTTCAGTCTATCAAACACCTTTTCTACACTCGGGTTTGGATTGGGGATCGGAACTTGTCTCAAAGAACCCAGAACTGCAAGACCAGGACTATATCCAGGCGCCCCCTTCACCTGTTGCTTGCCAGCTTCAGGACCACTGTTGTTGTAACACCCCGCCCCTACCTCATTGGCTTGAGGAGGCGGTGAGGGTTACTTGACCTTAAGCGACGCTCCCAAGGCGCCAAAGGCTGGCAATAAATGCCGAGGGCTTCAAGAACAAATTGGGGAACGATTTTCCCTTAAGACAAAACCAACCAAACCATCCACTATCAACCACTACATGATGCATGTCAATCAAAACATTCAAGCATGTATTCCCAAAGGACAACCAAGTTGTTCCACAATACAACCCAAAACCAATACAACCAATACCATATCAGAGTACTATGCGGAAAACTCAACAAAAGACCCAGAATAAGCCAATACACACTCCATGGCTCCACACCAAGCTCCATGCTCCAAGCTCCACCCAGACAATACGATGCACCATTAAAGGAGAGTGATGCCTTACCTTTGCCCACGTCACGATACACAACATCTGCAAAGACACCAACGTGCCAAAGCAGGGGGTGAGTACAACTATTCAGTAGGATTTCCCCAAATGACTTCCCTACACATGCCATTAGGATAAAACCGTTAACACATTTATATAAAACCATTTATATAAAATAATCACAAGTGCATCCATTACCATAAGCCAAACACACCCTTACCAAGCCATTTCACCCCAAACCAAGTAAACCCAGGGAAAGCCAAGCAATCATGCCGTAAGCCACACATGCCACACAAGGAAGCCAAATCAACCATGCCACAAGCCGATTACCTTTTCATATTTCACTCACAAGCCCCATCTACAAACATCCCCAACTAAGTACACAACATATCATGGTGGCACTTCCCGTCCAACCCATGCACACAACAAACCATGGTGGCACTTCCCGTCCACTTGCTATTGATGGTGGTACTTCTCGCCCACTATCCATCCCCTTTTTATAGTGGTCCTTCTCGTCCACTTACCATTGATGGTGGCCCTTCCGTCCACTATCCATCCCCTTTTCTTAGTGGTACTTTCCGCCCACTTTCACAACATTCAAACAAACCAACACAACCGAGCATATAACCCATCAAGGCCACAACAACATGCAATCAACCATTTTCATTACATGCCAATCCACTTCAATAAATCAACCATTTATTGAAAACACCCTTTAACCATTTTCCATGCCAAACCCCATTTCAATAAAACAACCATTTTTATTAAAAACCATTTTCATCAACCATTTTCACAAATCATTCACAGCAACCCATTTTAAAATCTTCATTTTAAAATCCACAACAAGAAACACTTTACCACAAAACCCACTTTTTCCCAAAAATCCCCAAAACATCACCCAAGGGATTTCTAACCATTTTCGCACATCAAAACACAATTAATTTCAAGCCAACTAAATTAATTGTAACCAAAACCATTAGCTCTAACCAAGTGGAGTCGAGAGAGAAGCCACCTACCTTTAGGGTTTCGGCGAAATCGACCCTCAAGCAACTGCACCTCAAATCCGGTGAACGCACCACCGAAACCTCTCTAGATCTCCTTCCCTAACATCCACAAGCCTTAAAATTAACATCCAAGGCAACCACAACCCTAGATCTACACACAACGGGTGTAGATCTAGAAAACCGAGAGAGAGGGAGATGTAGATCTAGAGGAAAACACAAAGAAACCAAGAGGAGAGACTTACTCGGGAGAAACCACCTTTAATCCACCAAGAAACCTCTTCAAAACGCTTCCAAAACGAGTGGGAGAGCACCCTCAACCCTTGAGAACCCGAAATCCCGAGTGAGGCTCGAGTGGGAGAAGATTGGGAGTGGAATGAGGCAAGCCCGAGTGAACCTGGGTTATAAAACCCTATCTTTAAGTGGCCGCATGGTTAGCCCGCACGGTTTGACAAATCGTGCGCTAACCGTGCGCACGCCACTGCCTCGAGAGGAGGGGTCCGCACGGTTGCCTCGCACGGTTTGGCAAACCGTGCGCAGGCCGTGCGAAGGCAACTGTCTCCCCCTGCACGGTTTCCTAGAGAACCCGCACTGTTTCCCCTAGCCGTGCTCAAATCGTGCTCCCTTAGAAAAGCTTCCAAACTTATCCAAAACCATTCCAAACTCTCCCAACCTCTTCTCAACTCATCCCATGCACTTTAAACACATAAAAATGCATAAACAAAGGCTACATACCTCAAACCGGGGGTGCTACAACTGTTGGCGCACACTGGTTCGACTTCCATAGTATGATCGCCGTCTTTACCCATGCACAGCCCCCTGCCGCCGTCGCTTGGATCCTCTACTTGCAGAGGAGCCAAATTCTTCCTCACACGTTTACATGATACCACAGAATGACCCAGTTTCTTGCACATGAATTACAGAAATCAAACCAAGTTTCATAGACTACATGTTGTTTGTGTCGAAGCTCTCCCTCCACTGTAATCCACACAAACTCAGGGGGAATTTT
Source organism: Viscum album (assembly GCA_963277665.1). Lineage (NCBI taxonomy): Eukaryota > Viridiplantae > Streptophyta > Magnoliopsida > Santalales > Viscaceae > Viscum > Viscum album. Next base: position 140,791,844 of record OY728128.1, on the reverse strand, counting down.
CGAGACATCAAGCTCCACACATAACCGCGGAAAAACCGGATGGCAGAGCGGCCTTGTTCTCGAATCAGTGCACAAATATTCACCGACAAGGTTTCCTAACATCCTCAAGATAGCGGGGTTCTGAAAAGGCAGAGGGAGTTTCAGGAAACTAACCCAAATTGCAGCCGTAGGGGAGTTGCATTGCAAGTGGAAGTCATACGACCATCAAAATAGGTAGAACCGATGACCATCACAACTGCGCGGGGCACTGGACCAAGCTTTAACCAGATCCTCCTCTAAAGCGAAGCGAATCCAGATATGCCTGGAATCGAGCAAACCCACCGTTGCTCTGTCTTGCAGGTCCCATGACCCAAATATGTACCCGTCGAAGGAATCCATCGAGGGACGCCGCTGTTTGAAACGTGCGATTAGGGAGGGATTCAACAGATGAGGGCGAGATCAAAAGGTTCGGAAGGCCGTTTATCAGATCTGGGACTTTAGGGCTAAGAGAAATCAGAGGAAAAGAGGGAAGAAAAGCGGGATTCAAGAAGGGGGAGAAAGATGAAGCCATTCCTGTGAGAGACGTCGGAGGTCCCTCCCTCGACAGGGGAGGAGGGACCATCACGGGAGCCGCCGTCGTCACCGGCGGGGGAAGGCCTCGCGAATCATCCTACGGGAGAGCGCCTAGTGAAGAATAGATGGCGCCGCATGATACTCGCAAGGTAAGAGCGACATTCGGCCTGGCCCCAAGGATAAATTGGTGACAGATGCAAAGAGGGAAGATAATTGCTCCGTAACAGTATCGAGGCGTTGTTCAACGAGATCCAATCGGGATTGCTGGCATGTCTCCATGGATGGAGGTCGGCAGGCCGAACCAATTGATAAAGCCTAAAATCCAACAGTTTCAAAGGCAAACAACCTTCTTTGTATTTGCAGAAAAACATAAACAAAAATACAAATGCTAGGAATAAGATGAACCGGAGAGAGAGAGAGAGAGAGAGACTCGAGGGATCGAATGATCCTCCAGCCCAAGCCCAATGGCCTCACTTCACGAACAAAACTCCTCATTACTCTCTCTAACTCCTTATAACAACCTTCTGTGGGCCCCCCTCCCTGGAATATTCCCCCTAGATTCCAAGCATATTAATAGCCACTCTCCCCCACTTAATGCCCCATGTGAGGCTGATACATACCTGGACATATAGGGAATAAGTAGGTTGTTGTAGTGGAATATTCTAGAAGGGGTTTGTACAGCTGGCAAAAGCTATAAATAAAGAGGGGCTGGTGAATGGGGGGATGCAGAGAGAATAGAATTCTGTTGGTTCGGCCACTGGCTTGGGCGAGTGGACCTAGGGTCGCTCGAGTCTCCTTCCTCCATTCTCCTTCCTTGTTTCATCCATCTGCTGTCTATTTCTGTTTGTAATTCTGCTGCTAATACTAAGAAGTCAGTTCTGTTTCGGTGTGAAAGGGCAGAATTACAAACAGAATTAGACAGCAGATGGATGAAACAAGGAAGAAGGAGAATGGAGGAGGGAGACTCGAGCGACCCTAGGTCCACTCGCCCAAGCCAGTGGCCGAACCAATAGAATTCTGTTCTCTCTCCATCCCCCCATTCACCAGCCCCTTTTTATTTATAGCTTTTGCCAGCTGTTCAAACCCCTTCTAGAATATTCCACTACTACAACCTACTTATTCCCTATACGTCCAGGTTTGTATCAGAGGCTCTTAACAAACTTCTCCCAGTCCAGCCAATCACTCCCAGCTATCCAGCCTTTTCCAGGCTGTACACCTCAGTTACAGTCTTCAATGCCGGGCCCATTTTAGAGTCTTCAATGCCGGGGGCCAGGTCTCTATCATTGGCACACTTTCGAAAAATGGGAAATCAGGAATGTGTATTATAGGGGGTTTTGGACTTGATAATTTTGTTTATTAAAGGACCCCCTTTATAGGAAGTTAGAAAAGTGGATATATGAAGTGATTTGGAGTTTTTATCATCTTCATCTTAATGAGTTATGTGGAAGGATTTATTATATCAACGCTTAGAGTTGTCCATGAATGCATCACAGAATCATTGAACCTGATAGAACCTGTAGACTTGCACTTGTATTATAAAAGATGAGTAACTGAAATACAGTAGATAGGAGGAAATTACAACAGAAATGAGAAAGAAGGAGATCGGGAGAGGTTCCCGCCCAAGCCCAAAGGCCGATCTGCTCAAAGCAGCCCACTAAACTTCTAAAGTCCAGGATCCCCTCACCTTAACCCTCCACCCTTATTTATAATCTCCCTCCCTAACCAACTAAGAATATTCCCCAGAATATTCCCTTGGGGCCCACAACATATTCTATATAATATTCCTCAGGATATTCCCTTACTTCAGGTGACATACATGGTCTCTATTACTGCCACCGTCCTGAAAAACCACCGTGTCCTCAAGGTGGTGGATATGCCAGACGATCTGCCATATCATCTGTGTTGCAGGGAATGGAGGACAGGGGGTGCTAGGCAAGCAATGGTGCCATACAATCTTCCATATCCTCAGCTGCAGTCCTGTATAAAGTGTCTGTGCCGCAGGTGTTCGCCACGCAATCTCTCAAACATGTCGGCCACCGTCATGGATCCCGGCTGCGGGGGTGAAAAAAATGGAAGAACCTCCTTCATGAACCTGGAGACTCTATTCTGACACCGCGGGCGAGCCCTGTACAATTAGTGGTAAAATAACAAGAGCCCATGTTTGAGTCGGCTCAATCTGCTGCGGCTTGGGCTGCAACATTACGAACTTCGAAGTGTCTAACTCCTCAATATGCGGGAAGTCTCTCCCAAATCGGGTGGAGATAGCGTCGTTAGGATTTTCGGTCTGCCCGTTGCTCCAGTTGTGCGTCCCATGTTCGGTAGACCCCTCAGAGTGCAACGCGGACAGCTTTGTCACCGGTGGTGGAACCTCGGATGTAGTTGCAGGGGGTTCGTTGACGGAGCTTCCAAAATCCTCAAGGATTGCTTCTTTAAGATGCTCCCAAGTGAATGTAGTTGCAGTGTCTTTAACCACTAAAAACCAAAGTGCATACATATCTGACATGCAGAGGCGTGCCATTGGCACCTTCATCTGATCCGGCGTTTGATTGCGCGAGAAATATTCCTCAGCCCTTGAGATCCACGTCTCCAGACGTGTGGCTAAAAATTTCGGCAAAAACTCTTGTAAGTTTTTTTCCTGATTGTGGGTCACCCGAGCCAGTGAATCCCAGAGTTCCTGCATCTCCTGCTTAGGATTCGCCACAGGTAAGAAAAAAAAACAGACTTCCTCCCCCTGCAGTAGTGAGAGTTTCCTTTTCTCTCTCTTTTTTTTTGACAGAATGTTGAGCGCCCCTTTTTTTCATTTTTTTTGTTCCTGCGTTTCCCTCCCGAGGCAGAAAAACGGGCCGCCTCTTTTCTTCTCTATTTTTTTTTGTGTCCAAAGAAGAACCCGAGAGAACCGCTTGCGCGCGGCGGCCGAGCGCACTCCAGGTACTGCGCGCCTGCTTCCGGTGCGTGCGGCCGCAAAACGTGAGTCTGCAGAGGGTTGTTGGTCCGATCCGGCTGTGCACGAAGGCACGATACAAGAGACGAGGGGGCGCGGTGGCTGAGTGAACTCCAGGTATTGCACGGCTTTGTTCGGTGTGCTCGTCGTCAGACGCGATGCGGCCGAATGCCGACAGTGTCTCCTCCGAATGAAGGTTTGGTAGTGCGCGGAGCTGCCGATGTAAACCGGCGGTGTTCCTCTGTACAACACGACGCTAGAGGCAGAGTGTCACGTCGGAAGAGTAGTCGGCTCCCATGGATGGACACCGCCCGAGCGCGGTGCGAACGGCCTGTGGAAGGAGAGGCAAACAGACAATGAACGTCGCGGCCTCGTGAATTCTCAACACCTGTGTGGTCGTCCGATTGGAAAAAAAAATTCTAACAGTGGTGCGCGTTGTTCGGGGTGAAGCGGCCTAATAGAAAGGAAGAACTGCCAGTGCGCCTCCTTACAGGAGTGAGGAGGCAGCGACAACGTCTCCTGTGCTGGGCGAGTGTGATGCAGCAGAGCAAGAATCAAAGTGGAGGTGGTGTGCGACAGTGGATGCGGCGCTGCGAAACTGTTCGAGGAAGAAACGGCGGGTGTGCTCCAGCAGCAGGGAGCAAGGGCAGGTCGGACCAATTGATAGACCCCGTAGACTGACACTTGTATTATAAAAGATGAGTAACCGAAATACAGTAGATAGAAGGAAATTACAGCAGAAATGAGAAAGAAGGAGATCGGGAGAGGCTCCCGCCCAAGCCCAAAGGCCGATCTGCTCAAAGCAGCCCACTAAACTCCTAAACTCCAGGATCCCCTCACCTTAACCCTTCATCTTTATTTATAATCTCCCTCCCTAACCAACTAAGAATATTCCCCAGAATATTTCCCTGGGGCCCACAACATATTCTATATAATATTCCTCAGAATATTCCCTCTAACTACTCCACGTGGCATACATGGTCTCTATCAGAACCCTTGGTATTTCTTTATATGCTGGTTTTTTTAATCACATCATGTGTTGTGAAGATGTTTACTTAGGAAAAATTCTTTATTCTCAATTTCTTGTGTATGATCTATAACCTTTATATTTCTTAGCAGTGCTCAGTGAATAGGATATCTTGTTTATAGTTTTTTCAATTTTTAAGAGATCCCAGTGTGATAGAAGCGATTAGATTTTAATTGCTTCTTAGTATTATTTAGGAGTGGTCATTGCATGGTAGGGATATACTTGGATATGGAATTCAAGTGCTTCTTTATTTCCCCTTCCCTTGCCATAAAATCTGGAAGGTCATATCCTGTATAATATTATAGAATTTACTCGAGAAATGTTTATTAATACGATATGTTAAAACTATGCCATTTTTTTTTATTAATTCATTGATTATGAAATTTTTAGTCATTTTTATAACACCCCCATGGATGAAAGAATTAAAAGACTAGATGTTACTATCTATGTCAAAAGGGGTTTTCTTTTTGGGAATCCAGTTTATAAAAATTTCACAGTTAATTATGTTCCACTTGGAGTTATCTTAGAACGAGTGAATTCTTGAGAAGAAAAGTGTGGGCAGAGACAAAACATATTGAAAGAACACATGTTCAGTGAGACTGGTCATTGGTGTGATAATTGATCTTGCAATATAAGAATTCTCAGTCGGTTGAGAGGTGACTGGAATTACCTCATGGGGCCCTTGGAACTAGACCAGAAGTTTCATCAAAAGACGGCGACTCCAAGGCCCTGTTTGGTATGCTGGAAATGAGAGCACGGAAAGGGAAAGAGAATGAGAATGGCTGGTTCCTGTGTTTGGTATGCATGAAATGGTGTTGCAGAGGAAAGGGATTTTCCCTTGCGAGTAAAGGTAGAGGTAGACCTAAAAGAACTCTTAAATAGACCATTTTAGATTATCTTGTTCTAAATGGTTTCAATGAAAATATGGAGCTAATTGATGATGTTTGATCCATGTAGCCGACCCCATTTAATTGGGTTTAAGACTTGTTTGTTGTTGTAATGGAATTGAGCTTCCATTCAACTAGGGCGGAAACGACTGGAAACCAAATTTTTGGACTGAAATATCCCTTACACCCAACTGATTCTTTGTTTTCCTCCCTTATGCCGACATCATCCCCTAATGAACCAGAATCGTGGGCTCCAGCTTGCCTCCACCCTCTCCTTTTCCAATGGTGATATGAAGCTGTGGCCACGGAGGGTTTCAGTGACAATGGCTGAAGCGATGGTACTGCAGCGACGGGGCCAGCGATGATGGGGTGGCCGCAAAAAAGTCGACAAGGTTGCGCAGAGGGAGTGTGCAGTGAAGGTGTGGGGCTGCAGGGAGTGTGCAGTGAAGGTTGGGGCTGCAGGGAGTGTGCAGTGAAGGTTGGGGCTGCGGGGGAGGAGGGTGCAGTCCGGGTGGAAGACAAGGATATTTTCGTCTTTCAAATTTTCTACTGCCATTCCATTCCTTGCCTGCCAAACAAGATTTTGAATAGCATATCTTTTCCATTTTCCCCTTCATTTCCCCTTCCCTTGCCATAAAAAACTCTTCTTGCGTACCAAACAAGGCCTAAGGTTGTTCAAGAATTAACATTGGATGTCACAAGTTTGTTGAGGTGTTACAAATGGTATCATAGACAAAATCCAATCAGAATTTCATGGGTTCCGAAATATAAGGTCTGCAATGAGAATGCAGTACTTTGAAGGGAGGAGGATATAATGCTCCCATGAATGAAATATTTAAAAGACTTGATGACATGGTGTATGTTCCTTTTTATGCATTTGTTTTGATGAGAATGTTGTAATTAAACATGCTTGGCTTGGAACAATTGAAAGCACTCAAAGCATCGAGATGATGTAAACTTCAACACGACTGCAAATAAGCTTAGTGTAGTTCCACAATTTTTTGTACTTGGAAGTCCTCGATTACATTTATAGCCTTCGTTGTAACAAACTTCAACGGTCAGATTTCATGATCTTCGGGCTCAGTTGCAACAACATCAGAAGCTTCATCATCTTTTGATGAAAGTAGCTCTAACTTCCAATGAAGTCGTTTAGCACCATCACAGCATTCTGCGCATCTTCACTAAGTTCTGGTATAGTTCAGCTAAGTTCTTCAGAACTCAGGTGGATCAAAAATTAAATCTGTACAGTCAGAACTTAAACCAAATTTTGATGTTAGCTCCAAACAACAAAAAGTGTATTGTGATTTAAAAAAAAAAGGATAAGAAGAGTCATTTGACTCTACAATCTCTTCTTTTTGACAATCACAACACTAATGAAAAAGTAAGTTTGATTGGAATTTTAGAAGGAATACTCTGTAACCATAGTTGTCAAAGTCACACGGCGCAATAAGGCGCAAAGGCGGCTTGGGGATGCGGTATGAGGCGCGGCGCGGGGCGCAAAGTCTCTCAAAACTAAGGTGCACACCATGACATGATTAAGTATACATAATTTTCAACAATATTTTAAATTAAAAAAACTTAAATTCAAGCAAAAGAATACAAATTAAAGTACATCTTATTTTCAACCAAACCATAAGAAAATAAGAGTCTTATTCTACACTCTTGAGTCGTGCATTTCTCCAATTTACAGAGATAAAAAAAAAGAATAAAACTTTTCTTTCCCTTTGGAATTGGTGAAAATAAAGAGTTAGAGATAGTTTTCAATGGTGAATAATAATAAAAAGAGTGAACTTTTTGGAAGTTATCTTCCGATGCCTACGGATGATCTTCTCATGAAGATGGTTTTGGAGAATGTTTTAAATCAATTCTCTTATCTCCTGCAAAAATCAATGAATAAACTTAACTCTCCCTTTATGTTGATTGGTTATGTATCAAATTTTTGAAAAGTTTGAAATCGTAAGTGTAAACTGAAATTTTGTAAGAGTAAACTTAAATTTCATAAGATATTCTCCCTTGCCTTTCTCGAGATATCTGTTGCTCTTTATGTCCGAGCGTTGGAGTTTGTAAAAGTTAAGTATTAGTGCACAAGGAATACATAAGATATTGAAATGAAAAACTTATGCAAACGAAGACTTGGTAATAAAAAGGGGGTTTTTGCATAAGAATAAAACATTAAGTAATTTGTACCATCCATAAGTTAATTTGTACATCTGACAAGTTTCGTTCAATGAGCTTCCAAATATTATGAAGTACCTACATGAAACGTTAACACAGTTCTAAATAAAGAATGTTCTTCCCCTTTCAAGGAGTTTTTTAATATTCAGAGATAGTGACACAAGAAGCGGAACTTGTGATCACTTTGCATTTTAATATATTCAAATCTATCAAAATTTAAAGGTTTAGTGAAAATGCTAGCAAGCTGATGTCTATGTGTTTGGTTTGTGAATGATGTGCTAGGTTTTTAGACAGAGAGAGCGCTTTTCTATCGCAAAAAACCGAACAGTGAAACTCAAACTGAAATCCGTGAGTGTGTATTGCATCCACAACAATTGAGTACAACAACATCCAGTTGCCACATATTCAGTTTCAGCAGTGGAAAACGCAATTAAATGTTGTTTCTTGCTTGATCATGAGATTAATGACCCACTATGAAAATGATATGTTTTGGAAGTGCTCTTCCAATCCATTTTACAGCCATCAAAGTCAACATCATAATAACTTATGAGTGAATTCGATTCTGTAGGAATAAAAAGATTCTGTAGTGTTGGACCCCATTTATGTTTAAATGGGTATTTCTGAGTCCCACATCGGACTTACCCTCCTTGTAATTAGATTTACTCATCTATAAAAGAATATCCTCACCTCACATTGAGGCAAGGGGAATTCACCATCTACATGGTATCAGAGGGATCTTAATCCCGACCCTCCCTCCCAGCGGATTCCCAGCTCTGTCCGGCCCCGCCTCTCTTCCCCCCTCTGGCCTTGCCCTTCCCGGCGGCCACCTCTCCTGCACGGCTCCCCCTCCCGGCAACTCTCCCTCCTGCACGACTCCCTCTCCCGGCGGCCCTCCCTCCAGGCGCGGCTCCCTCTCCCGGCGGCCCTCCCTCCAGGCGCGGCTCCCTCTCCCGGCGGCCCTCCCTCCAGGCGCGGCTCCCCTCTCCCGGCGGCCCTCTCGCCCAGTGGCTCTCCTTCCCGACGGCCCTCTCGCCCAGCCGCTCCTCTCCCGGCGGCCCTCTCGCCCAGCGACTCCCCTCCCGGCGCCCTTCCCCAGCGGTGCGTCTCCCGGCCCCGGCTTTCGACGCCCTCCCACGGCGCGCCCTCGCCCAGCGCCGCCAACCTCCCAGCGGCGCCCTCACCCGGCGCCCGTGCCCTAGCCCTAGTGGCGCCCGCGCCCCAGCGGCGCCCTTGCCCCAGTAGCGCCCTCGCCCAGCGCCCGCGCCCTAGCCCCAGCGGCGCCCTCGCCCCAGTAGAGGCCTCGCCTAGCGGCGCCCTCGCCCAGCGCCAGCCCCTCGCCCCGACGTTCCCTCCTGAGCGCGACCCCCCGTCGCAGCTCCCTCCGGCGACCTCTCCAGGCCGCCTCCCTTCCAACACGCGGCTCCCGGCACCCAGATCTAGCGCCCGCCCTCCATGGACGCTTCCTCAGTTCTGCCGTCCCTGATCACCGCCTTCTCCCGGCTTGTCGATGACCGGCTGGACGCCACAAATTTCTCCGTCTGGCGGAAGACGGTCTTGATGTCCCTACGCGGCATGGGACTTCATTCTCATCTTGAGAAACCCCAACCCGCCATCACTGACCCCAAATTCGACTCTTGACAACTGGCAGACAACAAAATTTTCGCATTACTGGTCAACTCTATGAACCGCTCGGTGAAAGATGTCACTAGGACTGCCAACACTGTCAAAGAGCTATGGGATTTCTCGCTTGTCATGTACTTCGAGACCAATAACTTGGCTCGGGTCTCCGACGTTCTACAACGACTCTCCCATATCCGACAGCAGGATCGGACCTTTCCAACCTACTTCATGGAATGGAAGGGTCTCCGGGACGAACTGCAAGAACTCCGGCCTATTCCTCAAACTTCGGCAGAAGCGCAGACTCAACGGGACCAGCTCTGCCTTTTCAATCTCCTGAATGGCCTCGCCCCGGACTACGCCACGACGGCCACTGAGATGCTCGCCAGCCCTTCTACGCTGGATATCCCGCAGGTCTATCATCGCCTGCAGAAGGCTTATCGGGCCCTTGCACCACCCGTCCCCATCCCTGATCACACTGCTCTCCTGGGACGTGGCGGTGGCCGCCCTACCGGCCCTCGTGGACGCGGCCGTGGAGACGGCCGCCCTCACCCCCTCTGCCAGCATTGTGGCAAGCTCGACCACCTAGTCGACCGCTGCTGGGTCCTTCATGGTCGTATCGATTCGCACCCCCGACAGGGCCAGACTGCGATCTGCGATGCATCATCCCCTGCTGCTGCTTTTCCACGATCTTTGGATCTCTCCCTGGCTGAGCTCCAGCTGATTCACGAACATCGGACCACCTCCACGCTGGGCTCCTCATTAGCATCTCTTGCCCATTCCGGTGGTCCCACTGCTTTTGTCAGTCATTGTTCCCCTGCATGGATGCTTGACTCAGGTGCGTCCGACCACCTCACCGGGGATGCAGGTATACTCTCCAACTACCGTCCCTATACTGGAACCTCAGCCATCACTGTTGCTGATGGGTCTACTCTCCCCATAGCCGGCTTTGGTACATGTTCCATCATCTCCTCCCTTCACCTATCCTCGGTGGCTCATGTACCCCGCAGTCCATTTAACCTGCTTTCTATCAGCAAGCTGACCAAGGATCTCAATTGTAATGCTATCTTTACCTCGTCTTCTGTTTTGTTTTAGGAGCGGACGACGAACCAAGAACTTGGTAGAGGCCAGCTTCGGGATGGGGTGTACATGTTCGATGGCCCGACTTCCATCGCCTGCACGTCTGTCCCGGCTCGTGCCGTTGACCTCCATTCTCGGTTGGGCCACCCCTCCGCCTCCACTCTTTATCAGCTTTATCCCGATATTAGTCCCTGTTTGTCTTTTCCTTGTGAGTCATGTAGTTTTGCGAAACACCATCGCACATCATATTTTCCTCGAGTTGACACACGGGCCGCCAAACCCTTTGATTTGGTTCATTCCGATGTATGGGGGGTCCCTGTGCCACCTCGAGTCAATCTGGGTATAAATATTACATTTCTTTCATTGATGATTATTCCCGTATGACATGGCTTTACCTTCTTCGAGATCGGACAGAGGTTCTCTCCACCTTTCAGACCTTTTACCATGAGATCCAGACACAGTTTTCTGTCCTTGTGAAATGTCTCCGATCTGACAATGGACGGGAATACTTATCCACTCACTTTCAGCAGTTTCTGCGGGCCCACGACATCATCCATCAGACCTCCTGTCCTGATTCCCCTCAGCAAAATGAGGTGGCCGAGCGGAAACACCGACATATTCTGGAAACCGCTTGTGCCCTCCTCTTCCACCGCCAGGTACCTCTTCTCTTCTGGGGGGATGCCATCCTCACTGCTACTTACCTTCTCAATCGTCTTCCCTCCTCCATCCTTTAGGGGGAGACTCCTTTTCATTCCCTGTTCCCCTCTATTCCTCCTCACTCCCTTCCTCTCCGCGTCTTCGGATGTCTCTGCTATGTCCGGGACACTCGCCCCAATCTCTCTAAACTTTCTCCCAAATCCCTTCGATGTATTTTTCTCGAATATTCCCGCACTCAGCGCGGGTACCGATGCTTCTCTCCCGACCTACGTCGGTATATCATCTCTGCCGACGTATCGTTTGTCGAGAGCTCTCCTTTCACTCCACCCTCTCCTCATCTAGACACTACCATCGATGACTGTCTTCCACTCATGATTCACCCGCCTCTGGTGTCTCCTCCTACCGGTCATCTCTTTGGACAGACCTACTCTCGTCGTCTATCTGCTGTACCCCCCATCCAGGTCGAGGACAACATTGTTCCCGCTTCGTCTGATGCTCCTGTCACAGCTCCCGAGGACTTGCCGATTGCGCTCCGGAAAGGTACTCGCTCGTGTCAGACTACTCTCTTTGTTTCTTCATACAGGGGTCTGTCAGCTCTGGAGACCGTGTCGATTCCTCGAACAGTGGGTGAAGCCAAATCTCACCCCGGGTGGCTAGCAGCAATGCGGGATGAATTGCAAGCTCTGGATGACAACCATACATGGGATCTTGTTCCACTCTCGGCAGGCAAACAGGCGGTCGACTGTAAATGGATTTATACGATTCGTCTCAATCCCGATGACTCTCTTTGCCGCCTCAAAGCCCGGCTTGTGGCAAAGGGATTTGCTCAGACATATGGCATCGACTACTTTGAGACCTTCTCTCCAGTCGCAAAGATGGCCTCTGTTCGCCTATTCATATCTCTGGCTGCTCATCATCATTGGCCGCTTCATCAACTGGATGTCAAGAATGCTTTTCTCCATGGCTTTCTTGACGAAGAAGTCTATCTGCAGCAGCCCCCTGGGTTTTTTGCCTCTGGTGCCGACTCCCATGTCTGCCGTCTCCGTCGATCCCTCTACGGCCTCAACCAGTCTCCTCGAGCATGGTTTGGCCGCTTCAGCACTGTCGTCACAGCCTTTGGCCTCTCTCGCAGTATGAAAGATCACACAGTCTTCTTCCGTACGACGACGCACGACTGTATCTTGCTTGTGGTATATGTTGATGATATTATCATCACAGGGAGCGACTCCAGAGACATCGCCAGCCTCAAGGCGCATCTTCACCAGCACTTTCACACCAAAGATCTTGGTCCACTCACCTACTTCCTTGGCATCGAGGTCTCCCGGACTGCGGACACTATCTCTCTCTGCCAGCGCAAGTATGCTCTTGATATCTTGCAGGATGCCGGGTTGAGCATAGCCACTGCAGTGGACACTCCACTAGAGCCTGGGGAACGCTCTCTTCATACCGACTCGGAACCATTTCCTCTTCTCGAGAGCTATTGACGTCTGGTAGGTAAACTTAACTACCTCACCATGACGCGCCCCGACATTGCCTGCGCCGTTGGCAAAGTCAGCCAGTTCATGGAGCATCCAACCAGATCTCAATGGGATGTTGTCCTCCGCATTGCCAAATACATTAAGAAAGACCCTGCGCGTGGCCTTCAGTACTCACATCATGCTCACATGGATGTTGCAGCCTTCTGTGATGCGGACTATGCAGGTTGCCTCGCTACCCGCAAGTCTTCTTCGGGGTTCGCCGTGTTCTTCGCCGGTAATCTCATCTCTTGGCGCAGCAAGAAGCAAACTATCGTCTCCAGATCGAGTGTCGAGGCTGAGTATCGAGCCATGACCACAGTCACTACTGAGATCCCCTGGCTTCGTCATCTCCTCCCTGAGCTCGGTTTCCCAGCACAGACTCCTGCTCATATCTGGTGTGACAATCAGGCAGCCACGAAGATTGTCTCGAATCCCGTCTTCCATGAACGAACGAAGCATATCGAGGTGGACTGTCACTTTCTCCGCCACCATCTGGAGCAGAACCATATCAGTTTTGGCCATATCTCGACGGCAGATCAACTTGCCGATCTCTTCACCAAAGGCCTCCCAGGCGCTCGCCTTGAGTCTCTCACTACCAGGCTGGGTATTCACAGCCTCCATGGCCCAGCTTGAGGGGGAGTATGAGATGATCTTTGTGTCTTGTCATCTTTTTCTTTGTGAGACTCTATCCAATCTGGGCATGTCCAGCTTGATGGGGAGTGTTGGACCCCATTTATGTTTAAATGGGTATTTCTAAGTCCCACATCGGACTTACCCTCCTTGTAATTAGATTTACTCATCTATAAAAGAATATCCTCACCTCACATTGAGTCAAGGGGAATTCACCATCTACATGTAGGAATAAAAAAGTTCTGATGTCCCTTTAAGGTAATGGAAGATCCGTTTGACTGTCTTAAGATGAGATTTCTTTGGGTTTGCTTGAAATCTCGCACACAGGCATACAAAGTACATAATATCCGGTTGATTAGCCGTCAAGTAAAGTAAGCTTCTGATCATCCCCAATCGACTTCCCGGATTCATCAAGGCCAAGTTTACATGAAGTGTCTACCGAAGTACTAATACTAGAGGCATTGTCAAAACCAAATTGTTTATGCAAATCTCTTATATACTTATGTTGGGTTAATATTGTTCCTTCCCATCTCTAAGTTATTTGGAAGCCAATGGAGAAATTAAGTTCACTTATCATGCTCATCTTGAACTCACTCTGCATAAAAAGTCCCGAAAAGCTACCCGCGAGAGTTTTTTGAGTTTGAGCAAAGATAATGTCATCGACATAAATTTAAACATTGACGGTGTCCATACAAACTTTTTTGATAAAAAGAATCGGAGTCTTTCCTTAACAAAATTATTTTGAAGTAGAAAATCCGGATAAACGATCATACTAGGCTTTTAAGGCTTGTTAAAGTCCAATAGAATGTTTTGGTAAGTTTAAATACATTATCCGGTAAATTTGTATCTTCAAAATCGGGGGTTGTTCTACATAAACTTTCTCCCGAACATATCCGTTAAGGAAGATCCATTTGAAATAAAGCTAAGATGAGCTGTGAAAGCTAGCAGAATACGAATGGACTCGAGCCTAGCCAACAATAATACCATTTTCATTGCATTTATTTCGGAAGACCCATTCCACTCCTATAACCGGAAGATCCCTGGAGCGCTCTGTAAGATCCCACTCTTTTCTAGGTACTTTCTTTCAAAGTTTTTGTGAACCTCTTTAAATTATGTAAGCGAGCCCCGTTCCTGGCTTTAAATGGTGTTACAGAGGTACCCTGATGCTCAAAGGAGGCGGTTTGGTGGTGGCAAGCAGCTTGGGAGAGGTTGCGGTTCCCCTGGCTCATCGGTGCAATCCACCAACCAGTCGATGGACTGGACAACGACTCATTAGGGCTACAGGAGGCCCAACGGCTAGCCGGCGGAGACCGGACAGAATGGGTCTCCTACAGGAGACCCACAGGCGGTGGGGTTTCCAGCCTCACGGTGGCTTTGGATGACCCCACTGGCTAGCCGGTGGCCACCATTGGTTAGTTGGTGGCGTTGGGCTGGGCGACGAACGTAAGGGGAAAAAATCGTATTTCTGCTTCCTGAAGCACTTGTTTAAGCCTTTTAAACCCCCTTTGCAATCCAAATTTAGGATTTACGACTTCGAAAGGTTCTCCAAGGCTTTTCCAATACCTCTTCTTGGTTTTTTGATCCGTTCTTCGATTCAAACAACTTGAATCAGTAAGTTTTCTTGGTTTTGGTGGATTCCTCTTGTTTCCTCCTTGGATCTTCTTCCAGCCTTGATATGGTGGATCTACCACTGTTTATAGGGGATCGTGGTGTTGCGTGTTGTTGCGGACGATTGATCTTGAGAATCTTCTTCTTGCTTTTGAGGTAGGTGGTCTGAAACATCTCCCTAAGGTCTACCGTTTTCTTTAGTATATGCAACATGTGCGATCACACTGGTATGCCGTGCGCGTTACCATTTCTAAACGGAATTCACTTTTATGGCTTGAATTATACCTAGACCCCCCAGAGATCCCAGGACTTGCAGTCACCCGAGAGGTGTGCCTACCTTTGACCCTAAGTTGGAACATGGGACGTGTGAACCTTGAGCCCTATGGAAAACGAGAAATAGTTTATGGATTTGGATTAATATGTGAATCGGGTTAATTGGATTGTTAAAGAATCACTTGGCTTGTAAGTGGTTAATTGGCATGAAATTAGACTTGGCATGATGACATAACGGTATAAGGACTTAATGACATGTGAAATGATAATTTGGCTTAATTGATAGGTGAAATGGAAAGTGTCACAATGTTATGTGAATTGGCATGAAATTGGTAAATGGGGATTCATGGTTGATTATCTATAAATGGGTAACTTGGTATAATTGGTAATTGACATGAATTAACCAATACGACATATGTTAACATGTTTGACATGTTTGGTAAATTGGAATGCTTTGGCTCTTGTTGCTTTTGATTTGTGAAATGTTAAATCGGCTCTAGCATAATAATTCACATAGAGTTTGATATCTTGTGAGTGTAAGTGACCCTAGCATGAGAATTCGCACCGGGTCCATTGATACTTTTGCCCTTGGCATGGTCTTTTGCCCTTGGCATGGTCTTTTGCCCTTGGCATGGTCTTGTGCCTTGGGAACATGTAAGCAACTCTAGCATGAGAATTCGCAGAGTCCATTATTACACGGTTACTTGATGCTCGAGGGTGAGATGCATGGTTACTTGATGCTCGAGGGTGAGATGCATGGTTACTTGATGCCTCAGGGTGAGATGCATGGTTACTTGATACTCGAGGGTGAGATGCATGATTACTTGATACTTGGAAAGGGTATTTTGTCCTTTTAAGGGGAATCCACCCGGACTCGGATGTGACACAAATAGAGATATTGGGCATCAGGCCGAAGCAGGTATTGATTGACCCTGGGTGTCAACTCGGAGCTCGAGGGCGAGATGCATGGTTTCTTGATGCCTGAGGGTGAGATGCATGGTTACTTGATGCTTGAGGGCGAGATGCACTGTTACTTGATACCTGGAAGGGGTATTGACTGACCTTGGGTGTCAACCTGGAGCTCGAGGGCGAGATGCATGGTTACTTGATGCCTAAGGGTGAGATGCATGGTTACTTGATGCTTGAGGGCGAGATGCATGGTTACTTTATACTTGGAAGGGGTATTTTGTCCTTGGAATGAGAATCCACCTGAACTCGGATGTGGCGCAAATGGAAATATTGGGCATCGGGCCGAAGCCAGTATTGACCGACCCTGGGTGTCAACTCGGAGCCCGAGGGCCGGTGGGTTATTTGGTGTTCCACATTAATTTATGAATTAATGTCTCTGATTATCGTATTGTTGCATTATTATTTTAGATTGGATTTGTTTAAACACTGTGGGTGTCGACCTACTGAGTTTTACTCACACCTTGTTCGGATGCCGTTTGGTTCCCGGACAGACTTCATGAATATAGGTCCAGACAAGGGCAAGGGGCCCTGTGCTTGATTGATTGCTAGTTGATTGCTTGTATGACTTTCATCACGTCATTTAGTTTGACATACTGTATGACATGACATGGTTTATTATGTTTGGATTGATTTGGCATTGGTCTGTTTATCTATTGGAGTTTATTTATATTGATTGTTTATTACGTTTTCCGCTGTTTTCATTATTCTGTACAAGAGGATATAGTCTCCCCGCTATACATATTAGACCCTTGTCACTAGTCGACATCCTCTGACGTATGGGGAGGCGTGCCTGAGGCCATGTGGCGACCTGTCTCAGTCACGTGAGGGAGAATCTGGCCGGGGACATTACAAAGTGGTACCAAAGCTAGGTTTTTTTCTGTTGCTTTACTATCCGGGCAAGGTATATAGGAGAATAAGAGGTGTCGGGGCTTGATAATGAGCTCGTGTATGAGAGTAGCTAACCCATGTTTGGTGGAAAATCCAAGTACCAATGATGAGATTTGATTTTCTTTAGATTTGCTTGTTACGGGTGTGATGTTATTTCACCTTGGGTGATGCACTTGTTGTGTAATGTTACTGTTTTATGAGATTTTACTCGTGGACTGGTATGACACAAGGTGAGTATGCATACATCGTGGTAGGCACACGTAAGAAAATATGTTGACATGCATCGTTTATACTAGGGACATATTTACCACATATGATATATCTGCCTATCTAAATTGTGAAATGCAATCCCTTGACATTTCTGATAAAAAGGAATAAATGAAACTGTTATAACATGCTAATTCACTGGTTAAACCAAGTTTTGGAGTAATCTTGTGTCAGTGGTTCTTTGTTGTCATTTTGTCCTGAGTTTGATCTTGTTATGTATCCCGTGATCCGAGGAGTGTGCTGACCCTTGTAGGGACCCTTAATAGGGTTTTCTGGGTTCCTGATATCATGTAAAAAAAATAGATTTAGAAACCGTGTATCTTGTATGAGGCTGAAACTCTATTTATAGAGATTGATAAAGAGATACATGACTTGAGATGGATAGAAAATACAAAATTTCACATTAGAGGGAAAAGGGGGACATGATTGATTGATAAACCTATTCAAATAGAAAAAACCTCGACAGGCCGATATCCTAAATACATAATTACTATAAAATTCATAATACTGCTGAAGAGATTTGGAGTTTGCTGCCGTGTACTCAGGACTAAACTGTACTCAGGTCTAAACTGCATGACATGTGTTTGTAATTTGTGGGAAGGGTTGTTTTTGTGACCAGGGTATATCTGATCAATATATTTGATTTGTAGTATGTTTTTAATAATTGGATTCATATTTACCACCAACTGTAATTCTCTTTTTGAAAGGATTGGGGTTCAATCATCCTTTTTACTAAATATATATTTGTAGTATGTTTAGTATGTTTTTGATTTGTGGGAAGGGTCTAAATTACATCTGCATGCTTTCAACTGCTGCTGATATATTTTTTCATTTCTCATTTCTAATGTTGCATTTAGTTATCGGAACATGGGGTCCTTTTCTAATTTGAATTGCTGTTCCAAGGGCTCAACCGTGGTGAATTTTAGGGAGAGCTTCGGTCCTGTTTGGTTGGTAGAGAATCGATTGAAATGATTGATTTTATTATTATAATTAATACAAATGTTTAAATAATATTTTTTAATCAATATTACATATTAAAAGATATATAATTTTAATTTTAAAATAAAATCATTATTTTCTATTTAAAAGTTGTAATAAAATAATTAATGCTATTTTTGTCATTTTGGGATAATTTTCACTAGAAGAAACCATTTTCTATATAAAAAGGGAAGGAAAAGGCCTCCCCTTATACAATGGATCACAACTATCAAAACGTTTTTGGTACGGTTTAAAGCCCACCCTCGGATTCGGCACGGGTCCGAAGTCCCCTCGTCGGCGAAGGTTTTTGAGAATTTTAACAAAAAAATATGATTTTTCATATATATAATATTTGACTACATCCCTATGTTGTAATCTGCATCTCAGCTGAAAACCTATACTGCTTCTTATGATAGGTGTATTGCGGCCTACGATTCGCAATGACGACGCGAGGCTTTGTTTTGCAATATGCAAACAACGTCATCTATGATATAGTAAAAACCAAAGGATGCACATTATGTTTTTGTTTTTGACTATGACATCCTATGTTCTATTGGGTGATGATATCACAACTTACGATATTACATATCGTAAAGTAGCCACAATACAAAACTTTTATCGTCTTTTACGACATCAAATACGACATAAAAAACGCCATACATTTTCTTCATTTTAAACATGATTTCGAGAACCGAGAAGCATGATAAAACTCTGATACCACTAAAGGGTTTCTAAGGGTCGAATAACACTTATTCAATGCATCAGAATACATAATAAGCCTCAAACCCAAGAACCATGCTATGCAAAATCGGAACCATGTATGAACAAAATGAAGAACATGCACTTTTCACCGAAGTTAGTTGTTGCTTCTGTCTCCAATCAAGCATTTGATAGAGATCCTTGGGGAGAGAAACTGATACGGACCATGTATGCCACTTAAAGAGATGGTAGTTAGGGGGAATATTCTGAGGAATATTATATGGAATATGTTGTGGGCCCCAAAGGAATATTCTGGGAAATATTCTTAGTTAGTTAGGGAGGGAGGTTATAAATAAGGGTGGATGGTGAAGGTGAAGGCATCCTGGAGTTTATGGTTTAGTGGGCTGCTTTGAGCAGATCGGCCTTTGGGCTTGGGCGGGAGTCTTTCCCAATCTCCTTCTTCCTCAGTTCTGTTGTATTTTGGTTACTAATATTCTATAATACAAGTTGCCGGTCTTCGGGTTCTATCAATTGGTCCGACCTGCCTCGCCTGCTCGCCTCTGCTGTTCGTTTTTGAGGAGCCGCACCAAGTGCTTCAAATTTTCATCTCGTTTTCATCTGCACAACCGCGCTCTGTCGGCGCACACTGTGCGTTTCCACTCGGAATCGGTACGCACTTCATCAGCGACTCTCATACAGTACGTAGCTGGATGAAACAATTTTGTTTGCCTTCATTCCCCGAAGACAACCACTATCGGATATTTCCTGCGAGCTGCACAACACTTCATCGGAGCTGAAAGAAACGCGCCGGTTTCTCTGGACGATCAGACGCGTCGTCAACTGCCGCGACTTCACTCAACTGCGACGAACGCTGCAGGCGAACTGCACTAACGAGGCCTCACGCACGGGAAGACCACAAAACGACTCATTGTCGGATGCGATTCTCCGATTTAGAGCGCGACGGGCGTGCAATAACTAGGGACGACGCGCAGTCCCGCACAACGGATCGTTGCACGAGGAGCGCCCTTCTGCAACTCCATCGCGCAGGCGGCAACACACCATCGGGAGGGGTGGACGCGTCCGGGGTTGCTCCGTCAACACTGCATGGGAGGGGCTGATTTTCTTTCTGCACGGATTTCGGGACTCGTTTTTTTGTTTGGAGGAGCTGCGCGCTGACCGCTGCAGCGGCGAGCTTCCTTTCAGCGGAAGCCTGCATCGTCAGTACTCCACAGGAGGGGGAAAGCCCGACTTGTTTTTCGAAAATAAAAACGAAAAAAAACAATCCAGGGCGGCCCGTTTTTTTGTTTCTGCCTCGGGAGGGCAGCGCAGGAACATAAGAAGAGAGAGAAAACAATCCAGAGGGACAACAACTCACCTACAGAGGGACTGCCCAACAGCGAAACAACACGACGCACGCTGCCCGCTCCCTACGGGAGGATACTCTAGTACTTGGGGGTGCCCCGCTGTTCGAGCACTGCAACCTATGGCGACGCAAATGCCGAAAATCTGGGCTTCACTGACTCGGGTGACTAGAAATCAGGAAAAATACTCACAGAAAGAGTTTTTACCGGAATTTTCTGCCACAGATTAAGAGTCTTGGATCTCGCAAGCTGAGAAATATTTCTTGGGCAATCAAACGTCGGGTTAGATGAAGATGCCAATGGCACACCTCTCCATGTCAGATATGTCTGCACTTTGGTTTTTAGTGGTTCAAGGAACTGCAACTACGTTCACATGGGAGCATCTTAAAGGAGCAATCCTTGAGGATTTTGGAAGCTCCGTCAGCGAACCCCCGACAACTACATCCAAGGTCCCGCCTCCGGTAACACAGCTGTCCGCGTTGCACTCCGAGGGGTCTACCGAACATGGGACACACAACTGGAGCAAAGGGATGACCGAAAATCCTGACGACACTATCTCCAGCCAATTTGGGAGAGACTTCCCGCATATTGAGGAGCTGGACACTTCGAAGTTCGCCATGCTGCAGCCCGAGCCGCTACTGATTGAGTCGGCTCATACACAGACTCTTGTTATTTTACCACCAGTTGTACAGGGCTCGCCCGCGGTGTCGGAATGGTGTCTACAGGTTCATGAAGGAAGTTCTTCCATTTTTTTCACCCCTGTAGCCGGGTGGTACCAACTGTACTTGCGACCCAGCTCACGACATGACCTTCCCATTGGATGGCGGTCAGGCATTACGACGAGAGACACTCTCACCTTCGTCTCTCCATCCCTGATCCATGACGGCGGCCGACGTGTTTGGGAGATTGCGTGGCGAACACCTGCGGCACAGACACTTTATACAGGACTGCAGCGGAGGATATGGAAGATTGCCTGGCCCCTTGTCCTTCGTTCCCTGCAACACGGATGATATGACAGATCGTCTGGCATGCCTACGCGATCCACCATCTTGAGGACATGGTGGTTTTTCGGGACGGTGGCAGTGATAGGGACCATGTATGCCACCTGGAGAGATGGTAGTTAGGGGGAATATTCTGAGAAATATTATATGGAATATGCTGTGGGCCCCAAAGGAATATTCTGGGGAATATTCTTAGTTAGTTAGGGAGGGAGGTTATAAATAAGGGTGGAGGGTGAAGGTGAAGGCATCGTGGAGTTTATGGTTTAGTGGGCTGCTTTGAGCAGATCGGCCTTTGGGCTTGGGCGGGAGTCTCTCCCGATCTCTTTCTTCTTCCTCAGTTCTGCTGTATTTTGGTTACTAATATTCTATAATACAAGTTGCCGGTCTTCGGGTTCTATCAGAAACCATCTAGTTTCACTCTCCGTGGTGTATCCATGGGCCGATTTGAATCACCCAACGCTTGGGTGAGATTCTCCACAATTCCCAAGGTATGCTAGTACTGCTCAGTGGCAAAGGGAGATGGAGAAAGAGAGCTTCAAGGGGAGAATTCAACAGTGTAATTTTGGGCAAGCTTGAACCAACACCATCTTAATGGCTTGACCTGTCTATATGGCCCTTCGGTCTTTGAGTGTCCATGCATTTACTCGTATGTTTCATAACATACGTGT
Organism: Viscum album; assembly: GCA_963277665.1. Lineage (NCBI taxonomy): Eukaryota > Viridiplantae > Streptophyta > Magnoliopsida > Santalales > Viscaceae > Viscum > Viscum album. The sequence goes on along the minus strand of OY728128.1, from coordinate 140,770,049 downwards.
AAATGGCACGTGGTTGCAACACTTGTAACCTGATACAGACCTGGACATATAGGGAATAAGTAGGTTGTAGTAGTGGAATATTCTAGAAGGGGTTTGTACAGCTAGCAAAAGCTATAAATAAAGAGGGGTTGGTGAATGGGGGGGGGGGAGGCAGAGAGAGTATAATTATGTTGGTTCGGCCACTGGCTTGGGCGAGTGGACCTAGGGGTCGCTCGAGTCTCCTTCCTCCATTATCCTTCCTTGTTTCATTCATCTGCTGTCTATTTCTGTTTGTAATTCTGCTGCTAATACTAAGAAGTCAGTTCTGTTTTGGTGTGAACCTATTATAACCCCTTTGATCGGATGTTTTCTCCCCAACATTTTATCAAATGAAACGTTACAATCAATGATAGCCAACATAGAAGATTCTCGAGCGCTAACACTTAACTTTCGAATTCCATACCCAATTGTCGGATGTAATATGAATCGTACAATATGATTCACCATGCTTCATGATATAGCCTATGTCGTACAATAGGATTGGCCAAGGCAGTTGTAATGCGATATGTTTATACCGTATGAAACAATATTCCTAAAGGCATACAAATGCCTTTTATATCATGGATGCCGTACCTTACGGCATCACCATATTGTACAATACGACATGACCCAAAATTCATCAAATGTATATAGGCTTTAGGGAATATCTCCATCACTCATTGGATTGGATTTCATGTTACTGCAATCCCAGTGCCTGGCTCTAAAGAAATACCAAAGTTATAAAAAATAGTGCTATCTTTATCCTCTGGTTTTTCTCTTAGTGCTTGTTCTAAAAAGGTCGAACTCAAGGGCCTCATTGAAATCTAAATACTTTTCTCATGTTTTCTACTTTTTTTAGTAGTATATCATTCAACTTATTCTCATGCCAATCATCTTGCCTTCTGTTATGGTTTTCTTTATTTTTACACATCCAGATCAGAACAAGGATGACAGAGATGGTTTCTAAAGGCCTGGCTACTCTGGAGGTATGTTTTATTTGCCATCGTTTCATCATTTCATCTTTTTGATCCTATCTTTCTCCAGTGATAGATTCTCCTTTTGTAACTCACTGTTGAATGGTAAGCTTTTGATGATAGCAGTGAAGTGTTTTCACTTCCCATGGTCTACAAAAAATGAATTTATTTGCAGGTCTCACTCAAACACTCAGGATCACTTTTTATGTATGCGGGTCATGAGGGTGGAGCATATGCGAAGAACAGCTTTGGGAATATGTATGGTCATTCTTCAGCAGATGTTCTTTTTTCTTTGTTCTTGGCACATTCTTTTCTCCTTGTCTCACGAAGCAGTCTTTCCTAGTTCTCTTCTTGGCATCTGATAATTGCTTTTAATGCAGATATACTGCTGTTGGTGTTTTTGTTCTGGCACGCATGTTTCGTGAGGCATGGCACATGGGAGCTGCCAAAAAACAATTGGAATTCAATAATTATCTTGAGGTGGCTTTCATATTACAAATGTTTTGTAGTTTATCAGTTTTCTTAGACATTATTCATTTTATAATGCCATTTTTTTAATGAAGAGGAAAGTTTCTTATTTTTATTTTCTAAATTTTCTTGCTTGTATGCATCTTATTGTTGCATATTCTTTTTCTTTTTAATTTTTTTTCAGAGAAATAATATGTGCATATCAATGGAACTAGTAACTGCTGTTCTTGGTGACCATGGGCAGCGTCCCCTCGATGATTATGGTATGTGTCATTATGATGGATTTTTGTCTATATTTGCTTCTCATATGCAATCCTTTGATCCGAATGCAGTACCTAGGAAACCACTCTACTCCCCAAAGGGTGGCACATCCATACCAAATATGCATCTAGTATGGGCATGGCATTGATATGGTAGGATGTGTACCATGTATGCAGCAGAAAAAGTAATTGAAAAATATGGGCATGTAAAATGATACACTTACATTGTGAAAATCAGTAGTCATGGTACGGTACATGATAGATCCTAAGATCCAACAGTTTTAAAAGAGGACATACTTCTTTGTATTAGCAGAAAATGTAAACAGAAATATAGATTCTAGGAAGAAGATCAATTAGAAAGAGAGAGAGAGAGAGTGACTCGAGGGATCAAAGGATCCCCCTTCCCAAGCCCAAAGGCCACACTTCACAAACAGAATTATTCCTCCTTATCATTCTCTCCAGATCTTCTTTATAAAAGCCTCTCTAACAACCGTGGGCCGCCTCCCTGGAATATTCCCACAAGATCCCAAGCATATTAACAGCCACACTTTTCTCCATTTAATGCCCCACGTGAGGCCCCTAACAAACCCCTCCCTGGTGTCTATCCAACCACTTCCAGCTGTCCAACCTTTTCCAGGCTGTACGTCCCACTCATAGTCTTCCATGCTGGGCCCACCAGCTCACTACCCAGGCTGGATGCCCCACTATTAGAGTATTCAATGGTGGGGGCCAGGTCTCTATCACTCCCCCCACCTTGAAATTCAGTCTTGTCCTCAAGACTGAAAGAAGTGAAACGGAGTGGGTTAAAGGCACCCTTAAATTCTCTTTCCCATGCAACTTGTGCATCCAAAGCTAAACTGCCTGTACATAATCCGGATTCCACCAAAATCATTAATTGACGTCCCTTTCCTTTCAAAAGGCTGCACTGCTTTTGTTATGCCCGGGTTAGGTGGCCACCAATGCGGCAGATGAAATTCCCAGGCATATTGCCAATCTACAATAAGTGGTTGAAGCTGCATATATAAATCAGTGGTGCATGCCCAGAGCTTAAGACCCCTGCTACTTTTAATTTGGAGCACCTGATGCAGATCGCATCTCAAGCAGCATGGTCTGCTGAGAAAGTCGGACCACCTCGTGCTGCATCCCCTTGAGGTGACATGCCCATAGTAGGATCTTGTCTAGAAATTCTGCCTGGTCTTTCTGTGCTTTGTCAGCTTGCTTTTGTCACCATCCCTCTGCGTCTTCACCATGCTGAAGTTGACTTTCCGATCTGGATCTGGCCACTCATGTCCCTTTCGTGTCAGTTTGTTCTTACAACAGACAGCCTTGTCTTCAGCTGGCGCCATATGCACGTGAAGAAACTGGTGGGAGTGGTGCGATGCTATCACCGTCAACTGTTTCAGCCCCCCTACTTCAAGTCCAAAAAATTGCTTGTCGTGCTCATTGATGGTAGTATTCGTCGCCACAAGCACATCCAGACTAAACATGCTCGACGCCCAATTCACAGGCTGCCCATGCGCCACCTCGGCATCGTCTCCAACCAAACGCATATTGGTCCCTTCCGTATTCAGTGTTGACGCAGTAGATGCATCTTGGAATTTTGTTTCTATATCTGTCATTGCCACATATGGAGTTTGATCCGCCGATTCACCAAATCGGTCCATGAGTTCCTCCTTGAATACCAACCAAGATAAAGTTGTATGGAATTCCAGCAAGATATTGACCCAGTGTTTCGCGACCCCTTCCATACGTACCTGGAATCCCCTGGATTTGGAAGTGTAGTTCTATACCCATGATCCAGCCCTGTGGATCGTTTCCATCAAACACAGGCATTTCCATATCTCCGACAGACATAATTGGTGCTTGTGTAGACGTTGCAGCGCCAGCTGTGTCCGTTTTCCAGGTCGCCTGCTGCTCCCACACCTCCTAGACGTTGTCCCCTCTCAATCATGCGCCTTCTATGAATGCTTGGAACATTGTACGAAACTTCACCTGTTCTTGCAACTCTTGTTCCCACCTCTGCTGGTTGTGCACAATGGTTGTTGTTGCCTGGATCTTGATTTCAACTTTATTCACCGCTAAAAACGCGTTCTGTCCTGCGCCGTCGTGCCCTTCCCTCGGTGATTCGTCAGAGTTCACAGAACGCACATCAAGCAGCCTGACCGTCCGAGGAGGCGGAGTCGCCTCCTGCTGCAGCTGCTTCCTGGTGAAGTCCTGAATCCTGTCTCCCTTGCTACAGTCGTTGTCCGAGCTCGATTTGCTCGCCTCCCTAGACGAAGGAGTCACCAGCGCATATAGCGTCTGCTCGCGTGTCTCCTTATCATCCAAGAGCGAGATAGAGGAGCGAGATTTTCCTAGCCCTGTCGGTAGGCGTGGAACCTCCTGCTGTGGCCTTGTCGTCCAGCAATGCACCACACCGACCATGTATTTTCGGAAAGCAGCTTCCTCTTGAAAGTGGCGATCCCAGCGCTGCTGCCTTGTTAGCTCGTCCGAAAACATCATTTGGAGCTGAATAGAGAAGAAGTCGTGGAATCGAAGGGCAGGTCGGACCAATTGATAGATCCTAAGATCCAACAGTTTTAAAAGAGGACAGGCTTCTTTGTATTAGCAGAAAATGTAAACAGAAATATAGATGCTAGGAAGAAGATGAATTAGAAAGAGAGAGAGAGAGAGACTCGAGGGATCAAAGGATCCTCCCGCCCAAGCTCAAAGGCCGCACTTCACAAACAGAATTATTCCTCCTTATCACTCTCTCCAGCTCCTCCTTATAACAGCCTCTCTAACAACTGTGGGCCCCCTCCCTGGAATATTCTCACAAGATCCCAAGCATATTAACAGCCACACTCTTCTCCATTTAATGCCCCACGTGAGGCCCCTAACAGACCCCTCCCAACTGTCCATCCAACCATTCCCAGCTGTCCAACCTTTTCCAGGCTGTACGCCCCACTCATAGTCTTCCATGCTGGGCCCATCAGCTCACTACCCAGGCTGTACGCCCCACTATTAGAGTATTCAATGGTGGGGGCCAGGTCTCTATCAGTACATGGACGGTAATAGGACCTCAAGCCTTAAAAACAAATTGCTATAGAAAATCAAACGAATTCTGCTGGAAAAACAATAGATTACAAGATGGAAAGAGATAAGGTAAAGAAATCTCTCCTAGACGCCTCGCCAGAAGCCTAGTCGAAGCTCTCTGCAGAATGCTGCAGCCCGAATGTATTTCCTCCGTGTCCTCCCCCAAATCTTCAGTGCAAACAATATAAACCATCTTTTATTGCCAAAGACCAAAATACCCCTCATTAAACAGTTGGACGCCTCCTTCTAGAATAGGTCTTAAGTGGCACAGGTGTCTCCAAAATACCCTCCTGAACACCCATCCTATCAATTCTGCCCGCCCGAATTTCCACCTTGTCCCCAAGGTGGAAGAAAGGAAATTGAGTCTGAAATAATTGGGCGTTTTCCCTAGTGTCATCACAAGCTGGACGTCCACTCCAACTAATTAAACATCGAAGGTCACAAACCACCTCCCGAAGCATCACACTCAATGGTAAATTGCCTAGTAAAATCAGGAAAGCGAAGCACCGGAGCTGTAACCAAACTCTGTTTTAAAAACTCGCAGAAGCAGCAGCCAAAGCTCTTTGCAGAACGCTGCAGCCCGAATGTATTTCTTCCGCATCCTCCCCCAAATCTCAAACAATATAAACCATCTTTTATTGCCAAAGACAGAAATACCCCTCATTAAACAACTGGGCACCTCCTTCTAGAATAGGTCTTTAGTGGCACAGTTGTCTCCAAAATACCCTCCTGAACACCCATCCCATCAGACGGTTTGATTTTTTCCTTTTCATTACATAGTAAAAAAGTGTGAAAAATGAGGAGAAAAATAAAAAAACTCTCTGCCCTCATTCTACCCTCTATTTCTTTTTCATGTAATGGGGCTTACCTCCATTGATGATAGGTCTAGAAAATCTTTCTTTTTGGTCCATATAATTTGCTTCTGTTCCTCTTTCCAGAACTGTGACAAGTGCTAGCTATGATACAACAACAAACAAGTCTTAAACTCAATTAAATGAGGCTGGCTGCATGGATCAAACGTCGCCAATTATCTTTCTGCAGACTGCTAATGGAAAACAGAAAATCTTACTAAAATCTCCTTTACACCAGTAGCCATCCTACCAAAACATTGGAGAAGTAAGCTAGGCAGACAATTTGAACATGGCGAGGCCTTTTGAACTAAGGATGTGAAGTACTTGGGCCCGTTTGGTACAATTGAAGAGATTTTACAGGAAGGGATCTGGAGTGGGAGAGGGATCTGGAGTGGGAATGTGAACTAGAGATTGTATGTTTGGTACGTTAGAATATTAGATTGGAAAACTCATATTATTTCAGTATGAAAAAAATTAATGGACAGAAATAGCCTTCATCCCGAATCCATCTCCTGTCTTCAACATCCTACACCTCACCAGTCATCTTCATCCTCCTACCCCTACCAGTCATCCCCAGCCTCCAACCGGCCACTTCCTCCCTGTCCTCAGCAAATCACCTCCCTCACCTGTTTTCTTCCATTTCTGTCAATTATTATCATTTTCAGCGAAGATCTGGCAAGAATTGTGGTTGGCAAGATGAGGGGATCCGCACCATTTGCTCAGAGATCAAGTGAAGGTAGGCGGACCCTTGTTTTCGGAGATGAATGAGGAAGCGTTTTTTCCTCTGGCCTTTGCTGCATAGTTTGAGAAGGGGAAGGGTGTTTTTGGTCCAAATTTTTGGCTCCCTTGAATCTCAGGCTTTTCCATTGGATTTTGGATGGATTTTGTATTTCTTCATTTGATGGGATTTATCTTTCCAGGGGATCAATTTTCTGCATACCAAATCTGTTTTTTTCATTTTTCTCTTTCATTGTACCAAATGTGGGGTCTTAATATTAAGCTCCCTAAGCAGATTTTTTTTTTTGAATCTGTTGGAGTCTGCATCCCACATCGGACTTGAGGTCCGGTGTGGTTTTTAATATTCATTATAAATACACCCCAAGGGCTCCTTAGGAGATACACCTTGGGGGTTCGGTCTCTCATTCTACATGGTATCAGAGGAGGTTTGCTAAACCCGACCCCTCCCTCCCATCTTTTTTTTAATTCTGCTTTAAGGTTTACTCACGTTTTCCCTGTCAGGGGGGCGGCGGCCTCCAATTCCCGTAGGGTTACCGTCGCCGCCCCCCCCCCCTCCTGTGCGCGCTGCTCCTGTAAGCCCTCCTGTCCAGTTCGGCGGCGGCCTCTCCTAGCGCGGCGCGGTCCTCCTTTCCGTCGCCCCACCCCTCCCTCCAGCGCAGCCGGCTTCCCTGTCCGGTGGCCTTCTCTCCCGGCGCCGCTCCCCTCCCGGCTGATCTCTCCCGGCGCCAGGCCCCGCCTTGCCTGCGGCTTCCCTCGGCGTTCTTCCCCGCTGTGCGCGACCTCTTCTCGGCAGATCCCGAGCGGGATTCCACCCAGCCGACGCGTCTTCCGTCCCGCGGCACCCGACTCCGGCGGCCCTCCACGCCGACCCTCCCCGCGGTGTCGTAACCCCCGGCGGCTTCCCCCTCCGCGGCCGCACCCATCTCCCGTCGCCGGCGCCTCCCGCTGCTCCCGCGCGCGCGCGGCTCCCGGCTCTCCGGCGACCCTCCTCCCCGGCGCGGCTCCCGGCTCCCGATCCAGGCGCGGCCCTCCTCCCTCTCCCGTCACCGGCCCTCCGCGCGCCCTCCCGGCCCTTCCTGGATTTTTCGGCCAGATCCGGCGATTTCCAGCCAGATCCGGACAGCTTCGGCCGAATCCGGCCAGATCCGGTGATTACCGGCCAGATCCGGACAGCTCCGCCCAGATCCGGTGATTTCCGGCTAGATCCGGACAGCTCCGGCCGGCTCCGGCCTGATCCAGGCTAATCCGGCCAGATCCGGCGATTTTCGGCCAGATCCGGCCAGATCCGGCGATATCCGGACTGTTCCGGGCAGATCCGGACTGTTCCGGCCCGGTCCGTCCCTGCGCATCTCTGCTGCAATCCCGCTGCAATGTCGCCTCTCCAATCTGCTGCTTGTCTGCTTCTGCGGCTTCCCGGCCTCTAGCAACCGGCCTCCACCCTCGCCGGCCTCCTCCTGCGGCATCCCCGCCTCGCCGGCATCTACCGGCAACTCCCGGCAGCCGCATCTCTATCCGCTGGCACGCCCATTCGCTGGCGCAGCAGCTCGACCACCTAGGATTCGGTCCCCGTTGGCGCCGCCATATCCCGCAACACTTTCGCGGAATCCCCGCCTCACGTCGTCGGCCCCGCAAGTGCGGTTTTCCCGGTGCTAGTTTGGATTTCCCGGCGTTTCATCGACCGACCCCACTAGTGCGGCATTCCTGGCGTTCCGTCAACCGGCCGGTCTGAGTGGTTTTTTCTGCTGCGCCCGCGACATCATCCCTCCAACGATCGTGAGGGGGAGCAGCAGCCCTTTGCAGCTTTTTTATTTTTTTTTATTTTTTTTATTTCGTCTGTTTTGTAATCAAGCTGGGTCTTTCCAGCTTGAGGGGGAGTGTTAGCGTCTGTTTTGTTGCTTTCTTTTCATTATGTGTCCAAGCTAGGTACACCTAGCTTGAGGGGGAGTGTTGGAGTCTGCATCCCACATCGGACTTGAGGTCCGGTGTGGTTTTTAATATTCATTATAAATACACCCCAAGGGCTCCTTAGGAGATACACCTTGGGGGTTCGGTCTCTCATTCTACAGAATCCATTGATTAAAAAATCGCCCTTGGGGGCTGTGCATCTAATTTCATGGCTATCATTGAAGAGCATGCTTGAAAAATAATTGTCCTCATCCCATAGTTTTGATTACTGAAATTATGTTGTGGCTGAGGTAACCAAACATGTGGATTCTTTTTAAGCTCGGTTTTGATATACAAAGCCAAGCCTGATTAAAAACTACTGTAGTTTAGCTTTTGCGTTTAGTTGTTTTCAGATGATCCCAACTATCTTTCAAACATGCATCTGAGAGCTGAGCTCTGTTTTTATTGAGAACTCGTTTGGTATGAGCAATACAGCTGCCCATCTCTACTGGCACTCCAATGGCCAAGATTCCTGCCAGAATTATATTATTTCCAGTGGCAATTTCATCTGTGCCTTATTAATTTTTTATTCCTCAGGCATATGATTGATTGTACTCCATCACCTCAGCAGTGTAGAATACCTGAAATACCTTTATGATATCACTTTTTTGTATACATCCAAACAATGCTTGATAAGAATCCCTATAATATCTAGCCACTTTTAATTTTCGTTATAGTATCTCTGCTCATTTGACTTTCTAATAATGCCTCACCCAGATTCAAATTACAATCTGATCACATTTGAACCAAGGGGCTGGCCTTCACTTATTCAGTCATGGACATATCTTTAGAGGCATTCATGCACTTATAGCTTGGCATGTAAAAACGGTCTGGTTCGGGCTGGGCCCGGGCTACTGATTTGGGCATGATAGGTCCAGCCTGAACCGAGCCTGACCTAGCCCTGACTTGTTTTTTTAAAAATATATACCTTTTTAAATTTATTTTATTTTATTATATATTTTTATTTTTTTAAAATACCTGGTCCGGGATGGGCCAACCTGAAAACCTAGCCTGGCCTGCACATTGCCACCAGGCTGGGCCAAACCAGGCTATCTTTCTCATTTTTTTCAGAGAGGTGCTATATAATGATATTTTGCTTATAATGGGACGCGGTGGTTTAATATTTTCCTTCTGTTGAGTTTCGCTGCTTACGTGATAATTGCATTGAACAGTGGTGGTGACAGCAGTAACAGAGCTGGGTAATAAAAAACCAAAATTTTACTCAACTCCTGAGCTAATTGCCTTTTGTCGGAAGTGGCGACTTCCAACAAATCATGTTTGGCTGTTCTCCACAAGGTAATAAAATGCTTGATAGTGCGTACTCTCCTCTATAGGCAAATAATATGACTGGTTCTTGTTTTTCCCCCCTTTTTCAGAAAATCCGCAATGTCATTTTTTGCTGCATATGATGCTCTCTGCGAAGAAGGGACTGCAACACCTGTTTGTAGGGCTTTAGATGAAGTTGCTGATGTATCTGTCCCAGGTATCGTTTTTAGTTGCGTTGTCAACTTAGTTTATCTCTAACCTCTGACTCAACTAGGTAGGATTAAATTTCAGTGATGTTTTTCCAAAAATGGGAGCCACAATCCATGATTTGAAAAGAAAATGGAACCAGTATATTTTTTTTAAATGGAACCAGTATATTTTACAAAGATAGAAAATAATCTTTGTTAAAAAGTAATGCAAGTTATCTTTGGGAAGCTGAATCTTGCCTTTGTTTTCTCCTCATCAAAATGTGTTGTGATTTTAAATTTATTGAAATTGACATCCCCCTGTGGCCGTGGCCGTGTGTACTTGTACCGAGTCTGTGGTTGGGTGGGTAATGTGATAGTCTAGCTAAACAAGAATTTTGCATGTTTTGAATGGTGATGAAACATTTACAGGCACAAAAGATCACACAAAGGTTCAGGGAGAAATATTGGAAGGTCTTGTGGCTCGAATAGTGAGCTGTGAAAGCTCAGAACATATGAAAAATGTTTTGAAGGATTTTCCTCTACAATCTGAAGGAGGTATGTCTTTTTCGTGGCTTCTCTACTCTAAAGATTAGATGTACTCCCCTGCTCCCGCCAACCCAATAAAAAGGAAAGAAAGAAAAAATAATAAAAAATTTAAGCGTTTGATCATGGCCGTATTTTGGGCATCTTGTGTTTCTTGCTACCTGCACTCTATTTACACTGATTTCAGTCACTTTATAATTACAGTGAGTCATGTCTTTTCTCATGCCAAAACCAATTTGAACTTCGTGTGTGTGTTGATAAAATTATGGTGTGGTACAGACAAAATTCCCAACTATTATGGGATTGAAGAAACCAAAACTGATATGATGTTTTCTATCATCAAACTTGGGGGCTTCCGTTCATTTAAATTGCAATTGTTCAATGTGTTTAACTAATCCTCACTTGTGAAGGTTACAGTGCCACATAAATGTTGTTGTTTGTCAGACAACGACAGAAACAACAGGAGGCAGGCTGCTTAAGGATTGGTTTAGTGTATTCAAAGTCCGTCCTCTGGCAAGGGAAGCTAATAAGATTACTTCTTGATTGGTCAAACTCAATGTGGCCTCTAATGGGCAAGACTCATCGAGTATTATGATGGCAACTTATTAACAAATACAACCAATATACGAGTCATTGATTCACTGGTTCCAACTTCATCATTACTGTGAACTATTCCATGGTGTGGGTTTCAGCAGAAAAATGATACTAATTTCCCCATCTGGTTGAGAGTTTCAGAAAATATCTTATTATAAAGTTAGTAGGGGATACCTGCAAATTTGTAGCATTCATTTAAGTACACACTGATTCTTTTATCTAAGTTTCAGTCAATTTGGTGCAGTTTTTCTCTATTCTTTGACTTCGGAACTGATTCTCTACCGGATGTAATACCATTTGCCCCATTTTTTTGACTTTCATGACTTACCTGGGCAATTGAGCCGAACTCTTTGATTATTTAGCTGTACGACTTTTTGATACTTTTCAGTTGCAACTGATTTGGGACCAAGCCTGCGGGAAATATGCAGTGCAAATAGGGCTGACGAGAAACAGGTATTGTGTTTACGCTTAGGCTTTTTTCGATCATTCTTCACTGCAAATCATATGAGAATGTTTAATAAATCCCTCATCAATTTTGTTTCCATCTGCATATTCTATGTATTGCAGCAAATAAAAGCATTGCTTGAAAGTGTTTCTAGTTCCTTTTGCCCGGACTATGTAGATTGGTTTGGAAGAGACGGTTCTGATGTCAAGTCAAGAAATGCTGACCGTTCTGTTATTTCAAAGTTTCTACAGGCCCATCCAGCTGATTTTTGTACTGCCAAATTGCAGGTCTGCCTATGCACCCCTATCTGCTTTTTAATAATATCTTGTTTACATTAATTTACAATTTGATGCATTTTTTGGTCGTGTGTACCTTTATAATTCTCTGTTTTTTTCAATAACAGCAATAACAACAAACAAGTCTCAAACCCAATTAAATGAGGTCGATTATATGGATCAAAGATTGCCAATTAGCTCTATTGAAGACCATATTTTCATTGAAACCATTTAGAATAAGATCATCTTGAATGATTTGTATTGTCCTTCTAGGTCTACCTTTACTTCTTTTAATTAGTGAATTTTTCATTAAGCTTACCCTATTAACATGTGCATCCCTAGGTCTTTTAACATATCCAAATCATCTTAATTTATTCTAGTAATCTTTTTTGATTTTTTCATTTTCTAAAAATACTTTGATCAAAGACCTGCCTATTTACAACAACTTAACAGTTTTTTAATTTGCTTATAAGTTTTACAAGCATAACCACCTCTTCATTTTGCAATTCTTTGTTCACCCATTAGTATACTGTCTCATAGATGCATTTTAGAATGCCTGTAGAGCTTGCAATGGCATTTTTTTTTGCAATCTAGCTATGAATCTGGCCTTGTTTATTTTTTTTAGAAAAATAAATCCATTCTGTTAGAATGCTAGCTAATTTATGTTTATGGTTTCTTAGCTGCCAGTAATGTTGATTATCTTGTATGTTGTAATAGGAAATGCTCCGCTTGATGAGGGATAGGCGCTTGCCTGCTGCTTTAAAGTGTTACTATAACTTTCACAAACTTGATTCCTTATCGAACGGCGACCTTTATTTTAAAATGGTCATTCATGTTCGTAGTGACTCTGCCTTCAGGCGGTATCAGAAGGAGATGAGGTCTGCTATCAACTAATTCTTCAATTTTGTGGTTTTATGTGATTTAAAATGAAAGGAGGGGAGAGGGGAGCGTGAGAGAAATTTTGACTGCTTTACTGCATAAATTGTTTTCTTTCTCTGACGAGGCATAACATGTTTCAGATACAAGCCAGGTTTGTGGCCCTTATATCGAGGTAAATGTTTCTCTCTTACTTTCGAACATTATTATTATTTATTGTATTTTTATATATAGATAGTAGTTAAATAATTTTATGAATACTTACGGTTGACACCTCTTATGTTTTTTTTGAAATTATCAGCCCAGGTATTTCTTATTATTCAGTAATTAGAATCAGTCAGAATTGGCTGCCAGTCTTGTGTTTCTATGCATTATATGGACAGCCTTTTTCTGGACTTGACCATAATTTTTTCATAACATGGTGATAATTTGTGGGTGCCTTTTGCAAATGCAAGCCTTGAGGAAAAGGGAATTTTTATGGCTTCAGAAAAAATTCTTTTTTAAATGAAAATCTTATCTTAGTTGTGCCATGATGATGGTGATGAAACATATACATTTACTATATCTCTACACTACTACTTAAAAAGGCTGGCACAGGATTTGTAGGAAGGATAGAACCCGAAACCGTGCCTCTCAAGTGAGGTCAAGTATTTCTATTTATAGATCCGTTGTAGCATTGACTGGGGGTACCCTGCCGCGCCTCAGCCTGGACCAGCCCCAGGCCAGCCAACAGGTGTAGCCACTGCTGGGCTATGCTGCGCCCCAGCCTGGACTGGCCCCAGGCCACCCAGCAGGCCACACATCAGTTTGGGCCTGCAGGGCCCCTGCTGCGCCCCACCTATTTGTGCCAGTTGCTAGTCTATCAGCCTCTTTCCTTTTCTTTAGATAGGAAAATATTTTATTTATTTGTTCTTTCCTTTTCTTTAGATAGGAAAATATTTTATTTATTTGTTCTTTCCTTTTCTTTAGATAGGAGAATATTTTGTCTATCTATTTTTATATCTATCAGGGGGTTTGGCTTATAAAAGCCTTGGTTAAGGATACTTTTGACAGAATATAGTTCTATTAATTATTTCTCTCAGTTTCTCCTTGTTTTCTTCACCAACTCCTCGCATATAAAGGTTCGTTTAATCCGCTGTGCGACATCAGTTGGTATCAGAGTGAGACTGCTCCTCGTTCGGCACCAGTTGAACACACCCTCTTCTGCCAGGATCTGCGGTAACACCCGCCCCATCCTGCACAACCCTCTTGCAGCAGCCCCTGTCAGAACCCTCCTCCAGCGGGTGCTAAAGGCCTGCAGCACATCGCTCATTTTTCTGTGCAGCCACCCTTCTGCCAGGCCTAACTTCATCAGCCTTGCAGCAGTCTAGTCCTGCACGCAGTCACCCTCCTGCCTGGACCGGCCCTGCAGCAGCACCACAGCGGTGCTTGGTCCTGCACTGCTCAACCCTAGTGCACGGCCCTCCTGCCCTAGCGCCAGTTCTGGGAGTGCACGCCTCCTTCCAGTGTATGCAACCCCAGCAGCCAGCTCGGCGTGCACTAACATAGCGCTCCCCAGCCCTAGATGTGCGCCATCTCCGCCATCCCAATGGCCAACAACAGCAGCATCAGCGAGACTGACAGAACCATAGGTGCTTGTGTGAGAAAATACAGAAGTATCCAAGAGAAAATTGTAGAATAAGGCTTGGAGTCAATTGTAAACACTGTAATGTTGCAGTAGTTTAGAACATTCCAGAAGCAGTGGTAGAAGAAAGAGAAAATGACGACCACCTGAAATAAGGCGGTAATTCCAACAATCCCCATGAAACGATGGTTTCTTGAAACGATGGTTTCTTGAAACGATGGTTTCTTGAATGACAGTGTATTCTTAATCCTGTTGTCATGAACCGATCCATTGTTGAGGTGCAAAATGCTTTTACCATGGAAGCTAAGGACAAGCAGAACGGTCACTTGAAATACAACCTGTATCAATAAGTTCTTCCACATTATATTTGTTACCAGAGGTTCTTTTCGGCCAACAGGAGACCTGTGCATCAGGTGATCTGTTGGAGATTCAGTAGCTGGTGCTAAGACTCCAAAAGTATCCATGATGAGATTCACTCAAAGGAGCTGAACCGCATTTTCACCAGAGGGAATTGCAACCACGACATTAGTTACAAGTGCTACAACATTCACTGTGAGCTGAAACCGGATGAATCTATGAATTTTTGCATAGACAGACCGACCCTATCTCACCAGCTTCACAATAGAAGTAAAATTGTCATCCAAAATAATAATATCTGAGCTCTCCTTTGCATTCTCTGTTCCTTGGATACTCATAGCAAGACTAATATCCACCTCATGCCGGGCTGGGGCATCATCAGGGTCTTCTCCAGTTATAAGAACAGCTTGCCCTCTCTTTCTCAGGACTTGAACGAGCGGAAGCTTGTCATTTGGAAAAGACCAACCCACGATAGATATTTTTTCAGCAGTCTTGAGTTTTTGTAGATCAGGCAATTCACGGAATGCCTTTCCTTCAATGATTTTTGGTGTAGTGACATCCACATCTGAACCTAGGGTGCCGCATTCAACAGCATTTGCTTTCGCTGTTTGCAGATTATCACCAGTAACCATGCATACCTTAACACCAACAGTTTGCAAGATTCCTTCCCTGCATAGTTATGTTATTGGCACTTGCAAATTGTTGCGAGTCTTATGGTTCATAAAATACGTTTCGGCCCTTATTTTCCACACAATGGGATCCCCACCAGCATGTGTTGGTAGTTCAACTCGCTTGGCTAAAGTTCTCAGTTCATCCCTCAATGCCTCCTCTTCTGGATTTCTTTCTCCCTTCCCTACTATGCTTACCCACGCTAGAACGACCTCACCGCGGAGGTCGAACTGCGAGAGTTGCAATCTGGGCCGCTAACATTCTGCCCAACTTCATCCAGACGGATCAGGCCACGCCGTTCCAACAAGCTGCCCACCCCAAAAACAGACTTCCCTCGATAAAGACATTTTTACCCCTCCTAGAACGTGTCGTGGTGCCATGAAGGAGAAAGACTCAAGAAACTCCTCAGGAATCTCACGCCCAAGCCGAGTCCCAAGCTCAATGGCCGAATCTCACAACTCAATTCTCTCCCCTTACTCTTTCCCTGCTCCTCACTTATAACAACTCCACCCCTCCCTTTTCTTTCACATGGACCTAACTCACCCCCCCAACAGACTCCCTTAACTGAGGACATTTTTACCCCTCCTTTTAGAACGTGTTGTGTTGCCAAGAATGAGTTTCTATCATTTGTCGCCCCTTAAGAATGGTTTTGTCCTCAAGACCGAAGAAAGGTGGCCTTGCCACGCAGGCGAGCCAAGTGATCTCCCTCCCAGGTACGCCGTCCTGCATTGGCGCTTTGGGCTGAACCAAATAGCATCGCTGACCGAGGAACAAGTTGCTGTGGTCCGTTAGCATGTTCCCTTTATATCCAAGCATGCCAAGTGATCTCCCATATGCTCTCGACTTCCCCCTAAGCCAACAACTCTCCATGCAACTTCCCGAAAAAAATTGCAGCGAGCTGGATCTGCTCCCCGAATTTTTCGAGTTCAGTCCGAACTTCTGTTGACGTCGTCCAAACCAGTGGAGAACTGGTTGCGGGGTATCGTCTTGCTATATTCTTTGATGTTATTTTATTATACTTGAATGTGATATTTAGCGATTGAGCTCTGATGAGGTCGAGTTAGTTGACTTGGTATAGTCGCATGTTGGTTCTGCTATTTATTCACCGAGACATTAATATGTTTCTTCCACATTTGCACGAGAGGTGTTGAAATGGATCCTACTGAGTATACATGTATGTTCACCCCTATATATATAAATTTGTTTTACAGGTTTTCAGAAGGGATTTGGAGATCGAGTTGGGACACTACTAGCTTGGAGTTCGGAGCTTTGGTAGGAGTTGCTGCCCTGGGAGTTTTTGTTTTTGGTATTTTATTTTGGAGACTTGCTCGCATGACATTTTAATGCATTGTGATTATTGAGGGATATTGGTTTTATTTATATTATGGAGTTTGTTAGAGGTCAAGTTGTGTCAAGTCCCACATCGGACTTGACGTATCATGTAATCTCTATTATTCATTATAAAATAACCCAGGGCCTCCCTTAGAGAGACATCTTGGGTATTGGTCCACCACTCTTATCATTTTACATGGTATCAGAGCGGGTATAACCCCAACTTAACCCTATCCTCCTTCCCGTCTCTTTTTTCTTGGCGGACACCTACGTATTTCCCCCTGCCGGGGGCGGTGGCTCCCAGCCAAATTAGTCGGCCACCCCCCTTCGTGGGGCGCTTCTCTTCTCCTGTTGACGTCGTCCAAACCAGTGGAGAACTGGTTGCAGGGTACCGTCTTGTTATATTCTTTGATGTTATTTTATTATACTCGAATGTGATATTTAGCGAGTGTGCTCTGATGAGGTCGAGTTAGTTGACTTGGTATAGCCGCTTGTTGGTTCTGCTATTTATTCACCGAGACATTAATATGTTTCTTCCACATTTGCACGAGAGGTCTTGAAGAGGATCCTACTGAGTATACATGTATGTTCACCCCTATATATATAAATATGTTTTACAGGTTTTCAGAAGGGATTTGGAGATCGAGTTGGGACACTACTAGCTTGGAGTTCGGAGCTTTGGTAGGAGTTGCTGCCCTGGGAGTTTTTGTTTTTGGTATTTTATTTTGGAGACTTGCTCGCATGACATTTTAATGCATAGTGATTATTGAGGGATATTAGTTTTATTTATATTATGGAGTTTGTTAGAGGTTAAGTTGTGTCAAGTCCGATCATGTAATCTCTATTATTCATTATAAAATAACTCAGAGCCTCCCTTAGAGAGACATCTTGGGTATTAGTCTACCACTCTTATCATTCTACATGGTATCAGAGCGGGTATAACCCCAACCTAACCCTATCCTCCTTTCCGTCTCTTTTTTCTTGGCGGACACCTACGTATTTCCCCCTGCTGGGGGCGGCAGCTCCCAGCCGAATTAGTCAGCCGCCCCCTTCGTGTTGCGCTTCTCTTCTCCTGCGACGGGCGGCTCCTCCCTCCAAGTGGACTGTCACGACCCCCTTCCCCAAGTGTACCCCTCCTGGGCCGGTAATGGGAGAAGAGGGATAGTGACCCCCGAGTCCCGCCTCCAGTAGGCCCCGGGTTGTCGACTAACACCGAAGGTATAGTAAACAGACAGATGAGAGACATTACCCTATGAGAGAAACACATGTGAAAGAGAGAGATAAGACACACACCAACCAACTCATGCTCAGACTACAATATAAAAGAAATCCCAAGTACACATATGTAATGTCATGCAAGAACTACAACAACTGAAAGGGAAAACTGCAAGTACCAAAAGGAAGTAAAGATGACAACGACCACTAAGCTCAAACAACTCTAACAAAACCCTAAGCTAGTAGTAACCAGCCCGATCTCCAACCTGCCCTAACTGACATGAAAAACAGTTTATATAACGTAGGGTGAGTATAACAGTATACTCAGTTGGATCTTCCTTGGAGCCTCTCGTACAAAAGTAAAGAAAGCATGATAAAGCGCAGTGAATAATAAGTGAAACTAACTCGTCACCTAAACAGATATACTAAGTTCTCAGCCTCACCATGACTACTCTCATCAAGTATCGCATACAAGAGTATATAATATAATAAAAAATATCAAGGGTACCCCGCTACACTTCCTCACTGGTTTGCCGTTTTGGCCCAACGTCACACGTCCTGAGCATCTCTCTCCTTAAAAGCTAGCCCAAAGACACCTGAGTGAAGCACCACAACATGCACCTCGTGCAACTCACCACTGCATCCACATAACCAAAAGTAATCAGGTAGTTTCCGAGAGCCACCACAACTCGCAATGTGTAGCATACGTTGGCTATTATACCTCAAGCCATCACAACCCATACACCGAGTAAGGATCCTCAAGCCATCACAGCCAATGCACGTTATACCTATAGTAGTCCTTAGGAAACTATATCCAGAATATTTGTGTGTGAAATAAACAACCCTCTACACACATATATGGGGAAAACTAACCGCCGTGCCTACCAGCACAAGTAACTACCAAAAGAAGAGAGCGGAGCCAAAGGGGTAGTCAGTCATTCATCCTCCCAGCGAGATGTTGGGGAAAACACTTGTTGGTCGGAGTAGATTACTCAAGAGGGGGGTGAATTGAGTATCTATAAAAACTTCTGTTACAAAATTGGTTCTTTGAAAACTTCTCCCAATTTAAAAAGAATACAACCCAATTAATCAAGGTAATACGGTTATAATAGTTTGACTTTTCGAATAACTTCTCAGAAGATTGATTAATTCTCATTAATATCAATGTGAGTTATTGATACTACTTTTGAAGTTATTCTAATAAGGCAAAACAATTATAACTTCAATCCAAGACTAACTATCAAAGTAAAATCTAGTATTTTCTAAAATAGACAGTAAAACATAGAAAAACTAAATTAAAAGACACGGCGGATAAAACAAGTGGTTCAGTCTCAAGCCGAGACCTGATCCATTCCATTTGGTGATCACCTGCCATCAAACAGTTTATATTAATAAACTTGATCCACACCCTGGATCGAGGTAAATAACAGTGCACAGAACTGGCCATGTCACACAACCTCTTCCATTGTTTTTCGTGGGTATAAATTACCAGGGATATCATGCATCCTTCAGTTTTAATACAAGAGACAATGTGTGTTTTTAATACTTTGATATCACAGACACACACTGCTCGAAAGCTAAAAACTGTTCCCAACAGAGCAAAGATGATAAGGGTTAGAAGTGCTCTGAGTGTTATTCTATGCAGCTCTGGACTTGTAGGACGAAGCAGATGCAAGTATCGAGTCTTCTTGTGAAAAACAGAGTATCGCAAGTCTGGTGCTCTGGTTTCCAGTTCGATGGTGTAAGCTGTCTTGCTCGTGTTCTTCTTGGAGGTGGTACTGCGAAGATGTTTTTGGTACTGATCTACGGTAGTCCAGCCTTTTGGAATTGCGAGTGCTTCGTGTGTTCTTTTGTTGTATCTTGTTGCATGTATCAGTTCACTTTTTTTAAAATGCTCGCTCCCCTTTCTGTATGTTTTTGCAGCCTGACTTATCTTTCTTTTTAATTGCGGGTGCACACGTTGGAACCGACAAGATGCTTGTATTTTGCACCTCGTACTGTCAGGTGACATGCCTACAAAGAAACATTAATTATGTCAGAGTCTTTAAACGACTCAATTATGACCGTTAGAAATTAATTTGAAAACGATAAAACAGATTAAAGAATGGTATCACTTGGAAACAGTGTCACCACGAAACAATGTCTTCTTCTTTGCCTTTGATCGGTGAGACAATCATGATGCCACAGTTGCATTGAGATCAGGAACCGGTAACACAAATGCGGTGTCAGGATCACGATGTTTGGTTCTTTGCCAAACTTTGAATGGTGTCTTGATGATGGTAGCAAGGAACTGGTGTCACGGACTTCATGAAATCTGAAATTGGGTCACAGTGTCTGGGTCACGGTGTCTGGGTCATTTGCCAGAAAACCAGAACCGGTGGCAGACTCATGGTTTCTCAGATTTAGCCAAATATCTGTAAACAGTCTTAAGCAGTAATATTCATAGAATGAATTATACTTAATCATTCATAGAAGAAAGCATTATAGAATAAAATTAAATATAGTTTACAACAATCAAACATGATTTATAGGAATCAGGATCTTGTGAAAGCATAGGGAAACCAACCATTCTACATATGACTTGAGATAGATTAAACAGAAGGAAGAAATTTTTCAGAAAACCTAACTTCAAAGGAAGATATGATCAAAAGGGAAGCTGGAAGAAAGATTGGAAAAGAAATGACAAGTCTGATGAGATAGTATGTTATGAATGTAAGCGAAAGAGACATGTAAAGGCTGACTGTCCCAAACTCAAGTATAAAATGAAATATGAGGACAAAGATAGAAAGTATAAAAAGACAATGAAAGCAACTTGGAGTGCTTTTGAGGACAGTTCAAGTGACTCAGAGTCTTCACATGATGAACAGGCTAACAAAGCTAATACGTGTTTCATGACAAACACATCTGAGGTAACCCTGGAATCTCTTGTGCAAAATTTCTATTATTCTGGAGATGAAAGTAACTTTGAAAATATGTCTAAAGAAGAAATGTTTGAGTATTGCAATATGTTTGAAGAGACATGTAATGAACTAAAAGATAAATACAAGTCTTTAAAGAAATAGTATGCTCTTACCTCAACGTTAAATCTGAACTTGTTGTAGAAAGAGAGAAAAATGTTCAATTACTCAAAGAAAACAATGAATTAAAGCTATTTAATGAGCAATTGAAAAAGGATCTTGAAAGGTTTACTAATGGTAAAGATACCTTGGTACAAATGCTAGGTAAACAGATTGCCTCTAAATACGTTACTGGTATTGGCTATCAACCTGGTAAAATTTTTTTTGGAAAAACCAATTTTGTTTCTAAATCTAGAACATACAGTTTTACTCCTAGTTCAGGAAAACATTCTGCTAGTTCAAACTATGATACACTCTCTACTATCTACTATTTTGAGTTTTTCTGGACCAAATAGAGTTTATTTCTTAAATACTTTACATAATGCTTATAGGAAACCTATGAGACAGATGTGGGTTCCTAAAGCACTAGTTACTAATATTACTGGACCCAAACAAATATGGGTATCAAAGTCTGTTTTTATTTGACTATTTTGTAGGAAAATTGTTTGAAGAGCTCCTGTAAAATCTTATGGTACTTGGGCAGTGGGTGTTCAAGACACATGACAAGAGACTATTCATGTTTCAAGAACCTAATAAAAATTGATGGTGGACATGTCACCTTTGGTGACAATACCAAAGGAAAAATCATTACCCTTGGCCAAATTCCGGTAACTCTAACTCAGTTTTAATTTTCAAAGTACTTTTTGTTGATTGACTGAAATACAATTTGCTTAGTATTTCACAATTATGTGATGATGGATTTCATGTTAAATTTGAAAATGATGCTTGTAATGTTTTTAATTCTAAAAATGAATTAGTATTTTCTGCATTAAGAAATGAAAATGTATATTCTGTTAACTTAGATTCTTTAGTTTCTCAAAATGCTTCACGTTTAAGTGTATTTCACAAAGAGTCTTGGCTTTGGCCTAGAAGACTAAGACACTGCAATATTCACTCCCTTAGAAAGCTAACTAGAAAAAGTTTAGTCAAAGATCTACCTAAACTAGAGTTTCAAATGATAGTGTGTAATCCTTGTCAAAAGGGAAAACACAAAATTTCATTCAAACCAAAGAAAGAAGTTTCAACTTCTCAACCTCTCGAGTTGTTTCACATGAATTTGTTTGGACCATCTAGAGTTTCTAGTTTAAATGGAAAACACTATGTTTATGTTCTTGTAGATGACTTTTCTAGGTATACTTGGACCTTCTTTTTGGCTCACAAAAGCGAAGCCTGCTCTCATTTCACCAAATATGCTAAAATTGTAGAAAACTTTAGTGGTCAAAGAATTAAATCTCTAAGAAGTGATCTTGGGTGTGAATTTGAAAATCAAGAGTTTTAATCCTTTTGCTCACAAAATGGCTATAATCATAATTTCTGTGCCTTTAGAATACCTTAACAAAATGGAGTTGTAGAAAGAAGAAATAAGACCTTGCAAGAAATTGCTAGAACCATGCTTAGTGAATATGACTTACCCATTTATTTTTGGGTTGAAACTGTAAATACAACATGCTATATTATTAATAGAGTATTGATTAGACCTATTCTTAAAAGAACTCCATATGAATTGCGGAACAATAGAAAACCCAAAGTAAGCTACTTCAAAGTCTTTGGTCGCAAAGTCTATATTCTTAATACTAAGGACAATCTTGACAAGTTTGCATCCAAGAGTGATGATGAAATTTTTATAGGATACTCAATCTCTAGTAAAACTTATAGAGTGTTTAACAAAAGAACTAAATGTGGGGAGGAATCTGTCCATGTCAAATTTGATGAGACAGATCCACATGAGCCTAAGACCTCTCTAGAGAATCTTGAGGATGATATGTCAAATTTGGACATCAATGCTAAATCCACTGTCCTGTAAAGGAATCTGTAAAAACTTCCAATTCTGGAAATTCTCCAGATTCAAGTAATAATGAACCCGAACCTGTTGAAGAACCTGAAATCTCTAGCCCCTCTTTCTAGTGCTGTTAGAACCCTTAAGAATCATTCTTTAGATGCTGTTGTAGAAGATTTAGATAAAGGAATTCAAACTAGAGTTTCTCTTAGAAATCAGGTTAAGTTTTTTTGTCACAACTTGAACCTAAAAACATTAATGATGCTATCAATGATGAATTTTGGGTAATGGCTATGTAAGAGAACTTAATCAGTTTGAAAGGAACAAAGTTTGGAAACTTGTTGACAGACCCAAAGACATATTTACCATAGGCACTAAGTGGGTGTTTAGAAATAAGGTAGATGAATCTGGTAACATACTTAGAAACAAGGCTAGATTGGTTGCACAACATTAAAAGTAGTGATACTCCAATGAGTACTACTTGTAAGTTGGATCTTGATGAAGATGAAAAATCTGTTGATCAAACCACTTACAGAGGAATGATTGGAAGCTTACTCTACTTAATTGCTAGGCGAC
Source organism: Viscum album (assembly GCA_963277665.1). Lineage (NCBI taxonomy): Eukaryota > Viridiplantae > Streptophyta > Magnoliopsida > Santalales > Viscaceae > Viscum > Viscum album. The sequence goes on along the minus strand of OY728128.1, from coordinate 140,746,868 downwards.
TTGATATTATGTTCAGTGTATGTATGTGTGCTCGTTTTCAAGCAAATCCTAAGGAATCTCATTTAAATGATGCTAAAAGGATTTTTAAATACCTCAAACATACACCCAATTTGGGAATGTTCTATCCTAGAGGACAATCATTTGAGTTAGTTAGCTATTTTGATGCTGATTTCGGTGGTTGTAAGTTAGATAGAAAAAGCACCTCTGGAACATGTCACCATTTAGGCTAGTCTCTAATATCATGGTGCAGTAAGAAACAAAACTCTGTTGCATTATCTACTGCCGAAGATGAATACATAGCTGCTGGAAGATGTTGTGCACAAATTTTGTGGATGAAACACACATTACTAGATTATGGATATCAGTTCAGGCATATACCTATAAATTGTGCCAATACAAGTGCTATTAACATCTCAAAAAATCCTGTTTCACACTTCAGGACAAAACACATTGATATAAGACATCACTTTTTGAGAGACCATTTTCAAAAAGGTGATATCACTTTGGAATTCATTGGAACCAAATGCCAGTTTCTTGATATATTCACTAAACCATTAAATGCTGAAAGAATAAATGACATCATACATCAATTAGGAATGATAAATCTCAAATAGAAAGTGTACTGTTTCAAAACTTACTGTCTCACAACTTAATGTTTCACAGTTTATGGTTTCATGATTTATGGTTTCACAAGTCACTGTCTTAAGATTACTGTCTCACTCTCACAGTTCTACAGGTTATTGTCTGGAAGTTACTGTTTCATGTTTACGGTCTCACAGTTACTGTCTCTCGGTTACTGTCTTGTACTTACTATCTAACATGATACGGTCACACCGTTTGAAGTCACACCGTAAAGATCTCACCGTGACAATATGTTCCGGTCTCACTGTGACAATCTGTTTCGGTCTCACCATAATGACACTTCGTTTTATTTATATTTTATTACCCGTATCGCTGTGTTGATTATTTTATTGTTTTTATCCCGCGATTTTGAATTTGCGATGCTTGAAATCCCTAAATGATAAAAACCAAATATCTTTCAGTATTTTCTTCACTCGATCTATCTTCTCTCGAAACCGAAACCCTTCTCTTTCAAACCGAAAGTCCTTTTTCAGCCCTCCATCTCTCTCTCTCTCGAACCCCTGTTGAATGCCTAGAATGAAGCGTCCATCTTCATCAACTCCAGAGAAGAGCAGATCTCAAAAGAAAGTAAAAAGAGCACCGAAGGTAGCGCCCAAAGGACCGCTGAACTCAAATCTTGTTGATAGAATAGGAGTACCAGAAAAAGAAATTTGTCCTAAGTTGTTGCTGACAAGTAAGTCCTTTGTTTTGAAAGTACTGGAAGAGCAGGGATGGCTGAACTGGTTCACAAAAGAGACAAGGCCGATTTATCCAAAACTTGTTGCTCAGTTTTATCTGTTTGTCCAGTTTTCATTCAATGCTGAAAATGGTTTTGTTGTAAGAAGCTGGATTAATGGCCAAAGATGTACTTTTTCCTCGTGGTTATGGGCTGCCTGCCTAGGGATATCTCATGATGGAATTTTTGAGGACTACCAAAGAGGTCCTCCTCCTCCAAGTGATATTTTTGTCTTAGAAGAGGCTCTAGGAAGTTTGACCGGCAATAAGAAGAAGAGAAGAGCAATTGATGTTGAGTTGGATGGTGAAACGAGGTTGATATTTAAGTTTATCCAAAATCTGATTAGTCTAAAGAAAGGAGATTTTGCTACCCTCAAGTATCAAGATGTATTCTTAATACATCTTATGAAAAATGAGCACAAGATTAATCTGTGTAAGTAAATTATAATTCACATTTGTGATTTGATTAAGACAACTTCAAAGTCTACCTCTTTGTTCTATTCAAGGTTAATCTCTGCAATGTTGTATGCTAAAGGAATGGTTGGACAGAATGAAGAAGTCATCAAAGACTATGAGTTTTGTATCTCAAAAGGATGAAAATAAGTTGGAATCCTTGGAAAAAGTCTTGGGTGGAGGATAATGAAAGGATATATGAAAAGTTTAATCCGATTGAGCATCCTTTAAGACCGAAGAACATATCTGATCCTGGTTTGGAACCAGATGAAGTTGTTGATTATTCTGATGAAGAAGAAGAGACAGTTGTTGCACCTATGGAAGAAACTGTCTTGGATAAAGAAGACAGTGGTCTACCTGTTCCACAAAATATAGTTGAGAAGGAAGCACCTGTTACTGAAAGAAGTGCTGATTTAGAAGAACCTTCTTCTGGGAAAGAATCTGCGGTTAGTGTAAAAGAAAATGTTGTTCCTAAGGAGCATCTAGAAGAACTTATTATTGAGGAAGAATGGAACATATTTGCTGAGGAAAGAATGGAACAATCCTTCCAGCTGGCTAGAAAAGAAATGGGTGAGGCTATAAGAGATGAAATTTTAGAAACAGATCAAGGAATTGAATCTCTTAGTTCTGTGAGAGATGCACCTCTTGAGGGGGAGCAGCACCCCAGTCTAGAAAGTGTTGAAGTTCCTAATCCTGTTGATCAAAGCACTGTAGATACCTGGTATAAGTTCCCTAGCTACTTTGATGTGGATAATGCCCAGGAGGCCTCGGTTAAAGGCACAAACCTTTCTACTGTGTTTCAATTGAAATCAGTTTCTGCTTTAGAAGTAATCTCTGTTAAGGAACCTGAACCTGTCTCAGCTCCTGTTCCTGAACCTTTTAAAAGAACCTTCTGCTTCCGTAAGTCAAAGTGATTTGAAAGCTTTTGGAGTTACTTTATTAGCTGGATTTGAAAAGATTATGAACACACAGTCTGCTCCTGTGACAAATCTTAGTGAAAGAGATGCTGCTTTGATGTTAGAGAAAATCATATGGCAAATTCAACCAAAAATGCTTCATTAAATACAAGAGGTTAGAATTGAGAATAAGCAGTTGAGTGATGAGGTGAAGTCTATCCGAGCTATGGTTGAAGATGTGCAAAAAGTGTTTCAATCAGCACAAACTCCTGTTTCTCATCCTGTTTCTCATCCTGTTGAGGATGTTAGTGATTGGCACAAACTTCTGTTTCTCATCCTGTTTCTCATCCTGTTGAGGATGTTAGTGATCAGATTCTACAGAAAGTTGCATCTCTGATTCAACCAAACTTGTCTTCAATATTTAACGAAGTGGCCGAGAGAAACATCCAGTTAGTCAATGAGATGCGTGAGCTTGTTGTTGGTCTCAACAAACTGACTGATGAGTACAAGAGATGTCTACATAAAGTTCTCAATGAGCTCAAGTCCCTCACTTCAGCTGTTACAGCCTCTAATGCCTCTAGACAGTCATCTCAACCTATTGACAGTGATCTCCTTAGAACTGTTAAGGAGGAACTTCAATCAGTATTAAGTGGCTTTGACAAGGAGAGTTTTTCTACGATTGCCAAGAATAGTCACATAGTACTTGACTTATTGAGAATTCATTCAAAGATTGCAAAACCGATGCATCTCGCCACTCTAGGCGTCAACTGCTGCCACATCAACCGGGCCTCCCTGCCTCACATATCACAACAGTCCTCCAGGCTCAACCATCCCAGACTCACATCACATCACAAACAACAAGAAACAAACATAGCAATTGGGCTCTTGGCCCTAAACAAGACATCCAACATTCCCACACAACGAGCTCTCACGACTCTAAAACATAAGGTACTTGGTCTTTACAACAAGCGGGCAACTCAGGCCCCACAAAAGCGTTCTCTTTTTATTCATACAATCGGTTCTTAACCAATTCAGTTAAACATGCATATCTGCATCAGTTTGATTATCATCAAATTACAACCAGATTTATTAACATGCCTCTTGAAACATTTAGCTGATTAATTATCAATTAATTCTGGCTTTACGTTCTTAACCAAATTCATCAAGAACAACATGCTAAACAAGCAAAACACAGATATCACACTATCTAGCAAATCAAGAGCCAAACCGTTATCACGACACAAAACTACAACATCGCTACGCGATCGATACCAATTCTTTAATCCAGTTTAAATAATTATTATGTGAATTTCATGGCGATCCAAAGGGCTAAATCATGCTATCTCTACGATTGCACGTAAATAAATAGAGAAGCCACAAATCCCCTACCTCAAAAGGTTTCCGACGTTCTTTACACGAAAACGACCAACACAACAAATCAGGATCACCTCTCCCGCAACAATTGCATCCACTCGAGAATGCCGCGACACCACCGCGCCAACCAACAACTGAGAAAACTCTATTAGAAACACGGGGATCACATGCCATCACATGGCAAAGAGAAACAGGAGGAAACAGATCGAGGAACCCAGAGGAAAGAAGGTAGAACATACCTTATATCGAAGATGGATCGACATTTTCTGGTTGCACCAAAACAGGGGGTGCGCATGCAGCAGGAAAAACTCTAAGGGGAATACGATCCAAGGATTGCAATTCAATCGCACGACTCCTATGGCAGAAAGAACTCTGGGCGTCCTATACCAAGGAAAAACAAGGAAGAACAAAGGCGGAAGATATCTCGACATTTTGAAAATCTAAACAGAGCAGCGGTTTAGATACGGTTTAGATTTGTCATTAAAGGCGGATTTGGTCAAGATTACGCGTTTTGATCGAGTAAAGGCACCCGGACTCTTAGGAATAATTTAGATAGGAGTTATGGGCTTTGAATCGGCCTTAAATCCCTTAAAACAAGGCTTTGAATGCGTTTTACGTCGAAAATAACGTTAGAGGGACGAAACTGTTGGAAGCTGGAAACACTGTTCAGCCTACCGGTCCTGGAAACACTGTTCCCAAAACTGGAAATTTTTGCAAAGTGTTATAAATAAGCCGCCTTGACCTCTCAGAACACTTCAAACATCAGATTTTCATAAAGTAATGGACCAGAGAGGTCCGGGCCATTATACGGACGTCCCCTCCCTGCTCGCGGTCCTCCTGTGCCTTCAGCAAAATGATGTGAGCAACCTCCCTGTGGGACGAGCCCCAACGCGAGTGCCTTCTGCGCGTCGCCATCCCTGCGTGATGGGTTAGGCCCTTCATCCCATCACCACCGCCCCCTTTCATCTCCCGATTTTGTGCTGATGAGGCGATTTCCTGGGCGAACCAGAAAATTCTCTGATCACAACCTGACATGGCGATTTAGATTTCGCGAAAGTTGGGGAGAACTTCAACAGAACTTGTCCCCGGTCTTCGATACATACAACACTGTCTCTCGTCGTCGCATTGCTTCCCAGATTTGATTGCAGCTGAAAAGTGTTTCCGTCGACACTCAATCGAAACTGAAATAGATCCCGGACACAGCGATCCACACCAGCGCAGCTGTGCAAATTGACTGCATGCCCCCTTCCTGATCGGGTTCTTCAAATCTGCTCCTTGATCGCATACATCCTGCTGTAAAATAAATTATTTGTCTTTACCAGGTTCTCTGTTGCTCCCTGCTGCAAACCTTTGGTGTCCATCACAATTTAGGGTCCGCAAAGTCGAAAATAGTTTCACCGCAGCAATTTGGGTCCGCAAAGACGGGTGTCGTATCACCCGACCTTTTGGGTCCGTTAACGTTGCCGCCTTTTGGACCGCCGGTGAATTCATGCTATCGCGACAATAAGGACATGCCATTTCAAACCCTATCTTTCCCTTGTTGGTCTACGACGATCGGACGAGCAGAGCCATGGCGGGCGATCGAAAAAAAAACCCATCCATCCTCAGCCTTTGCATGGTCCCGCTCCCTGTCTCGACCATCGTTCCTAGATTGCTTGGGCACAACCTATACTGCGAAATGGATTTATTAACTTTATTGTGTTCATCTCTCTTCCATTTCTACATGGTATCAGAGTGGGTATTACCCTAACCTAACCCCATCCTCCTTCCCGTCTCTTTTTTTCTTGGCGGACACCTACGTATTTCCCCTCGTCGGGGGTGGCGACTCCCGGCCGAATTAGTCGGCCCCCCCTTCGTGTTGGGCTGCTCTTCTGCTACGACGGGCCGCTCCTCCCTCTAGGCGGACGTCCCCTCCCTCCTCCCTCCTCGCCCTCCTCCTGCGCCTTTAACAAAATTAGGCTAGCCACCTCCTTGCGGGACGAACCCCAACGCGACGGCTCCCTTGTCCATCCGCTTCCCCGCCGGCCACCCCGCGTCGTCACCTCCCTTGTCGGCGACTCCCGTGCGTCGACCCCCTTCCGTGCCTGAGATCCTGCGCGACGAGCCACCCTCAGACGCCTCCTCTCCCTTTGCGGGAGCCCCTCCACCGACGGATCCTCCTGCGCGATAGCCCTCTCTGCCGGACGGGTTCCTTGCGCGCCGCTCCTCCCTGATGGACGAGCCTCATCGCGAGCCCCTCCTGCGCGTCACCCTTCCTTCGCGACGGGTTAGGCCCTTCCTCACAGCTGCAGTTGTCCCCCTGTCATCTCCTGATTTTGCGCTGGTGAGGCGATTTCCTGGAGGAAGCAGGAAATCCTCTGCTCGCAGCTTGGCATGGCGATTCACATTTCGTGAAAGTTGGGGAAAACTTCAACAGATCTCGTGCCCAGTCTTCGATACATAAATTACTGTTTCTCGTCGTCGCATTGCTTAACATATTTGATTGCTGCTGAAAAGTGTTTCCGTCAACACTCGACCAAAACTGAAACAGATCCCGGACACAACGATCCACACCAACACCGCCGTGCTAATCGATCGCATGCCCCCCTTCCTGACCGGCTTCTTCAAATTTGCTCCTTGATCGCATACATATAAATTCTTTGCCTCTCATGTTTTCTATTGCTCCCTGCTGTAGACCTTTGGTGTCAATCACTATTTAGGGTCTGCAAAGTCAGACACCGTTTCACCTCGGCAATTTGTGTCCGCAAAGACAGGCGCCGTATCACCCTATCTTTTGGGTCCGCTCGTTGGGCGCCATATCACCCAACCTTTTGGGCCCACTAGTCTGGTGCTGTTTCACCTGGCCTTTTGGAGGCAGTTTGTCGGTAGCCGTTTCATCCGACATTTTGAAGCATGGGTCGTCATCAACAAGGGAACACGAGAGTTCTACGATGGTCATCTTTGCTTTGGCACGCATGGGCGGGAGTGCAACAGATGGAGTACATCCACTGGACAATGCGTTATTGAGGGGGATCAGTCATGACAATTTATATTTTATTATGATTTGTCTTGTTTTGTAATCAAGTTGGGTATGTCGGGAGTGTTAGCAGTATTTTGGTTGCTTTCTTTTTCTTTGCCTTGTTTTTTTTAATTATGTGTCTAAACTAGGTACACCTAGCTTGAGGGAGAGTGTTAGTGGTTAAATTGTGTCCAGTCCCACATCGAACTTGACGTATCATGTAATCTCTATTCATTATAAAATAACCCCAAGACCTCCTTTAAAGAGGCATCTTAGGTATCGCTCCACCTCTCTTATCATCATTCTATAGAGTTGATTGGTGGTTTCATTTTTATATTCCTTGGATTTAGGATAGTAGTGCCTTCCATTTGTGTAATCTATACCGTCAGTGCTGGTCGCTAACCTGTGACTTATTGGAGGCCGGCTTCAGGGGTCACTCATGAGGGGTTCTTAGTGGGGGCGGGTCGTGACACCCGTGTCTCTACTAACACAACTTAAAACTCCTTCTGAGACGGCATTCACCATTTTTGCCAGGCCAAAACTCAATGAAAGCTCCAAAATGATAGTACCGGAGCAGCAGTTCAGAACATTCCAGAAGAATTAGTGAAAAGAGAAGAATTCTCCGGAGTATTTCTCCCTGGAGCCCAGGTCGTAATCTCCTATCAACCCAAGGTGCGGTTCCAACTGACTACCCCTCCCTTCTCCCGTAACAGATTTAAACAGCCACAAACCAAACACAAATTTTTGCAAAACTACCGCCGCTCAGTTTTATCCCCCCCCCCCCCTCCTAGAATAGGTTTAAAAAACTAGACTGTCAACAGATTTATCATTCCCTTCCTGGGAAATGTTTGTGAGAAAATACAGAAGAATCCATGAGTGGATTGTAGAATAAGGCTTGGAATTGATTGTAAATACTGTAATGTAGCAGTAGTATAGAACACTCCAGAAGTAGTGGCAGGATGAGAAAAAGTAGAAGAAGAAACTCCCCTGGGAAATGTTTCCGGAGGCCAAGGTCGTAACCTCTAATCTGCCAAGCTGAAGCCAAAATATCCAAATACCCCTCTCCGCCTGTTGGAACCCGCGTTTAATTGCTACAACCTACTTCTTAATAACCCTATCAGACCTAACAACCCAACCTACTTCTTACCAACCGAACAATCTTTCTACTGAAAAATATAATTCTGCCCCTAGCAGTTACTTACCTTCCCCCTTCCCACGGACAGCCTCACTGCCCATATTCCCATCAGAGACCATCTCATTCCTCAACCAAACCGTGCAGGGTGTTCTGGAGCAGATGTGTCCGCAACAGCAGAAATTTCTGGCGGAAATGCGGCAGCATCTGGCAGTCCCATGACCAGCATGAGGCACTCATGGGGGCCTTGAGGGACCTTGTTGTAGCGCCTTAGCAACACCCGCAGATCGCAATGCCCGGCCCTGGGAAGCCGAGCCCCACCATGGAATCCCATCAATTTTTGCAGGTTACGATGCTGGTGATGCACTAGTTTGGGTTCCATCGGCGTCGCGGGATGAGGATACGGCAACTCCGTTGGGCAACCTGTGCACCACCCGCTCCCTCAGATCAAGGCGGTTCCACCATCCTTCTGACAATCATGATGTGGAAGAGTTCTTGGGTGGGTTGGATCATAGAGATAAAAAAATATACAAGCTACGCGATGGAACTTCCCCATGGTGAGAGCAGATGTAGAACAACCAACGATGGCAAGGCAAAAACCGGTCTCATCTTGGAGGTGTACGAAGGATGTCCTAAGTCTTCGTGACATCGAGTGACCACTAGGCATGGAACATATCAAACTAGTATAGGTCAACTTATCCTCTTCTTGATTTTTCGAAATAGACCGATCAAATCGATGAATGCATAACATGTCATTCATTTAACAGGTGATCACATCACACGTCTCTCATCTGAATAGTTAAGCACATCATATGCGACTCAACTATGCATGATCATGCATTCTCTCGGTCTAATTCAATCAAGGGTCCATATGTTTTAACTCGTCGTACGAGTGAACAAATCCCATCTTGGTTGAGCTCCAATCGATGACATGATCATCAACATATCCAACCACCACCCCCTGATTAGCTAAAGGTATCGAAGTATGAAGATTCTCATTCTAGGCATCTCGCCCGCCTTAGGTGATGAAGTTTGATAATAAGCATGCACCTCTTAAGTATATTGATGACCGAATAACATTTCATGAGATATACTTTGGTTGGTCAATCCAAGTAATAACTTTTGTATTGAGTACAAGATTTTACTCAAGCTAACGTTATCATATCATGACAACCCATAATACTCTATGATGATCATCAATTAAGGACAACCCAAAGCCATATTCTGAGAGGATATTATCATTCAAAGGTTCATGTAAAGTAGATTGCATCATACATGAATGAAGAATTGCCTTTATTTATAAAATCATGATATATTTATAACCATTACATTCAATCTCTCAAGTATTGTATACTAAGAGATTTAACATGGCCCTTATGCTGTTGTCCTAGTAAAATGACTTTGTCAATGGATCCGCTACATTGTCCTCTATAGCCACCCATCATCTTTACATTGCTCCTCTCTATGATCTCCTTTATGAGATGTTATTTGCGAACGATGTGTTTGGTCCTTTGTTAAGATCGAGGTTCCTTGGTCTGGGTAATGACTCCGTTGTTGTCACAATGCTGGATTCCTCCCTCAATGCTAGGAACCACCCCAAGTTTAAAGTTGAATTTTCTTATCCAAACAATTTCTTTCGCAGCATCTGATGCAACAATGTACTTTGACTCTATTTTTGAGTTCGCCGTGATGGCTTGTTTGGAACTCTTTCAAGTGATAGCTCCACCGTTCTGGCAAAACACGAAACAAGACTGAGATCTCATATCATCTTTATCGGATTTAAAACTAGCATCTGTGTAACCATTTAAACAGAGCTCATCCTCTCCTCCAAATACCAAAAACATATCCTTGGTCATTCTCAAGTACTTCAGGATGTTCTTCACAGCAATCCAGCGCCTCTCACCAGGATTGGATTGGTATCTACTGGTTATGCTTAGAGCATACGCGACATCAAGTCAAGTACACAACCTGACATACATGATAGAACATATGACAGGCGCATGAGAAATTCTATCCATCCTTTCTAATTCCTTAGAAGGATCCTGAATCTCCCTAAGATTCGTGCCTTGCAACACTGATAATGACCTCTTCTTGGAGTTCCTCATGCTAAATCGCTTTAGCACTTAAACAATGTTTGTGTTCTGACTGAAGCAGTCTCTTTGATATATCTCTATAGATATTTATACCTCGTATGTAAGTTGTTTCACTCATGTCTTTTATTGAAATGCACCTACCTAACCACAACTTCACAGAGTGAAGAGTCGGGATGTCATTTCTGATAGAGTACGTCATCCCCATATAATATCAGAAACACCGCTACACTCCCACTCATCTGCGTGCATACATAGGGATCATCCATGTTCTTGATGAAACCAAATTCTTTGATTGCATCATCAAATCGAATATTCTAACTCCGAAAAAGTTGCTTCAGTCCATAAATTCACCGTTGCCACTTGCATACCTTAGCAAACTCATTTGACATTTGAAAACCTTCAGATTGTATCACATATACGTCCTCAACTAATTTTTTTTAAAGAAAACAATTTTTACATCAATCTGATATATCTCACAATCAAAATGAGCTACTATGACAAACAAAATCAGAATGAACTTTATCATCGCAGCAGGTGAAAAAGTTTCTTTCATAGTTAATACCATGAATTTGCTTGTAACCCTTTGCCACCAGACCTATTTTATAGGTAGACACTACCATCCATGGCAGTTTTCTTGTGGAAAACCCATTTGCGTCCTATGGGTCGCACTCCTTCATGTATCCACCAAGTTCCAAACTTGACTAGTGTACATGAAGGTCATTTCAGATTCATGCACGACATCAACGCAGGCCACCAAAATTGACCTCTCAAAGCTCGGTGCATTTTTGCCACGCTGAGATGGATCGCCATAACTGAGCTAGGGAACTCATGGAGAACTATCTCACGCATCACCAAAGGGAGGAAAAGCTTCCCCTAGAACAACACCCGGTGCTGACCATCCTCAGATCAACCATCAGGGGCATCGTCAAGAACAACTCGATCTCTCCAGACCCCCACCTCAGAATCCCCCAACTGGGACTCCTCCACCTATTGCACTAAGGATGACAACACTGTCATTTGGAAAAGACAACCTATGTCGTCAACCTCTCTCATATCCAAATGCATCGCTGAGAGTTCTTCAATCACTCTCCAGGAATGTCCAGATTCACACACGGCATCACTACGTGATTTCTTGCTCAACGCATCAGCGGCACCATTACCCTTGCCCGGTGCATACATAATCTCGAAGTCATAGTCCTGTAAGAATTTCATTCACCGTCGCTGTCGTAAGTTCAAGTCACGCTGGGAGAAGACATACTTCAGGTTCCTATGATCGGTAAAAACCATAAAACGCTTGCTGATGAGGTAATGTCGTCACAAATTCAAGGTAAACACGACTGCCGCCAACTTGAGATCATGGGCGATATAGTTACCCTTATGGGGATGTAACTGTCGAGACCCATAAGAAACAACTGATCTTTGCTGCATCAACACACAACCCAACCCTAGGCACGACTTTTGGCAAACAAAGGACTAGAGCGCTGACCAACTTCTCTTTCGGGTACTCAAAAGCTGTCTGACACTGATCAATCCACAAGAACACCTGATCCCTTCTGGTCAAGGTGGTCAGAGGAGCCGCAACCCAAGAGAAATCAACTGCAAATCTCTTGTAATAGCATACAAGACCAAGGAAACTCCTCACCTCTGTAACAGTCTTTGGGGCTTCCCAAGAAACAACTGCCTCTTCGAAAAATTCACAACTACTTCCTATTGGGACACGACATGCCCTAAGAAATGAACTTCATGGGTCCAGGGCTCACACTTCAACAACACCCCGAACACCTGCTGACGACAGACTCACAGCACGACACGCAGATGCTCTGCATGCTCCTCCCTAGATGTTGGAGTATACAAGGATGTCGTCAATGAAAACCATCACGAATTCATTTAAGAACTCTTTGAACACTGCTTTCATTAAACCCATGAATACGGTTGGAGCGTCCGTCACACCGAAAGACATCACAACAAACTCGTAATGCCCATAACGACATTAGAACAACATATGATGGATGATATCCTGGCCGCAAATCGATCTTCGAGAACCAACTTGTTCCTTTCAGTTGATCGAATGAATCATCAATCCATGGAAAAGGATAGCGGTTCTTCACTGTCACTTGTTCCAGCTACGATAATCGATACAAAAACGCAAACTGTCATCGACCTTCTTTACGAAGAACATTGGTGCACCCTATGGCGACAGTCAGCCGAACAAAACCCCGCTGCAACAGATCATCTAGCTGTATTCGCAGCTCCCGCAACTCAGAAGGCATCATCCTATACGGAGGCATCGAGATTGGAGAAACGCTTTATTGTAGTTCTATAGCAAACTCGATCTCCCGTCGAGGGGGTAACGCTACAACCTCTTTAGAAAAGACATCAGAGTACTCTTCTACAACCCTGGGAAACATTGATGGTTGAACCTCCGATGAACTCAGCATTAGCCCGGCCGTCAAGTAAGACAAGGACGAAACACACTTCCGACCCATACGAGGGTCTCGCTTGCCAACAAACGCTGCTGGTTCTCTATCAACATCATAGAACACAACCCTTCTCCTGAAGCAATCCACAAATAGCCTACACCGAATAAAGTCAATCCATGCCGATGATAACGTTGTAAGGTTGTATCCGCAGACATAGGTCTCCCTAAGAGCAGTGTTGTTCTAGCACTCTCATAGTCTCTGCATATTTCATACAAATAAGCTCCACCTCACGTCCCAAATCATGGATTAGGGCAGGTGATATAAAGGAGTGCGTAGCTCCTGAATCAAACAAAGCATGCACCCATGTAGAAAACAAGTAAAGAGTATCTGGAACAACGTATGACTTGCCAGACACTGGCCACGCTAGAGCATGAAGCTGACCACGGTCTGCTCTACGACCTCTCTGGGCTTGATGACGACCACCTCCATGACCGCACTCTGCTCTCTGAGGACAAGGAACATCTCAGAGTTGTCTTCTGGCTACCCTCTCTCCCCAAACATCCAGCCGCTCTGTGGAAAAGACTGGCTTCCAAAACCACCGTCTGATTTGCCGGTGTCTGTACAAGCCTGAAGAGTCGAACCACCGACTCTTGCCAAACCTTTGCTGCTTGAGGGTTTGGCTCACCGCGGAACCTCAACGGTCTCTGGCGCTGGAACTCGCGAAGTGTGCTGCGCATGTCCTCAGCATGCTCTGCTTGGACTAACTGTGGCTCAACAGGTGGAGGTGCTGAACTGAGGAAGGGGGATCATATGATGGAGGAAGGGGGATCCATCATACGACCCCCTTTCCCCCCACCTAGAGGAAGGGGGATCGTATGATGGATCTTGAACTGAGATCTCATCGCTTGTAGGATCGTCGTCACGAACCGAAGTTGGTATCCTGGCTGGGTGACATCGTGGAGGCATTTTGAAACTTATCAAAGAGTACTGCGGTCAAATGAGCATATATATATATATATATATCAACCACAAAGGGGAGCTGACTCAAAAAGGATAGTAAAGGATTCAATCCTATATGATGTATGCACCAAAGTTCTCTCTAACAAATGTCTCAGCATGCCAAGTCGACAAGCGGGTGATCAAGGTCCTGATGAATGGCTACGTCGGCCGCCGCACCATCCCTGGACTCCCTGGTCTGAGCGTCTTTTTCGAGACACGTTGACGTTGTTGCCCTAAACCCAACCAAAACCTTTTTAGGGAAACATCCGAACAACGTCCCAAGGGTCGAACCTTTATTTGATACCACTTTGTCACGACCCGACCCATGCCGGGGCTCGAGCCGCAACTGCCCCAAGCCCGCCTCTATAGGCCAGGGGGTGGTGAAAAGCGTCGAAGGCACAACAAACTCGAGGAGGCCTTTGACTAAGAACCTGTACACACACGCAACTAATTCAATGCAAAAGTGGAGAGGGAAAAGAAAATAAGATACAACACTGCTATATATAAACTAGAAACATGTATCAACCTCTGAACAGTACAAGTACAGAAAATTAAACTGAAAGGGAAAGGGGCAAAATACTCGCCCAACCAGAAGTGCCACAACCTGACAGTAATTGAAAAGTAAAACTGAGAGTGCCCCGCTCCTGGATCCCAAGCTACGACCACCGTACGTGGTCCAAGCACTCGTATCCCTAAGCTCCTTCGAAGTCACGATCACCTGTCCGTCGTCTGCACATGGTGCGACATGTGCGGACAAACCCCTTGCAGAGGTGAGTAAAAATACTCAGTAGGACGCCCCAAAAAGGCGAAGGGGGAGCTGTAAGAGATACACTGAAGTGGAAAGTAGTGGATATGACAATGTACAGTAAGAACAGTGCAGCTCAACCCGACAAAAGAGTGAAACTAAACTCATCCAAACACAAGGAGCTCGAAACGGTGAGAAGATGAACTTCTCGTCGAGTCTTTGCTACCTATATTAGGAGAGTAGACTCGTCCAACCAGGAAAAGCTGGACACGAAAAGCATGTGGCATACACCCGCGCGTCTTCACTTCTTCTGGAAGAAGAGTAATCAAAACCCAAGGAGTGAGTACTGCAATAGGATATATATATATATATATACTATCCGTTTTGGGCGACTCTGTTTCGACCGCACGGTTTTAGGTCGCGTCGCAAGGAGGCGTTTCGGTGGGAAAAGCGCCCCTCTTACTCTGGTGTCCAAAGTAACGTCAAAACGAGTCTCGTCACTGTGCCGTACATTTGAGAGATCGTGTCTCAAGGTCGAGGACCCATGCCCAGCACGACTCTAGGGTTCTACTCAGAAAAGATTGAGGACCCATGCCAAGCACGGCTGGGGGGTTCTTCTCTAATGTCATCGAGGACCCATCTTCAGCTCGGCTGGAGGGTTTTACTCGGAAAAGATCGAGGGCCCATGCCCAGCCTGGTTGGAGGGTTCCACTCGGAAAAGATCAAGGACTAATGCCCAGTCCGGCTGGAGGGTTCCACTCCGAAATGCCATCGGGGACCCACTACCCAGCCCAAAACTGCTCTGGCCATCCCTACTGGATGGTGCCTCTTGGAAAAAATTGAGGAACTACACTGGCCATCCCTACCTCTCAGAAAAACGTCGTTGCGATCGTCTGGTGCCGCCCTAGATTGGTGTCACATCTGGAACATCTCGCATCGTATCGTCAACTGGCACACGACGCATGTGGGGCCCACACTACGTGTGACCCCGCCTCATCGTTTGACCGTGTACCCATCCCAGCTCGTGTACTAAACTGATGCACTAGTACCCCTTGGCGTGCCAGTGTACTCCCAGAGTACATGGCACCTCTAACTAACAGGTTGACAAGCGTACAACGCTCGTCCTTGGTCCGAAGGGCAAAAATGCACTTTTAATGGCATGCCTCAAACGGTTCTGAATAACCAAACAGATCATACCGTTGCGATCCTTTCGAAAAAACGCACAGGTTCGACTATTCATTCGCCCGAATCGGACTCCTGGTGAAGAAGCTGCATCTCTCAGCATCGTACACAAACGGTGCTTCGTGGGGCCCACGTCTCGATGTCAAAACACACCATACAGATCGCGCTGTTGCGATTCTCGCGGAAAAATAGACGGGATCAACTATTCATTTGTCCAAAACATACACAGTGAAAAACTCACCTTTCACCGCAAACGCCCAAAACGGGCCTTGTGGGGCCCGCACCTCAAATTTGGTTTAAGCACACGAAATCGGTCTTGAAACGTCCGTCTTAAATTCAGGGTCGTAACGCCACAGACGGCGTGTCAATCGGACGTCAGATGCAGAAGTACGTCCGATACAAGAATCTCCAAATAATAATAATTATATTATTATTATTATTATATT
The DNA here is from genome assembly GCA_963277665.1 of Viscum album. NCBI lineage: Eukaryota > Viridiplantae > Streptophyta > Magnoliopsida > Santalales > Viscaceae > Viscum > Viscum album. The sequence continues at coordinate 140,730,774 of OY728128.1, read as the reverse complement.
TAGACATTTCGTAGAACTGAGCCACGAAACCAAGTCTTAAAATCCCCGAACCAGTTTAAAAAGATCTGTCTCGATGAGAGGAATGCGTGGCCGCAGACGGCACGTCAATCAAACGTCTGGTATGAAAGATATGGGGGTTTCAAGCTGCTTGGCCGGACCTGGCATGTTCCAGCTGGACCGACCCGCTTCGGCCGGTTCGGTTCGCTTAGTCGGCCCGCTGACCTCTACACCCCGCGCGCTGTGGCTCCATACTGTCGTGGCCCGCACCGGATGCGGCCAAATCCATGCGATGAAGTCACCGCCGCCATCCTTCGGCTGCTGCGGAACTTCTATGGACCACCGCGAACACCCTGGTGGTCAAAAAACGGATCTGAGACTAGATTCAGAAGTCTCAGGATGCGATATTCACAGACTCGGCCTCCGCTCGGAGATCCATCGCTGTTTCGACACGATGAAAAGTTGGGGCCGCTTCCGCTCGCTGTCGTGCCTACTCCGTCGCCCAAAACTCGAAACTGTCCTATATTCGGAATCTCTGGATCACGGCCTTCACAGATCCATGCTCTTGTCGACGTTTGGATGTCGTTTTGTCGTATCAAAAAGTTAACGACGAAGAACGGTGAAAACAGACGAACAACATGAAGAACGAGCAATCGAAGACTCAATCGGATGGCGGTTGTTGTTAGTTTGGTCATCGTTAAACATGATCAAAGCAGCAGAAGCGACCGGAAATCAAAACGACAACCAAAACTTCAATCGGGGAAAAGCAGAATTCGAAAGAAGGATCCTACCCAGATTGTGGATCCGTCGTTGCGTTCGTTGCGCTCTGATCTATTCGGATCTGAAGTTTCGTCGCGATCTGTCAAAGATTTGGTGTTGAATCGCCATCGGAAGGAGAGGATGGAGGTGAGCCGGCGTCCGTGGGAGAAATGAGTCAACCCTTGCTCATTTCCCTTAAACACATATTTATAGAAAACAAACAAAACGACCGCAAACGGTCGCGGGATCCGAACCTCTCGCGCCCTCTCATTTTATATCGTGTTTAGGTTAAACACTGTGTTACGAACTCAACGGTGGTCTCAGATTCCCAGTCTAAGTCCCCGTTCAGAAGTTATTTGATTCGACGACTGAGATAAAATAATTTAATTCAATTATTTTATTACGGTTACGTCCTCCGTGGTGTTTTCTACAGTAGGTCCGTGCCAACAACGGTTATGTTCCGCTTAGGGTAAACGCCACATTCCAGATTCAACCGTACCCTCAGATTTTTTATCCGAGCTACCGTTTAAGTGATATCTTGTTTCCGTCACGTGAATAGTATAAAAATACTTAAATATTTTTATAAAATTTATCCTGGGCACACCGGATCTTGGAATTGCAATCATCTCAGCGCCGAGCTCTGGAAATATATGTAGAAATATTTCAAAGTCTTAAAGGCAAAAACTGGGTCTCTGCACAAAGATTCGTAAATGTGAGTCTTACCTCCTTTCCAGACCAACGCTCCTCAGGTAGACATTCTCTCATTGGTACAGATGGACTCCTGTTGATGAGATATGCTGCCATGTTCACTGCCTCTGCCCAGAAGGCTTCTGCCTAGAAGGCTTCTGCCCAGAAGGCTTTGGATAACCCCGAGTGCAGTTTCATAATCCTGGCACATTCATTCAATGTCTTGTTCATCCTCTCAGCCACACCACTCTATTGTGGTGTACCTGGAATAGTCTTATTCCACCGAATTCCATTATTAGCACAGGGTTTCTTGAAATCCTGATTGCTATACTCCCGTCCATTGTCAAGCCTCAAGCATTTCAACCTTAATCCCGACTCATTCTCTATTGTGATTTTCCACTTATGGAACATGTTAAACACTTCAGATTTTCTTTTCAGAAAGTAAACCGATACCTTGTTGAGTCATCGATAAATGTTACATAATATTGTCACCCTTTGCGGGAATGTGATAGTGGAGGCCCCCGAACATCTGTGTGCATTAGGTCCAGCTTCCTAACCTTCGGTGTTCTGTCTCCTTTTGCAAATGATACATTCTTTTGCTTTCTAAGAATGCAATTTTCACATAAACCAACTTCCACCGACTTCAGCTCCGGTAACATTCATTTTGTCGTCAGCACCTTCATCCCCTTCTCACTCATGTGGCCTTACTTGTTGTGTCACAGTTGTGAATCCCCAATAGAATTTATTGATGCAAAATGTTCATGCTAGTCTCTGTCATGTTGTGCAGAGTACCATTCTGTTGCGGAATCGTCGGGAGACACAACGACAAAAACGAGAAAAACGAAAGAAAGAATGCAACAAGAACATAACGATTTACGTGGTTCGGGAATAATCCCTACGTCCACAGGAGAGGCAGAATTTCACTATATCGGGAGCATAAATTACAGAGGTTTTTCCGTGATAACCATAGCCTGAAAATGAGCTATAAAACAATGGAGAAGACGATCATTGTTTGAAAAAGTGAGTCCGTGTCGCTACAGTGAACGACGACCAGCTTTGTCAAAAGCGCTACAGTGGTTGCGGGCCACAAGCATTCGGTCCAACCGGATCGGGCAACAACAATCCAACAATCTCCCACTTGTAGCCTGATCCTCTGCACTGCTATGCTTCGATGCAACTGATGAAGTCAACTTACTTAATCTAAGTTCTTCCTCTTCTTCACTCACCAATGGCGTGCTTTCCATTCACAGATTCATAAAATACAAATTGTTTTCCTCTTGTGCTCCCATCATGTCCTCCATTATTCTGCCTCTCATCCTCCGTTCATTAGTGGAGACCAACAGAGGCACAACAGTGCCTCAACTTATGTATCACCATAGGCTTTGTCAACATGTCTGCCGGATTGTTGGTTCCACAAATCTTCTGCAAAGTCAGCAACCCATCCTGTATCAAACCTCTGATGAAATGGTATTTCAACTGAATGTGCTTCGTCCGGGCATGAAACACTGGGTTCTTGGCAAGATGTATAGCACTCTGACTGTCACAGTGCAATACATTCTTCTGTCGCTTGCTTCCCAATTCATCCAAGAAGTTCTTCAGTCAAACCATCTCTTTCCCAGCTTCTGTTACAGCAATGTATTCTGCCTCTGTGGTGGATAAAGCCACCACCTTCTGCAATTGTGAGATCCAACTTACCGCAGTTCCTCCACAGGTAAAGACATAACCTGTGGTACTCCTCCTGCTGTCGACATCACCTCCAAGGTCAGCATCCACATACCACTGCAATGAATTTCCTTTCCCAAAGCAGAGAGATACCTTTTTGCTGCCCTTCAAATACCTCAGTATCTACTTCACAGCTTCCCAATGTTGCTTTCCAGGGTTAGCCATATACCTGCTCACAACTCCCACTGCACGAGCAATGTCAGGTCGAGTACAGACCATGGCATACATCAGACTTCCAATAGCTGATGCGTATGGAATTCTTGCCATGTACTCAACCTCTTCTGCCGTCTTTGGTGATTGCTCTTTTGATAGTTTGAAATGGCTCGTCAGGGGAATAGAGACTGTCTTTGCTTACATCATACTGAATCTTCTCAAGAACTTCCCAATGTAATCATCCTGTGACAATATTAATGTTCCAGCTGTGCGGTCTCTCTTGATCTTCATCCCTAGAATCTTGCCAGCTTCTCCAAGATCTTTCATTACAAACTCCTAGCCAACTGTCCTTTCAGCTCATTAATCCTCTGCATACATGATCCTGCAATGAGCATGTCATCCACATACAGAAGCAATATAATGTATTCATCACCAAAGGACTTGATGTACCAACACTGATCCATGCCACATTGTTTATATTCAATTTTAGACATAAATGAATCAAACTTCTTGTTCCACTGCCTCGGTGCCTGCTTCGGTCCATATAAGCTCTTCTGGAGTTTGCACACCAGGTCTTCCTTTCCAGACACTACATATCCCTCTGGCTGCTGCATGTAGATGTCCTCCAGATCTCCATGAAGGAAAGCAGTTTTGACATCAAGCTGCTCAAGATGCAAGTCTTCTGACGCCACATTGCTGAGAACCACCCGGATGGTGGTAAGCTTCACTACAGTTGAGAAGATTTCAGTGAAATCTACTCCCTCCTTCTGTTGAAAGCCTTTCACCACCAGCCTTGCCTTGAACCTCCTCTTGCCGTCATGTTCTTCCTTGACCTGGTAGACCCACTTATTCTGCAATGTTTTCTTTCCTCTTGGCAGAGGTGTCAGCTCCCAAGTGTTGTTATCATGCAATGAGGAAATCTCCTCCTTCATAGGCAGCTCCCACTTGCTCGACTCCTTCAACTGCATTGCTTATTCAAAGCATTCTGGTTCTCCACCGTCAGTCAATAATAAATAATGTAAAGATGACGAATATCTCTGCACAGGCCTTCGCACCCTTGTTGATCTACTGAACTCCACTGGAGTAGTAGGTTCCACCGGTTCCGATGTCTCATGCTCAGATACACCTTCAAGCTCCACTTGCTCTTTGTATTCTGATTCAATGTTCTTATTTTCATCTTCAACTGCATGACGATCTTTGTACATGACACCTTCATTGAATACCACGTTTTGGCTTCTGATGACCATCCTGTTGAGATCATCCCAAAAGCGATACCCAAACTCCTCACCACCATAGCCAATAAAGAAACATTTTTTGGACTCGGCATCAAGCTTGTCCCTTGCATTAGCATCAACATTAACATATGCTAAACTGCCAAAGACTCGTAAATGTGAGTCTTACCACCTTACCAGACCAGAGTTCTTCGGGTAGACATTCTCCCATTGGCACAGAGGGACTTCTGTTTATGAGATATGCTGCCATATTCACTGCATCAGCCCAAAAGGACTTGGGTAACCCCGAATGCAGCCTCATGCTCCTGGCACGTTTATTTAGTGTCCTATTCATCCTCTCTGCCACACCATTCTGTTGTGGTGTTCCTGGGATTGTCTTATCCCACCGAATTCCATTTTCAAAACAAAATTCCCTGAACTCCTGACTGCCATACTCTCCACCGTTGTCAGATCTCAAACTTTTCAGCTTTGCTCCTGACTCGTTCTCCACCACGACTTTCCACTTCTGAAACATCTTAAAAACATCAGATTTATTCTTCATAAAGTAAACCCATACCTTCCATGTTGAGTCATCGATGAATGTCACATAATATTGTGACCCTTCGAGGGATGGTACTGGTGCAGGCTCCCAAACATCTGTATGCACTAGGTCCAGCTTTCCGGCCTTCGGTGTTCTGCCTCATTTTACAAAGGACTCCTTCTGCTTTCCAAAGATGCAATCTTCACATAAGCCTACTTCCACCGATTTCAGCTCTGGGAGCAACCCTTCTGTTGCCAGCACCTTCATCCCCTTTTCACTCATTTGGCCGAGTCTGTAGTGCCACAGTTGAGAACCTCCGACAACTTCCAGTGATGCAGCTATGTCTATGCAAGTTTCTGTCATGTTGTACAGGGTGCCATTCTTTGCTCCCCGAGCTATGACCATAGCTCCTTTGGTGATCTTCCATGCACCACCAGTGAACGTGGTACTCAACCCTGCATCATCAAGCTGTCCCACAGAAATGAGATTTCTTCTTAAACCAGGGATGTACCTCACGTTTTTCAGAACCAGCAAGCTCTCACTGTTGGTCTTGATCTGTGCATCTCCTTTACCCACAATCTGCAAGGGCTCGTCATCAGCAAGATGCACCTTGCCAAAATTTCCAGAAACAAAATTGTTCAGGAAACCCTTCTCCGATGTAGAATGGAAAGACGCCCCAGAGTCTAAAATCCAAGTTTCCATCAGGCTGTCCACGCTCAGCAGCAACACGTCATCAGTTCCTTCAGCTGCAGTGTTTGCTCCACTGGTTTCTGGTCCCTTCCGGTTATATCTGCACTCCTTCTTGACATTTCCTTTCTTCCCGCATGTCCAGCAGGTAGGACCAGGCCCCTTTGCATTGTCTCTGCTCTTTCCTCTTGACTTCGATTGTCCTCTGCGATTGTCCCGCTGTGGGTATCTTCCTCTTCCTTCAACGTTCAAAGCAGAACCAGAGAATCTGCCTGATTCTCTTCTTCGAACATCCTCACTAAGGATTAGGTCCGGTATGTCTTTCAGAGCTATCTTCGTATTCCCCGAAGTGCTGCTCACAGCTGTTACAGTTGCTTCCCAACTCTCTAGTAACGAAGATAGTAAAATCATAGTACATACCTCATCACCAAGATCAATGTCCACCGATGACAACTGACTTATGATGGTATTGAATTCGTTGATATGATCTGCAACAGTTCTCCCTTCAACCATTTTCAGGTTGAACAATCGTCGTATCAAATGCACCTTGTTTGCCGCAGAAGGCTTCTCGTACATATTTGTGAGGGCTTTCATCAGGTTCACCGTCGTCTTCTCCTCTCTGACGTTGAACGCCACGTTTTTGGCCAACGTCAGGCGCACAACACCCAGAACCTGTCGATCCAGTAGCTCCCACTCCGACTTCTCCATGTCCGCTGGCTTTACACCCAGAAGTGGCAAGTGCATCTTTTTCTGATAAAGATAATTCTCGATCTGCATCCTGCAGAAACTGAAATCAGTTCCGTCGAAACGATCGATCTTCACTTTGCCTTCATCCAGAGCCATCGTTGAAGAATTCCGAACTCACTCTTTGATACTAGTTGTTGCGGAATCGTCGGGAGACACAACGACAAAAACGAGAAAAACGAAAGAAAGAATGCAATAAGAACACAATGATTTACGTGGTTCGGGAATAATCTCTACGTCGCATCAGGTGCCCTTTGTTTGATGCTGAAGACTTCTCATACATATTCGCGAGAGCTCTCATCAGCCCAATCGTCGTCTCTTTCTCTCTGATGTTAAACGCCGCGTTTTTGGCCAACGTAAGGTGGACAACTCCTAGAACCTGTCGATCCAGTAGCTCCTACTCTGACTGCTTCATGTTCGTTGGCTTTAAACCCAGAAGCGGCAAATGTATTTTCTTCTGGTAAAGATGGTCTTTGATCTGGATCCTCCAGTAGTTGAAGTCAGTTCCATCGAAGCGGTCAATCTTCACCGTGCCTTCTTTCATAGCCCATTGTTCAATTCAAGAAATCCGAACTCGACCTTTGGTACCAGTTGTTGCAGAAAACGCCGGGAGCAACGAAGCGATAAAAGATTCATTGTAGAGTAAAAGAGAAAAAAAACAAACGAATGAAAAAAAAAGATCTTGGGACACAATGATTTACGTAGTTCGAGAAATGATCCCTACGTCCACGGAGTGGCAAAATTTCACTAGTTTCGAGTGCACAAAATACAGAATTTCACTAGTTTTGAGAGCATAAAATACAGGGAGATCTCAAAGTTTCACACACACAGAACCCCTATCCCGAAATGGGCTAATAAAGAAGATGAACTACCGTGCCACCAACCGCACAGAAAGTCCGCACTGCTAAAGTGAACTTTGGATGAAAAAAAAACTTGAGACACAGAGATTTACGTAGTTCGAGAAATGATCCCTACCTCCACGAAGAGGCAAAATTTCACTAGTTTCGAGTGCACAAAATACAGAATTTCACTAGTTTTGAGAGCAGAAAATACAGGGAGATCTCAAAGTTTCACACACACAGAACCCTATCCCGAAATGGGCTAATAAAGAAGATGAACTACCGTGCCACCAACCGCACAAAAAGTCCGCACTGCTACAGTGAACATTGGCTGAAAGTCCACATCGCTACAGTGTTGTGCCCACCCAAGTCCAAGCTGCTACAGTGCCGACGGCTGGAATTCTGCGGACCTACAGTACCATTGTCTCCAAAGTGCGGCCTGCTATAAGTCGTGCCAAAAGTCCGCACTGCTACAGTGCTCTGTCGATGTTGTCCGGTCAGCTCTGCTGCAATTGGTCAGAGTTGCTACCTCGTGCGCAGTATGGGCCGCAAAAGCATTCAGTCCAACATCATCCAAAACGGATCGGACTACACAAATCCAACACTATTTACCCTCCAAACTCCTCGGAACCTCCTCTAGGCATCCTCCAACACCCAAAACTTATGATGGAAAGGGCTACTGGGATCCAGACCCTTACACACACACACTCACATAATGCTTTGAATTTTTTATGTAAGCCCTGTTATGAAGTTTCATTCCACCCTTGACTAATTGCAAATTACCACATGTGTGTGCATATTTATTTATTTTCTTATCACCATGTGTGTGGCCCAAATCAGCATTTTTTATGCTCTAGAACCTTCGATCAAGCTAGTAATGAATTATAGACCTTAAATTTTTTACAGAAAGAAAATAACTGTTAAGTTGGTGAAAGCTTTTTCAGTTATTTAGCTTTTAAGGAGTTTTGGATTGCAAATGCGTTGAGGGAAAAGATTTAGGTATATGTGAGCTTAAATTGGTCATCGAGCTTTGTTAGTTTTGTGACATTTGAAATTTTTAGGGTTGGTGTCCCTGTTACTGCATTCCAATCTGCAGTCTGTTAGAAGCTATCATACTGAAATTACATCTCATCACTGTTAATCTCGAACTGCTGCTGCTGCTATTGTTATTGCCTCTTATTATTTAAGAAATCTACCCAAAAAGTGTGTATCAAAGTTGTCCCTGATTTGATGATAATAAATTATTGAATTTTCTTATAAAATTTATCTATATTTTCTGAATCAGCCACTGATGCTTGTTGTTTTATGCAGGGTTTTTTGTTGATGTAAATTTGTTCAAGGCAAGCAAGAAGAAAGCTGTTGAAATGGCAGAAAGCCCTAATGGCTTACCAAACAACGTTAATCGTAGCAATAATGCATCAGCAGAAAGTGGTTTACCAAACAACGTTAATGGTAACTTTAATGGTAGCAATAATGGCTTACCAAACAACGTTAATGGTAGCAATAATGCATCAGCAGAAAGTGGTTTAGCTGATGAAGATGCAAATTTAATGGTCAAATTGAAATTCCTTACCTACAAGGTTTGTGTAATTTTTTAATAATATGTAAGTACTGGTGTGCCTGCTTGGATTTTTGTTGAAATTACATTTTTGTCTTATGAAATTTTTGCCAAGTAAAAGTGCAGAAAATATTCATATCTTTGGTTGCTTATGTTAACCAGCGTTATTTATTTATTTTTTCTGAATAAACAAGCTTTATTCTTTTCACAAATAATTTGACTAGTTCCGATGCTACACAGGAAAAACAAACTTCCTTCAGATAAAATATATGGAGTGTCGATTTAGCAAATGAGTGTCTGGTAATGTTATGGATGTGAGATTGTGAGGCCACTTTATTTCAAGTGTTGATCGTTTTCGATATTTAGACTCATTTTTGTAATGTGATGAAGATATTAATTCAGATGTCTCTCATAGGATTCAAATTGGATGGATAAAATGGAGAAAAGCTTCTGGGGTGCTTTGTGATCATAAAATTTCTTTGAAATTGAAGGGTGAATTTTATAGGACTGTTATTTGACTAACTATTCTATATGATAGTCAGTGTTGGACATATTAAGATGGTTAAGATTAGAAATTAATGCATTCGAGAGAAAAATTGAGGGGTTCTGATTGATGAGAAGATGACTGAGACTAGAATAAGATGGTTTCGACATGTTAGAAGAAGACCCAGAAATGTACTTTCTATTAGGAAGAACTTGATGACAAATCGACTTATTAAAAGAGGTTTAGGTAGGATAAAAGGACCTTTAAACAAGTCATTCAAGATGATCTTGTTCTAAATGATTTCAATGAAAATATGGTTTTCAATAGAGCTAATTGACAACGTTTGATCCATGCAACCGACCCCATTTAATTGGGTTTAAGGCTTGTTTTTTTGTTGTTGGTGGTAGAGAAATTTATGAGGAGTTGGATGTCATGTTCTGATTTATCCCTTTATCTGTTGCCAGCTGCGAACTTTTTTGATCAGGAATGGTTTGTCAATTCTTTTTAAGGAAGGTCCAGCTGCGTACAAGGCATACTATTTAAGGTAACCTTTTAGGGCCTTCTTGTTACGTGTAACAATTTTCTTCTTCCAATAAAAAAAAATATTGGCAGGGCCATATCGGGTGGCTTGCGGTGGTAAAGGCATATGAAGAATGAAACTTTGCTTTTTTGTGTTTCTGCTTACACTATCCGCCTTTGAAAAATTAGTTATGCTTCTCTCTGTTTATAGGAATTGTCTGGCTGTAGTCTGTTGCTCTTTTCCTTGTTATTATTGCAACCTGTAGTTGCATGCTTCATTGAATGTCTTTTTGACACTTGCGCGATGATGATGCAGTTAGCTGTAATCATCTGATCTTCTTTTTTTGACACACATCGACACACACACGCTCACACACACGCTCACACGCACACACGGATAGACAGACATTGGAGGATGATGATCTTTGGCTCTCCGTAAGTTTTTTATTATGATGCATTTTTATTTCTATATTTTAATTGTTGGAGTCTGTTTCCATATCGGACTTATGGTCCAATGTGGTCTTTATGATTCCTTATAAGATAACCTCAAGGGTCTCCTTTAGAGAGGCGCCTCAGGTATTCGGTTCACCTCTTTATCATTCTACATGGTATCAAAGGAGGTTTAATCACCCAAGCCCTGCCTCCTATTTTTTTTTTCTCTCTCGTCTAGGGTTTCAGCGTTTTTCATCCCGTGGGGGGGCGGCGGCCTCCGTGGCCTGGGAGCTATGAGTCCCCTGCCGTCGCCCCTCTGTTGCTCCTCCAAGGCAGCCTCCCATCGTCGTTGTCGCCTTCCTGCGGTTTCCTGGCTACGCCAGGCCCCGACCCCCTTAAGGCGGAATCCTTCGCTCTGCCTCCTCCCGTGGCGTACTGATGGCCCGCCCTCCCTCTGTGCGTCTCAACAACCCGCCCTCTCTCTGCGCGTCCCGGCCGCGGCCCGCCATTCCTCCCGCGGCTCCCGACCCCCACCTCCGTTGCGACTCCAGGCCCGCCTCTCTCCGGCCAGTCATCCCTCACCAGTGCACCCCTCCGTCGGCGCCTCTGGCTTCTCCCGCATGATTGATCCAGCCCCGACGGCTCCTTGTGCACAACCGCGCCACTCCCATCTGCGACGACTTCCCCTCTTGTCGCCCCTCTCGTGCAAGGGCCCTCCAGCGGGGATCCCTCCCTACGGATCCTTTCCCAATGGGCTCCCCTCCCTGTGCACCTCCTTGAGCGACAACAACCCTGGACAACCCTTCTCCAGCGGCACTGCCCTCCCAAATCTGGCCGGATCTCGTCCGTCGCGCGCTTCCTCTTGCTAGTCGGTTGCTTCTTCTGCTTTCGCACCTCCTCCACATGCGGCTCCTCTGCTTCCGCTTTGGCCTTCTGCCCTGGCCCTCTCGGCGCAATGTTCCCGTGCTGACTCCCACCGTTGCTCCCTCCATGTCGGCCTCCTCCTGCGGCAGCCCCCACCTCCATGTCGACCTCCTCTTGCGGTTTCCCAGTGCTTAGACGACCGGCCCACCCGTGCGGCTTTCCCGATGCTCTGACGACCGGCCCGCCAATGCGGATTTCCCAGTGCTCCAACGTCCGGCCACACCTATGCGGTTTTCCCGGCGCCTCGTTGGCACATCTTTTTCAGTGGCTTCTTCTATCATCCATCACCTTCCTGAGTGGGAGCGGCAGTCATGGCGGTTTGTCTTTTCTTCTGTTTTGCCTTGTTTTGTACTCAAGTTGGTTATGTCCAGCTTGAGGGGGAGTGTTTGCAGCGTTTGTTGATTGCTTTTTTGTTATAATGGCATGACTTGTTATGTGTGAATCTTCATGTCACCATTTTAGGCAAATTAAAATTTGGGGAACTTCAGCAGCCAAGCAAAGGGAGCTTAGTAGGATGCTGGATGAATGGTAATGCTGCTGCTGAATTATTTTGCATCCCTTTGCTTTCTGATTTTAAACTGAATATTTTCCTATGTTCAGGGCAGTCTATATACGAAAAAAATGTGGACGCAAGCAGCTATCATCCTCGACATACCTTAGTGAAGCTGAGCCTTTTCTTGAGCAATATGCAAAGCGCAGTCTACATAACCAGGCACTGGTCGGATCTGCTGGAAATGTAGTGAAAACTGAGGATTTCTTAGCCGTCATCGAAGATGGAAGGGATGAGGAGGGTGATTTAGAGACCGAGAAGGAGTTAGTGCCATCAATTCACACAACCCCAGCCAAGGAAACCGTCCCTAAAGTTGAGGGACTAATTGTATTCTTTCCAGGTAAAATTATTTCTGAGTAGCTTGAAGAGTATTCAGGGCCTGGTTCATGTTGACATGTTCTTGGTTTATTATGCCCACTTACCTGTGTACAAGGCCATGCTGTGGCTTATGGAAATCATCTCCTTATATTAATAAAAATAATTTAATGACATAAATAAAAACCTAACAATATATTAAAGAATAATTTACTTTTTCAAACCTTCAATTATTTGGTAATATCTATTTTTTTACAAATTCTACCAAATCGAACCATAGGTATGATAACATATTTTTGCCCCTCATCATTTAATCAAAGGATGGAAGTGCAGGAAGGGCACTACCTTTGTCAATGATTTACTTTTGAGCCTTGTTCCCATGATGGCACAGTACAAGAAATAGATGATACATCTGTGCTAGAGAGATTCTGAGAGGCAAATATCCAATTACATGCAGATTGAGTAATATGTTAAAAAATTAGAACTCTGATGCTAATATGTTGCAAAATGGAAAATTAAGTAAAAAGCGATATTTTGTGGTCTCATGCTACTCAATGCTTTATGGAAGGTGTACTACTTGATAGGATGGAATCTATGAAAGTTATGGTCTTGCAAGATATGGCATCCTTGTCAGAAAGAAAATTCCTTTGAAAACTGTTAAACCCTCTTTTGTATTATTATGGGTATTTCCGAGTCCCACATCGGAATACTCCCTTGTACATTCCGTTTTTCCATTCTATAAAAGAATAGCCCCACCTCACCTTGAAGCAAAGTGGGTTTCTCCATTCTACATGGTATCAGAGGGATTTTTATCCCGAACCCTCCCTCCCTTGCGGCTTCCCGGCGTTCTCCCGGCCCCGCCTCTCTCCCGCCTGCCCTAACCTTTCCCGGCAGGCCCTCCCTCCCGGCGCTCCTCTCCTCTCCGGCCCTCCCGTCGCACCGCGCTCCATCTTCCCGGCTGCCCTGCGCGCTCCCTTCCGGCGGCATCACCCGCGAGCCCCGCTTCTCCCCGACGGCGCTCCCTCCCCGCGGTTTCCCGCGGCTCCCGCCGGCCTCACCCGCGCGCCCCGGCGGCCTCCCGCTGCTCCCGCCGCCTTCACCCGCGCGCCCCGCCGACGGCCTCCCGCTGCTCCCGACGGCATCACCCGCGCGCCTCGGCGGCCTCCCGCTGCTCCCGCCGCCTGCACCCGCGCGCCCCGCCGGCGGCCTCCCGCGCCTCCCGCGCCTCCCTCTGCTCCCGCGGCCTCCCGCGGCTCCCGGCTCCCGGCGCACCTCTCCTCCCCGCGGTGCGCCCTCGTCGCGACGGGACGAGCGCGCAGGAGGCCCTCTGCCTCGTGTCCCGCCTCTTCCCTGCCGGCTCCCGGTCGCGCAGCCCTCCAGCGCGCAGCCCTCCATCGCGCCGGCCCTCCATTCCCCCGGCGCCTCCTGCTGCTCCCGCGCGCTCCCGGCAGAGCCCCCTTCTCCCGGCAGCACGCCCTCATCCCCGCCGAGCGCCCTCGTTCCGGCAGCCCTTCCAGCACGCGCACGTCCTGCGCCCGCTCATCCCGCCAGCCCGCTGCCTCAGCTCCCGCCGCTTCCATGGCGGATTTCTCGGGACGTGGTCGTGCTTCACGTCGTCCACGTCCCTTCTGTCACCATTGTGGCACGTTTGGCCACCTGATCGCCCGATGTTGGGTCCTGCATGGCCGACCCTCTCAGCACCTGCGGCAGGAACAGCCCGCGGTCCGGGACGTGTCCTCGACTGTCGCCTCTCTTTTCCCGTCTCTGGCCCTGTCTATGGCCGACCTCAGGCGGCCTCATGATCCACCGGCCTCTGTCCGCCCCGCTCCCTCCTCGGCTTCTCTGGCCCGTACGGTTTGCCCCACTGCCTTGGTCAGCCATTGCTCCCCTGCATGGCTGCTGGACTCCGGTGCCTCCGACCACCTCACCGGTGATGCTGGTATGTTGACGTCTTATTGCCCTTATGCCGGTTCTTCAGCCATCACCGTCGTTGATGGGTCCACTATCCCCATAGCGGGCTTTGGCGCATGCTCCCTGACTCCTTCGATACATCTACCCTCTGTGGCACATGTGCCCCGCAGTCCCTTTAATCTGCTTTCCATCAGTAAACTGACTAAGGATTATAACTGTGCGGCCATATTTACCTCCTCTGGTGTTGTGTTTCAGGAGCAGGCTACGAACCGGGAACTTGGTCGAGGTCGGCTTCGAGACGGGGTCTACATGTTCGAGGGGCCCGCGCCCATTGCTTGCACATCTACCTCTTCTCGGGCACTTGATCTCCATTCCCGGTTAGGGCACCCGCCTGCATCCACCATTCATCAGATGTTTCCGGACTTCCGTAGGACTCCTACTTTTCATTGTGAGTCATGCTCTTTTGCGAAACATCATCGCTCTTCCTACATTCCTCGCACGGATACACGGGCCTCCCACCCCTTTGATCTGGTTCATTCCGATGTTTGGGGCCCGTGTACCGTTCCGAGTCACTTGGGCTATAAATACTATATCTCATTCATTGATGACTATTCGCGAATGACGTGGCTTTACCTTCTTCGGGAACGCTCCGAGGTGTTTTCCACCTTCCAAACCTTTTTTCATGAAATTAAGAATCGTTTTTCTATCTCGGTCAAATGTCTCCGCTCGGATAATGGGCGCGAGTATCTCTCCACTTCTTTTCGGCAGTTTCTCCGGGAGAATGGCATCCTTCATCAGACCTCCTGTCCTGATACACCCCAGCAGAACGGCGTGGCCGAGCGGAAACACAGACATATTCTAGAGACTGCCCGTGCCCTCATTTTCCACCGACAGGTGCCTCTGCTCTTTTGGGGCGATGCCATTCTCACTGCTACCTACCTCCTCAATCGCCTTCCTTCTTCTATCCTTAAGGGGGAGACTCCCTTTCGGGCTCTTTTCCCCACTCTCCCTCTTCATTCCCTCCCTCTTCGAGTGTTTGGCTGCTTGTGTTATGTTCGTGACACTCGCCCTGGCCGCACCAAACTCTCTCCCAAATCTCTCCGCTGCATATTCCTCGGTTATTCCCGCACTCAGCGCGGATACCGCTGCTTCTCCCCGGACCTTCGCCGGTATGTCATCTCCGCAGATGTCTCCTTTGTGGAAAGTTCTCCATTCTCCTTTCCCTCTCCTCCTCCTGACTCTGCCATTGATGACTGCCTTCCCCTCATCCTCCGGCCTCTTCCGGATTTGCCTCCTCCTACCTCTCCTCCTCCTGACCCTGTCCTCGATGATTGTCCTCCTCTCCTCATCCATCCTCCACCGGCGTCAACCCCTGTTGACACCCATTTTGGTCAGGTCTACTCCCGCCGTCCTTCGACTGTATTCCCCGTTCCGGCCAGTGACACTGATGCTCCCGCTTCGTCCGCTGCTCCTGCTCCGCCACCCGTGGACTTGCCCATCGCCCTACGGAAAGGTACCCGCTCCTGCCAGAGTACTCCTCTATTTGCATCTTCTTACAGGGGTTTGTCCGCTCTGGAGACGGTTTCTATACCTCGCACAGTTGGTGAGGCCAAATCTCACCCCGGGTGGCTCGCCGCCATGCGGGATGAATTGCAGGCTCTGGAGGAAAACCATACTTGGGATCTTGTCTCCCTTCCAGCAGGAAAACAGGCAGTGGGCAGCAAATGGATTTACACGGTCCGGCTGAATCCCGATGGTACTCTCCATCGCCTCAAAGCCCGCCTTGTGGCCAAAGGCTTTGCTCAGACATACGGAGTTGATTACTTTGATACCTTCTCCCCGGTTGCCAAGATGGCCTCTGTCCGGCTATTCATCTCTCTCGCCGCCCATCATCGGTGACCTCTTCATCAATTGGATGTCAAGAATGCATTCCTCCATGGCTTCCTTGAGGAAGAAATCTATCTCCAGCAGCCCCCCGGATTTTGTGCCGCCGGCGCTGAATCTCGTGTCTGCCGTCTCCGCCGCTCTCTTTACGGCCTCAAGCAGTCTCCCCGTGCTTAGTTTGGTCGCTTTAGCACGGTCGTCAGCGACTTTGGGCTTTCCCGCAGTATGAAAGACCACACTGTCTTCTACAGGACGACTCCACATGGCTGCATCTTATTGGTCGTCTATGTGGATGATATCGTCATCACCGGCAGCGACTCTGTGGGTATCACCCATCTCAAGGCTCATCTTCACCAGCACTTCCACACTAAGGATCTTGGTCCTCTCACATACTTCCTCGGCATCGAGGTTTCCTACTCCTCTGCCACCATCTCCCTCTGCCAACGGAAGTATGCTTTGGATATATTGCAGGATGCTGGGCTAACTCAGGCCACTGCGGTCGATACTCCTCTGGAGCCGGGCGAACGGTCTCTTTATGCCTCCTCGGCTCCCTACCCCCATCCCGAGCGGTACCGTCGATTGGTGGGCAAACTCAATTATCTCACCATGACTCGACCCGACATTTCCTGTGCGGTAGCCAAAGTGAGTCAATTTATGGAGCATCCCACCACATCTCAGTGGGATGCTGTCATCCGCATCGCCAAGTACATCAAACGGGATCCTGCCCGTGGTCTTCACTACTCCCAGCATCCTCATCAGCATATTGAGGCCTTTTGCGATGCTGATTACGCTGGCTGCCTTGCCACTCGGAAATCTACCTCTGGGTTCGCCATTTTCTTCGCAGGCAACCTCATTTCTTGGCGCAGCAAGAAACAGACGGTCGTCTCTCGATCCAGTGCCGAGTCTGAGTACCGTGCCATGGCCACCGTTACTACCGAGATCCTTTGGCTTCGGCAACTCCTCCAGGAGCTTGGCTTTCCTCAGCAGACTTCTGCTCACATATGGTGTGACAATCAGGCAGCCACTAAAATTGCTTCGAATCCCGTCTTCCATGAACGCACGAAGCATATTGAGGTGGATTGTCACTTTCTTCGCCACCACCTGGAGCACAACCATGTCAGCTTTAGCCACATTCCGACGGCAGACCAGCTTGCTGACATCTTCACCAAAGGTCTCCCTGGTGCTCGCCTTGCCTCGCTTAGTTCCAAGCTGGGGATCCGCCACATCTGACACCCAGCTTGAGGGGGAGTAGTTATGGGTCTTGTGTGGTGTCTTCTTATTCTTTTTTGTGGGACTCGTTGTCCAAGCTGGGTCTGTCCAGCTTGAGGGGGAGTGTTAAACCCTCTTTTGTATTATTATGGGTATTTCCGAGTCCCACATCGGAATACTCCCTTGTACATTCCGTTTTTCCATTCTATAAAAGAATAGCCCCACCTCACCTTGAAGCAAAGTGGGTTTCTCCATTCTACAAAAACCTACCTGGCTGATGGGCACAATTTTTAAGGAGTGGAGATATTAACAGATTCATATCAATCAACCTTAGAAGTGTGTTTCAGGCATAAATAAAAATATGTCAACTGCTGAAAGTTTGATTAATCTAGTATTCTGAAATCTTTAATTAATTATTAACATCTAAACCATGTCTAATCCTGCTAAAGTGAGCCTTATAATAAAAATATATTCTCAATCCTTGTTAAGGTTTAGATGCTAGATGGCTGTGGAGGCTGATGAAAAAATTGGCGACACATCTCGGTGAAATCTGCCTATGGGAGCAATGGATGTTGTAATGCAGTATTCAGAACTGTTGGAATATTCCTATAAACTGATACGGTGTCAGAAGATACATACCCTAGCCATTCTTAGTGGTGTAACTCGGAATATGTGCCCATGTCTTGAAGTTGTCCAATGAAAAATTTGGTTGTTTCCTGTACTGGTGCTATGGCTGCCTATGTGAGGCATAATAAAAGATCTATGTCCATGTGATTGACATTGGAATGAAGTGTAAAAGTTAGAAGTGTTTGAGATATTCTAATAAATTTTTAGTTCTATGGTATCAAAACCCACCCTAGGACTATTCTAAACACAGGAACTCTGGTTGTATGCCCATGCCATAAATTTGTTTGATAAGACTTCGTGGAAGTTGTTTATTGTAATGGTGCTGCTTGTGTCAGTGTCAGGCATGGTAAACATCTATGCCTAACTTGAGAATTGTCAGGTGATATTCTTGTTGGATTGGTGTTGCCCGATCCGGTTGGACCGAATGCTTATGGCCCGCAACTGTAGCGCTTTTGACAAAGTTGGCCGCCGATCATTGTTGCAACGCGGACTTACTATTTCGGAACAGTGGACCGTCTTCTTCATATGTAGCCCATTTCGGGCTAGGGTTTACTACTGAAAAACCCCTCTGTAATTTGTGCTCCCGAATAGTGAAATATTCTGCCTCTCCCGTGGACGTAGGGATTATTCTCGAACCACGTAAATCGTTGTGTCTTCTACTTTCTTTCTTTCGTTTTTTCTCATTTCTGTCGTTGTGTCTCCCAGCGATTCCGCAACAACTGGTATCAGAGGGAAGTTCGGAATTCTCCAACGATGGCTCTGGATGAAGGCAAAGTGAAGATCGATCGCTTCGATGGAACTGATTTCAGTTTCTGGAGGATGCAGATCGAGGATTATCTTTATCAGAAAAAGATGCACTTGCCACTTCTGGGTGTGAAGCCAGCGGACATGGAGAAGTCGGAGTGGGAGCTACTGGATCGACAGGTTCTGGGTGTTGTGCGCCTGACGTTGGCCAAAAACGTGGCGTTCAATATCAGAGAGGAGAAGATGACGGTGGACCTGATGAAAGCCCTCACAAACATGTACGAGAAGCCTTCTGCAGCAAACAAGGTGCATCTGATTCGACGATTGTTCAACCTGAAAATGGTTGAAGGGAGACCTGTTGCAGACCATATCAACGAATTCAATACCATCATAAGTCAGTTGTCATCGGTGGACATTGATCTTGGTGATGAGGTATGTGCTCTGGTTTTACTATCTTCGTTACCAGAGAGTTGGGAAGCAACTGTAACAGCTGTGAGCAGCACTTCGGGGAATACGAAGATGGCTCTGAAAGACATACGGGACCTAATCCTTAGTGAGGATGTTCGAAGAAGAGAATCAGGCAGATTCTCTGGTTCTGCTTTGAACGTTGAAGGAAGAGGAAGGTACCCACAGCGGGACAATCGCAGAGGACGATCGAAGTCAAGAGGAAAGAGCAGAGACAAGGCAAAGGGGTCTGGTCCTACCTGCTGGACATGCGGGAAGAAAGGACATGTCAAGGAGTGCAGAGATAACCAGAAAGGACCTGAAACCAGTGGAGCAAACACTGCAGCTAAAGGAACTGATGACGTGCTGCTGTTGAGCGTGGACAGCCCGATGGAGTCTTGGATTTTAGACTCTGGGGCGTCTTTCCATTCTACATCGGAGAAGGGTTTCTTGAACAATTTTGTTTCTGGAAATTTTGGCAAGGTGCATCTTGCTGATGACGAGCCCTTGCAGATTGTGGGTAAAGGACATGCACGGATCAAGACCAAAGGTGGTATGGTCATAGCTCGGGGAGCAAAGAATGGCACCCTGTACAACATGACAGAAACTTGCATGGACATGGCTGCATCACTGGAAGCTGTCGGAGGTTCTCAACTGTGGCACTACAGACTCGGCCACATGGGTGAAAAGGGGATGAAGGTGCTGACAACAAAAGGGTTGCTGTCAGAGCTGAAGTCGGTGGAAGTAGACTTATGTGAAGATTGCATCTTTGGAAATCAGAAGATGTCCTTTGCAAAAGGAGGCAGAACACCGAAGGCTGGAAAGCTGGACCTGGTGCATGCAGATGTTTGGGGGCCTGCACCAGTACCATCCCTCGGAGGGTCACAATATTATGTGACATTCATCGATGACTCAATGAAGAAGGTATGGGTTTACTTTCTGAAGAATAAATCTGATGTGTTTAAGATGTTTCAAAAGTGGAAAGTCATGGTGGAGAACGAGTCAAGAGCAAAACTGAAATGTTTGAGGTCTGACAATGGTGGAGAGTATGGCAGTAATGAGTTCAGAGAATTTTGTTCTGAAAATGGAATTCGGTGGGAGAAGACAATCCCAAGAACACCACAATAGAATGGTGTGGCAGAGAGAATGAATCGGACACTGAATGAACGTGCCAGGAGCATGAGGCTGCACTCAGGGTTGCCCAAAACCTTCTGGGCTGATGCGTGAACATGGCAGCGTATCTGATCAATAGGAGTCCGTCTGTGCCAATGGGAGAACGTCTACCCGAGGACCTCTGGTCTGGTAAGGAGGTAAAACTCTCACATTTAAGAGTCTTTGGCAGTTTAGCTTATGTACACATTGATGCTAACTCAAGGGACAAGCTTGATGCTAAGTCCAAGCCATGTTTCTTTATTGGCTATGGTGCTGATGAGTTTGGTTACCGGTTTTGGGATGATCACAAGAAGATGGTCATCAGGAGCCAGAACGTGGTATTCAATGTAGGTGTCATGTACAAAGGTCATCATGAAGCTGAAGTTGAAAATGAGAACATTGAATCAGAGTGCAAAGAGCATGTGGAGCTTGAAGGTGTGTCTGAGCTTGAGAGATCCGAACTGGTAGAACCTACTACTCCAGTGGAGCTGAGGAGATCATCAAGGGTGAGAAGGCCTGTGCAGAGGTATTCACCATCATTGCACTATTTATTATTGACTGACGGTGGAGAACCAGAATGCTTTGACAATGCAACTGAAGGAGTCGAGCAAGTGGGAGCTGGGTATAAAGGAGGAGATTTCCTCATTGCATGAGAACAACACTTGGGAGCTGACACCTCTGCCAAGGGGAAAGAAAGCATTACAGAATAAGTGGGTCTACCGGGTCAAGGAAGAACATGATGACAAGAGGAGGTTCAAGGCAAGGCTGGTGGTGAAAGGCATTCAACAGGAGGGAGTAGATTTCACTGAAATCTTCTCACCTGTAGTGAAGCTTACCACCATCCGGGTGGTTCTCAGTATTGTGGCGTCAGAAGACTTGCATCTTGAGCAGCTTGATGTCAAAGACTGTTTTCCTTCATGGAGATCTGGAGGAGGACATCTACATGCAGCAGCCAGAGGGATATGTAGTGTCTGGAAAGGAAGATCTGGTGTGCAAACTCCAGAAGAGCTTATATGGAGTGAAGCAGGCACCCAGGCAGTGGATCAATGTTGCTACATCAAGTCTTTCGGTGATGAATACATTATATTGCTTCTGTATGTGGATGACATGCTCATTGCAGGATCATGTATGCAGAGGATTAATGAGCTGAAAGGGCAGTTGGCTGAGGAGTTTGAAATGAAGGATCTTGGAGAAGCTGGCAAGATTCTGGGAATGAAAATCAAGAGAGACCGCACAGCTGGAACATTAATGTTGTCACAGACTGATTACATTGGGAAGGTTCTGAGAAGATTCAGCATGTTGGAAGCAAAAACAGTCTCTATTCCCCTGACGAGCCACTTCAAATTATCAAAGGAGTAATCACCGAAGACGGCAGAAGAGGTGGAGTACATGGTAAAAGTTCCATACGCATCAGCTGTTGGAAGCTTGATGTATGCCATGGTCTGTACTCGACCTGACATCGCTCATGCAGTGGGAGTTGTGAGCAGATATATGGCTAACCCTGGAAAGCAACATTGGGAAGCTGTGAAGTGGATACTAAGGTATTTGAAGGGCAGCAAGGAGGTATATCTGTGCTTTGGGAAAGGAAATTCATTGCAGGGGTATGTGGATGTTGACCTTGGAGGCGATGTCGACAACAGGAGGAGTACTACAGGTTATATCTTTACCTGTGGAGGAACTGCGGTAAGTTGGATGTCACAATTGCAGAAGGTGGTGGCTTTATCCACCACAGAGGCAGAATACATTGCTGTAACAGAAGCTGGGAAAGAGATGATTTGGCTGAAGAACTTCATGGATGAATTGGGAAGGAAGCGAGAGGAGAATGTATTGCAATGTGACAGTTAGAGTGCTATACATCTTGCCAAGAACCCAGTGTTTCATGCCCGGACGAAGCACATTCAGTTGAAGTACAATTTCATCAGAGGTTTGATACAGGATGGGTTGCTGACTTTGCAGAAGATCTGTGGAACCAACAATCCGGCAGACATGTTGACAAAGCCTATGGTGATACAGAAGTTGAAGCACTGCTGTGGCTCTGTTGGTCTCCACTGATGAACGGAGGATGAGAGGCAGAATGAAGGAGGACCTGATGGGAGCACAAGAGGAAAACAGTTTGTATTTCATGAATCTGTGAATGGAAAGCATGCCACTGGTGAGTGAAGAACAGGAAGAACTTAGATTAAGTAAGTTGTCTTCATCAGTTGCATCGAAGCAGTGCAGTGCAGCGGATCAGGCTACAAGTGGGAGATTGTTGGATTGGTGTTGCCCGATCCGGTTGGGCCGAATGCTTGTGGCCCGCACTGTAGCGGTGTGGACTTTGGGGTCAACTTCACTGTAGCGTTTTTGACTTCCAGCCAGCAGACACTGTAGCGCTTTTGACAAAGTTGGTCGCCGATCACTGTTGCAACGCAGACTTACTATTTCGGAACAGTGGACCGTCTTCTTCATATGTAGCCCATTTCGGGCTAGGGTTTACTACTGAAAAACCCCTTTGTAATTTGTGCTCCCGAATAGTGAAATATTCTGCCTCTCCCGTGGACGTAGGGATTATTCCCGAACCACGTAAATCGCTGTGTCTTCTGCTTTCTTTCTTTCGTTTTTTCTCGTTTCTGTCGTTGTGTCTCCTGGCGATTCCGCAACAATTCTATGATTTTATACCATTGTTATGCATGATGAAACCTAGATTTATTATTGCAATGTTGAAGCTGGCAAAATATTATATGCAGCACACCCACCAAACTTCAGAGGATCCCCTAAATCCATGCATCCCATTTAACGAGTTGATAATAAGTATTTCTTGGTAGAAAATCGCATGAAGCAGTAGTTTGGAAGATGAATATTTAAGGTTCAGGAATAAATTGGCCAAGCCTATTGTTTGTCACGATCAAATCTGGTATTTACAGAACAGTGGTGGATCAGTGTTGTGCGAGGAAATGTAGAATGTAGAAGTTGAGGCTTCCATTGGATAGAGTCCCGCTACTTTACTCCCAGCTCTGTAACGAACTTCCAGAGGGTGAAAAGGCCATTACGCAATTTGTTAGAGTCTGTATCCCACATCGGACTTGTGGTCCGATGTGGAGTTTCTCATTCATTATAAAAGAACGCCTCCGCCTCACTTTGAGGTAAGGAGGCGAGGGGGTTTCCTCAGATTAACATGGTATCAGAGGAGGTTTGATTCCTCCCTCACATTTTTTTTTCTTTTTTTCTTTCTTTTTCCCCTTCCTTTAGGGTTTCCCCGTCCGAGGGGGCGGCGGCCTCAAAGCCCCGTAGGGTTACCGCCGCCGCCCCTCAGCCTCTGCCCTGCGCGGCTCCCCGGCAGGCCCTCCCTCCCGGCGCACTCCTCCTCCCTGCGCGCTCCCGGCTCCCGGCTCGCCCCTGCCGTCGCGCTCCCCCGCTGCGCGCGGCGCCTCTCCCTGGTTCTCCAGCCGCCGGCGCCTCGGCTCTCCCACCCTGCGCGACGGCCCGCCTTCCGCAGCGGCTCCCTTCCGCGACGGCTCCCTGCGCGACGGCCCTGCCACCTGCTGCGGCATCCCGACGCCGGCGCCCGCCTCTCACTCCCGGTGCGGCTCCACCTCCCGACGGATCTCCTCCCTCCGGCGCCTCCCGCGCCTCCTCCTCCCGGCGGGCCTCCCTTCCCGGCGGCCCTCTCCTCTGCGCATCCCGTCGGCTCAACCTCCCTCTGCACGCAGCGCTCCCTCCCGGCGACTCTCCCTCCCCGGCGGCTCCATCCCAGCCGGCTCCATGCGCCGGCAGCCTCCCTTCGACAGCCGGCCTCCATCCCTGCCGACTCCTCCAGCGGCCTGTTTCCAGCCCTGCCGGCCTCCCGTACCACCTCTGCTCATCTGCTCCCTCCATGCCGGCCTCCTTCAGTGGATTTCCCGGCGCTTCGCCGACCGGCACCGCCATTGCGGCTTCCTCGACACTTTGACGATCGGCCCCACATTACGGTTTTCCCGGCGCTCTGACGACCGGCCCGTAGTGCGGATTTTCCCGACGCTCTGATGACCGACCCGCCAGTGTGGATTTCCCGGCGCTCTGATGTCCGGCCCCGCACTTTTCCGGCGACGACCCATCCTTTTTCAGCGGCATCACATTACCATCTTGCGGGGGCGCAGCATCAACATCATTTTTTCTTATTTCCGTTTTTTCTGTTTTCGTCTTGTTTTATCATCAAGCTGGGCATGTCCAGCTTGAGGGGGAGTGTTAGCGTCTGTTTTTATTGTTTTCTTTTCATTATGTGTCCAAGCTAGGTACACCTAGCTTGAGGGGGAGTGTTAGAGTCTGTATCCCACATCGGACTTGTGGTCCGATGTGGAGTTTCTCATTCATTATAAAAGAACGCCTCCGCCTCACTTTGAGGTAAGGAGGCGAGGGGGTTTCCTCATATTAACACAATTAATATTTTTTTTTAAAATCTTGCTCCCTGAGAGCATTTTGTTACTATAATCAGGAACATTTAAATAGATGGGTGAGGGCTAAACCATGGGTGGGAACGGCATCACCCTTGCCAGAAATCGTTCACGTATTTCAATCATCACATATGTGGTGTGTCTGGCCATTGTATCTTTTTCCTCACTGCTTTTCTGGTTCGACTCCATGGTATTTGTTTGCTTTCTTTGGCTAGAGGTGGGCTTGGTTTTGGCTCTGTGTTGAATTTTCTAGCATTTTATCATGGATGTTTCATTCAGGAGTGGATTGTTAATTGATTATAAAATGATGCAGCTTATTTCTTTTATGTGCTGTATGGGTTGAAAGAAATGATCACATCTTCTTGTATAATGATTTTCCTTTTTTTTTTTTTTTGATTGAGCCTCAAATCTTTATTTTTGTATTTTCCATAACCACTTTTTGGTAGTGGGAACCGCACAAAATCAAAAACAGATTCAAACACCACAAAACAGACATCACAAATTTCAGGAAGAGCACATGCCAACTGCTTGGATTCACCAAATTCAAAAATCAAGAAAGTGACGCGCTGCCTCGGCCTGCAAACCGCAAGCTGGAGCCTCGAGCCGCAAACCCTGACACACCGAAGCACCCATCATCATCCATAGCACCACCAAGAACAGCCCACCGGAGATCCTCGTCGCCGGAACCGCTGCATCCATGCCCGCAAGAAACACTATAATCGCAGTCACCGAAAAGCAATTCATCCTTCACAAACCAAATCAGAAGAACCATCGTCGCTTCACCCTTGTCATCACCGTCGACGTTGACTCCATCCCCACACTTGAAACGAAATTCACCGAACCAGATACAAAAAGCAACAATTTCATCAAGCGAGCATAGAACAAGCATTCGCAAAATACCACACAACCTCGTCACCGAAAACTTAGAAGAAGAAACACCACGCAGATCTGTCAAACCAGAAGCCATCTTCGCAAGAGCAAATCGACTCTGGTCATGCCTGGAAACTCGACCGCCGCCGCACCACAGATCCCAAAACCCCAACGATACCTTCGCACCAGATCCGATTGGGAGAGGCGCCAAGGATCGCGAGGTCAGAGCAGAGCTTTGAGCGACTGAGGGCTCCGAACACCACCATCGTCGGGAAAGCAGAAACCCAAAAGCAGAACAAACAAAAGTGAACCCACGCTGGTAACGCCTGGAAACCCGTAGTCCGCCGAACCCCATAACCCAAAGCTGCGTTGAAACCACCCCACTAGCTCCGACCAGGAGAGGCGCAGAGTCACTTGGGGCCAAAGCAGGGTTAGAGCAGCTTAGGGCTTCCATAGCACAACCGACGGGAAGCCGAAAGGGCCGCGGGAGGAAACCCACCGCAGGGAGTGCCTTGGAAACCCTAGGGGGAAGTCGAGAGCAGAGAGGACCGCCCGGCGATTGGGGTGCCATCAGAAGAATCATATTACTACTTTTTGTTTTGATTTGTTGAGTTCTTAGCTTTTTTCCTGTTTGCCCTCAAATAATGTCTTTTGACTGTTTAATACCTTTCATAATATTTGAAAAAGGAACGAACCAATTTTCATATAATACTCTATTCGTTTTTTTTTTTTATGAAGTTTTTTTTTATTTCTAATTTATCCTTTCAGGAATTCCTGGATGTGCTAAGTCTGCACTTTGCAAGGAATTAATGAATACACCTGGGGGTCTGGGAGATGATCAGCCGCTCTGCAGTCTTATGGGCGACCTTGTCAAAGGTATGATATTGGCAGTTACCATAAGTGTATAATGCTTTTTGTCATGTGTGTTATTATTCTGTTGGGATAATGCTGCCTGTTTGGTGATTTTATTTTATTTTTCACTAGTTTAAACGTTTAAACTCCAATCTTGTAGCCTTCAATCATCATGTCATCTTTCATTGTAATCATTAGCCGGTCAGTGGTAATATCTTACATGCAATTGAAATTTAGGAGAAGTTTTGGAGATGGTAATTCATAAAATCTTCATTAAGATATATCTTAAGATATTTTATATCATTAAACTAAATAATAAAAGAAAATGTTTAAAGAAAGGATACCTTAATCATCATGCTATGTGTCATGATTATCATTTTCCGGTAGCAGTTATATCTTACATGCAAATGAAATTTAGGAGAAGTATGGAGGGGGGGGGGTAACAGAAAATTTTCATGAAGAGATATTTTAAGATATTTCCGATCATTTTCCAAAGAATAGAAAATGTTGAAAGAAGGGATGACACCAATGCTGCTGAAAAAAGAAATATTTATAGCTTCCACAATAGTTTTCTTTGTTACTTCATGCATGCTCAAGCTCCGGGTGGTTCTATTAGTTGTGACTGGTTGCTTGCTCAATTAGTGGTAGAAAAAAATCTGGAAATTCAATTATCAACGATCCTACTCTGCTAGCCATTAGATTTACTCTATACAAGCACATCGGTCTCAAATGTTACAATGCGTCTCCTTTGGATTATTCAATGTGCTCCTATGATAGTATGAACCTTGTTGGGTGAACCTGAAAGTCGTTATTGTTTTTAAATTTGTGAATCAAAATGTGCATATGGTGAAGCTAACAAATCTGGTAGAATGTGAGAAGAAGGTCGGGTCTTGAATTCTTTTATCGTATTGGTAGGTTGTTGTGTGAAAGTTAGGGTAATCATTAAATGTATTATATACAGCTTGTAAACCCTTGTAAGGTAAATGATTAAAACTTTTAAGCTTAAGTTGGGAGAAATCTTTGGGTATTAAACTTGTGCTTTTCATGTATAAAGGTGATTAATAGTGGTGTTATCTCTTCTTAGTAAACCCTGCTCACGGTTGTTTATCTTGGTCATCTCATATGGGATGTTAAACCATGCAATCATTTTTGTTTTGATGAATTTACTTGTGTGTTTTGCTCACCCACTTATGGAACATACTAAGGATTGATTAAAGACAACGATAAATTTAAAAAATAATATTAGAATTGCTTCTCACCTTTCTGTGCACAGCCATGGTATTTGGTCGTGTCTGATTAAGATAGATGGGTATTCGAATGACTTGAATTCTGTTTTAGTTAGACATTGAGCAATTTGAAGCATTTGGTTACCTATCTGAATTGCCTTACAATTGATCTGATCTAATAAGACAAATTTTTAATCAAAATTGGCTGAGAAAGTCCTGCCTTGTGTGATAAAAAGATCTTTCACAGGCAGTTTGTAGGATTAGATGAACTAGATTCAAAGTGTTGGAGTCTGTATCCCACATCGGACTTATGGTCCGATGTGGTCTTAATTATTCATTATAAAAGAATCTCAATGCCGTTTTTAGAGAGAACCTTGGGGATTCGGGGCCCGGCGCTCCGTCGACCGGCACCGCTTGAGCGGCTTGCCGAATCTTTTTCAGCATCATCATCCATCTTCGTGAGGGGGAGCAATAGCCATGGCGATTTATCTTTGTTTTATTCTGTTTTGTTTTGTTTTATCATTAAGCTGGATATGTCCAGTTTGAGGGGGAGTGTTGGAGTCTGTATCCCACATCGGACTTATGGTCCGATGTGGTCTTAATTATTCATTATAAAAGAGCCTCAAGGCCTCCTTTAGAGAGAACCTTAGGGATTCGAGTCTCTCCTTTTATCATTCTACACAAAGGTTCACAGTGAATGAAGTGGGGGAAGTTTCCCAGAATCATGGCATTCTTTTTTGTCTTGTCCAAGTAACCATTATACAGGTCACTGATTCACTATGCTTAATTGTACATAGAAAACAATTTGCATGTTTATACACCAAGTCAATGCACTGACATTGTTAATTAGATTTCTTGCAGCACATATCTTTAGGTTTTTACATTTGTTTCAAGTGGTATTGATCGTACATATGTTTTTCATGATAGGGAAATTGGAAAATGCATATGTTTTGATAAGTCAAATTCATAGTTTTTGGGCACACTAAATTATCTTTAAAAAGTGTTTAAAGCTGATACATTTTTTAAATTAAGGTTACCTTATTTCGGGGTCAGTCTTCCAGAAACTTCAATGGTGAGAAGTTTATGTTGTTGCAAAAACCATTGTCAGTGATTAATATGTTTGAAACTGATTTAAATTTTCACTTCATGTATAGCCATTACAATGTGAACTTTTGGTTCTATGATTTCATGATCCCACAGATTTAGCACTATTCAGTGTTTTTTTCCTTTCTAAATTATTATTTCTGAGTTAGTATTTGTATATTACAGGAAGATATTGGCAAAAGGTTTTCGATGAACGCAAGAGAAGGCCATATTCCATAATGCTTGCTGACAAGAATGCTCCAAATGAGGAAGTTTGGAGGCAGGTGATTTTATTAACCCTTCCAAACATTCAGTAGTGGTTTTTTTGCGTATTGTGGATTGTGAAAATTAGTTTATAGAGATAAATTTGAATGTTCTATTTCTCTGTTTTTATGAAGCCACATTTGTTTATTTGTGGTAGTTCAGTGTTGTTTGCCACTCTGACTACACTGGGAAGAGTGATAGACATGATAAACACCTGGCATGATCATTGTCAGGATTGATGTAGGTATCTGCCGAAATAGAAGACCCACCCAGAAAAACTGCTGCTCTTGAATGAGGGCATAATGGTTTATTTATACACATATGAGATACAAGACTCGAGATGGATACGAAATACCAAATTAAGACCAGAAGAAAGAGGAGGATAGGATAGACCTACTCAATGCACATATCCTGAATACCCAAATACTCACTATCCATGGATGCATTCTTGCATCATTGTTCACATTGCCCAGTCTGATTTTTTTAGAATACTTTTTTAACGGATTTCCTTAATATTTGTGAAGCAGTTATTTTTTGCTTGTACCACTGACTAGAGTTGATAAAATTTTAAAGCATGATTTCCCCAAGAGAGGTATAAATTAAAAAAATGTGGAAAATAGAATTAAATGCTTTACTTTTTCTTAAATTTTGGACTATCAAGACCTCCCACTTTTTTTTAATATTTCAGACTAGGAGATGTATAAAATTGTGAGTATTTGATTGCATAGATGTTGGAGAATGATAATTGTCTGAATGATCAAATTGGCCCAAAGTTCACTTGATGCCCATATTTTATTGTTGGAGTTTGCATCCCACATCGGACCAGTCCGATGTGGTTTTTATCATTCATTATAAAAGAACCTCAAAACTTCGTTTAGAGAGCACTTTGGGGATTCGGGTCTAGCTCTTTTATACTTTTACATGGTATCAGAGGGAAACTAATCTCGAGCCCTCCCTCTTATTTTTTTTCCCGTTGGCCTCTAGGTTTTCCTCCGTTAGGGGGCGACGGCCCCAGGCCCTTTGGCCACCATCAGCGTCGCCCCCTGGCTGGCCTCTTCGGATTCCCGGCTCAGCCCGGCCCTGCCTCCCTCCATCTCCGTGCGGTTCCCCGCCATTCTTCTCTCCCGACAACGCGTCTCCCACCCGACAGAACCCTCTGTCTGATGTTCTTCCCTCCCGGCGGATCTCTCGCGGCGGAACCCTCTTGTGCCCCTCCGTCGGCAACTCCCTACTCGACGGTCGTCCCCGTCGGCACCCTCTAATCATTCTCGCCGGCTCTCTCCAACCATTCCCGACACCCCCCCCCCCTTCTTCCTGTACGCGATGGCCTCTTGTGGCTTCTCCGCCTCTTTGCGCCGGCCTTTCCCCATGTGAGGCAGCCCCCCCCCCTTCCAGTCACCGGCATCCTACAGGAAGCTCCGCCTTCTGCCGGCCCGCCTGTTCGCCGCCCTCTTCCGCCTCCTGCTCTGTCAACTCCTTGTGTGACGCCTCCACCGCTACTCCCTCCATGTCGGCCTCCTCCTGCAGCAGTCCCCATGTCGGCCTCTTCCGCCTCCTGCTCCGTCAACTCCTTGTGTGACGCCTCCACCGCTACTCCCTCCATGTCGACCTCCTCCTGCGGTTTCCCGATGCTCCGACGATCGGCCTGCCCGTGCCGTTTGCCCGGCGACTTTGACGACCGGCCTACCCGTGTGGTTTGCCCGGCGACTCTGACGACCGGCCCGCCCGTGCGGGTTTTCCGGCGCTCGGTTGACCGGCCCCGCCAGTGCGGCTTTCTCGGTGCTCCGTTGACCGGCATCGCTTGAGCGGCTTGACAAATCCTTTTCAGCAGCATCATCCATCTTTGTGTGGGGGAGCAGCAGTCATGACAATTAATCTTTTATGTGTTTTGTCTTGTTTTGTCATCAAGTTGGGTATGTTCAACTTGAGGGGGGGTGTTTGCAGCGTCTGTTGATTGTTTTGTTTTCATTGATTTGGTTTGTTTTTTCTTTATGTGTCTAAGCTCGGCTCACCTAGCTTGAGGGGGAGTGTTGGAACCTGCATCCCACGTCGGATTTGTGGTCCGATGTGGTCTTTATCATTTATTATAAAAGAACCTCAAGGCCTCCTTTAGAGAACATTTTGGAGATTCGGGTCGACCTCTTTTATACTTTTACAAATTTTATTTATTAAAATTTCAGAAGTTTGTTTTTCTCTGCATTTAGACCATCTTGTTTAATTAATTCATTCTTGCTAATGCAGTGGCTATTAGTATTAATGAATTTGCTTTCAGACGGGATTCTTGCATTTTATGGCTTGAACATGGATTTGAAGGATGAAAATAATTTTAAAAAATAGTAATAATAGTATTTATTTCTATAATAGTGGGGTTCAATTGTTGAAGTCATTAATTTGTGATTTTTGTCTTCTATATTTTGTCTACATGAGTGATAATTCTTGATAATCTAATCGTTTGGAATGGCCATATATTGAAATATACATTGTGACCATTGAACATCGGCTAGAGTTTATTTTGAAGCCTTTTCTCTTTTTTTTATGGCATGTGTCTGTCTCGACAAACAAAATAATGATGATGATGATGATGGGAGGTTATGGTTCAGTATTTTTCTCCAGATTTGAAACTTAATGACGATGAATTTTTGGTTTCTATAGATCGAAGACATGTGTCGAAGAACCAGAGCATCTTCAGTTCCAGTCATACCTGATTCTGAAGGTTGATGATCCATCCTCAGTAAATTATGTTTCTTCTTTCAAAGCTATATATCTGTGTAGTTTGCTATATTTTCATTCTTGATTCCAGCAAGCTTAGCAAAGGGCTGCATTGAATTTGTCACCTGCATCCATATGTTTTCTGATCTCAAAAATAGGTTATGTTTTGGAGGGTTCTTTGTCCAAAATACATCACTTTTGACTTCTTAAATGTTATTTTCTGAAAATGCTTCTAAATTAAACTAAAACATTTAATGCTATTTGTGATTCAAAAAACCTGGGAAGTGAAACCATGGAAGCCAAATGTGGGAAAAAAATTATGTTACTAACAACTATTAACAAGTTTTCCTGATACTGTGATATGTAGCTTTCCAGTTTTTTGTATTTGAGACCCGAGGGATTACTTTTTACAGACTGGATTGATAAAAGTTCATCGTGATTTATTTTTGCAAAAATGTTGTAAAATACAGTAATGATATTGTGAAACAGGGACTGATTCAAACCCATTTTCTCTCGACGCACTGGCTGTTTTCATGTTTCGTGTGCTTCAACGTACTAACCATCCGGTATTTATTTATTTTTCTCTTAAAAATGATTTTGTTTTTGAAATTTCTGTTTCCCGATACCTATCTGACTTTCATAATTTAAGGGTAATCTTGATGTAGCATCTCCGAATGTTGGCTATGTGCTGCTAATGTTTTATCACCTTTACAGTGGCAAGGTATCTTGTTGATTTTAGTATGATCTTGCACCAAAAATGTATTACTAAGGTGTCTGGTTCATCTTGTCCAGAGTCGTAAAGAATTTGAGGGTGAATTAGTTGATCGATTCGGCTCTGTGGTAAAGATGCCATTGCTGAAGCCTGATAGGTCAGAATTCTGGGTACCTGCCTGCTGTAAACCTTTTCGTTTTGTACAGCAAATTGATCAGGTTGTTGTTTGCGTTGTGCATTTATTAAATGCGCAGGAGTCCTCTGCTGGATGTACTAAAATCCACGCTAGAGGAAGGGATTAATCTTTATTCACTTCACACAAATCGCCATGGAAGGTAAAACCATAATTTACATGGTCAATTTCATGTTTGCTGGCATTTTTACAACTTCTGGGAGCATCTTTGACCCACTGTCATTCTGGAAATAGGATGGAATCTACAAAAGGTTCTTATGCAGCAGAATGGGCCAAGTGGGAGAGGAAACTGCGGGGGACGCTGTTTGGCAATGCTGAATACCTAAATTTTATTCAGGCTAGTACTTTTTGGTTGCGTGGGTTTTCCTCATGAACTGCTTTTTGTCTTTAAAAGTCATTCTCCTCTTAACTTTGAGTGGACCTTAAAATACATACCCTGATTGATCTGCTTGTTTACAGGTACCATTCAAAGATTGCGTAAGCCAAACATTAGAACAGTTGAGAAGCATAGCAAAGGGTGATTACACGGCACCTACAACTGAGAAACGGAAATTGGGTTCGATTGTTTTTGCAGCTGTCAGTGTGCCTGTCAGAGAAATCCTAGGCATCCTTGATAAGGCAAGTGAAATCTCACTTGCTTAGATTATGAATAGATGGGTTCCAACTGTTTTTGATTCTCATAAAGGTGCAACTTTCTGTTTTATTTAGTTGTCTGCTTCGAGTCCAGAAGTCCATTCTTTCCTCATGGACAAGCACTTGGAAAACACACTGTCGAAGGCCCATGTTACTCTGGCACACAAGAGAGCTCATGGAGTTGCAGCGGTGGCCGGTTACAGTGTCTTTGCCCATCAGAAGGTTCCTGTTGGTCTGACTGCGTTTTTGTTGTCCGAGAAACTGGCTGCCTTCGAAGCAGCTCTTGGGACGGTTGATGGTGAGCAGGTAAGTTCGAGGAATGAGTGGCCTCACCTGACCCTGTGGACGGCAGATGGAGTTGCACCTAAGGAAGCTAACACTTTGCCTCGGCTGCATTCTGAGGGAAAAGCCACGCGAGTTGATTTGAAGCCCCCCGTCGCTGCCTCTGGCACGGTAGAATTCTTCTGAGGGTGATGGGTAAGTTGTAAAGGTCATCTTAGTTGAAATTTTGTGGTGCACAGGCAGCCAACCATGCTAGACTTCGAGCACTGGCACGGGGCATGTAAATCCATATATAGTTGTGGCACTGGCACTGGCTGCGAGTGGTAGAAGCAGAAAGCTGAGACGGCTGATCAGCGAGGGCATGTAAATCCATATATAGTTTCCTCCTTGAACTTTGTGGATGCGTTGTCTGCAAGTCAGCAAGGAGTTTGTACAACCTTGAGGTCCCCAAATTTTGCCCTCTTGCTTGGTGAATTTGAGGTAACTTCCAAACGTTTACCCAAGGAGCTTACTCAACGTATACAATTTTTTTTTCAATAAATGGTCTATAGGATTTTTTTACTTGGTTCTACTATCTAATATGGATTAGTAGTTCAAGGAGTGTACACACCTTATGTGATGTTGTATCTTAACCACTGTTGTCACCTGCAGTGATCATGTAACTTTTGGTTCGGTTCACTGTCGAGTTCAAGAGTTACCAGTTTTTTTTACCCTTCATTTACTGATTCAAGTAAGACTTTACAACAAGATTGACAGATAGTACAGATCAAAGTAAATCAATAAGATTGACATTGATTGTACCCACGGTAAAGTAAATCACAAACCGGTGATTGTGTCCCTTTAGTTTCGTATCATCATGAGTAGCATGTTGATCAATCTTTGTTTAGTTCTTAATGCGATGTACTCTTTCGTTCTCTTCCAAAGTTTTATGAAATGCCAACCTATATAGGCCCTATCCTATCTTCTATTAGTCACATCCATACTAAAACTATTGATCTTCCAAACTTGGCATGAATGGCTAAGATCTCATGTTTCCTTGGATCTTTGATCTTGTTCCACGTGCCATATCTCTTGATGTATGGTTGAAATCTTCCAGATATGAATTGAATTCACCTTTTAGTCATTAAAACAACCATTTTCCTTTTCTTTGAAGCATGGCACACAGTATCAGCTCTCAAAGCCTTGTGAAATGAAACAACTATTTTCTTATTATGAAAAATGATATTCAGAGACCTTGATGTTCTTTGAGTTTCAAAACTCCAAGCCTAAAACAGTAAATCAAACGTCCTACGGGTAAATGAATTCCTCTAAGGCTTACGGAACATGTAATACTTACGCCTACGGGCCTTGTAAGGGTTCCACTTTATCCCTTGAAAGGTGGATTAACCAATGTTTTGTAATGTAAAACCAGGTCTTGAATATATTTTATGCTTGTTTAAAAGTCGAAGCGTTGCACGTTGAAACGCATTGAACAAAATGGTGCCTCATGTAACGCCACATGCGTTTTCAAACAAAAACGAGCATGATTTGTTTCCATCAGATGTTCTATCAGTTACAAAACATCCTGAAAAAATGTTGTGCTTTTTGAAACGTTCTGTATAAAATAATAATCCAAAACAACATTCTAGATGCGTGGTTTTGTCTCCTCTCCATTTACAGCTCCTTTAATTCTTTGGACATCTGGAAAAAAAATATAGAATCGAAAAAACTAGCAATAAAACATGTTCATAATTATAGCATGTATTTATCTTTAAGAAGATGTTAGTGTTGGATATGCCCTAAAGCCTTTTTGAGGTGATGTATTTATGCTATACCGTAGCCTGCAATTGGGTGTAAGGGCATGAAATGTGATTTCATGCTACTACCCGACTTAATCATACTATACGATTGACAAATATTCGAAGACATATTATAATGATAATATGCTGGTGACTTTGCCATGAATCATATACTTCGATTCATTTGGCAAGATTGCGACACTCGTTGGTACAACACATGAGTTAATGCACGAGCACTTGAGAAGTGTCCTCGAGGGATCTATAAAGAGCTCTCTGTTGTGCGATGGTTGTGAGGGATTGTGAGCCCACTCTTTAATGTTTGGTCGAAGCTCCTTTATACTTGAAGATATCTTTCTCCTACCTCCAGAAGTGGGATGTCCTTTAACCGCCACTGTGGTGGCTCTACGGTGTGAGGTTTGCTTTACATTATTTTTCATTTCCAATATGCATGTAATTCATTTATCTAAGCATGGAGATCTTGGTTTGAGATTCTTAATCTTTTTCGCTACTTCTAATAAGTGTTATTAGATCCCTACGAATCCCATCGGTGGTACGAGAGCTTACCATGCATTTAGATTTGTGGAATCATGTGGGAAATGAAGAATTTTGAAATCGTATTCCATATTGTATTACAGTCGCAAAATATGATCCAAGGTTTTATTTTAGATGATTGAATCACAACTTACAATAGGTTGATATCTTAAGCAACGACTCAATAAAAACTTGTTTTGTACTAATTGTAGCTTATGATGTTGAGACATCGTAACCAACGATTACGTACCATGTTTTTCCAAAACAGACTATCGTATTGCAAATATGATACCCTGTATATCATAAAATACAATATGCGATATTATAGAGAACAACAGTGTTATCAGTCATAAAATACGATTGATAGCGCACACTACTGTTTTATCAATCACAACATATGATATCTCAATTGTAGAATATGATTATGAATCATAATCTATGACCGATGGTGATCCTAAAAAACGATTGAGTAGAAGAATTTATTTTTCTTTAAATTCATATATGAGTTTGATTTAATTATTTAAAAATAATGATAAAAAGTATTTTTGGGATATTTATTAATTGATAGTGTTTATAAATTAATTAATTATAGAGTATAATTAATTAATAAATGTTTATGCATCATTTATTATAAATATTCAACGATGTTGAATGTTAATATTAAAAAAATACATTTTACCAAATTATGTGGTATGCCTTATGACTTTTAAAGAATGTGTTTATTTAGAAATCATAAGGGTAGTTTATAGTGTGTATAAATTGCAAAATAAGGCAAAAAAATATAAGTGTTTATATTTAATTATGAATTGTTCATAATGATCAATTTGAATTGTTCAAATTATATGAATGATTTAGTCAAGGTTTAAATAATGTTAATTATATGATGTTTTGATTATGTAAAAAGGTTTACATAATAGAGATTGAAATATAAAATGTTCATATATCATGAAATATTACGTATTTAAAGTGAAATGTCATATAATGAATAATATAAAGGAGTTCATATTATGAAATGAATATAGTGTTTATATTCAAGATTTAAGAATGCCCATAATGAGTAGCTAATCTATAAAGTGATGGTGATTAGCTTTTATTTATGAATTGTTCATAAATGTTTATATCATGTTTACTTTTATGTTCCATTCATTTATTTAAAAATTAATCTCTCGTTTATTATTCATGGATATAAATTGTTTATATGATGAATATGTGTATGCTTTAGTGTTATTGATAAACTCATTTTTGTTGCGAAAACGCTGGGAGTCGCAGCGACAAAACAAGTTTGCGGATGAAGAAAAGTCGGAAACACAAAAGAAGAAGAACATGAACACAAAGATTTACACGGTTCAGGAATAATCTCTATGTCTACGGAGAGGCCGAATCACTTCACTGTGAAATTCGAGAGCACAATTACAAAGAAATCTCAAAGTTTCTAATACATACAGAAACCCTAGCTCGAAATGAGCTAATAAAAAGGACGAAATACTATTTCACCAACCGCACAGAAAGTCCGTTGTTCTATAGTGAAATGGTGGCTGGAAGTCTGCATTGTCACAGTGTCGCGACCACCCAAGTCCAAGCTGCTACAGTGGTTGGCGGCTGAAAGACTGCAGAGCTACAATACCATTGTCTCCAAAGTCTGATCCGCTACAGTAGTCATGCCAAAGTTTTCACTGGTACAATGCCCTATCGGTGTCGGTCGGTCAGCTCTGCTATAATCGGTCAGAGTTGCTACCGTACCCCAAAATTTGGGATGGGGACCTTCGGCCCCCGAACCCCTGAAGCAGGGGTGCGTTGCCCCTTGCAACCCCCAACGAGCTCACCATAGAGCTCGATTAGCAAAGTTGTGGCCTGGTGCACAGTATGGTCTGCAAACATTCGGCCCAACATCATCCAAAACATGGATTAGGCTACACCAATCCAACACTTTTTGTGATTATCATGCATGTATCTAAGTAGTTACATGTTGAGTATGAAAAATGGATTTAGTTTCCATCTACCTTGAATTTGGTTTGTAATTAAAGTTATTAGTTTTAATATGGTTGTTGAATATAGTGTATACATATTAAGTTTTAGAGTTATGATGATTTGGATCCTCTCTTGAGTAAAATATCCTCAGGTAGAAGGAATTTAAGTCAGACTTCCCACTGGCTTGGAGGCCCTTGTTCTAGAAATGTGAGGATTGATTATCTATGGATATAGGCTTACTCTTTTGAGGTTTTTCGATTTCATATAATTCTAAACCTTTTCATGAAAAGTTCATGTTCTTTATGCATGAGATGCATTTGGATATGTGTGAATATATTTGGTTTCTATTTTTTGGTGAGTAACACAAATTGTGAGTTGTGTAAAGAGTTTCACATTAATATGGTTTGAACATATTGGTTTGGTGGAAGGAATAAGATTCCAAACTAAACCATAGAAGCATGCACACACAAAGGATATAATGAGATTAAATCCCTTTCAAATACCGAGTGTGAGATTCCTTCCAAAGCGGCACTTGTCAAGATTTCGATCATTCAACCGAGTGGGTTCTACCATAGCATGGCGCCCATGAATTATCCTATGTAAGGCATAGTGGAAATGGCTAACTTTAAGAGTTAGGTAACCAAATACCATTGTTTTCTTTTTGTTACACTTAGTTGAAAAAACCCTAAGAGTTAGGATACTAGAGGAATAGAGTTAAGTTTATATATATGTTGGGTTAGACAAAGAGTTGTCCGCTCAACTATCCAAGAGTCATATATGATATGATTAGGATGATGCCCTACCTAAATAACTAAGTGGTGAGAGAAATGCCATAGCGGACTCGTTGCTTCATGAAATATGGATCTTGAACCACTGATGGATATGATGAGTTTAAAGGGGGACATCATTTTAGTGAGAACCCATTTAATAAAAGTTTTTACTAAATGGTAATAAAACATGATAGTCATCTGATAAATGCTTCTGTTATAGATAAATAACATCATCATCATCAAACTTAGCTTTATGAAGAAGAAGATTAATATAAGAAACTTTTTAGACTAGTAACTTAAGAAAAGTTCTTAAGTAAAAGAAAATTCTACGTGTTAGAACAACTTCTCCTAAGTAACAAACAGTTGAACTTGTTCAATAGGTGAATCTAGATGCTTATGAGAAGCATATAATGATTCACTTAGGGCTTCAAAAGCATTAAATGCAAATATGATCGGGTATGTTAATGATACTTAATATGATTGAGTATGAAAATGATTTGGAGAGACTAAAGATTTCCTTTAAGGCTTGTTTTGGTTAAAGAATTCATTTTGTTGTCATCTATGGAAATGTTCTGATCGTATGATTGATTTCCATAAATGTTTATCCTATTATTCTCAAAGTATTGAGAATGAATGAACTGAGTATATGATGTCTATGTTCTAGTGTTGTATTGACAGTGTAAATCGGTAAAAGTTCAAATCAAAAGAAGAAAATTTAATTGGAGAGTCCAATAGATTTTTGTCAGTAACTAGTTAAGGTCATTGAGATCTAATAATGTTATTAGGAAGGAATGAATATTCCATAAGATTGAATTGTTCGGGATACTTAAAGATGTTTTTGAAACTCTATGGAATGACCATGTCAGGTATCAGTGTTATAAAAATTAATTCTTCAATTTTGAAGGGTATATGATACCGAATGTATACTTTATAAGTGTTGTAAGTATACAACGGTTTAAAAAGAAGGGAAGAATTGATAGAGCTTATAGTTTTCATTCAAGTGATGAAACAAAGAGTTGTTACATCAAAGATTTGAATGCAAAGGTGTTGAATTAGTGGGTGCCCTAGACCCAACTATGTAGTACTTTTGATTACCATATCATGTGTATAGTTAGCTATGTATGATAATATATTACCATTATAGTGCATACTTTTCTGCATCCACTATATTAATGGTAATGTCCAAAGGTTAATTGTCGTGTCGAGAGGTTATAGCAGATCCCAGGCTATAATGAGAACCTCGAGATACAATGACATTGATCTTAAATATATGTTCTATAGTCTAGATACATCTTACTGACTGGACACAGTAGATGTCTGACTATCAGGTATTGGGGGCTCATAAGCATTGAGACTTCTTCTCATTAAGTTCGCACTTGGTGATCTCTAATAGTGAGATCATGAGGACAGACTCGTCAATAGGAACACCACATGTTTTGGGTGTCATTGGTTGTTCCTATCTACGGACATGTGTATTGGTCTCCTAACTTGAGACCATTACCAATGTATATCATTTGATTGCGTACTTTGATGCAAGACGAAAACCATGACAGTGATATCGTGGTGAGGTAGTTTGTGTTGGGTGTGTCATTGATGGTATGACATTGGCTGAATGGTCAAGAAAGGATTTGTCGCTTCCAAGTTTAGGAAGTTATATATCTCAGGCCTGGTTGAACACAATGGTACCGCCTTCATAAGTCTTTGGCCAAAGCAGTAGAAAGGCAGATTCATCCGGACAGATCAACAAATAATAAAGCAAGATAAGAATGATGACACAAGAGTGTGTCCTGCTTTATGAGATATTTAATGACAAAGAGATTATAGTACACAGTCAGTGTTCGTAGGATGGTAATCGTTGCTATGATTATCCTTATCTCTTTAGGGGCTATGATGAGTTGCTAGAATCCACTCTTGGTTTGTGAATTTTATTCACTACTATCGATATAAGGGCCTAGAGGGTCACACACAATAGCGTATTCAAGAATCTGCCCTATTCAGTTGAATAGGTATATGGACACAGTGGGCCCCGCCACGGGGTCCGAGCATTGTCCAAGTTATCGATCACCAATAAATTAAATAAATTCATTAATATTCAAGTTACAAATATTTGGGATTGAATTTATTTAATGTATTTACGAATTCAATAAATACGAGAAAATATTAATCGAACGAATATTATTTTAATATTCAAGGTTCGTTTAATATTAATTGGGACAACGAGTCGAGTTAAATGGTTTGGATTTTATCACGTAATATATTTCATATATATTACAAGTATTTGATAAAAATAATAAATAATATTGGCGCAGTTATGTTCATCAAAATTATTTATTTAGTGAACGTTGAAATAAACGGGGGCTGGGGAACCCTACCGGGTATTTATCAACGTTTCTATAAATAAGAGAGGAGGATCTCTCTCTTTGGTGTGCAAATCACTATTCATTCATTTTATGGAATAAAAGTTTAGAGCCTCTCTCTCCTCCCGCTCTCTAGAGAGAGAATCTCTTGATCCCAGAAGCTCAGATCAAGATCTCTCTCATGCATCGAAGACTTCTCGATGCGGTGATCGTCGGGACGTCAAAAGCATCGTCGGATCAC
The DNA here is from genome assembly GCA_963277665.1 of Viscum album. NCBI lineage: Eukaryota > Viridiplantae > Streptophyta > Magnoliopsida > Santalales > Viscaceae > Viscum > Viscum album. Next base: position 140,689,803 of record OY728128.1, on the reverse strand, counting down.
CGTGCTAGCAACCGGAGTTTGACGATCGACGTTCCAGCGGATTTTTGGAGCACGTGTGGACGATCTAGAGAGATCCTGCTTTGGAACCTTCAAGCGACGATCGTCGTCGACTAGTTGCAGTCGACCGCGACTTCAGATTTGAAACGAGTACGTTTTTATTTTAATTTGTGCTCCTTATAATTTACGTGAGATCCTTGGACCTCTCTGGGGCTTGGATCATCGACGACGACAAGTTCCGTCGTCTCGCCGACGAATTTTTTTTAAAATCTCCGGCCCACCGGCTTCTGTTGTGGGCCCCAGAAACCTAACAGTTGTATCAAAGGGATCGCGTAAATTTTCTAAGCCAAATAAAATTAATTTGCATAAAATTAAGTAGAGGGTTCAAAACTGGTATCATCGGTTCAAACCGCGCGCCGATCCGATCTCGAACGGCCAAGTTATGGCCAGTTTAATTTTTCGGATTGGATCGAAGGTGCAGTTTGATCTCGGGTTCTATTTTTATTTCATCTTGGTGAACCAATTCAGTTTCAATCGGTTCATCCAAAATAAATTTAATTGTGCAAATTGTAAATTTTACAATTTAGTAATTTGCATGATAATTTTATAATTATAATAATATTTATTTTATTATTATAATAATATAATAATAATAAATTATTATTTCATTAAAATAATTTTATTATTATTATATTAAAAGGCT